>JANFAF010000003.1:0-1200000 GCA_024663475.1 Pisolithus thermaeus
CAGTGACTCAGAGAGCAGTACTCGCAGTGATGTGGCCCCCATCGAGTATCATGATGAGGACACCCCAGGTACTTACCAGTCTGCAGTCGACATTCAAGGACTGCACTCAGGGTTGGTGCAGGTAGCACCGACAGCTCGAATCAAAGAGACCACATCAGTTGATGAGAACAAGCCAGGGTACAGCTTTGCCACAGTTGAGGAAGAAGCAACAGAGGTACAGGTACCAGATATGGAGTCCAAGGCGATAGAAGTTGAGGGTTATCGAGGCTCTTCAATGCCACTTTCTTTTGTTGATGTGGAACTGGCAGGCCAAGTAGCGATCGAAGGAATTCTAGACAGCAGGTCACAGGTAGTTGCATTAAGGAAAGAAATAGCGGAAGTCCTACACCTCCCCATTGAGGAGGATGGCTGTATTATGATGGAGATGGTGAACCAAGGGAAGGAGGCAATGGAAGGAGTCGTCAATAATTGCCCCATGACCTTCGCTGGAGTGACAGTATGCTTACCTGTCCAGGTCGTTCGAAATGCCGCCTTCGACATTATTCTTGGTCGGCCATTCACATGCGCGCTACATGTGACGATCCAGGACCTTCCAAACAGCGCTCAATCAGTCGAAATCGTCGAGCCAGGATCAGGAAAGCACATGTTTGTAACGCCGAGGCAGCGAGGGGGATTCGTGCAATCCCCACAGTTCCGAGATCCTTTGTTGACTTCAGAATATCGTTGTAAGGTGGAGAGAAGGTCGAAGCTTGTTAAGGAGAATGTGGATGAAGAGGATTTTTAGATATCGTCAGGGATTCGAATCGCCAACGAGGAGACATCACATCGGGACTGGCCACCCCTGTAACGCTGGGGTATTTTGCCCAGCCTATAGCGGTGTACAGTGAGTGAAAAAACGTGTGCAATGTTTGGCTGTTTTGTACTAAGTCCAGTGTAGCGCCATGAGGCGTGGGAATCCTGCTTAGCCTTGGTGAGGTGGGTGGTAGTACTCGCTCTTGGCTACAAAATGGTCCCAGGGTCACGTGATTTGGTGCAGTAGTCATTGAGATATGTCCATTATAAAACAGCTACACCATTGCACACGTTTATTCACTTTTGAAAAGTGAGGGGTATTTGGGGAATATCAGTACTTGGTATAGCCTCCTTTTGCTTTAATCACTGCCTCCACCCTCCTAGGCATGCTTTCAATCAACTTCTGACACTCTTCAGCTGGTATATTGTTCCACTCCACCTGAGTCCTCTCCCACAACTCCAGTATTCCCTTGGGAGGATGCTCATACTCTGCAAGCCTCCTCTTGAGGTAACCCCAGGCATGTTCTATGGGGTTGAGGTCAGGGGACTGTGCAGGCCATACCATAGTCCTAAAATCCTGCTCCTCTAGCCACTCCTTGACCTGTTTGCAGGTGTGCTTGGGGTCATTGTCCTGCTGGAAGATGATGTCAGGAGGATGGAGACCATAATACTCAAGGGAATCTTGTAGTTCATCCTTCAAAATTTGGAGGTAGAGGTCTCTGTCCATCCTACCATCAATCTTGGTGCCATACCCAACACCCTCCCAGGTCATACAGCCCCACATCATGAGAGACCCTCCTCCAAACTTCAGTGTCCCCTCTACTAGCCTATCATTCAGCTTCTCCCCTGGCTTTTTCCATGCCCATTTGCGCCCATCTGACCCCAGGTGATTAATTTTAGTCTCATCAGACCATACCACCCTCTTCCAGTCCTCCAAAGTCCAATCTTTATGGGCATAGGCAAAGTCCAACCTTGCCTTGTGATGCTTGGCAGAGAGGATAGGTCGTTTTCGCTTTACCACAGCCTTCATACCAGTCTTCTTCAGGTGCTGGCGAACAGTATTTGGGTGGAGGGGCTGGTTGATGACATTGGTGAGAGTTTTGGTCACCTGCACAGCATTGTCTGCCTTCTGAGTTGAGATGAGGTGGATGGCATGGCGGACATTAGCAGGGGAAAGCTTGGATGGACAACCTCCAGTGGACTTCTGCAGGCTGGAACGCTCCTTGGAACGAAGTCTAGAGATGGTAGAGCGATGTAGGCCAGTACTGGAGGCAATAGAGGAAGGAGAATGACCAGAATCAAGCATAGTGAGGATAGTATTCCTTTGGGTGGAGGAGATGGATCTCATGGTGGTAAAGGTTGGAAATAAAGAAGCATGTGAACTTGTTCAAACTCAGACACAATGTTTATATGTGTATCTTTGTTTGTAGGACCAAACAACCACAATTATCTCTTCATTTGACTCAGATTTTACTTCCAGCCCAAAAGTGAATAAACATGTGCAATGGTGTAGCTGTTTTATAATGGACATATCTCAAGGACTACTGCACCAAATCACATGACCCTGGGACCATTTTGTAGCCAAGAGCGAGTACTACCACCCACCTCACCAAGGCTAAGCATGATTCCCACGCCTCATGGTGCTACACTGGACTTAGTACAAAACAGCCAAACATTGCACACATTTTTTCACTCACTGTATATGGAACAATCAGGTACATACAAGTCTAGACAAGACTCACTTTTACAGGAACGCATACATATGACAGTGCCAAGGCCAAGTTTAGAGGTTTCGAACGAGATAGAGATGCAAGAGGAAAGTGAGATGTTGATGTTGAGGACATTACCAGAAGTTTCGAGGTCTGAAGAACGAGTTTCGAGTGAAGAGCAAGCCACGACAAGAGATTGAGGCACAGGAACAGTGGATCCAAAGGTGAAGGGCAAGTTACGAGAGCAGGAGGACTGGCACAAAGAAGATCAGATCAGGGTCAACCAATGAGGAACAAGTGAGAGAGAAAGGGAAGGCAAGGAGAGCCCCCTGAATATTCGTAAGGAGGACACCATGTCCTCAAGTTTAACTTCATACTCGTTTGTGGCTGAGTCGCTGACTGATATTGTGCAGGAGAGTAGTCTTATCGCCCACGTTCTCAAGTATGAGCCTGTTGCTGAGAGAGTTCACCCAGTTACTAGAGACATGTCCGTGGAGATTAGACAGAAAAGAAGTACGGTAGGAAACTCGATAACTAACCTTAGACGGTTCCAAGATCGACCCCCAGAATGGGAAAGATGCAAATGGTTGACGAGGGATCGAGGGGATACCTTCGACTGGGACCCAGGTGGATTCTTGCAGCCAGATGTGCGAGGGCCAGTCAAGTGGCTCGAAGGGATGGGCTGAGAGGGAATCATTCGACGCAGCAAAAGAAAGAAGGGAAAAGCCTAGGTGAGAGTGTTCGAACCATACCTTAGTAAATAGTTACCTGTGCCATCATGCAACCAATGCACTCAAGTCACGAGACTCGAGAAATGAGCTCACAGCTTAAGTGAAATAAGCTTAAGTTTCAGTTGTTTAATTGTTTTGCAAGAGCAGTGTATATTCAGCACTGATAATGCGTTACAGGAATGTATATATCGAGCTGTTGAAGCTTCGAGAGGGGAGGGGCAAGTGCTCGATGGTGTACCTATGACAGGAGCTCAGTCATGAGACTTCCTCTTCCCTAGTACCTTGTCAGAGCACCCTTGGTCTTCGAAGGGCTTGTCGAAAGCTTCTGCTGCAGCGTGTCTCGAATTGCGAGAGCAAGGTTGAAAGATGATGTGGAAGGGGGAAGAGGGATTGGAGGGACCGACAAAGAGTTATGGGCATGTGTGACGAACTGGGTGTAGGGAGGGCGTCACTCGCCTGACCTTCACTCTTTGGAGGGTTGGCGCGCTTTGAGCAACAAGCAGCATCACCAGCTGCAGAGACTTGAGGTGCAGGTGGGAGGTTCATGACACTGACTGTACCCAGGATAAGCACCTTGGCATGAGCGCAACCTTTAGGAGTGTCTTGCTGGTACAGTTAGGATGATGAAGGAAAGCCAGCACTGCAAGCATTTCACAATGTTTCTTTAGAAAATATTCTGAAAAAATGGAGGAAAGAGATACTCTTTTATTTTGGATGTTTGGAAAGAAAAAATGCAGAAATAATGTTTTATTTCCTTCCAAAAAACATGAATTGATGCTAATACCACTTAGAGTAGAAGCTAATGGGCACTACCATTAATCCATGTTTCTGCACAGAAAAGAGAAAATTATATTTGCATTTTTTCCAACAAATTATCCAACATAAAAGAGTATCTCTTCTCTCCATTTTTTCAGTATATTTTCTGAAGAAAAATTGGGAAATGCTTGCAGTGCAGAAGAAGGTGAAACTCATGTATAACAAGCAGACAGTGCGCCTAGCCTTGCAACGAGCACACTTGACATCCTTGGCACCAGAGCAAATGGCCTTCGCATCCACGCAACTATCGCAGGCTTTTGGGGGGTACCACTGCAAGCATTTCACAATTTTTCTTGCCAAAATATGTTGAAAAAATGGAAAGAAGAGATACTCTTTTATTTGGGCTGTGTTCACATAAAAAATGCAAATATAATATTTTGTTTTCTTTGTCTTTTCTGTGCAAAAAAATGAATTGATGGTAGTGCTGATTAGCTTCTATGCTAATGGGTATTACCATCAATCAATGTTTTGTGGAAAGTCATGCAAAGAAAAGAAAATATTATTTTTGCCTTTTCTCTTTGAAAACAGCTGTCAAAAAAGAGTATCACTTTCTTCAATTTTTTCAGCATGTTTTCTGAAGAATAATTGTGAAATGCTTGCAGTGTACATGACCCACCCGCCCTCCTTCGAATCTCGAGAGACATACTTGATGTGCCAGCTCGGGGAGAAGGTATGCCACTCCATATCGGTATCAAGGCACATATGTTTTCGAGGGTCATCAAGACGAGTGCTGTAACGGTATTTAACTTTTCTTAGCATAGTTTTCCTTTTTAGGTTACTCTCTGGTTAGGGTTGCACAGACACTCACTAGATGCTGTACTTAGTCAGCTTTTTGCCACATTGACTCAGCATGTCTAGCTGTAGCCAATAGCATTTATCTCTCTTTGTTTGGTTTGTTCTACAGACGTTCCTTGGTACAAATAACTCTAGTAGTATAAGTACTGGGCTCTTTTGTCATAGAATACTCCAATCGAGTTCATTTCATGCCTTGCACTTAAAACTCCTTTCCCTATTGCTCTTTATCAGTTCTTGGAGTGACCGAGATACAACATTGTTTGTCAGTTGTCACACTTGAACTTGATTATCAACTCTCCCTCACTCCACTAGCTCCCAGGCATATAGGGAAAACATACCCGGACTCCAGGGTTAAGGAGCTTCCCATTCTTCTTTTCTCTTCTTTACGAGATGATGCTTTTAGTCTCGTCCTCCTATCGGCAGGAGGTTGTGTCGAAGAAGACCCGTAGTTAGTAGTCCTGCTATCCGTCAAGGGTAGTGTGAAGGTGCAACCCACATTAGGGGGTGGAAGCACATAGCGTAAAGTAGTGCCCCGACGCTCGGGAGGTAGAAAGCATACTACCGTATATCTAATAGCACTACAGTACCCCTACGATAGTTGACAACAGAGTACCGGCGTTGAGGCCAGGGAAAATTGTTGAAGGTTTCAAAATTCCAAAAGTAAAGAAAGAGGAGTCGGCATCTCCTGTAGTTCTACGAATCTTGTCATATATCAAGCAAGAATCTCCCGCCCCTTGAATCCCTTCTCCTGAGGAGATAGATCCCAATCTCCAAGGCTTTGTCTTACATGTTCCGTACAACTTACAGAACAGACACACAATCTGCCCTCCTCGCCGCCGCCCCATCTTAGTTGCCAACAATGGACCCCCACAACTTGACGGAAGACATGCTGCAGTTTATGCAGCAGCTTTCAATTATGGTCGGCCAGCAGGTCGCCGCCACCATCGCCACCCAGCAGCAGAATAGGCCTGCTGCAGTGAATACTTCTGTAGATCCCACAAAACAGGGAATAGCAGATCTGGGCCAGTTTGATGGCTCAATTTCAAAGTTTGAGGAATGGTGGTCAAAGATGTGGGCCTTCGTGGCCATTGCTGAATTTAAGATGCACCGAGAAGATGCGCTGGCGGTCTGGTCTCGCATGACTGGACCGATAGCAGGGGCTTATGCGAGGGCCCGAATCGACACATGTCTCGCAGCACAAAGGTGGCCCACTCATGCCGAGGTAGTGGCCGAGGTGGAAACGAGGTTCCACCCTCTACATAATGTGGACTGGGCCAAAAAGCAGTTGGCCAACATTCAACAAGGAAATGCCAGAACAGAAGAGTTCTTGGCAAAGTTCAACACACTAAGGACCGTGTCCGGGGTATCCGACGACTATGCAATCTGGATGTTGGAGCAGGCAATACGCCCTGAAATTCTCCAACAGATATATATACAGGGCAGAAGAAAGAATACGTGGAAGGACTATGAACCCAAAGTCCAAGGAATGGGTGTGGCTATGGAGGCCATTAAACTCCAAACTTCTCAGTCTGGCAGTCGCTGGACTCAAAACTATAACTGGCCTTCGGCAGGTACAATGTTGGGCAGCGGCACGCCCATGGACATTGGCACTGCAAGCGGGTCAAGAGGTCCCACAAGAAAAGACTTCTCAAACTACAAGTGTTACGGCTGTGGCCAGACTGGTCACATAAGACCCCAATGCCTGAATGGGCAAAACAAAGGCAAAGGATGGCAGGTCCATTCTGAAGGCGTTGACCCCCGCCTTAAAGCAATGGAGGGGATGAGCTTTGATCAAATCATCGCTCACATTGGACAGTTAAAAGAGTCGGAGCTACAGTGAAGTCGGGTCCTGTAGACTCTAATGGTACTGAACGTTTCTCTTCTTCATCTCGCTTCTCTTCCTTAAAAAATAAAAGTACAAAAATAGAAAATAGTAAAACACAAAAAAAGGTTTCCTTCTCAGACTTTGTTTCTGTAAATAAGTTTTCTCCTTTATCTATAGACAGTATGGACTTAGATACGGACTCTGATGTACCCTCTGCAGAGGAGACCCAGTTGGGCTCAGAACAGGACGTTAAACGTGGTTTGCTTAATTCCCCTGCCGATAAAAACCCAAAAAATGTTTCTTTTTCTTCTATGGTAGCTTCTGGAAAGGAAAGCAATGATCAGGTGACAGTACCGCCGAAACCCCGAATTCATTCGCTTAACTTGAAGGACCATGTTTCTGTTCCCATTGTTATCAGGTCGCGGAAAGGAGATGCACATGCTGTGCAAGCTCTCTTGGACTCTGGCGCCACTGGCATCTTTTTGAACTCTAAGTTTGTTGAAAAAAGAAAACTCCCGAAGCTTGCTTTGCCTAGGGCAGTAGATGTATTTAATGTTGATGGATCTCGCAATTCTGCTGGAAGGATTACGCATCAGGTTCCACTCTGGGTTCAGTATGGAAACCACTTTGAGGAGCTAGTAGCTGATGTCACAGATCTGGGATCTCATGACATGATATTGGGTCACACATGGCTTGCCACTCACAACCCTGATGTCAATTGGAAAACCGGTGAAGTCTCAATGAGGAGGTGCCCTTACTTGTGTAAAAAGTTAGCACCTAAGCCACCCTTTGTAAGACGCGTAGAAAGGATTGAAGCTGTAGCGCAAGATGCTTTCATCGATACCATTGCTTCCGCCAAGCAGGAGGAAGTAAAGAAAACCGACAAAACCCCTGAGGAACTTGTTCCGAAGGAATATCACGACTATCTATCTGTCTTCTCTGTCCAGGAATCCAAACGCATGCTGCTTAGGAAACCATGGGACCATGCTATTGAACTCAAAGACTCGTTTGTACCCAAGAAAGGAAGGTTGATCCCTCTCTCTCCCGATGAGCAGTCCGAAGTTAGTAGCTTCATTGATGGTCAGCTTAAGAAGGGTTACATTCAGCTGAGCAAGTCTCTGCAGACATCTCCCGTGTTCTTTGTCCCAAAAAAGGATGGAAAGAAGCATATGGTACAGGATTACCGCTATTTAAATGAGCATACAGTCAAGAACTCGTACCCACTCCCACTTATCTCACAGCTTGTTGACAAGCTAAAAGGTTGTAAATTATTTACCAAGATGGACCTTAGGTGGGGATACAACAACGTTCATATCAAGGAAGGTGACGAGTGGAAAGCTGCTTTCATCTGTCATCGTGGAGCCTTTGAACCGTTGGTTATGTTTTTTGGACTTTGCAATTCCCCCGCCATGTTTCAAAACATGATGAACGACATTTTTGGTGACATGGAGGATGCTGTAGTAGTATATATTGACGATCTTATGATATTTACGAAAATGGATGATGAAAAGGAGCATGACAGGATCGTGCTAGAGGTGCTTAAAAGGTTGAAAGAGAATGACCTGTTTGTCAAGCCGGAAAAGTGTTTATTCAAGAGACAGGAAGTTGACTTCCTTGGGATGATCGTTGGCATTAATGGAGTTAAAATGGATCCCGCCAAAATTGCTGCTGTGCAGAATTGGCCTGTTCCCACTACTGTTCGCGGAGTTTGCGGCTTCCTTGGCCTTGCGAACTTCTACCGGCATTTTATCAAGGACTTTGCTCAAGTGGCATGTCCCCTTAATGATCTCATGAAAAAGGACGTTCCATTCCAGTGGACCGACAAGTGTCAGATAGCATTCGATACGCTTAAAGAAGCTTTCACCACAGCCCCTATTCTTATGTTCCCCGATCAGGATCGGAGGTTCCATTTGGAAACCGATGCCTTGGACTATGCGACCGGAGCCATGTTGTCAGTAGAGTGTGAAGATGGTCTCTGGAGACCAGTTGCTTATTCGAGTCACTCCCTCTCTGGAGCAGAGTTAAATTATACAGTTCATGATAAAGAGATGCTGGCTATCATCCGCGCATTGGAGCAATGGTGTCATTATTTGGAAGCCACCCCATACCAGTTTGAAATTTGGACGGACCACCATAACCTAAAGTGGTTCATGATGTCACAGAAGCTCCAACCCCATCAAGCACGATGGGCGCAGTATTTCAGCCGTTTTAATTGTATCATTGTCCACAAACCTGGTGTTTCTATGGGACGACCAGATGCTCTCTCTCATCGTGAGGACTTAGTAGAAAACAAAGAAAATGCAAAAACAGAGGAGTTGTTATTTATCAAACCCGAACAGCTCCATTCGGTTCATTTGGAATCTTCTTTGGAAAAAGATCTTCACCATGCTTCGGTTGGGATAAACGCTAGCGAGTTTACCCCAAGGAATGGACTTTTATACATTGGAGATAAGGTCTTTGTACCTGAAGGACTTCATAACAGGGTTCTTGCTGTTCTTCATGACTCACCCCTAGCGGGCCATCGCAGAATTAAAGGAACTCAGGAGTTGGTCACATGATGGTTCACGTGGCCCACCTTAAAACCCGATGTCGAGGAGTACATAAAACACTGTCAAGCATGTCAGACTAGCAAGTCTAGTAATAAGCTGCCAGCTGGAGAACTCAAACCCTTGCCAATCCCTAGTGGACCCTGGCAAGATCTTACTACCGATTTTATGGATCTAGGCGTCAAGTCCACCTCTGGAAAATCCCATGTGTTGGTTGTAGTAGATCGCTTCTCGAAAGAAGCTGAGTTTATCCCCTGCACTGCCGAAGAAACCGCTGCTAGCACAGCAAGGCTTTATTTATCGCATGTTTGGAAGCATCATGGACTCCCTTTATCTATTGTCTTGGATTGTGGACCCCAGTTTGCCTCGAAGTTCTCTCACGAGTTATTTAAAATGTTGGGAGTCGAGCAGAAGCTCTCGACAGCGTTCCATCCACAAATGGATGGTCAAACTGAGCAGTTGAACCATGAAATTCAGCAGTATTTGAGGATGTATGTCAACCATTAGCAGGAAAAATGGGAGGATTGGCTGCCTTTGGCGCAGTTCGCGTATAATAACTCCAGGTCTGATTCTACTGGCAAGTGCCCCTTTGAAGTTACTCGTTCATATTTACCACGAATGGGTGTCAAGCCGACGACTTCTAAGGTAAAAGCAGCGGAGGAAACTGCTAAAGACTGGTTCCAGGTGTTCCAGGAGGTACGCGACTCGCTTGGAAAAGCTAGGCAACGACAGAAAACTCAGTCAGACAAACGTTGTTCCCCTTCCCCTATATATTCTGTTGGTTCTCAGGTTTGGCTAGCTACAAACCATCTCTCGCTGAAGGACTGGCAGAACCAGAAGTTAACCAAAAAATGGATCGGACCTTATGAGGTTGTCGAGGTTCTCCCAAATGCCGTTAAATTAAAGCTACCCTGGGATATGAGGATTCACCTGGTTGTGAATGTTTCGCGGGTAAAACCTTATCTTGGCGCCCTTGATGGGCAACCTGTTATCAGACCTGGCCCCCAGCAGGTGACTGATGAAGGAGATATAGAGTTCGAGGTGGAAAAAGTGATAGATTCACATTTGAAACATGGGGGCCTACAGTTTTTAGTCCACTGGAGGGGCTATCCCGATGAAGATCATACTTGGGAGCCAGCTAGTGCTCTTAAAAATGCCCAGGAGGCGATAGACGACTTCTACAATCTTTGCCCTTCTGCCCCTAGAAAACTCCGCCTTGTAGACACCTCTGGACTTCTTTTTTCTCCTCTACCTGACCCTGTTACCTTTTTTCTGCCACTTTGGTCTCGCCTGGAAGTCGAACCTTAGGAGGGGATGGTGTAATGGTATTTAACTTTTCTTAGCATAGTTTTCCTTTTTAGGTTACTCTCTGGTTAGGGTTGCACAGATGCTCACTAGATGCTTTACTTAGTCAGCTTTTTGCTGCATTGACTCAGCATGTCTAGCTGTAGCCAATAGCATTTATCTCTCTTTGTTTGGTTTGTTCTACAGACGTTCCTTGGTACAAATAACTCTCACTGCAAGCATTTCACAATTTTTCTTGCCAAAATATGTTGAAAAAATGGAAAGAAGAGATACTCTTTTATTTGGGCTGTGTTCACATAAAAAATGCAAATATAATATTTTGTTTTCTTTGTCTTTTCTGTGCAAAAAAATGAATTGATGGTAGTGCTGATTAGCTTCTATGCTAATGGGCATTACCATCAATCAATGTTTTGTGGAAAGTCATGCAAAGAAAAGAAAGTATTATTTTTGCCTTTTCTCTTTGAAAACAGCTGTCAAAAAAGAGTATCACTTTCTTCAATTTTTTCAGCATGTTTTCTGAACAATAATTGTGAAATGCTTGCAGTGTCTAGTAGTATAAGTACTGGGCTCTTTTGTCGTAGAATACTCCAATTGAGTTCATTTCGTGCCTTGCACTTAAAACTCCTTTCCCTATTGCTCTTTATCAGTTCTTGGAGTGACCAAGATACAACATTGTTTGTCGGTTGTCACAAGTGCAGTCAGCTAGAGGGGAGTCAGGGGGAATATGGGTTGGAGCATTGTCAGTGGTTGGGGTAGCTGAACAAGGGAGTTCATCGAGCTCATCATGGTTCGAGACAAGTGGCGTGCGAATGGGTGAGACGAGTGGCACACGAGTGGGGGATGTAGATGGTGTGAGGGAAGATGCCGGAGGCGTAGGGGAAGTGGGAAGAGATGGGTGGTCGGGCAGGAGCATGTCGACAGTCAGAAGGTCAACTGGCATGCGCCCACGGACCTCAGTCGCAACTGTGGGAGCGATGTTCAAAGGAGGGGCAACAGCTGAGGGGACTGGGTCGACAACAGCACGAAGGGAGTTCTAGGTTGAGGGTTAGCAGAGGGGAAATGAAAGCAGGCTCAGTGATGATGTACCTTGACACTGGCTAGCCCAGCCAGCAGCTCTTCGTTTCCCTTTGTGGATCCTCCTGCTGCTACAGTGAGCTGGCGGAGGATGGCCAGTGCTTGGTTAGTGTTGCTGGTCATGGTTGGCGTGGTGCTCGCGGGCATAGCGGTGTCATTCGAGGCCATGGGCATAAGTGGAGGGGGCAACGAAGGTCAACGGTAGATTGCCAAATCGGGCAAGTGACCACTCACCGCTGGAGAAACAAGACCACACAGACATCAGTATGCAATGTGTCGGGCTACGTATGGTGAACTGGCAAGAATGCAAGGGCTCTAGGACATGCGAGAGGGCCTGGCACGGTAGGCGAAGCTGGCAGAAGGGAGGTTAAGACTTAGGGGGACACGACGGAATATGCGGAGCACTTCAAAGCCTTTTTTTTAGTTTTACTACTCGTACACGAAGAACTAACTATGCGTTACAGGAACATTAGGCATCGAAATGGCCTCGAGCCACTACTGCGCTTATGGCCATACCAGACTTTGGGGCACGTCGCAAAGGCTCTCGTGTCGGCTATGGATATAGGACAACCCCCTTCGAATATCTTCCATCTTCGAACTAAGATGGCTAGTCTCCGAGGGCGACCCAAACCTTTCTCTTAAGTCTTACTACACTACAAGAATGGCTAACTACATCATGCAGGTACACGAAGGGTTGAGAGCTCATCAAGTGAGCCAATCGAAGCTCAGGAAACCCAGTAGAGCATATTCGAAGGCTTCGAGTTCACTTGCGAACCTTTCGATATTGAGTTCTGAATGAGCGGAAGCCTCGGGAACACTTCGAGCATGTTGAGGATTGTCCGAAGGCTCTTTTGACTTCGAGACGAGGATGTGTAGATGGGAGAGAATGGTTCGGATGTTGGTCAGCTTGGGAAAGGTACCCTGAAGCTTTGTGCTCTTTTATGAGCCGCTTCGCAATCGAGTTCAGGTGTGTCGAAGGTGCGGTTCGGAGGTTTCTGGGTTTCGAGACGAGGTGCGGGGTGGCGACCGAGGATGGTCACAACCTAAAACCCCCATCGGATGTAGGCGCAGTGATGCCCCTACTAGGAGAATTGAGAAGGGAGGAGAGGTTAGGATGAGGTAGGAGGTCAGGGAGGTTTCGAGGGCTGAAAGGAGTGAATAGGGAAATTGGTTTGGACTTAGAGGTGTGGCGGGCGAGGAGCTGACTAAGCATGCATGTCGGGTTCAGACACATGTGGCAGTCAATAAAACAAGGAGGATACGAGTTTGTAGAGCCAGAGCCCGAGTCTGGGGTTGGAGCTCCTCAGTTGCTTTCTCTGCTGCATATATTCCTTTTCTACTGTTTTTCAGTGTCCAAAGATTTAGGCAAGTCTTCTTTTCAAGCATTTGAGTAGTATCTGTGCTGTTGAGGTTTCAAGAACCTCTTTTAGGGATGTATCAAGACTTGCATTATCACCACTACTCTTAGCCCACCCCTTGGGCTTTCGTTATTATTCTCTTCAATGCTCTCTCGGATTATCCACACTATCTGTTATTGATCATGCAGAGTATCATCAAACTTGCAATAGATCGACAGCACTGAAGGGGGAACCATCGACCGTGCCATCCTCATATAATTCGAAGTGGGTATGCCACTGACTTTCTCGACAGTTGCGAATGCAGAAATATGGCTCACTGATCAGAACAGGAAGGGTCAAATTTCTGAAAGGGGGGTTCATCAAGGTAGTCATGGGTCATCAAACTTGCTTTGATCCATTTGGAGGATATGGTGAGTGCCTTACAAGCGGTGTGTTTGAGTCGCCTTCTCTGTCCAGCTAAGTGTAAACCTGATGTGATATTCGAAAGATTGTGGCTGGCCGTGATGCACTTGGCATGTGGAGCTGTCTTGGTCTGTGTGATGTCAGCACAAGGTTAAGTCACCAGCACAACGAAGAACTTCCTAGTCACTACTCGGGGTTTCCAGACAAATGGGTCTGTTGTTCAAGGTAGAGAGCAAGTCCCTGTTTCGTATGTTACACTGGTCTTTTTATATGGTAGGGTATGAGTATCATTGGTACTCGTCATTCACTTTGGAGTTTGAACATTGCCACGCATGTGATGCAAGATGCAAGATTCTGCTTTTTCACTTACGAATTTACTATAACTTTGAAACTGGTTATTACCTCTTTTCCTCCCCACTGGCTGTCCAGGTCAGGTAATGAAATGTTCTTTAAGTTATACAAAGCAATGTTGGGGTGGAAGTGAAGCCTTGGACCAGGAGTTGAGAGCCTGGTTTCGAACAGCAGAAAGGACTGGAGGCTTCTGAACTTTCCAATAAGATAATCTAGCAGTTCAAATTGACTTCTTTGCTCGTTCTAAACAGACGTCTGTCTGGCCATCTTCCCAGATCAAAGCAACGAGGACAGTCGTTCCGACGGCATCAGCCCTATACACACCTCTCAAACAAAGGGAAGACTTACCCCTAGTGTCATACGACTAGTCCGTGACGTGCAAGCCTCCATTGTCCGCCAGTACTGGTTAGCCCATCGTCTTCGTGACGCTTAATCCCTCCTCTTACTGACTCTACTGTCAAATCGATATAAGAAGAAAGTTGTTCATTTGTCCCTTCTGCTTGCCTTGGAGTGCTTTCCCCCACACCACAAGGATATCCCCAACACCGACCATCCCACTGGGCTGCTTCCCAAGTACACCACTGTCCAACACACTCTTTCTCGTCCTACTCGAATCTTCGTCTTTGTGGTCGATACTTGCTTAGATGAAGAAGATCTCAGGGCTCTTCACAAGGCCATCACTGTCAGTTTCAGTCACATCCCACCTTATGCCCTTGTCGGCCTCATCACTTTAGGTACCATGTTAAGTCGTCTGTCAAGGTTAGCGGTCAATGGCTGATGTGTAGCAAACTCAAGTCCACAATCTCGGCTATACCGAATGCAGTAAATCCTATGTTTTCCATGGTAGCAAGGAATATACTTCGAAGCAAATCCAGACATGCCTACCTTAAGCACACCAGCTCATGCTGCCCCTCATCCTGGTCACCCTATGCCTTAGCAAGCATTTGGCACACTCCCCATGCAACAGGTGGAGTTCCAGCTCACCTGAATACTCAAGTCCCTCCAATGTGATCCTTGGCACGTGCAAACAACAAGCATCCGTTGTGATGCTCCAAAGTCGCCTTGAGTGTCACAGTTAGATTGCTGTAGGTAAGTATACATATTTTGGTGTGTTGTGACCCCTCTCTGGAGTACGGATGTGCAGGTGCATTGTTTGTCCAGCTCTAGATGGAATTCAGGTATGATAGTGTACACACATGTTGATGACTAAAAGACGAGCTTGCATCATTGCTCAAGAGGGAGGGAAAGACCTAGATGTGGGGAGATATGGTCAATGAATCGACGGCAAGATTGAGCTGGAAGGAGCCACCCGCTCCTTGACCTGCACTAGTCTGGGAAGGGGAGAGGACGACAGGGAAGCTGGTAGAGGAAGCGGGGATACTCCGATCACTTCTGGATCAGCTAGGCAAGAAGATGAATGGGAGCGCAGAGTCCTAGCAGTACACATTCAGCCTGACCCCCGAAGATGACATACTGTTGTGCGCCAAATGCTATCTTTTCCTTTTCAGAACGCTTACTATATGATTTCACACTACGAGCCCCGCCATCCCGCTGTTCGTCGTCCCCATTCTCGCGTCTCAACGACATCTCGTTTGGACCGCTGCCTAGCCTTAGGGGCAAGTCCATGGACCTTACGTTTACGACACAGCCTCGCTTACATATGTTTTCCTTTTCTTACTTTACCTTTCTCACTTCTCTGATCCCGATGGGATCTGAGAGTACATTGATGGTTACGGTTTGCTTTCCGGTGCATGTGACCTTTGTCGCGTCGCGTCGTGGGAGACTTCATGTTTGCCTTGGGCAAACACTCCAGCATGGTGAGGAGTCATGATGAGTAGGGTGTGCGTCACCCATGACACAATGAATGCGTCATTGTGGGCACTCAGTCAGGATGACTCGATACCCTGTGGAGGAAGTCTTGTGTATGTGACCGCCATCTTATTTGTTACTTATGCGTTTATGGTGAAAGTATGGTAGACGTCTCATCGCCTGTGGGGTATAAATACCTGCAGTATAGCGACTGAGACTCCTTGTATTTTCGCTACCTAGCTACCTACCTAGCAAGTAGGAATATCTCCTATAAATCCTTGCTTTCTCTTTATTGTCTTGAAACTCTGCTCGACTAGACAACTGGGCAAGTACCCTATCGTATATTACTAGTTAGAGTTAGACCACGACAATAACAGGGGGTAGTCAAGATAGTCCCTGTCAACATATCTCCATATCACTGTCGATATATCAGCAAGAGGCCCTGCAGCAAGCCGCTTGCTTGCCTATTGCCTATCTATAGGTGTACTTTACCGAAAGGTAAACAGCGCGCGTCGGTCGTTGCCTTGAACAAGCAACAGTGATCAGCGCCATGCGACACATACCCCAATACAGGCGCTCGCATCATGCTATTTGCTGTGTGGCCATTGCTGGAGGTGAGTATACATGTTTTGCTGTGCTGTGACCTCTCTTGCTGACCCCCAATGACGACATATCCCAATGCAGGTGCTCGCATCTTGCCATTTGCTGTGGTCCTGCAACTGACTCGGGTCCTGGAATGGTGGTTAGCAACGAGTCGAAAGAGCCGATTTGCTCCCATTAGTACATCGAACGAGATAATGTCAAGCATTACAAGCGTGCTGTGAAGGTGCGGTGACTGTTGCATGAAGATTTTCCCTTCTCAATGTCTCCTTAGTTCTGTGAAGGTCTCGCAAAACTGGCCTCTAACAACGGGCATGTAGTCGATCTCTATGCTGGCTGCTTAGATTAAGCGGGTTTGCTGGAGACAAAGTCCCTACTCAACTATAGGACGGTGTCATTGTTTTTTCCGATTTGTTCGCGACCTCCATCTTCCAGCAGAATTTCCTTCATATTTTCAAGAAGGATGACCAAGACTTCTTGGGAATAGGCTTCAATGCTACATTTGATGTACAGGTATTTTCCTTTCTCCTGCTTTCATATAGCATGTGGTCGATGGCCACTGAGTAGACCACCAAGGAACTGACAGTCCCTGAGCTTGTTGGGCATGCTGTCTCAGCAGAGAGGAGATCCACTTGCGTTGGAGAGACTGAAATTGGTATCGGGAAAACCTCTGCTGAATGCCATCACTCCACGGACATCAACAGCTGTGTACTTCGAAGTGGTTACCCTGGCTGGATGGGCTCTTCAGCCAGGCTCCCAGGGTTTAATTTAGTTCGTGACTCATCATCATCATTTTTCTGGACAACAGCACCTGCATATCACGACCATTGCACACAACTTCGCAGAGGCGGGATTTCCAAGCATTGCAGCTTCGTTTGACCAAGAAGCTGCTGCCGTCTGGATGGTAAGAATAGCAGTGTTTAAAGCCGAAATTGATAACTCACCCAACACGCTACGTTGGTTGGATCGCATGTTGATCCGGCTTTGCCAGAAGCTTGCTGATTACCAGATGAGGGGACCCAATAAGCTTTGGACTATCGGATAACTTCAGCATTTACCTGCAGTTCATTTTCCATCTCTGGGGGAGTCAGTTTTTGTAGGTGTTCAATGGTAGCCCAGGTGAGACTGCTTTCAATAGGTTTGTGTGAGGCTTCTCCCTACAGACAGTACACTAACGTGTGGCCATCGACATATTATTAACGAGGAAGACATAAACAATTCGTTGATCATGCTTCAGCCCACTCTTGTGTCATATAATTTTGATGTTCCTCCACAACCTGCATTGCTTGATAGTGTTTCTACCAATTCGGACATCACCCTTCTTTTGGATACTTTCTTCAACATCCTCATCTTCCACAGAGAAATGGTTGCGCAGTGGAAGAAAGCGGGATACCAAGATCAAGAGGGCTACAAGAACTTTAGGGAACTCCTAGAGGCACCTGTTACCAATGCACAGGTATGCTCGACAATCCCCTGCTCTCCAGTAGTCACAAGTGTCTGGTAATGTCGACGATTGCTTTCACATTCTAGGATCTCCCCCTTGGCAGTTTCCCTATCCCACAGTACATTGTCTATGATGAGGGTGGTAGTCAGGTTTGTTTCTTGTTATCAAAATTGAACCCCTCTACCATGCATATGATGATGTCGATGTACAGCATGGCGGCAGGCACTGGTCCTGTGATATTCATGTACAATGTCAGCTTCCAAGTATTCATGGAACACCTTAAATGTCTCGTCAGTATATTTATTTCCTTCTGTAACTCAACGCTTGACATATATGACATGTATAGGCCGTGGGGACACAGACAAATTGAGGTCCGATGGGGACAATCATACCTGTTATTCCGTAGAAAAGTACGATATCTGGATGGGTCTCTTTTGTCGCGCTTCATGTTGCTCATTTCTGAAATTTTTTTCCCTCTGCATTGGCCAAGAAATCCATACGTAGTTGCAATGGAGCTCACGGGCTTTACACTGTGCACTAGCAGATACTGGTTGTTTTATTCCTTCGGGCAGAAGCCATCAACCATGATTGCCCGCATTGGGTCTAAGTAACTAGGGGATGCCATTGCCACCCAGCCTCATCTGCATCGGGGAAATTCGGATGGGGTCGGTACTGTAGCAAGGTGATCATAGTTCTGGGGTTTAGGCATCAAGCATGATTTACTTTCTACTTATTATACGTACTATATAGCATCACATAACTCGAAACTGGGGATAGGGCAGAGAAAGGGACTCGTATTGTTGATTAGGCATGTCTTTTTTCTTGTGTATCATTTGTGTGCCTGGGGCACTTTGGCAAGCAAGGCGACTGACTTAGTGAGGGTATTTTGTTGTGATCAATCGAGTTTAGGCTGAGGAGAGGCTCCGATTTGCATCAATCAATTCAGATCAGGAATTCGGCCAGAGGGGGAGGATGTTGGTGTGAGACGAGCGTACCAGTCAGAGAAATGATGGAACGATGCTGTAAGGGATGAAGAAGAGATAAGAGGAACGAGAAGCATTCTTGGGAGAGTAGAGAGAAATGGATTGAAACCGAACACGAAAGCGAGGCAGAGCCCTGTACGAGTCATGGGGGTGCGGCTCTGCTTGAACGTTGTGATGGGTCGTGGTCGTGGTTTGTGTTAGTGCTGATGAGATGTAGTACACGATGAAGGCATCATAGGAAATGGCGAGGGTGTAGACAAATGGTATTCAAGTCATGTACAATCGGTACGGTACTCGTACCATCAAAGAACAGAACATGACATATGAAGCGAAACCAAAGACCATTGCAATCGACCAGAAACAAGGAAGCAGGCAATCAAGCCGGTCTATTGCCATTAATCTACTGCTGCCTCGAGAGCGTCCTCATGGTAGTCATCCACCTGCATATACCAGCTGGGCTCGGATATTCCTCCTGATGTGTGGCTGCCACTTCAAATTGCAATGTCAGTCCATGGTTCAAAAGACATTAACCGTGCAAGAGACCTTGAAAGCTGGTGACAGACATGGCCAAACCATGGAGAATATCTCCTGTGACCAAATGAGAGGCATGTCGTTCGGTCTCGATCGCAGGAACAACCCCCTGGCAGCCGATAGTGTGAAGATCTATGAGGAGCTGTACTTGTGATGGTTTGTAGCTCCCAAGCACTGCAAACCATCCCCTCGAGAACAACATAGTGCCATGCCTCGAGCAAGATGGAAATGCTTTAGCCATGGCATCTAGAGTGATCCTGGCATAGAAGTAACACTGTCAAATGTAGAGGTTGTAGTGCTTGAAGATGGTAGATGCTACGCTCACCATAAAGGTGATATCAAAGAGGCGAGGCAAAGGTTGGTGCCACTGAAGCATACCCTTGCATACCAGGTTACGACCAGCGCTCTGCCAGTATTCATGGTGCTCCCTATGTCAGACGTATCAACAATTGAAGGGGAACGCTAGGGTCGGAAGAACAATGTACCTGGCTCTGACAACTGTGATAGTGTCTCTTGCAACTCCTCCATTTGAGGACATTATCTGCACTCCATTGTTAGTAGGAACACGCTCGATGATAAATACAAGCCGCTCTGCTGTGAATGCCATGACGTTGTGCACAATTACATGGTAATCAACACGCTTACTGCTAACCAGAAGGAACTCATGCCAGCAAGAAGACCGAGAAGGGATGTGATAGAGATGGCATGTGATGATTGTTACTGCCAGCTGGGCCCTTGTGATGCGCAGAAAATCTCGAACGCCATACCGTCTAGGGGTCTCATATTCGTGGAGGGGGCCCAACATGTGGACCATATCCATGGCAGAGGCTTCAGTGAAGGAGGAAAGTCAGCAGAGGGAATCTCAGACAGGTAGAGTGTGTTGTGATAGATTGGGGCTGGTGCAGGAGGGAAGGGACACTGACGATGTGTAGAATGCCATTGTATTGAAGCAGATTATTTGAACTTGTATGGGGACAAACCTTCTCTATGCTTCAAGCTCGCAGCAAACAGCATTTCCTTTTTTGGGAAATGTCTGTGGTGACTGTTCCAGTTCATATCTGGCGGTGATTCAATTTACTTACAGGGCAGTGTTAGAGCCAGTTCAGCAAGAAAGTCTCACGAATAATCCAGGCAGAAAACCCGGATAAAAAATCCACCCAGGTCCTGACATAAGCCGTGACATTCTGGCAGGGTTTGAATGTGTAGCCTACCCAATAATCGGAACTATGTACCATAGACCATACTACAATGACAGGGAACATTCTTGATATCAATGAAGAGTCAGGGGATTGGGATATGGTTGATGCTGATGGTGAGTGGGACTCTTATGGTGATCTACCTGTTCACAATCTAACTAGAACAGATTCCTGCTGACACCAATGGTAAGTCGATCAACTGGGATACAGTCGATATGGACAGCGAACATGACTTCCACAATGACAACTGCCACCTACCCATTATGACCGATCCTCAGCCTCGTCTTCGAGAGCAGTTCAATATTATCTGTGCTATATGGACTGCTGTCATCGAGGCAGTATTGCTAGCAACCAAGAGGACCGAACCTATCGCATATCATACATCTATCCTTTCTGGAGGGGGGTGGATACTTGAACTCTTGAGCAGCCACCCCGAAAGAATTCGGATGGAACTTGGAGTTCACAAGCATGTGTTTAGAGTGCTAGTGGATGAATTGCAACAGAGTGGATACAGTCACTCGAAGTATGTTACTCTGCAAGAACAACTGGGAATTTTTCTTTATATTGCTGTTACTGGCCTGACTATCAGGCACATTGGAGAGCATTTCCAACGATCGAACGGTATGATCTCAAGGTAAATATACTACAATATTGATGATTTTGTTTTACTGATCACAAGCGATAGATACTTCAAAAGAATGCTCACTGCTTTTACATCCCCCAGAATCTACTCCAAATACGTTCAACTGCCACTTAGTGATGCACCCCCCCATCCGTATATTCATGACAACCCCAAGTTCTTCCCATTCTTTGAAGATGTGATCGGTGCAATAGATGGGACACATGTCGCATGCTCTCCAGCTGCAGATGAACGGGCCACGTCATGAAATCGCAAGGGTTTCATGTCCCAAAATTGCCTTGTTTGCTGTGACTTCAATTTGCATTTCACGTATGTACTTAGTGGCTGGGAAGGCTTGATGGTGGATGCGACTATATACCATGATGTGTGAATGAACGATCTGAAGATCCCCGATGGCAAGTACTACCTTGCCGATGCAGGGTTTCCCAACTGCCCTCAACTCTTAGTTCCTTACTGTGGGCAGTGGTATCATCTCGCAGAGTGGGGACATGCACAAACACAGTGAGTATCTACTGGCCATCTTTAAATTTCATTGACCCATTATATCCTAGGCCCACAAATGCACTTGAATTGTACAACCTCCACCACACCTCAGCTCGCAACGTTGTCAAGCACATCATCGGTGTAGTCAAGCGTCGCTTTCATCTTTTCATAGTCCCACCTGAGTATAGTATGTGTGTTCAGGCTCACATCCCACCCACTCTCGCCTGTGTTCACAATATTATTCATACATGGGACCCAGTAGACTTGGAGGATCCAGAGGAGGATCGAGAGCCACAGGAAATGGGTATGACAGGCTCAATTGCTGATGGTGTTCCCACTAATGTGGACCATGATTGGATGTCAGCAAAGCGAGACAGGATTGCAGAATGCATGTGGGCTAGCTACATCACAGAACAGGCATGAAGGTTACAACTTTCTTAACTACATATTCACTACCATACCATACCTTCACCACTGTACTGATCGTTTTTATGCAACATCCATGCTGAAATCAGAATTTGTGTTGCACGCTTGTATAAACATGAGGCAAAGTTATGGTGCGTATGTACAAGATATAGACTATGAAATTTTCTTCGATTCCTCAAGGTGCACCTGAATCCAGGCTTTCTGGCCAGCAACGAAGTGATTAGGATCCTTCGAAATTGAGAGATACATATCAGCGACAACAACATCTTCCACGAGAAGATCCAGGAAATGGGTGAAATCTGCAGGCATCACAGCAGCTGCATCTACCTCCAGAAATCTGTCCCTTGCCTTTCGGGATATTGGATGGATTGGAATGATGGGCTTTACTGGAGTGCTACTAGAAGAACCCCCCCCACTCTTGTAATTCTTCTCGAAATTACCTTTAAAATCATCCAACTTCCTCCCCAAGTCCTGTATCGCTTCCGCCTTTGTGTCAGTCTTTGCTCAGCGCTTTCGAGCTGCTGAGGAGGTCAAAACCCAAGAAGATGATACCATCGAATTGTCATCGTCTGCCCTCTGCTTCTGCAAGACACTGGATGACGATTTGATAGAGCTAATTGCTGAGGTGGTACACGAGGATGGGGTAGGGACACACATGAACAACAGTGGTGTCGTAGGAGGGGCAGCGGCTTGGTCCGAATGCCAACTGAAGGTTGCTTGAGTGTGGGTTGGGATGATGGAGGGTGGCTGGGCAGGGGACATAGCAGATGAAGGAATGGGAGGCAGAGGGAGCTGCACTTGTACATGAGAAGCATTAGTCGACCCAGACAACTGGGACATCTCAACATCACTGGCAGTACCACATGGAGTGGTCTCCCCACGAACCAAAGGTCCCTCCATGGTGTTGACACTTTTGCTACGACTCCTGGTGTCACTTGAGGAACTTAGCACAGTGCTGCTTGTTCCGACCAGGCTTAACATGGAGAAGTGGTTCAAACCTTTGCCCTTGGAAGGCATAAGCTGCTTCATTTTTTCATAGTGTGGCCAGCCTCTGTTTCGAAAAGGACTCGCATCCTTGTGTTTCTATCAATGTTTCTGTTAGCACAAGATAAAATCGTAATATAACAGACATACCTTGATAAAATCATTCCACATGGCCTCATTTTCAAGGCTGATATTAGCCCCTAACTCACAGGAATATGCAAACCCTGATGTATTTTTGATGCAGTCAACGACCTCAAACATCTTTCTCAGCTATAGGCAATATCAGTTTCTCATGCCATTATTTAACTAGAAAGTGTGCTCACCCTTTTCCATTTCTCCTTACATACTCTAGCAGTCTTGGGACCTCCCCTGGCAGGGTTGGCAAGAGCATCAGAAGCAGCATCCCAGAATGTTGCCTTAAAATTCATCCCATCACCCGCTGATGCCTTGTGAGTAATAGCCAGGTCCAGGAGGGTGTCAACATCTGCATCCAACCATGATGCTGGCGAAGTAGTGGCTTGGCGAGTAGTTCCACTCTTGGTGGGCAATTGCGACGACTTTTTCCAAGCCATACTAACAATGGAGAGAGAGAGTGGTGAGTCACCGAGCCACTGTGCGGTGTTGATCCTGACCCCACCTTCACCCCAGCATCTCGGCCAGAGCTGCAGTAGTTCGAACCCCGCCAGGATGTTGTGGCTTATGTCAGGACCTGGGTGGATTTTTTATCCGGGTTTTCTGCCTGGATTATTCGTGAGACTTTCTTGCTGAACTGGCTCTAACACTGCCCTGTAAGTAAATTGAATCACCGCCAGATATGAACTGGAGCAGTCACCACGGACATTTCCCAAAAAAGGAAATGCTGTTTGCTGCGAGCTTGAAGCATAGAGAAGGTTTGTCCCCATACAAGTTCAAATAATCTGCTTCAATACAATGGCATTCTACACATCGTCAGTGTCCCTTCCCTCCTGCACCAGCCCCAATCTATCACAACACACTCTACCTGTCTGAGATTCCCTCTGCTGACTTTCCTCCTTCACTGAAGCCTCTGCCATGGATATGGTCCACATGTTGGGCCCCCTCCACGAATATGAGACCCCTAGACGGTATGGCGTTCGAGATTTTCTGCGCATCACAAGGGCCCAGCTGGCAGTAACAATCATCACATGCCATCTCTATCACATCCCTTCTCGGTCTTCTTGCTGGCATGAGTTCCTTCTGGTTAGCAGTAAGCGTGTTGATTACCATGTAATTGTGCACAACGTCATGGCATTCACAGCAGAGCGGCTTGTATTTATCATCGAGCGTGTTCCTACTAACAATGGAGTGCAGATAATGTCCTCAAATGGAGGAGTTGCAAGAGACACTATCACAGTTGTCAGAGCCAGGTACATTGTTCTTCCGACCCTAGCGTTCCCCTTCAATTGTTGATACGTCTGACATAGGGAGCACCATGAATACTGGCAGAGCGCTGGTCGTAACCTGGTATGCAAGGGTATGCTTCAGTGGCACCAACCTTTGCCTCGCCTCTTTGATATCACCTTTATGGTGAGCGTAGCATCTACCATCTTCAAGCACTACAACCTCTACATTTGACAGTGTTACTTCTATGCCAGGATCACTCTAGATGCCATGGCTAAAGCATTTCCATCTTGCTCGAGGCATGGCACTATGTTGTTCTCGAGGGGATGGTTTGCAGTGCTTGGGAGCTACAAACCATCACAAGTACAGCTCCTCATAGATCTTCACACTATCGGCTGCCAGGGGGTTGTTCCTGCGATCGAGACCGAGCGATATCCCTCTCGCTTGGTTGCACTGGATATTCTTTACACTTTGGCCACATCCATTGCTAGGTCTCTTGGACCAGGGGCTAACATTGCAAATCGACACAACGACCACACCCCAGAAGGAATATCTGAGCCTGGTCAGTATATGGAGTCTTACTACTAGGTGAATGATGATGACCGTGAGGATGCTCTCAAGGCAGGGAGCTAATGGATTGGCTTCACTGCCCGCTTCCTTGTTTCTGGTCGATCGTAATGGTTTTTGGTTTCGCTATATCATGTTCTGTTCTTTGACGGTACAAGTACCCTGCCAATTGTACACAGCTCGCATACCATATGTCTACCTCCTTGCAATTCCCTTTGATTTCTTGTTGGTAAACAACATCGTGTACTGCACCCCATGAGCACCTATACATATGTACCACGATCATGATCCAATTGCAACATTCAGAGCAGAACCGCACTCTCCTAACTCATACGGGACTCTCCCTTCCTTTTGTGTTTGATTCAATCCATCTCTCCCCGGGAATCTTTTGTGTTCCTCTTATCCCTTCTCGCCACATCCCTTGGGTGAGTCGAGTTTCCGCCCTCTCATTCACAGCATCGTTCACTGTCGTTTCTCTGATTAGTACATCCATCTCATGCCAATGTCATACTCTTCAGGCCGATTCCCTGATCTGCATTGATCAGATCGATGTAAATCGGGGTCCCTCGCAGCCTTAGTCCCAATATGACATGGACAGACAATATCCAGTAGGTCAATAACTGGAATCTATTTGTGCACTCCGAGGCATTTGGCACCTTAGGATGACAGGAGTAGATGAGACTACAAGAATGCAAATCTACAGTGATATAATATGGCACACTTGGTTCACGAAAGGCCCTGCCAATGATACAGTACAGTGCCCTATTATTGGCCGTGAAGTCAATCTGACCCACCGGAATGCAGCAAAAACGTACCATGGTATTATCTTTCCGCACCAGCTCCCTGTTCACAAGAGCGATCAAGCATTTGTTCACCCAAGCTTGGTTGAGGTCAGGAGGAGCGATCAGCCCGATGACTGTGAAGATGCATCAGCGCCAAGTGTAATCACATTCGAAGAAAAAACACACATGTTTGACACCTCGACCCTCATTGTCCATCAATGCCTCTATGATAGACTCCATACTACAGTGCAGCTTCTCAGGACAAGATTGGTGTTCATGCTACAGCAATGATAGATGTATGTGTGGGATCACTGCTGCGAAACTCAAGAGGAAGACGAGAAATGAGTTTCTCTATCATCATCCTTCCGCTTGTTACTACCAATCACCAAAATGACTCCACCGAGAGCTCACACACCAATCTTCCCTTCTTCTCTTTCCCAGAAAGCTTGGGTTTGGCTTTCTTCTTTGCCTTTGTCAGCGGTTTGGTTGTAGTTGTAGTTGTAGTTGTCGATGTGCTGGTTGCATTGGCAGCGGTCATAAATGTCATTTCTCAGTCTGCATTCTCGGTGTATGTTATTTAATCTGTGTCGATATCTGGTGGAGGCATAGGCAGAACTGCTTCGGTGGCCGTACGAGCATTTTCCTCTGGATAGTGAAATGGCTTATTGTGGGTCCATGAGATGGTTGAAACATACCAGCCCTTCGTTGTGCTAACCGGAAGGATGTGTTGGTCGGTGCCTGTGTGCAAGTATGTTAGCAGGCAAAATGATGGGCCACCCGAATTGATGTACCTCTGGCCAATCTGTAGCTAGTGCATTCATATCCATCACATACAGGAAACTTGTGAAACTCTCGTTGAATGTCTTAAGCGACTGGCTTAAGTTCCTGAGCCCTTCGATGTAGCCTGGAGAGCCTCTGCTTCGTCAACCAGCTTAGACATGACAGTTTCAAGGAAACCTAACCCATGCGGGGCGTCCGAGTTGCATCCCGAGAGTGAGAGGGCAAACAGAGATCCTTGGGATATCCATTTGAGAGGTGTTCGGTGAGGTGTGTGTGACACCATGGCCCTGATAGGTGCGTCGAATCAAGACTTGCCACTCTGTCACAGATCGTCTCTTTTTCAATTACCACAACACAGACTTGACAGAGATATCGATAAGCCTTGCAATCACTCAATTACCCCACCTAACCGCCATCAATATGAGGTCACATGTTTCTTTTTTTTTTTTTGCCTTACACTTCCTGTGTACTGACCCCAGAAATGGATGCCCCTACCACGCATTTTTTTGGACGTCAACTGCACAGTGGTCGACAGAAATGTCATGTAAGCCAAGTTGACAACTAGACATGAATGCTCCCTCGAATTATCCACGCTATCTGTCATTGATCATGTGGAGCATCATAAAACCCGCTATAGATCGAGAGCACCAAAGCTGGAATCCATCATTCTCGAGATGTTTCCCTTAACCTCTCCAAGGCAGGGAGGGGCACTGACTTCAGAAGCAGCTCTGAGATTCAGGATGATTGAACATGAGCATACAGCCATCGACCCCATCATCCTTGTGTAATTCAAAGTGGGCTGGCCACTGACTTTTCTCGAGAATCAGGACGTCAGAAATACATCTCACCGACCAGAACGAGGGGGGTCGACTTCTGAGCTCATCAAGGTAGTCAGGGGTCACTGAACTACTTTGATCCATTTGGAGGATATGGTGACCTTACAAGCGGTTCATTTGAGTCGCCTTCTCCATCCAGGTAAGTGTAAACCTGGCGTCATATTTGAAAGATTGTGGTGGACCGTGATGTACTTACCTGACATGGGTCCTGCTTTGGTCTGTCACACTGTACTGGGGCCTGCAATGGTGATGCACGGGTTTGGCCTTAGCTGTGTCCCCAGTGCATGCTATTTAGTATTAGGGAGCACTACTCCTTCTCTCCTCTACTTGTCCAGATCAGGAGCTCAAGGGCATGGGTCTTCAATTCGTCTAGAGAATAATGGAATGTTCTTTAAGTTACAGTGGAAATGAAGGCTTGGACCGGGAGTGGAGAGCCTGATTATCAAACAGCAAAAAGGACTGGGGAGGGGAAGGAACTTCAGAGGGCATCAATATCACAGTCTTGAATTCCGAACAATGGCCAGATTGTGACAATCTGGCGTCTGTTGTGGAAAGTCTAGTGATCTTCTGGAATCGAAGCAACGAGGACAGTCACTGTTCCGACTCGGACTCATCAGCCCAACACACACCTCTTACATAAGCAGAGCGACTTACCCCAAGTGTTATACGAGGCTGTGTCATGCAAGCCTCCGTGTCGTGCCATTCTCCACTCGTATTACCATAATAAACAACGTCTTCGTGATGTTCAATCCCTCCTTTCACTCTGACTCTCTACCGTCAAATCGATATAAGAGGGAAGTTGTGGATTTGTCCCTTCTGCTTGTCCAGGAATGCTTTCCCCCACACTACAAGGATATCTCCAACACCGACCTTCCCACCAAGCTGCTTCCAAAGTACACCACCATCGAGTACACTCTTTCCCATCCTGTTCAAGTGCCCCCGATCTTCCCCTTCGTGGTCGATACTTGCTTAGATCAGGAAGACTTCAAGGCTCTTTGCAAGGCCATCACTGTAAGTCTCAGCCACCTCCCACCGCATGCCCTCATGGGGCTTATCACTTTCGGTACCGTGGTATGCCGCCCATCCAGGTTAGCGGACAACAGTTAACGTGTAGTAGACCCAAGCATACAAACTCAGCTATGCTGAATGCAGTAGATCCTATGTCTTCCATGGTGGCAAGGAATATTCTTCGAAGCAGATCCAGGACATGCCTGGCTTGAGCACACCAGCTCGTGCTGCCCCTCGTCCCGATCAATCCATGCCTCAGCAAGTGTTTGGCGCTGCCCGATTCTTGCTCCCAATGCAATAGGTGGAGTTCCAGCTCACCAGAATACTCGAGTCTCTCCAATGCGATCCTTGGCCCATTGTGAATGACAAGCGTCTGTTGAAATGCACTGGAGTCGCCTTGAGTGTCGCAGTTGGATTACTGGAGGTGTGTATACCGGTTTTGCTGTGCTGTGGCCTCTCTCCTGACCCCTCGAAGATGACGTACCCCAATACAGGTGCTCGCATCATGCTTTTCACTGGTGGTCCTGCTACTGAGGGCCCTGGAATGGTGGTGAGCAACAGGTTGAAAGAACCAATTTGTTCCCATCGTGACATCGAACGAGACAGTGTCAAGCATTACAAGTGTGCTGTGAAGGTGCGGTGAATGTCATATGAAGAGCTTCCCTTCTCAGTGACTCTTAGTTCTACGAAGGTCTTGCGAAATGGGCCTTTAACAACTGACATGTAGTTGACCTCTTCGCTGGCTGCTTGGATCAAGTTGGATTGCTGGAGATGAAATCCCTACCCAACTCCACGAATGGTATCATTGTTTTATCTGATTCGTTCGCAACTTCCATCTTCCAGCAGAGTTTTCTCCATATTTTCAACAGGGATGACCAAGACTTCTTGGAGATGGGCTTCAATGCTACATTTGATGTACAGGTATTTTCCTTTCCCTCGATTTTATATAGCATATGGCTGATTGACACTGGATAGACGACCAAGGAGCTGAAAGTCTCTGGGCTTATCGGGCATGCCATCTCGGCAGGGAAGAAATCCACTTGTGTTGGAGAGACCAAAATTGGTATTGGGCAAACTTCTGCATGGAGACTGAACACTATCACTCTGCGGACATCGGCAACTGTGTATTTCAAAGTGGTTACCCTGGCCGGGCAAGCTCTTCGACTGGGTTCCTGGGGTTTGATTCAGTTTGCTACTCACTATCAACATTCTTCTGGACAGCAGCACCTGCGTGTCACGACCATTGCACACAACTTTGCGGAGGCAGGATCTCCAAGCATCGCAGCTTCGTTTGATCAGGAAGCCGCTGCGGTCCTGATGGCAAGAATAGCAGTGTTTAAGGCTGAGATTGATGACTCACCCGATGTGCTACATTGGCTGGATCGCATGTTGATCCGCCTTTGCCAGAAGTCTGCTGATTACTGGAAAGAGAACCCGACAAGCTTTAGACTTATCGGATAACTTCAGTGTTTACCCGCAATTCATGTTCCATCCCTGGAGAAGTCAGTTTTTGCATGTGTCCAACAATGGCCTGGACGAGACAGCTTTCTACTGGTTTGTGCGAGACCTCTCCCTTGCAGATACATAGTACACCAACGTGTAGCTGTAGACATATCCTTAACGAGGAAGACGTAAACAACTCACTGATCATGATTCAGTCCACTCTCATGTTGTACTTTCGACATTCCACCACAGCCAGTGTTACTCGATAGTGTTTCCATCAAACCAGACATCATCCTTCTTTTGGATACATTTTTCCATATCCTGATCTTCCATGGAGAAATGGTTGTGAAGTGGGGGAAAGCAGGATACCAAGATCAAGAAGGCTTCTAGAGGCACCTGTTACCGATGTAGGGAGTGGGAGCTCCCTGGTAAGGGAATAGATGGAAATGAGAGGTTTGAGGTGTGGAGGATTTTATTTACTTTTCTAAGGGGCTTGATCCCTGTTTTGTAAGTGGGATGGGGACTTAGTGGCGAGGCGAGAGGTTGCTTAGTAAGCACGTTTGGACTTGACCTCAAAGTTGTACTAGCTACAGAGAAAGAAGCAACCACTATAGAGGCTGGGGATCACAGACTGGTGGGACCAGTCTGTGGCAGCTTCTTACTGCTACAGCCCTTGAGAGTGAGGTCTGAGCAGCCTTAGGGAAGTCCTAAGGTGGTGGTACAGTGAGTTACAGGTTGAGTTGTGCAGCTAAGTGTCTAGTTTCTTTTCTATTTCATTTTCTCTACTAGTTCTTCTCTTCAGCAGGATTCCCTATAGGGTCAAACTAGCCTTTAGAGTCCACTCCCTGGGTTATCTCACTTATTTCTCTTCACCGATGCCTGGTATGTGCAGCGATCCACTACTTTCTGACTGTCATGAGTATCCGGCAATGCTGACGGTTACTTTCATGCTGTAGGATCTCCTTGTTGACCGTTTCCCTGTCCCATGGTACATTGTTTGTGATCAGGGTGGCAGTCAGGCTCGTTTCTGTTATCAAAGCTGAACCCTTCTACCACGCATATGATGACATCGATGTATGGCACAGTGGCAGGCACTGGTACTGGCCCTGCGATCTTCACGGACGATGTCAGCCTTCAGGTATTCATGGAATACCTTAAACGTCTTGTAAGGATATTTATTCTCCTTTGGTAACTCACCACTTGACATGTGTCACATATAGGCTGTGGGGGCACAGACAAATTGAGGTCTGGTGGGGACAGTTGTACTTGTTAGCCCATATAGAAAAGTAGGATATTGGGATGGGTTTCTTTTGTCGTGCTTCATGTTGCTTGTTTCTCGATCTTTTTCTCACCACTTTGTTATGCCAGTCAGGAAATATGGATGTACTTGTGACGGACCTTGCGAGCTCTACGTTGAGTGTTGGTGGGTGCTGATTTTTTATCCGTGATCGCCCAGTTGCATCTAACTAGCTAGGGGAGAAGGCATTGCCACCCAGCCTCATGCGCTTCGGATGGGGTCTTGTAGCATGATAATCACGGTTTGGGAGTTTAAACGTTAAGCATGATTTTCTGTCCACTTACTACACATACTATACATCAGATAACTCGAGACGGGAGATAGGTCAGAGAAAGGGACTAGTATTGTTGATCAGACATGTCTTTGTTCTTGTGTATAGTTCATGTGCGAAGGCAGAGCTGGGGGACCTCAGCAAGCAATATGACTGGCTTGGTGAGGGCATTTTGTTGTGATCGATCAAGTTTAGGCTGAGGAGCAGCTCTGATTTACGTCAACTGACGCAGATCACTAGAAAATCAGCCAGAGGGGATAGATGTTGGCACGAGACGAGCATACCAGTCAGAGAAATGATGGAAGGATACCATAAGAGAGGGGATAGAATGGATAAGAGGAACGAACGAGAGTCCCGGGGAAAGTAGAGAGAAATGGACTGAAACCGAACACAAAAGCGAGGTGAAGTCCCATACAAGTCATGAGGGTGCGCCACTGCTTTGAACATTGTGTTGGGTCGTGGTCATGCCAGTTTGTGTAAGTGAGTCACAGTGCTCATAGGGTGCAGCACACGATGTTGTCTACAAACAAGAAACCAAGGCAAATGGTATTTGAGTTGTGTAAATCCATAAGGTACTTGTACCATCAGGCAATATAACATACTAAACATAGCAAAACCAAAGACCATTACGATCAGCCAGAAACAAGGAAGCAGGTAACCAAGCCGACCAATTAGCTCCCTGCCTCGAGGGCATCCTCGGACCTCACAGTCGTCATCATTCACCTAGTAAGACTCTGTATACCTGTTGGGTTTGGGTATTCCTCCAGGAGTGTGGTCGCCATGTCGATTTGCAGTGTTAGCCGCTGGTCCGAGAGACCTGGCAATAGACATGGCCAAAGCATAAAGAATATCCAGTGTGATGAAGCGAGAGGCATATGGTTCGGTCTCAATTGCAGGACCAGCCCCTTGGCAGCTGATAGCACGAAGACCTATGAGGAGGTGCACTTGTGATGGTTTATAGCTCTCAAGCCTTGCAAACCATGCCCTCGAGAATGACGTAGTGCCCAGCCTGGAGCAAGACAGAAATGCTCTAGTCAAGGCATCTAGAGTGATTCTGGAAAAGAAGTAACCCTGTCGAACATAAAGATTGTAGTGCTCGAAGATGGTAGATATGATGCCTGCAATAAAAGCAGTATTGAAGACCTGGGGCGAAGGTTGATGCCACCGAAGCGTACCCTTGCATACTGGGTCGTGACCAGCATTCCACCAGTATTCATGGTGCTCCCTATGTCAGAAGCATCAGCAGTTGAAGGGCCCATTGGGATTGGGAGGACAATGTAATACCTGGCTCAGATGACTGTGATAGTGTCTCTTGCAGTTCTTCCATTCGAGGATGTTGCTTGTATTCTGCTTGACAATGAATACGAATCCCCTCTGCTGTGAATGAAATGTCAGCACACACATTCACATAATAATTTCATTGAGGGGGAAACCCCTCATACATGTTGCCTTAGACAAACATCACAACAGTAACACTGATAAAATGTCTAATTGCCTTGCTTGGCAAGGTTTCTACTGCACCCATATATGCTGTGGGAACCATAAAACTGTTTCTTGTCCATGCAGCGCCACTGAGCAGCTATACATATGATAGATCAACCAACTGCACGTGATGTAACCACCAGCTGAGGAGCAAACATTTAGCAAGGGGGCAGTGGTGAGCATATGTCAATATGCTTACAGTGTAGTGTCGTGCCAATGCCAATGTCAGCAGCTGTGCCTCGATAGTATCCTCCACAATGCACTGGAAGACCACACATCTATGAAAGCGAGGGTGTTTGTCACAGACAGCAGCATGATTCCACATCTGACACACTACACCATGCCTGGGAGTCACGAGGCATGCATCTGCAGGTGCCGCACTTGGGACTGTTTAGCCACTAGCAATCTACCAAGCAAGGTGGGTGCTGCCACTGGTGGTACTTCCCGAGTTAGAGTGGTGAAGTGGGAATATCAGGTGAGAAGGCAGCAAGTATTCGGTGAGGTTCACCCTACTTGGCTTGCACACATGGGGGATTGCACTGCAGAGCAAGACCCTGCATCTGTGTACACATCTGATTGGTTGCTTCGAGGAAGTATTTAGGGTGGGTTTCCCCCACTTGCCTTGCACATGTTGTGGATCGTGCGGGCAGAATGAGACATTGCACCCGCACCTCTGAGAATATGGCATGGCATGTTGCCTTTGCCAAATCGAGATACTACTAGTCAAATACCTGGTGCCTTCTTCGATCCATTTTGATAGTGCAATGGTATTCCTGCCGACAGTGCCAAGTACCTGTTGAAAAGGGCTGTAGGCAGCCTCAGTAGTGACTCAACTACTTATATATTAGATATACCTGTAGGCAGCTACAGGGGATCAGTAAGTAGTTTACTGTAAAGAATATATGAACTTACCCTCAGTAGTGACTCAACTACTGAGGGAACAGTACCAAAAGTGTAGTACTATGTGTGCTCTAAGTGCTTATGTAAGCAAGTAAAAACTCGCACCAATATATGTATCACACAGGGGTGATTCAAACTCCAACAGTACCTTCCCCCCACTATTGGTAAACAGGATTTTAGTCATAAACCAGTTCGTGACCAGTCCTGACCCCCAGTGAAAACTGGACATTACCAGGTATGGCTCTGTGTGGCGAAATATGAGTTTGACGGTGGCTGTGGACATAAGACATATCTTGACATATTTTCCTACTAGAACCTTTCCAAATATAATATTTGTGTTGTTTCAGGGCAGAGTCCTGTATGATGCCATATTATAATGTTGTGCTAATCATAAAATATTATATCTACTCATATACCAGGTGCAGGAGCTTGTCATCATACAATATGGTTAATTGTGATAATATGTGATACCTTTGAGTTTCCACACCCTTGATGAAATATGCTCTAATATGACCAAATCTCATACCATTATGCATACCATACTATACAGCATGACTAATACCGGGGGCTAATAGCTAGCGCTAGCCACTACCATGCTCTAATCGAAAATGTGAATAAAATGCTGCGGATGGGAGAACATGCATCTTGAAAGCTTGAAATGTCCAATTGAAGTCCTATGCGAATGCTGGAATGCTGAGTATTAAGTGAGTGGCGTGAAATCCGGCTGGGAAGGTATGATAGCGTCCAAATGAATGATGCGGTTGTGCGAGGGGAATATCAAGTTTGGTAGAGGGTGCCATTGCAGATATAGTATGTCCCAACTATTACTTGTGACCTATCCAAGTGTTAAGACCCAGCGCACTACCTATAATAAAACTTATGAGCACTGTGGCCTCGTCATCGTGCACTTACCTACTCTGAGCCACTGAACACCTTAGGGGATAATTATACTTACCTTTTGTTGTGCAGAGTTTGGATGTGCACTGAAACTGTTGCTCGCTGAGGGGTCAAATGGGAAGAAAGGCTACCAGAGTGACTCAACACCAAAATGTTTGGAGAGAATGACCAGCTGAGCTCCAGATATGAACACTGGGATGTAGAGACTTGGTCAGTTGCATAGCCATTCCAGGAGCCATAGACCTCCTGAGAAATGACCTCATTGGGAATTACATGGTTTAGGTGTGCATACATACACTAAGCACTTATGCTTGAGGTATGTTGGATCCACATGAGGGTATGATCAACAGCTCTGGATTCAGATCATGCTCGTAAATCATGGCACCAGAACAAGGTTCTGAAGAGGACATACACCCAGGACTTCTGTCATACTCGGACCAGTTCATTTCATGATTGTATGCACTGTGAAATGAAGAAATTAGTAGAGACAAGCTTGAATCTGCATGAAACCTCACTTCAGAAGCCCATAATCCCCACTTAAATGTGTTAGAAGGTGTCATGGACTCAGTGACCATGCTCTGAATGGATGCCCAAAGACACGTCAGGCGAAGTGGGTACTAATAGATGGTGGGCGAGGGCAGAAGCCATAACAGGATACCTCTAACACTCAAACACTCATACTTAGTCAGCATAGAAATACTGTCGCAAATGCAAAGCAAAGCTTTGCATGTGTGTGAAGCCAATGCCTTGCTTCACTTTCATAGTGTCGACCATCACATCGTTGCAACACAGTGCATGCTTTGCATTGTGAAAGTGTTACATTATTGTTTTGGGTAACAAATGATAATAATTCCTAATATCACAAAAAAGGAAATTCAGAATGCAGCAGCCCTCGTCACATTTGGTGATGTCCAGTTTTCACTGGGCCTGACCAATTGCCAGTTCCCTGATGCCTGCATGTCGAGGGATGTGTGAGTGTGTTAGCTGTGTGACTGTGTCACATCCAACGATGTGCGACAGTTTCTTATGAGACTATACCATAGTCGTTTGCCCTACTTACATTGCAAGTTTACTGTAAACCATTTTTTATGTGAACACAGCCCAAATAAAAGAGTATCTCTTCTTTCCATTTTTTCAACATATTTTGGCAAGAAAAATTGTGAAATGCTTGCAGTGTCTACATCTTACCATCAGGAAGTACATACACTACAGTTTACTCCACATACCCTGGTATATACAGTGAGTGAAAAAACGTGTGCAATGTTTGGCTGTTTTGTACTAAGTCCAGTGTAGCACCATGAGGCGTGGGAATCATGCTTAGCCTTGGTGAGGTGGGTGGTAGTACTCGCTCTTGGCTACAAAATGGTCCCAGGGTCATGTGATTTGGTGCAGTAGTCCTTGAGATATGTCCATTATAAAACAGCTACACCATTGCACATGTTTATTCACTTTTGGGCTGGAAGTAAAATCTGAGTCAAATGAAGAGATAATTGTGGTTGTTTGGTCCTACAAACAAAGATACACATATAAACATTGTGTCTGAGTTTGAACAAGTTCACACACTTCTTTATTTCCAACCTTTACCACCATGAGATCCATCTCCTCCACCCAAAGGAATACTATCCTCACTATGCTTGATTCTGGTCATTCTCCTTCCTCTATTGCCTCCAGTACTGGCCTACATCGCTCTACCATCTCTAGACTTCGTTCCAAGGAGCGTTCCAGCCTGCAGAAGTCCACTGGAGGTCGTCCATCCAAGCTTTCCCCTGCTAATGTCCGCCATGCCATCCACCTCATCTCAACTCAGAAGGCAGACAATGCTGTGCAGGTGACCAAAACTCTCACCAATGTCATCAACCAGCCCCTCCACCCAAATACTGTTCGCCAGCACCTGAAGAAGACTGGTATGAAGGCTGTGGTAAAGCGAAAACGACCTATCCTCTCTGCCAAGCATCACAAGGCAAGGTTGGACTTTGCCTATGCCCATAAAGATTGGACTTTGGAGGACTGGAAGAGGGTGGTATGGTCTGATGAGACTAAAATTAATCACCTGGGGTCAGATGGGCGCAAATGGGCATGGAAAAAGCCAGGGGAGAAGCTGAATGATAGGCTAGTAGAGGGGACACTGAAGTTTGGAGGAGGGTCTCTCATGATGTGGGGCTGTATGACCTGGGAGGGTGTTGGGTATGGCACCAAGATTGATGGTAGGATGGACAGAGACCTCTACCTCCAAATTTTGAAGGATGAACTACAAGATTCCCTTGAGTATTATGGTCTCCATCCTCCTGACATCATCTTCCAGCAGGACAATGACCCCAAGCACACCTGCAAACAGGTCAAGGAGTGGCTAGAGGAGCAGGATTTTAGGACTATGGTATGGCCTGCACAGTCCCCTGACCTCAACCCCATAGAACATGCCTGGGGTTACCTCAAGAGGAGGCTTGCAGAGTATGAGCATCCTCCCAAGGGAATACTGGAGTTGTGGGAGAGGACTCAGGTGGAGTGGAACAATATACCAGCTGAAGAGTGTCAGAAGTTGATTGAAAGCATGCCTAGGAGGGTGGAGGCAGTGATTAAAGCAAAAGGAGGCTATACCAAGTACTGATATTCCCCAAATACCCCTCACTTCTCAAAAGTGAATAAACGTGTGCAATGGTGTAGCTGTTTTATAATGGACATATCTCAATGACTACTGCACCAAATCACGTGACCCTGGGACCATTTTGTAGCCAAGAGCGAGTACTACCACCCACCTCACCAAGGCTAAGCAGGATTCCCACGCCTCATGGCGCTACACTGGACTTAGTACAAAACAGCCAAACATTGCACACGTTTTTTCACTCACTGTAGATCGAGCACACATGTCAGATTCATTGGCGATACTATTACAGGAAACTCGGGCACTCAAAACATCTTTAGATCTGGGCGAACTGGACGAGGAAAACTCAGAACGCCCCTTTAAAAACCCTCTTTTGAGGTTGTTGGCCTTTCTTCGACTTCAGTCTCGGCATCTATCTCTTTGACACTTTTCTTCTTCGGCTTCGGACAATCCTTGCTAAAATGTCCTTCTTCGGCACAGTTGTAGCACCGTACCATCCAGACGTTACTCCTTCGTTCCTTGTTGCCTTGATGCCTCTTGTCAACATCCATGGCGTTAGGATTGCGGGAGGGTCTAGAAGGGAAATGATAGCGCGAATGGGCTTCGCTAGCCTTTCTCCTATCGAGGGTTCGTTTCTGTTCGATCTTGCTGATGGCTTGTCCGGTGTACGCGATCCACTCCAAAACCGTGGTTGGTTCTTTATGATCTAGAACCCAGTCGCGTATCTCCTTCCTTAATCCTTGTCTGAAAAAGATGGATCCGTTAAAGTTGTCATCGTTATATCTGGTGCGATTAAAGACGGAGAGGAAACGCGAGACATAAGTTTCGAAGGGGTCGTTTCCCTGGGACAAAGTTACAAGCTCGATCTGGGCTTTATGTTCAGGATTTCCAGAGACGAAGGTGTTCTGGAGCTTAGTTTCGAACTGTTCCCAGTCGTCTTGGTAGTATGCCCATCCACTATGATCGTGTTCGTTGATGTAGACTTCGGCAAAGGATGCGGTGGAGCCCTCGGTCATAAAAGAGAGGGTTAACCCGATTCAGAGATGATCGGTGGAGTATATGTGCTGATTAATTTGGAAATATCCTTTAACCTGCGTGATCCAGGTGAAGAAGAGGTCGTGATTTCCATTGTAGATGCAGGGTTTGTTGAGATTGAATTCTCGTCCTCCATTAGGTCTTTCACTCATCTCCTTGGCTGCAATGTTGGCTGCAAACCTGGCACAGATTTCCTCTATCTCCTTAGCGGTGGGTTCTCGGTTGAAAAGCGGGGTCGGGATGGAAGAGGGCTTTGCGGCTTCCTGCCCAGATCCAGATCCTTGCCCGAGATTGAGACTTTCGGTGGCGTGAGACATGACGTAAATAAGGTTTTCTTCATTGGCGTCAGGTACGTGAGTATCTCCAACAATTGACCCTAAGTCGGACTTGTCGTTGAAGGTTATTGGTTCGTTATTGGTTTCTGACTCCGGCTCGTTTTCTCGGTAGGCTCCCAGAAGGGCTGGGTTGCAAAGGGAGGATGGCAGAGTTAGAGATCGGGGTTGATCGGGGTAGCGGTGTTCAAACTCGCTTCCGGTAGGTTTGCGAGCTGTATATTTGCACGCTAGGGGTTGTGGGGGAACACGACGTTTGCCTTTGTTCAAAGACCAGTTGCCAGTATCTGGAGGAGGCGGTGGCGGTGGTCGTGACGACACTGTGGGCAGATGATACGGCGTGGTGGAAAAAGTAGACGGGTAGTTTGACATGTGCTTGGTAGAGCTTGAGGTCGTTCAGGCTAAAGAATAGCCAGACCGCTTGACGTGAGTTTCGATATAGCAGGCGTCATGTCCAAAGAATGGTCACAGCTGCAAATTGATCTTTTCTCTTTTGTTATGCCGCGGGTTCCTCGAAGTACCTAATAAAGGTATAGGAACTGGTAGCGGCAAAGACGAGACTTTATCGAGAAGTGCTATGTCGTTATAGGATAGCGCGGGTGTCGAGTGAGTCGAGTACCTCGGTGCATTAAGTGACTTTGAGCACCCTTGGACGTCGTCACTCGTATTCCCAAAGAATGGGGATAAATGAGATGTGTTGCAAGGTAGCGAAAAGATGAGAAAAGTACAACGGTATCGTAGGTTCTATATACCTGTACCGTAAGGGGCCTCGAGCCCAAGGGAAGAACGTCCAGAGCCCACCTTAAGTGGGCATACAACCATAAGTAGATCGGTAACCAATGAGAGCGAGCACACGAAGTGGGCTCGTGACAGAATGTTAACAATGCGCAGTAATGCGCAGCTAAAGTACACCAAGAGTAATGATGAGTCAGAAAAGCAAACTAAAGATAGGGAGAAACACAGAGTTGAACATGGATCCGTTGAGGAGTCCGTAGCATAAGCCGGAGATGGTATTGGGGTTGTGCCCGAACCTAAAGATAACCGGGTAGCCAGTAAAAGACCGGTCACCAGAGGTAAAGACTGGAAGGACGGCCCTTGAGTATAACGCACGTTCCTATAAGGAACGTGACGATGGAGCAAGCGAGAACGACGAAGGTAGCAGGACTGAAGGCGCGTAACCAAAGCTCCAGCCCGGAAACGGAAGGTCCGGGGTCGAGGTGTAACAGCCACAGCATTTATGATCTTCTTTATGTGAAAGGGGCCAATGCGACGAGGGGCCAGCTTTGTTGACTGGACAGCATGTTTTAGGTCTCTTGCATCGAGCCAAATGAGGTCACCTATACATGGGGGCACATACGAGAGAGGATCCAGACCGGTTTTTGCCATTCGTTTGGCTGCTTTCTTGTGTGCGATTAGTGCAGCATCACAAGAATGTGCAAGTTCCTCTAGTTGTTCCTCTACTCCAGGTGCTTTAGATGTGTGGACTGCTGGATATGGGTCAGGGTCATATCCATACAACAGGGAGAATGGCATTTGTTTGTGGGTCATATGAATCCGGGAGTTATGTGCGAATTCAGCCATTGGGAGGTGACTGCTCCAATTGTTGGGCTTTTCGGCACAATACATGCAGATGTAAGTCTTGACCTCTTGGTTAACACGTTCGGCTTCTCCATTTGTTTGTGGATGGTATCCCGAGGAGTATCACAGTTTGATATGAAGCACCTTGTATAGGTTTTGAGTAAAAGCACTTATGAATTGAGGACCTCTGTCGGATATTACAGACTCGGGGACTCCAAATCTTGGGTAGACGTGCTGTAGCCAAAGGTCTGTGAGGCCTTCTGAGTCAACAGTTTTATTTGTTGGGACGAGTATTACAGCTTTGCTAAGACCGTGGTCTACAATTGTTAGAATGGAATCATAGTCTTTCAAGTGGGGGAGGTCGGTGACGAAGTCCATGGACACTTGTTTAAATGGTAGGGGTGTAGCACTTTCTATAGGCATTAGTGGTGTTGAAAAAGGCTGTAGGCAGCCTCAGTAGTGACTCAACTACTGATATATTAGATATACCTGTAGGCAGCTACAGGGGATCAGTAAGTAGGAAACTACTAATTAATAAGTAGACTCACCCTCAGTAGTGACTCAACTACTGAGGGAACAGTACTAAAAGTGTACTCTAAATGTGCGCTCTAAGCGCTTATGTAATCATCTAAACCTTGCACCTAAGTCAATATCAACAGGGGAGATTCTATCTCCAACACACCCCCTGAAGCTCCACTGTATGATAAGTAGAGGTGCAGAAAATATAACTCAAAAGAATGTATACCCAATACTTCAATAAAACGAGTGTGTATTCTGCGAATGAAGAGCTTCGAGTCCGTCTGTAGTGCGAGCGTGGTGTGGCTGTGTCGACGCGTCGTTGGGTTGTGGCGTATTGCCCGATTCGGTAATGCACAGCGGTGCGCGCGTCGTCTCGCCTCGTATCGCTGCTGCAAGGCAGCCGTTCGGCCATACGAAGGTATGTCGGCCGTTTCGCGTCGTTTCGCGTCGATCTGGGAGGTACCCCATGCCGCCAGTAGGTATTAGCGACATTCCAGAGTCGTTTCGAAAGATTTGAGAGGAGTAGAAGGAGCCGCATGAGAATGCGAGCTGTCCGGTACGTGTGCCTCTCGTTTCGACTTTTCGCGCACGTCTGACTTGTATAGCCTCTCTTCATCGTCTGGTACCCTCCTGTAGGGTATCTAAGCCGTTTCATGGGCCCGAAGAGACATGGAGGGTGCTGCATGGGGGCCGCTTGAGCAAGGTGGGTGTCTCGCCTTGTATTAACATCACTGACACTTTCAGCATGCATCTTGAGTCTTCCACGTCGATGCGGGTCCCTGGATGTCCTCAGAACGTGCCCAGTACCGTTTGGGCGTGGCGCAGGTGGCGCAGGTGAGCACCTCGGTCATTTCGCCTTGCGCTCTCCGTGCTGACTTCCGCTACCAGCTAGCATCATTTTCTCGACTCCTTGCGAGCCGATGGGATCCCTGCTAACTGCATCATTGCACCCACCACCTGTCTCTGCCTTATCTGGCTCCTTGTGGACCGTTTCTAAATGCAGTAAGTGTGGTGCCATGTGGGTGGTTTCAGCGCTGATGTCTCTTATCTCCAGCTTCATCGCTGTTGACTCGACTATCATACCATACCCCCAACCTGCTCCAGCAGAACCGTACACCCCCATCCGCCAGACCTCATCAGGTGGGGTATCCCATACGAAGTGACCTTGGTAGGTTTCGCGCCATCCTCCTGATGTGCGATCTCGCTCAGGTGCCGGTCGTGCAGTCTCTTGCAGTTGCATGAATCTTCCCAGCTCTACACCAGGCTCTTCCAGGTGGGGTTGGGTCTTCTCGGATGCATACAGTAGTAGTATAGCTGCAGCATGCTTTAAGTAGACACCTTCTGTGTCACAAATGTGATCAGCTGGCTGTGGATCTTGTGCGTCGAGAGCGCCACTCATCTGGAGGCGCTGATCGTCCTTGATAGGTGTCTGTGGTCCACTTTCGATAGAGCGTCTACCGGCTGATCTGGATATATCATCTGCAGGCTCCAGTGCCTCAGATATCGACTCAGGTAGGTTTGCGTGCTCCGCAATGTCATCCACATGCTGACCCTTCTCGTCAGGCACCCCGAGCACATTCGTGTGTTCGTCTGGCCATGTCACACCTGTAGCCCCAACCCCCACCCCGAGTAGGCGAAATCCCACCTGCCACACATCTACAACCTTGGCCTCGGGCTTCACGTGCCCAGCCTCAGTCTCAGCACAGTCGCTTGGGCTGTCCAATGGGTCTTCGTGACCACCAGGTGAGTTCCGGCATGCAACTTTGTCATCCGCACCCTGACTCCTCTCGTCAGACACTTCGAGTGTATTTGCGCGTTCGTCCTGCCATGTTTGACCTGTAGTCGCCACCTCAACCATGGGTAGGACATTCACCACTTGCCGCGTGTCTACAACCTCAGTCTCGGGCTTCCTGAGCCCAGTCTGGGTCTCGGCGCGTTCACTTGTAGTGTCTGGTAGGTCCCCTTGAGATTCAAGAGCCTCATAGCTCAACTCCAGTAAGTTGTTGCCCTCCTCGACCTTGTTGCTTGCACGCTGACTACACTCATCAGGTGCTTCGAGTGCGTTCGCGCATTCGTCCGGCCACATTCCACCTGTGTCCCCAACCTCAACCTCCAGTAGGTAAGGTTCCACATGTCGCGCGTCTACGACCTCAGTCTCAGGTGTCAAGTACCTAGATTCTGTCTCGGCACAGTCATTCGGGATGTCTAGGGAGTCCTCCCCTTCAGGTGAGTATATTGGTTCATTGTCGCTGTTGTAAGTGCCCTGAGCACCTTCTTCAGTTGCATACTGCTCGGATTGCATGTCGCACTGTGGCATGGCTTCATCAGCAACTTTTATGCTTTCTGGTCTCGGAATTGGACCATAGCGACATTCGAGGTAAGCAAATGCCTTGCGAGGGGTATCTAAATGCATACAGAGCATTAGGATAGAGTCGGATAAGCCGTAGATGATAAATTGGTGTGCCATGGCGGCCCGTTGATGCCACACGTTGTCAGCGGTTTTCCAGGCCGTGACGACATCTCGTTCCTTGTTGGTTCGTGGTGTCCATCCGGCACCATATTCCTGTAGTAACTTCGGAGTTGTGGGTCATGTTTCAGACCCATCTAGGTGACCCATTAAGCCATCTTCTGAGATAGCCTTCAGCACCCAACTGCCGTAGGTTTGCCAGTTGCAGCCATCTTCTGCGAGCTCAGGTAGGTCCATAGAATGTTCTCCTATTACTTTCGAGTGTAGTAGAGATATTTCGTAGCGTGTTTGAGTAGTCGACCGCGAGTTGCCTACAATGAAAATTTTCCGCGCTAGGCAGGGCTCATAACCTGTTGAAAAAGGCTGTAGGCAGCCTCAGTAGTGACTCAACTACTGATATATTAGATATACCTGTAGGCAGCTACAGGGATCAGTAAGTAGGAAACTACTAATTAATAAGTAGACTCACCCTCAGTAGTGACTCAACTACTGAGGGAACAGTACTAAAAGTGTACTCTAAATGTGTGCTCTAAGCACTTATGTAATCATCTAAACCTTGCACCTAAGTCAATATCAACAGGGGAGATTCTATCTCCAACAAGCAGTGGAGGGTGATCCCGTCAAACTACCTTTGAAGCTTGACAAGTTGGACAACCACAGACATACTCTCTGATATCCTTCCACATTCCTGGCCAGAAACAGCTTTTATTTAGCTTGGCCATCATTGCCTTGACACCTGGGTGTCCGGCAGAAGGGTGGTCATGGAATTCAGTGAGGGTTTGTTTTCTTGCACTCGGAGGGACATAGAACCTCCCATTCTTCGTCTTTATCTTTGTTATGGGTTCTTCTTTGACGTCGTTGTCTTCTGACACCATGTAACTTTGGTCTGAGGGTGACAATCATTTGATTTCTTCGTACGTTTCTGCAGATGCTCATAGTATTCTGCTCTCTTTGGATGGCTTCTTCTGCTGTTCTTGCTTTCAAAACCTTGATATTGGGACTTTCACCTTTGTGGGCTTTTCTTGTTGTTTGTCAAGGGGGGTTTTAGAGGTTGTTTCGACCGGTGTTGGGGTGATTTTTGTGGTTTCACCCCCCTCTTTTAGCCAAACTGATGGTGGAAGTATGGTAGTTTCGATTGGTGTTGCCGCAGTAAATAATGGGTTTCATGACAGCATGTCAGGGATGATCATTCATCGACCAGGGTTATGTTTGAACTTTAGAGGGAAGCCTTGAATGTAAGCTAACCAGCGAGCTTGTCGGCCAGTAAGATTTTGTGGTTCCCGATAATAAGTCAGGTTTTTGTGGTCAGTATGGATGATTGTGTTCTCTACTGGGCATAACAGGTAGTGCTTCCAGGCCTTCAGGGTGTGTACAACTGCCATCATCTCCAGATCATATACTTAATAGTTTTGTTCTGCTCCTTGGAGAGACTGGGAAAGATATGCAATCGGATGTAATTCGTTGTCTTCAAATTTTTGGCAGAGTACCACTCCTGTGCCAAGCTTTGAAGCATCTGTGTAGACTTTGAACGGTTTGTTGAAGTCTGGAAGGTGGAGGACCAGGGCCTGGCACATTAGCATTTTTAACTTTTGAAATGAGTACTCCTTGTTTTCCTTCCAGTGCCATGGCTCGTCCTTCTTCATTAACACATGTAGGGGTTTTGCAACCATAGCAAAAGATGGGATAAACTGTCAGTAGAAGTTGCAGAAGCCAAGGAATTGTTGGACATCATGGATGTTGCCTGGGGTTTTCCAAGTACGAATGGCATCAACCTTGATAGGGGCGGTTTCGTATTGGCCATGTTTGATGGTAAATCCTAGGAAGTCGATTTCTTCTGCTTCGAAAACGCATTTTGACAGTTTTAGTCGTAGATTTTCCTCTTTTGCTATCTCCAAAAACTCCAGTATGTTCTTCTTCAGACCTTCGCATGTTTTTGAGTGTATTGTAACATCGTCCAAATATATGACAGCTTTCTTGTCAATTCGGAGTCTTCCGAATTTTCCGTCCATGTATTGTTGGAATGTTGGCAGCGCGTTGTTTTGTCCAAAGAACATTATGGTCGGTTTGTACACCCCTCGGGGTGTAAGGAACGATCCTAATAACACATCTTCTTCTTTCTCTACTTGGATGTTGGTAAAGCCCCATCGTACATTGAATTTTGCGAAGTACTTGGACTTGACTAGCTCATTGAGGATCAGTTTTACAAGGGGAAGGGGGTAGCAATCTGGGACAGTGAAGGAATTGAGCTGTCAGTAATCTTGTATTAGTCACTTTTTCCTGTCCTTCTTTCCTACAAAAAAGACCGGTGCTGGTGGGACTTTAAGGATGTTGGTGTTTTGAATTTTCTCGATTTTTCTGGTTCCGAGATTTTCCTCAAGGAACTCATCGAGTAGATTCATTTCATTGTGTGACAAAGGATATATTTTGGCCGGCTTGAAGGTCTTTAGATCCTTGCTAGTGTCGATTTTTATAGTGTGGTCATAGCCTGGTTGGTGAGGGGGAAGAGGGCAACTTTCGGAGAACACTTTGGAGTATTTTGAATACTCAGGTGGTAAGACCACCTCATCATGTTTTACCTTTGCCTCTAGTTCCATTGATATGGAGGTTCGGTTTATTGAGACGGACACCTCTGGGGTTCCCCATCCGACTATTTGGCGTTTGACCCAATCGATTACTGGCTGGGCTTGTTGTAACCACAGCATTCCGAGTAAGATACTTTCATTCTTGAGTTCCATGATGTACGCATGGAGTTTGAAGGTTCATCCATGGACTCTTCCAGTGAAGAGTGCAACTGAATCAATTACTTGTTTTGTTGATCCTTCAAAACTTCTTGGCAACCATGGATGTTCTATTTTTCGCGTTTTTAGACTGTGTTTCTCGACTGCCTCTCTGCTGATTGCATTGCACTCTGCTCCGCTATCGATGGCAGTTTGTACCACTTGATTGTTTCACTCTACCAAGTATAATGTTCCAGCAATGGCATTGACAGATGGATATTCACTGTATGTGGCTAGAGACATTAACTCGGGAGCTGAAAATGATCTGAAACTACACCTCTCCTCAGTTGTGGTTTTTCTGAGAGAGGTTCTTAAAAATCCTCCTTCTTTTTGGAGGCGAGCGCTTTCTTGAGTTCCTCGAACTTGTTCGCACTATACTTCGACTTCACTTCTTGTAAGACAGATGTCTTGGTAGAGTCTTTCTTGGGCAGTGAAGGACAGTCACAGGCTCTGTGACCTTGTTTTCCACAGTTGTAGCATGGGCCCGTAAAGTTTGACGAGCGGACTTCTTGAAACCTAGGGGGTTTCCTTTTCTGGGGCGGGCGATATGGAGGAGGCTTCTTTTGCTGATCAACGTCCATGGCCCATGGGTCATGCTTCTTGGAAACGTTACTTTTTCCTTCATCTTGGTACATGTGTAGGACAGTTCGATCTTCTTTCGTGAGGCAACTGTTATAGACTCCTAGCAAAGCTTTGGTGGTTTGTGCATTGACAGCGGCATCTATCCATTGTTGGACAGTAGTGGGGATTTTGCTGGACCAGAGAATCCATTCGGTGGTTCGGGGATTTAAACCTTTTCTGAAATAGACCCCAGCTTGTCGATCATCGTGGGAGATGTTGGCTCGAGTAATGAGATCCAGGAACTTTCCTATGTACTCGCTTAAGGGCTTGTCATTTTGTTCAATCTCAGCCATCTTCAGGAAGGCCAGGGCTTCTGTATCTCCGACTTTGAAGATTCGTTCCATTCGTTCTAAGAAGGTCATCCATGTGTCTAAGATGTAGACTTCTCCGCCTTGTGTTGTGCATTCTTTTAAGTAATTTTCGGCAAAGTGGATGGTCGATCCTTGGCTCATGAATGATAGGGTGAACCCGATTTTTCTTTTGTCGGTATAGTAGATGTGTCGATTGAGATTGAGGTAGTTATTGACAGAGGCAATCCAAGCTTCATATTTGCCACTTGTTCCATTGAAAGGGGGAGGTTTGCCAAGACCTAACTCCTTTCCTCCTTCGGTGACTCTTCCTTCATTTGGTCAGTTGGAACCTCCTGGGATAGTGTATGACGGGAACACAAGACCTTGATGTCCTGTGAGGGCTTCATACCAGGTGATGAGTTCCTTTACATTTCCAACAGTTTTACTTTTGAAGGGGTCTGTTGTTTGGGCAAATTGCTGGAATTGTTCTGCAAGTTTTGCAATGGACTCTTGTTCTCCAACTCCTGCCATTCCGAGATCTAGAGATGTTGACATGGACTCAGGTGCTGTATGAGTTTCTTCTTCATCAATTTTCTTTCCTGCTAACGGTTCAGGTTCTCAGATCTGATGGAAGGACAATGGTAGGTGCGAAGTTGTCTGAGGCTCTTGGGATTCTCTCCCTTTGCCTTTTGTTGGCAATACTGGAGTGTTTGCTTTGGGATCGGCCTTGATAGGACTCGTAGTGTACAGCTGAAATCTTTGAGAGGGTGCCCTTTCAATCTTTTCAGGTGCAGCAGAGGATATTGACGTGCGTGGGGGAACTATTGGGGGCTTTCTGGGCCTAAACTTTGATGATCCCATGTTGGAAGACACCTTTGCTTTTCTTTTGTGGCCACAAGACTCGAAGGACTCCCTCTATCTTGGGTATGAGTCGGACTGTTACTTCGAGAGACCTTTCAGGGATTCCTAGAGGTTCCTGAGCTTACGGATGTAGCTTTCACCTCCTAGTACTCTTCTGAATCTAGGTTTTACTCCTCGAATAACTGATGCTTGCTTTTTAACAGGGATATGATGGGGAATACAATGATGAGAGGGTGTCGTTGTAGGAAGGGTTGTGATTGTGGGGTTTTGTCGCAAGAATGATACCTGACAATCAATGTGATGCTTTCTGCTTCAACCTTTGTGGGAGCAGGGATCACATTCGCAGATATGTGATGTGAGGGTACTTTTGCTTTTGTCACGTGGCATTGATCATGGTTACTTGTTCAAGGTAATGACCGATGTGCGCTGTTTGCCTTTCAACAAAGTAAACCTATAGACAGGCAATAGGTGAGTTATGGCTTGTAATGGGGCCTCTTGCAGATATGTCAATAGTGATATGTAGATATACCAACAGGGACAGTCTTGACTACCGGTAACCATTCTTGAGGATAAGTCATACTAGTTGAGAATGATAGGGATCTTGCCCAGTCAACTAGCAGAGCAACACTCATGGAATGGAGGACAAGCAAGAGAATTTATAGGATGAGTCCTACTTGCTAGGTAGCTAAGTAGCGGTGGTAGCTAGGTAGCAAAAGTACAAGGAGTCATCATCGCTATGCTGTGGGTTTATATACCCCACAGGCGATGAGACAACTATTGTACCAATGCCAAAAACGTGTACAGTAACAAACAGGACAGGGTTGCAAACAAGATCTCTCCACAGGGTATCAAGTCAGAGTGCCCTCAGGAGCGCGCCCGAGTCATGGGTGATGCACACCCTACTCATCATGACTCCTCACTGTGCTGGACTATTTGCCATAGGCAAATAGGAGATCTTCAGGTGCAACATGACATAGTCACATGCCTGGAAGAGCAACCTGAACTGTTAAGGACAGCTTCCAGATCCCATCAGGATCTGAGAAGCGAGAAGGTAAAAGGTAAAACAAAGAAAAGGAAAGCGTATGTAATCCACAGCTGTGTCGTATATGTAGAGTCCATGCACTTGCCCCTAAGGCAGGCAGAGGTGCAAATGAGATGTCACTAGGACGCAGGAAGGGGAATGACAACAGACAGGATGGCGGGCTTGGGACAAGAACATGTATAGTAAGCAGTCTGTAAAGGGAAAAGATGGAAATGGCGCACAACATTTACTCAGTTGCACTGGATCTTCTCCATGGTTTGGCCATGTCTGTTGCCAGCTCTCAAAGGTTCCTTGCACAGTTAATGTCTCTTGAACCAGTGGCTGACACTGCAAATCAACATCGAGACCACACATCAGGAGGAATACCTGAACCCAGCCGGTATATGGAGTCTCACCGGGCAGATGATGACCATGAGGATGTTCTCGAGGTAGGGAATTAGTTGATGGCGATGAATTAGCTTGACTGCCTGTTTCCTTGTTTTGGATCGATTGTAGTAGCCTTTAGTTTCACTACGTTATGTTCTGTTCTTTGATGGTACAAGTACCCTACTGGTTGTACACAGCTCAAATACCATTCATCTACACCCTCGCCATTTGCTCTGATGTCTTTATCGTGTACTACATCCCATGAGCACCTACACAAACCATGATCATGACCCAGCACAACGTTCAAAGCAGAGCTGTGCTCCTATGACTGGTATGGGCTCTGCCTCGCTTTTGTGTCTGGTTTCAGTTCATTTCTCTCTAGTCTCCCTGGGAATCTCTCACGTTCTTTCTATACCTCTTCTCATTCCTCGAGCGAGTCAAATCTCTACCCACAGTAATCGTGGGATCATTACTCTCATAGTACACCCATCTCACGCAGACACCATCCCTTTTGGCCGATTCCATGATCTACATTGATCGATATAAACTGGTGTCTCCCCTATATCTTAGTTCCAATATGACATGGGCGAACATCATTTAGTGGATTGATAACTTGATTCCATCAGTGTACTGAGGCATTCAGCACCTTAGGACAATGGGGGTACATGTAAATTTACAGTGATATATCACAGTGCACTTGCTTTATGGAAGGCCATGCCACTGTTATGGTACAGCACCCCATTATCGGCAGTGAAATCAATCCAACAGACTGGAATGCAGCAAAGACATACCATACTGCAGTGTTATCTTTCTGCACCAGCTTCCTGTTGAAACTGTTGTTGAAACTATTACCGGTTATCGTTATCACACATGTGATTGTTGTTCTAAGAATAGTTGTTCCATACTATTCTGATATGTTCTATTCTACCGGATTACCAGATAACACGTTCCTAGTAGAAAGACAGAGTCGTACCTATATGGAAGGTCCTCTTACTTACAAGTATGGTAGTTCTTGTCGTAGGTGCAGACACACCTGGTCTGTGTGCACCACAGACATATATATACCCTGTAGGATACACCACAGGATGTAACAAGCGGAATACAGAGCTCACTCTATATCATCCTCACTCAGAACTACGTTCCTACCTACCAAGACCAACACCAACTGAAACACCAAAGTCAAGTGCTCTGCCATATTGCCCTTGATCCCACAATCCTCTGCGCAATAGGTTATGAGCCCCGAGTGAATGGGTGCTTATCGTCTAACGGACAATAGATCATTGAGGAAGACGTTCGTCATTGACTATGCCATTGAACGGACCTGAAGCGCTAGGTTGGGCGTTGGCCACCTTGATGCTTTCATTCATTCTAGGCGTTTGTCAGGCGGTCTATGTCGTAAACGCAGTTGGAGGTCCTTTTAATCTCGCGCTGGTACTATCTACTGTGATGTGGGGGACTTTTTTAGGCATCCCTACGTGGCATGGCATATATTCCTCCTATCAGGAATATCGTATTTTATTGGGGCGCTATTGTCAAGTGCGCATTCGTATAGGTGTCCTTGTTGAGACCAGAACTCTGGAATCTCCTTGGATAGATCCGCCTTCCTACGAAGCACACGAGTTTCGGGACCTGGATTATCAAGCAGATCTTGATCCAGTCCCTCGGTATCCTTTATCTCCTCCGCCTTACATGCTTGATCTTCCCATTAATCAGAGGGAAATAAATGTTCACGAGCACTACGTGGACTGGCCCCAACACCTGATTGGGCCAAGTGCTTTTTATGAGAATCCGGTTGCTCCTGATCTGCTCAGAGGACGTCCTAATGACCTCCTTGAGCTCCTCCCTTCGACTCCTGATGGGGATGACGAGGATCTGAACCGGTTATCCAAGTTCGATCTCTTGTAGTCGCGTCCTTTTCATCATCTCCTCCCGAGTTCATTATCTGACGCACATCCTGGTATCCAGATGTCCGCTGTCGTCATCAACCGGAATGCACTTATTACCAAGCCTGTGTTGCCTTCCCGACCTTTCCCTATTGCGGTTGAGCATGAGACCGCCATCGCTTTAGAGAAAGTGAGTACGATGGAAGAGTATTCACACGCAAGGTACATCAAGCACGTAATAGGATATACCGAAGCCCTATATCACGAAAAGGCCAACCACTGGAGACGGGTAGCCTACGGAGACCATGAAAAACCCTTTTTCTTACGAACACCATCGCAAAATTCCATCGTTCCCGCTATAGCCATGGAATATTCCTGGACAGTCCTAAAACGACCAGACGACTTTGACTTCTCCTCACCCTTTTATGACCCGTGCATACACGTGTCCTTCCATTCCTATCTCGTCGACTGCTTACCAAAAATATCTCCTGCGTCAACTCCTCATGCCATCGCTAACTTCAACGGTGTAGATATTCCATTGTTCACATATGAAGATCCGTCCATCCATACCATTCCCGCTTTCACCCTCACAAACGACATCTTCTTCTACTTTAAGGGAAGAGTCCATCCGTTCTACAACTTCCAGGACTTTGCCGGATTCATCCCCTCTCTTTGGGTTTGGAACCGCCATCTGGAATGCACTTTCCGAGGATCTTGGAATGCTGATAAAACAACCCTCGAGTGCACTCCCGGATATCTCTGGAGTCGAACGAAAGACGGTGAACAGTGAAGAGATCCTAAAGTTGTATTATCCCTACAGGATCTCAAAAGCAGTATCAATTTGGAGTGGAAAGTATGGTATGACGAAGAATCTCAACAGCTTAATTGGAGATCTTATGGCAGAATTATGCGCTGGATCTTATGGCCCAGCAAGTCGACAGTTTTATTGGACTTACAACGAGAAATGGATAAAGGTGATGGAAAAGATCTGTTCTCTCGGCCCTCCAGAGGACTCTATTCCAGACGTCATCAGCGAGCACATGCGAACCGCGCTGCCAAGAACTTATCCACTTCCAGGAAATTATCCTGAAGCGTATGCCGGTTATGGACGAACAGGATATTATTTTAGTGATGTAACAAACATGCCCTTTGTAAACGTCTTTCAGCTTATGTGCCATAAAAGCCAGCGATATAGTCAATTCATTCTCCCATACTCCATTGGTATCCATGGAGGAGTAGCATTAAGAGATGAACAGACTACATATTCGCTTCATGAGATTGGCTATCCACATCTTTTGGCATACCATTACTTCGAAGAATTGGACTTCCAAAACTTCGAAAAGCTGAACCTAGATAAAAGGCGCTATATTAGAAAAGGAAATTCAACTCCGGTAAAGAAATATAACCCACAATCTTCTGGAAAACCGAAGAAGCGCAGAAAAAGACCTTCACAACGCCAATGACAATCCTTCCGTCGCGCAGCTCTGGAAACCACTGCTGGCGATCAGGTTCTTGACGACATACTAATTCTAGAGTTCTTCTAGTTTTACTATGGCCGATCAAAAGGAAATTTCAGCCTCGAAGAACATCCCACGCCTTAATGGCTCAAACTACTCTTCTTGGAAAGCCATGATAAAAGGATATTTCTTAACTCTTGATGTCTGGAATGTCGTGAACGGACTGGAAACCTGTCTGGAACGAGCTATCGCCGCTAACGCTGCTGCTGTAAAATTATGGGATACCAAGAACAGCCGAGGAATGGGCACAATCTTGTTATATTGTGACCCAGTTATATCAGTATCTTTGGAAAACAAAGATACCGCCTATGAAATGTGGACCACCTTACAGGCCTCCTATGGAGCTCCTACTGCTGTATCAGCTTACACAGACTTTTTGAGACTTCTCAAAATTCGGATTAATCCTTCTGACGATTTGGGATCCAAACTCGCAGAAGTAAACATGATACTTGGGTCACTTGCGACCCAGAATATAGTTTTATCCGAACCGGTCCAGTGTATGATGCTTTGCGGAGCCTTCACCGAAAAGTGGGGAGCTGGTCCCACGAATATCCTATCCTCAGTTAAAACCCAAGATCTTAAAATGGCAGACGTCGTTCCACGACTGAAAGAATTAGCGTCACATCGTACTGGGCAATCTAATTTGCCAAAACTAGAAACCAACAATGCCGAAGCCGGTTCATCCAGAATGTCTTCACAGCCGCTCATCAACCGTCTCTCAAAACCCCTGCGTTGCCGAAAGTGCCACGGAAGTCATCCAACTGAACAACACATTGATAGGCAACAAAACATAAGAGGAAGAGGTAGTTTTAGAGGTTGAGGAGGTCTTCCACCACGGAGTGGAACACCGTATCCTCCCCAAAATCAACAACAACAAACTCAAGGACAGTCAAAGGGAAAACAAAGTGCACGTCAATCTCGTGGTCGTGGTCGTGGTTGTGGCAGATTTGCTGCAGCCGACTATACAGATGAACCTGAGGAATCCCAGGATTTCGATCAGTACGACCAGTATGACGGACAATATGATCAAGGCTATGAGTCTTATCATATAAATCTACAAAGTACTATCGACGATGCCTCCCGTTTTGAAGAGTTTAATGACGAGATAACTCCTGTCCCAGTTCTTCAAAATGAAGAATCACATACAGTTGAGTATGTTGATGAAGCTCTTCCTGGTACTGTTGTTAATTTGCCTTGCCAATGTGAAATGTGCCTTCGAACAGTATCCCGATTACATCTACGGGTACTACTGGATCTGGCCACACAACGTGGTCTTCAAACTGTGGAGAGGAGGAGATGGACATCTGTTGACTTCAGAAACCGAGTCAATGAGTCCTCCGACACCAATCCTGGTATTGATAGATCCGGAGGTGGAATGGAAAATACCTCCACACACGGCACTAATAATGAGAGAGAGGAATGCGTACAAAGCATTTGTAAGAAGGTTAAGGGATCTAGGCGTAACCGTCCTAGAGTAACGGTATCCTTACAAGATTTTCATGCTTCGGTAACCGAGCATAAATATCCCAAACCTGTACGATATGTACGACTTCCTGATGATTACGAACCGAACCCTACAATAGAGGGTGCATCTGGTTTTTCTTATGGTATCAATGATGATGTTTTTGACGCTTATCCTTGTGATTTGGAAACCAATCACGTTATCAGGCAAGGATTCAAGAACTGTATGTGGATGTTAGACTCGGGATGCACAAATCATGTGACTCCCTACCGAGCTGATTTTATGACCTACAAATCTTTTCCTAAACCAGCTTTTGGACATACCGCTGGTCATGAACCTGTCAAATTATACAGAAAGGGGACTGTTTTGTTAAAATTGGAATCCAATAACTACCTGACATTACGAGATGTAATCCATGGAGACTTCTCCAAACGCCTGTGTTCACGAAACCAACTCTTGAAGTCTGGATACAAGAGTTATGCAACGAAAACGCACGAGGTGATCCGTACTCCCGATGGTTGTGAAGTCCTCAAGGCAACATGCTTGTCTACTTCGCGGTTGCACTGGTTCTATGGAGTTCTTGTCCATTCCTCCAGTGCCCTTCAGACCGTAGACCTAGGGACGATCGAATTGGATCAATATACTCTTTGGCACAACCACCTAGGACATCCAGGCATTTCTGTCATTAAGAACTGTTCTCGCCATGTTTCCGGATTTCCTGCTGAGCTCATCACGAAATCCTTACCTGTCTGTCGCGGATGTACCTCTGGCAAAATGACTTCTGATCCCTTCCATGCTTCATCCAAACGAGCCTCTGCTCCATTGGAGTTAGTTCATGCCGATCTACTTGAGTTACCTGTTGAGTCCTATTATCGAGCCCGCTATGTCTTTACCCTCCTTGATGACTACTCCTCTTTTGGTTTTTGCCTCTATCTCCGTTTGAAATCCGACACTTTATCTCGTTTTCGTGATTGGTTATCCATCGTTGAACATCAAACTGGTTGTCTCTTGAAGACTTTCCGTTCGGATCGAGGGGGAGAGTTTATGGGTACTGAATTCAAGTCGCTCCTCAACTCCAAGGGCATCACTCATGAGTTGTCCATTGCGGACCAGCCACAACAAAATGGTCGAGCTGAACGTTTTAATCGAACTATCCTTGAGAAGGCTGGATCAATTCGTCATCATGCCTGTGTACCCAAGTGATACTGGAACTTTGCCTTCGACACTGCTTTACACGTCTATAATCGCACTCCACTGAGGAGATCCCTTTGGAAGACACCATGCGAGTTGTTCTTAGGCAAGATCCCTGACATATCATACTTCCGAGTCTTTGGATGTTTAGCCTATGTTTGGATTCCCAAAGATCAACGGAAAGACAAATTGGAACCTCATGCCTTGGAAATGGTTTTCCTTGGCTATGAACCCAATACAAAAGGATATCGATTCCTACATGGCCAAAAAGTTACAATTGCTAGAACCGCAAAATTTGCCGAAGAAGTTTTTCCTTTTTGTAGTATGGATTTAGGAAAGGAACACAAATCCGATAACTCAGACCTTATCCCTGTGACGAACCAAAAACCAATACAAACTAACGCGCCTACCAACGATGATTGGATGGAAAATGGGCCTGATCAGCCAATGGACGAGAGACCCCAATCTCGACCACAAACTCCAAACATAGACAATGACCCACCGCGGAATAATGGTGATGGTGACCAGGATGCTGGAAATCCGCATATACCACCAAGGGACTTCCCACCAAGGGCAAATCCACGTACTGATCGAAATGCACCACAAATAAGAGAAGAATGGGTGCAACATCCTCATAAACCCTTTAACGTACCTGCTGAACCAAGAAGACCTCTCGTTATTGCTCGTGAAAATCCGAGAGTCCCTCGAGTTAGAATTCCTCCATGACGACCTGGAAACGTTTATGGAGAACGCAGAGATCCAGTCGAAATTGAAAAGGAAATTCGAGAGAAACGAGACGCTATTCATAAAATGGTTGATGATAGCATTCAGGCTATCAAACAAAAACATCCTCAGCGGGATCCGCCTCCAACAACAGAGGAAGCACAACAACCTGAAGCAGGACCTTCGCATTTTCCGGAACCACAAACTGATGAGAAGACAGATACCTCATTCATGACTCTATTAGCTGCACGAGTTAAACAAGTTCCGGAACAGTTCAGGGACGTATTAAAACTCCCAAAAACTGAACAAACCCTTTGGTTTGACGCAATGAAGGATGAAATTAAATCAATCGAAGAAAGAAAAGTTTGGACGTTAGTGGATCCTCCTCCAGGGCGTAAATTGGTTAAATCAAGATGGGTCTACGCTATCAAAAGCGATGGTCGTCACAAAGCCAGATTAGTAGCTAAAGGCTTTACTCAAGAGTATGGGATAGACTTTGAAGATACTTTCTCCCTGGTCGCACGCTTTGAAACAGTGCGAATCCTCCTAGCTCACACAGCGCAGCATAACTGGGAAATGGAAGCATTAGACGTGAAGACTGCCTTTTTATATGGCAAGCTAGACGAGGAGATTTATATGGAACAACCGGAAGGATTTAAAGTCAAAGGTCAAGAGCACAAAGTTTATCGGTTGCTGCGAGCACTGTACGGTTTAAAACAAGCAGCACTCTCGTGGAACAAAGAACTACATCAATCACTCCTTCGGATGGGTTTCCTCCGATCAAAAGTCGATGCCGGTGTATACTATTATAAATCAAAAGCTGGAACAGTAATATTCTTGGTTTATGTCGATGATGGACTTTTCCTCGCCTCACACAAGAATTTACTCCAGAAAAAGAAAAACGAGTTTATGAAAACATGGGAGTCTAGAGATCTCGGCGAAGTAAAAGAATATCTTGGAATCCAGATAAAGAGAAATCGCTGTACCAATGAAATTTGGTTGGATCAGATCCCATATGTTCAAAAGGTCGTTAAACGATTCGGAATGGAGCATGCAACAACTGTTCGGACACCATTGCCCTCTGGATATATTCCTGAAAAAGCTCCCGAAAAATACCAGTCAAATTCTCAGCTTCGATCTCGTTATCAATCGGTTATAGGATCACTTTTATATATGGCTCTGGGAACCAGACCAGATATTGCTTATTCAGTTATCCGAATGTCGCAATATATGTCAAATCCAACCGATCTTCACTTAAAACAGGCATTGCATATAGTTCGTTATGTGGCTTCCACACCGAACCTCTGCCTCCACTATCATGGAAATGAAGCTAGAATTTATGGTTTTGCCGATTCCGATTGGGCCTCTAATAAAGATACTCGTCATTCAACTACTGGCTTTGCCATGTATTATGGCAACTCCCTTATTTTGTGGAGATCCCGAAAACAAAAGACAATCGCTCTCTCTTCCACCGAAGCAGAATATATGGCGATGTGCGATTCTGCCAGACAAATCAAATGGCATGATATGCTCTTCAAAGAGTTGTCCTTTAAGATGGATAAAACTATCCTTTACTGCGACAATATGGGTGCACGTTTTATCGCTGAAAACCCAGTCTCAGATGGACGCTCTAAACACATTGATATTCAGTGGCACTTTGTCCGTGAATGTGTTGAAGAAGGGTTATTCGCCATCGAATATGTCAATACTACTCGACAAAGGGCTGATGGATTAACCAAGTCCCTAACCTGGCAAAAGTTCGAAGAAAATCGCTCGTCATTAGGATTGGTCAAACAACCTATCTAGAGCGAGGGGGAGTGTTGAAACTGTTGTTGAAACTATTACTGGTTATCGTTATCACACATGTGATTGTTGTTCTAAGAATAGTTGTTCCATACTATTCTGATATGTTCTATTCTACCGGATTACCAGATAACACGTTCCTAGTAGAAAGACAGAGTCGTACCTATATGGAAGGTCCTCTTACTTACAAGTATGGTAGTTCTTGTCGTAGGTGCAGACACACCTGGTCCGTGTGCACCACAGACATATATATACCCTGTAGGATACACCACAGGATGTAACAAGCGGAATACAGAGCTCACTCTATATCATCCTCACTCAGAACTACGTTCCTACCTACCAAGACCAACACCAACTGAAACACTAAAGTCAAGTGCTCTGCCATATTGCCCTTGATCCCACAATCCTCTGCGCAATACTTCCTGTTCACAAGAGCGACCAGGCAAATATTCACACAAGCTTGGTTGAAGTCGAGAGGAGTGATCAGCTCTATGATTGTGAAAATGCATCAGTGCCGAGTGACTTTCGAGGGAAAAAAAAATGCACACATCTGACACCTCGACCTTCACTGTCCATTAATGCCTCTATGATGAACCCCATACTACGGCGCAAATTGCTGGGATGAGATTGATATTCATGCCATATTAATGATAGACGTACCTATGGAATCACTTCTGCAAAAGTCGAGAGGAAGACAAGAAATGAGTTTCTCTATCATCATCTTTCTGCTTGCCACTACCAGTTGCTAAAACAATTCCACCGAGAGCTCACTCACAAAATTTCCTTCTTCTCTTGTGCAGAAAGCTTGGTTTGGCTTTCTTCTTTGCCTTTGTCAATAGTTTGGTTGTAGCCATAGTTGTCGAGGTGCTGGTCACATCAGCAGTGGTCATAAACATCATTTCATGGTCTGCATTCTCAGTGTATGTTGTTTTATCTGCATCAACATCCGGTAGAGGCATAGGTGGGATTGCCTTGGCAGCTTTTGAAACTGCTTCCATGGCCATAAGAGCATTTTCCTCTGGACAGTGGAATCATCTGGTTATTGGGTCCTTTAAGATTGTTGAAACCTACCAGCCCTTCGTTGTGCTAGCCAGAAGGATGCACCAGTCAGTACCTGTGTACAAGGATGTTAACAGACATGAAGGTGGATTATCTGACTCGAAATACCTGCAGCCAATCTGTTCTATTACATCCAAGAAACTAGGCAAACTCTTGTTGAATGTCTTAAGCGATTCGCTTAACTTGTTGTCCCATTCTACATTAGCCTGAAGAGCCTCTGCGTTATCAATCAGCTGAGCCAGACATAGCGAGTTCAAGGAAGCCTAAACAATGCAGGGCGTCCGAATTGTGTCCTGGATGTGAGAGTGCAAATAGAGACCCCTGACTCGGAAATATTTGTAGTTTGAGAGAGGTGTGTGCGATACCACGATGGTAGACATGTCGAATCAAGACCAGCACTTCCCCTACATAGCACCTGTCATGCATCACTCTTTCCATCACATGGCCACTGCAAGCTGTGTGCTCAGAAATGTCTCATCTTGCTATCAGATGGCTGCAGAACCTTTTTTCTGGCATGCCTCATGACATGCCTAGAGATGCTACCTCCTCGTCAGCACTCGGGAAAGGTCCATACAGGCGCCAAGGCCATACCTGCACAAAGCAGTCCCAAGCCTAACAGAGGCACAGAGCATTTCCTAGAACAATCCACCATTCACCAATTGAATACATACCCTCCCAACAGCTGACCTGGCATTTCCAAGTCTGGTTATTGGAATCAACCGAGTAACTCAAGCCCTTGAACATCAGATTCAATCTGCCCAGTGGCTTACGATTGTACATGATCCTGGACAGCCTGGTACTTGCCACTTCATTACAGAACATCTCTTTATCAGTTACCACAACATGGACTTGATGGAGATACCAATTACCTCACCTATTGCCAACGATGTGAAGTGGTGTATTCTGCTTTTCGCCTTACACTACCTGTATACTAACCATGAAAGTGGTGTCCCCCTTATGCATTTTTTTGCATATCAGTTACACAGTAGTCGACGGAAATGTCATGCTAGCCAAGTTGACAACTAGACATGAATGCTCTCTTGAATTATCCACACTGTCTGTCTTTGATCATGCAGAGCATCATAAAACTTGGAATAGACCGACAGCACCAAAGCCGGAACCACCGGTTCTGGCCAATATCGTTCTCAAGATGTCTCCCCTAACCACTCCAAGGCAGGGAGGCTGCTGACCTCCGAAGCATTTCCGAGCTTCATGTTACTAAACGTGATCATACAACCATCGAATGTGTCATCCTTTTTGTATAAGTCAGAGTAGACAGGCCACTGCCTTTTCTCGAGAGTTGCGACTTCAGAAATACATCTCACTGACTGGAACAAAGTGTCAAGTTTCTGAGAGTGGAGCTCAATAATCAAGGTAGGGAGGGGACCGCGAACTACAATTCTTCTGGAGGATATGGCAATTGCCTTGCAAGCAGTTTATTTGAGTAGTCTTCTCTATCCAGGTAAGTGTAAACCTGGTGTGATATTCGAAAGATTGTGGCAGACCGTGATGTACTTACCTGATACAGGACCTGCTTCGGTCCGTCACACTGGTCCCAGGGCCATCAATGGTGACACCCAGTGAAAAACAGACATATGCTGAGCAACATACACATAGGTCTACCTATGCCATAGATAGACATCGATAGCAAAACATACAAAAATAGTTGCTACATATGACTACATCTGTATACATGGATAGACATATGTCCATTTTTCACTGGGGGTGACATGCCAGCTGGGCCTTATCTGTGTTCCCAGTGCATTCTATTTAGTACCAGGGGGCACTACTCAGCTTCTTTCCTCTGCTTGTCATCCAAATCAGGAGCCTAAGGGTGTGGGTCTTCCATACATCCATATTTGCCTAGAATAATAATAAAATGTTCTTCAAGTCATAGTAATGTTGGGGTGGAAATGAAGCCTTGGACAGAGAGTAGAGAGCCTGATTATCAAATGGCAAAAAGGGCTGGAGAGGGGGAGTGACTTTGGAGGGCATTGGCAATGCGAGTCGCAGTCTTGAAATTTCGAAAAAGATAGTCTGGCAGTACAATTCAACTTCATTGCTCACTCTGAACAGGCAACCGTCTGTCATGAATGATGATGGGCATACTGATCAGAGAAACGATAGAACAATACCATAAGGGAGGGGAAAGAAGGGATAATAACATGAATGAAAAAGAGTCCCAGGGAGACTAGAGAGAAATGGTCTGAAATTGAACATGAAGTGAGGCAGAACCCCATGCGAGTCATGGAAGTGCAGTCCTGCTTTGAATGTAGTGATGGACCATGATTGGGGTTTGTGGCTGCTCATAGGATGTAGTACACAATGAAGATATCATAAAAAATGGTGAGGGTGTAGACGAATGGTATTCTAGTCGTGTACAATCGGTAGCCTGGTACTCATACCATCAAAGAACATGGTGAAACCAAAGACCATTACGATTGACCACCAACAAGGAAGCAGGCAGTCAAGCTGATCCATCGCCGTCAGCTAGCTCCTGCCTCGAGTGCATCCTCATGGTCGTCATCCTCCTAGTAAGACTCCATATACCAACTGCGTTCGGGTATTCCTCCTGGGGTGTGGTTGTCATGTCAATTTGCAGTGTGATCCCTGGTCCAAGAGACCTGAGAATGGAGGTGTCCAAAGCACAAAGAATATCCAGTGTGACCAAGCGAGAGGCATGTCATTCAGTCTCAATTATAGGACCAACCACCTGGCAGCCGATAGCACCCCTCGAGAACAACATAGTGCCCTGTCTGGAGCAAGATAGAAATGCTCTAGCCCTGGCATCCAGAGTGATCCTGGCATAGAAGTAACACCATTGAACATAAAGGTTGTAGCACTTGCAATAAAAATGATATCAAGGAGGCGGGGTGAAGATTGGTGCCACAGAAACGTGCCCTTGCATACTGGTTTATGAGCAGCCCTCCACTGAGTTGTCGTAGAGTCAGGTATTGCAGTGGGTTGTTTACATAAAATGGGATGGGAAGGAAGCAATGCCACAAGGAACCTATAAACGAGGCAAAAGCTAATTGACGATGGATTCAACTTAAACGGGATGGGGAGAAGTGACACTTTGGCTATGGCATTAAATCTGCACATTTATTCCGCTGCATTTTTTGTACCTACCGTGTTTTTTGTACCCCTGCCACATTTTTTGTACCCACCGTGTTTTTAAAAAAATACATGAGGAAGTGCAAAACAAGGGCCGCATTTTTTTTTTGGTTTGGAGCCCACCACTGAGGTAGAATGAACATCAAAATATAAATGATGTAGCTACTAACTACTGGCAGCTTCACACAAAATAAGGATTATCTTGTGAACAGCCAGGCATGCCAAGATAATTCTGGTGTCATTTTGAAGCCATGGCCAAGTAGTATGATCCTGTAAAATAGCAAGATGCATGGTTGAGAAATGGTGGAGAGTAGTACAACATACTGGATGCACCTGCACATGCACCTGAGTCTGTCCATGTTCCTTCCATGCTGACTAATCTCTACATGACTGCTCCCTTGTCCTTGCCCTGACTATACATGCCTCCCTCAAACCCATGGGTTGTAAACCCAGATAACTACCTGCAGAATTTCCTGTCCTTCATTTAGCACATCCCCAAAAGATTTCCATCTTCATTTAGTGCAGTAGCATACTAATTGTTCCTCACCAAGCCTATACTTGAATGCACTTTGATTTTACTCATGAGTTTTGGTACCAAAAAACAGAAAGTACAGGCAATGCAACTACTGCAAGTGTTACGCCTCGACCCAGCACCTTCTGTTTCTGGGTTGGAGCTTTGGCTACACGCCTTCGGTCCGGCTACTCTCATCATTGTCGGCTGCTCTATCGTCGCATTCCTTATTGGGATGCAGGTTATACTCAAGAACCAGCCTTCTGGCCTTTATCTTTGGTAACCGATCCTCGATCGGTTACACAGCTCTCTCTCTGAATGGGTGTAACCCCATTGCTGTTATTGGTTGTGCTATCTGCCCCTCAACGGGCTCGGTTCCCGCTTCCATGTTCGAGTCCCACTTCTCTTTGTCTGACTCATCGTTGTCTGTAGCCCATTGTACTTTAGCTGCGCATTGTTGACTTTCTGCAGCGAGCCCACTTTGTGTGCTTGCTTCCATTGTTTCCTTATATGCATTACGGTAGATGCCCACTTCTGGTGGGCTCGGGATGTTGTTTCTTTTGGGCCTTGAGCCCCACTACGGTACAGGTATATAGAGGCTACTGTACCGCTGTGTTTCCCCTTAGCTTTTTGCTACCTTGCAACACACCTCATTTATTTCCATTCTTTGGGAATACGAGTGAGTCATCCAAGGGTGCCCAAAGTCTCTATGCACCGAGGTACTACTTCGTTGATACACCATTATCTTTGGCGACACTCTCGACAAAGCTTATTCTATACCGCTATCCATTCCTATACCTTTCTTAGGTACTTCACAGAACCCGCAGCATAACAGCAAGTGCCAAAAAAAATGCAGCCCTTTGTGTTTTTGCACTTCCTCCCGTATTTTTTTTAAAACACAGTGGGTACAAAAAACATGGTGGGGGTACAAAAAATGCGGCAGGGGTACAAAAAATGCAGTAGGTACAAAAAACGTGGTGGAATAAATGTGCAGATTTAACACCATATTCAGCAAGATTGTGTGAATTGCGAAGGTGCAGTCAGTGCATCGGTTTTTTGCCTTCATCTCCTTTGGGAAACCTAGACTCGAGCTCGTGCAGAGACAGATGAAGTGGAATGTGATGACATCATATTGCAGTGTGTTATTTACATAAACGGGACTGGGAGAAACGACACTAGGCAAGGTTGCGTGGAAAGAAAAGGGGCAGTGCTTGCTACCTTTATACACTGATCGGTAAGTCGGAAGGGACCCCCCTCGTCGACATCTCTCATAAGCGAGTTGGCCCGTCCCTCTCGCCTCGCTCGCTTAGCATACTGTAATTAAGCGAGTTGGCTCGCTCGCTTAATTAATACTTGTCATAAGCGAGCGCGGGGAACGCAATCACATACTAGTAGGGTCGTTTCTCTCAGTCCCGTTTAAATAAACCACTGCAATACGATGTCATCCCATCCCATCCTACCTGTCTCCTCTACTGGCGTTCCTCCTTCACTATCAAGCATCTGCCATGGACACGCTCCACACATTGGGTCTCCACGAATATGGGACCCCTAGACAGTATAGCGTTCGAGAATTTCTACACCTCACGAGGACAGCCCAACTGGCAGCAACAATCATTGCATGCCATCTCTATCGTATCCCTTCTCGGTCTTCCTGCTATCATGAATTCCTTCTAGTCCACAGTAAGGGTGTCGATTACTGTGTAATTGTGCACGACGTCATGGCATTCACAGCAGAGCGCCTGGTATTCATCATCGAACGTGTCCCCAGTAACAGTGGAATGCGAGTAATATCCTCGAACGGAGGAGCCGCAAGAGACACCATCACAATTGTGCGAGTCAGGTACATTGTCCTTCCGACTCTAGCGCCTCCCCTTCAACGGTTGATGCTTCTGATATAGAGAGCACCACGAATACTGGCGGAGCACCGGTTATGACCCAGTATGCAAGGGTACACTTCGGTGGCACCAACCTTTTCCTAGCCTCTTCGATATCGCTTCTATTGCAAGCATCGCATCCACCATCTTCAAGCACTACAACCTTTACGTGCGACAGTGCTACTTCTATGCCAGGATCACTCTAGACGCCATGGCCAGAGCATTTCCATCTTGCTCCAGACAGGGTACAACGTCGTTCTCGAAGGGACGGCTCACAATACTTGGAAGCTACAAGTTATCACAAGTACAGCTTCTCGTAGATCTTCATGCTATCGGCTGCCAAGGGGTTGTTCCTTCAATCGAGACTGAGCGACATGCCTCTCGCTTGGTCACGCCGGATATTCTCCGTGGTTTGGCTATGTCTATTTCCAGCCTTCAAAGGTTTCTTGCGCCGTTAATGTCTCTTGAACTAGGGCCTGACGTTGCAATTCGGCATAGCGACCACATGTCAGGAGAAGTACCCGAACCCAGCCGGTATATGGAGTCTCGCCAGTTGGGTGACAACCGTGAGGACGCTCCTGAGGTAGGAGCTAGTTAATGGCGACGGATCAACTTGACTTTCTTTTTGGTCGAATATAATGGTCCTTGATTTCATTATGCTATGCTCGTTTTTTGATGGTACAGGTATCAGTACTACTCTTCCAATCGTAGTAGGTTCGACTACCTTTCGTCCGCATCCTCGTCGTTCCCTATGATTTCTTGTTCGTAGGCAACACCGTATACCGCACTTCATGAGCACCTACGCAAAACCACGTTCGTAACCCATCACAACCTCGAGAATAGAACTTGCAACCCCATGACTCATACGGGGCCCTGCCTCATTTTCGACTTCAGTCTCAGTCTCAGTCCGTTTCTCTCTAGACTCCCTGTGAATCTTTCGCGTTCCTCTTGCACCTCCTCTTCTCGTCCCTCGACCGAGTCGGGTCTCTACCCTTCTTTCACAGTATCGTCCGAATATTTCTCTGATTAGCACGTCCGTCTCACGCCGACGTCATCCCCCTCTAGCTTGATTTCCTGATTTGCATTAACATGAATTTACAGTGGTATGATACAGCGCACTTGGTTCACGGAAGGCCGTGCCAATGACACAGTACGATGCCATATTATCGGCCGTGAAATCAATCCGATGGACTGGAATGCAGCAAAGACCTACCATGGTGTGATCATTCCGCACCAGCCTCCTGTTCACGAGAGTGATGAAGCATTTATTCACTCGAGCTTGGTTTAGATGGGCAGGAGCGATCAGTTCGGTGACTGTGAAAATACATCAGCGCCGAGTTTAATTACCTTCGAACAAAAAATACGCACGTTTGACGCCTCGACCTTTACTGTCTACCAATGCCTCCATTGATAGACTCCATACTACGGCGCAGATTCTAGTACGTTACAGGATCACTGCCGCGAAACTCGAGGAAGACAAGAAATAAGATTTTTTATCATCATCTTTCCGCTTGTCACTACCGATCACCAAAACCATTCCACCGAGCGCTCACTCACCAATCTTTCCTTCTTCTCTTGGTTTGGCTTTCTTCTTTGCCTTTGTCGGCGGTTTGGTTGTAGTTGTAATTGTCGATGTGCTGGTCACATTAGCAGTGGTCATAATGGTTGTTTCGTAGTCCGCATTCTCGGTATATGTTGTTTTATCTGCGTCGATATCTAGTGGAGGCGTAGGCGGAACCGCCTCGGTGGCTTTCGAGGCTGCTTCCGCGGCTATACGAGTGTTTTCCTCTGAGCAATGAAACTGTGGGTTTATTGGGGGTCCGTTGAGACGGTTGAAACATACCAGCCCTTCGTCGTGCTAGCCGGAAGGACGTATCGGTCGGTGCCTGTGTACAAGCACGTTAGCAGACAAAATGAGAGACTACTCGAGTCGACATACCTGCGGCAAATCTGTAGTGAGTGCATTCATATCCATCACATACAAGAAACTAACGAAACTCTCGTTGAATGTTTTAAGCGACTGGCTTAACTTGCTGTCCCATTCTACGTTAGCCTGGAGAGCCTCTGCGTTGTCGACCAGCTGAGCCGGACATGGCGGGTTCAAGGAAGCCTAAGGCATTGCCGAATCGTGTCCTGGGCGTGAGAGGGCAAATAGGGATCCTTGAGTATCTGTAGTTTGAGAGGCGTTCAGTGACGTATGTGTGATGCAATGTACGGCAGCACGACGTGTCCTTTAATTTCCACGATCTGGCTTCGTCCCGTCGTCTCGTTAAGTTTGTCACAACTTTCCACCCTTCCTTTTGAACCGCCCTCACTTTTCAGAGCGTGTTGATGTACGGCAGGCATGAGCATCCTTTCCCCACTTCTGTTTGGACTGTCGGTCAAGGGTCAAGTTTGGAAATCGGTCCAAGCAAGTTTCCAGGTACCGCCGGGGCCGCGTACACTTGCTGCCCACACTCAAGTAACCTGCTTCAATAAGACGGCCCTTCCGGCTGCATCAGCATTCATTACATCCCACTCTACCTGTTTTTAACCCCCTCCACCGACGTTCATCCTTTACTGTCAAGCTTCTGCCGTGGATGCGATCCACACGCTGAGCCTCCACGAATACGAGACTCTTAGACAATATAGCGTTCAAGATTTCCTACCCATTGCGAGGACAACCCAACTGGCAGCAACAATCATCGCATGCGATCTCTATCATATCCCCTCTCGGTCTTCCTGCTATCCGAATTCCTTCTGGTCCACAGTAAGCGCGTTGATGACCATGTAATTGTGCGCGCGTTCACAGCAGGGCGGCTTGTATTCATCGTCGAACGTGTCCCGCTAACAGTGGAATGCAAGCAATATCCTCCAACGGGGGAGTTGCAAGAGACACCATCACAATTGTGCGAGCCAAGTACAATGACCTTTGACTCCGGCAACCCCCTTGAATGACCGATGCTTCTGACATAGAGAGCACCATCAATACTGGCGGAGCACCTGTCGTGACCCAGCATGCGAGGGTACGCTTCGGTGGCACCAACCCTCGCCTTGCCTCTTCGATCTCGCTTTCATTGCAAGCGTCGCATCTACATACCATCTTCAACCACTACAACCTTTACGTTCGGTAATGTTACTTCTATGCCAGAATCGCTCTAGATGCTATGGCTAGAGCGTTTCCATCTTGGTCGAGGGATGGCACTACGTCTTTCTCTAGGTGATGGTTTGCAAATCTCGGGAGCTACAAACCATCACAAGTACAGCTCCTCGTAGATCTTCATGCTATCGGCTGCTGGTAAGGGTTATTCCTACAGTCGAGACCGAACGACATGTGTCTCGCCTTCTCGCAACAGATATTCTCCACGCTTTAGCCATGTCCATTGCTAGGCCTCTTGGACTAAAGGCTAACATTACAAGTCGACACGTCGACCACACCCCAGCAGGAGGAATATCCGAGCCCAGCCAGAATATAGAGTCCTACTTGGGGATGGTGACGATCACGAAGATGCCCTCGAGGTAGGGAGCTAGTTGACGGCGATGGATCGGCTTGACAGCCCGCTTCCTTGTTTCTGGTCGATCGTAATGGCCCTTTTATTCCTCTATGTTATATTCTGTTCTTTGATGGCACAGGTACCCTACCAATTTTACACGGCTCCCGTTGGTCTACACCCTCGCCGTTTCCTATGATGTCTTCATCGTGTACTACCTCCCATGAGCGCCTACACAAACCACGATCACTAGCCGTCACAACCTTCAAGCAGAACCGCACCCCCATGGCTCGTACAAGACTTTACCTCGCTTTCGTGCCCATTTCTCTAGTCTCCCCGGGAACCTTTCGGGTTGCTCTTGTACTTTCCCCTGCTCGTCCCTCGAGCGAGTCGAGTCTCTATCCCCTCTTCCAGAGCATCATTCAAATATCTCTCTGATTAGTACGTCCGCCTGACGCCGACATCACCCCGCTCTAGCCGATTTCCTGATCTGCATTGATTAGACCAATGTAAATCGGGGTCTCTCTTGGGCCTTAGCTTGTATATGGCACGGACGGACAATATTTAATAGGTTGATAACCCGATTTCATCTGTACACTCTCAGGCGTTCGGTACCTCAGGCCTCAGGGGACAGGTGTACCTGAAATTACAAGAATGTAACTTTACAGTGATATAATACAGCCCACTTGCTTCATGGAAGGCCGTGCCAATGATACAGTACGGTGCCCTATTATCGGTCGTGAAGTCAATCCGTCACACCAGAATGAAGCAAAAACGTGCCGTGGTATTGTCTTTCCGAACCAGTTTCCTGTTCACGAGAGCGATCAAGCATTTATTCACCCGAGCTTGGTTGAGGTCGGGAGGAGTGATCAGCTCGATGACTGTGAAAATGCAATGCATCAACGCCAAGTGTAATCGCTTTCGAAGAAAAAAATACACACTTTTGACGCCTCGACCTTCACTGTCCATCAACGCCTCTATGATAGACTCCATACTACGACGCAGATTCTAGGGACGAGATCGACATTCATGCCACAGTAATGATAGACGTACGTACAGGATCACTGCCGCGAAATTCGAGAGGAAGACAAGAAATAAGTTTCTCTATCATCATCTTTCCCTTTGTCACTACCGATCGCCAAAACAATTCCACCGAGAGCTCACTCACTAATCTTTCCTTCTTCTCTTTCGCGGAAAGCTTTGGTTTGGCTTTCTTCTTTGTCTTTGTCGGCGGCTTGGTTGTAGTTGTAGTTGTCGATGTGCTGGTCACATTAGCGGCGGTCATAAATGTCGTTTCGTAGTCTGCATTCTCAGTGTATGTTGTTTTATCTGCGTCGACATCTGGTGGAGGCGTAGGCGGAACTGCCTCAGCGGCTTTCGAGGCTGCTTCCGCGGACATACGAGCGTTTTCCTCTAAACAGCGAAATCGTGGGTTCAGGGAGTCCGTTGAGATGGTTGAAACCTACCAGTCCTTCGTCGTGCTAACCGGAAGGACGCGTCGGTCGGTGCCTGTGTACAAGCACATTAGCAGGCAAACGACAGACCACCCGAGTCGACACACCTGCGGCCAATCTGTAGTTAGTGCATTCATATCCATCACGTACAAGAAACTAGCAAAACTCTCGTTGAATGTCTTGAGCGACTGGCTTAACTTCCTGAGCCCTTCGACGTTGGCCTGGAGCGCCTCTGCTTCGTCGACCAGCTCAGACATGACGGGTTCAAGGAAGCCTAAACCATGCGGGGCGTCCGAGTTGCGTCCAGAGCGTGAGAGGGCAAATAGAGATCCTTGGGATATCCGTTTGAGAGGTGTTCGGTGAGGTGTGTGCGACGCCATGGTGATAGATGCGTCGAATCAAAGCGTGCCACTTTTTCAGTTACCACGACCCAGGCTTGACAGAGGTAAGCCTTGCAATCACTCAATTACCCAGGCTCCTACACAGCCCTTCCACTGGGAGTGTGAGGGCCTATTCCGAGTGTCGGTGTATGCCGAGGCATTGTCCGAAATTCAAACCCAGGACAACTTTATTTCCCTCACACTCCCAGCGGGGGCTGCAAGAAAACATTTGTAAACAATCTCAGCCACAGTGGCGCAACGTGCGGACCCAGAAAAAAAATACCGAAGACCGATACTAGGGTTATATTTTTGGTAGTCAGGAGTGTCCGGTATGCGTAGTAATATATGTCACACCCGTCCATAAGTAGTAAGTAAGCATGGTACTACGCTCAGCGTCTAACCAGCCCTGTGCCGGCCTGATTGAAAAAAAAAGTAGCAAAGCCACGTGTCATAGCATCGACCCATACAGCATGCCTCTTCTCGATGTCGTGTTTGAAGCTCTGGATCGATGTCAGATCAGTCTGGCCCAGTTTATCACAATGCTGCTTACCCATCAAGAATACGAGGACCATCGATTTGTTGTTGATCTTCTCGAGCACTCAAACCAAGTTTTTAACGCGTTCTTGCAACACCCTGCAAGTCGAGCTCAGTTTACACAGAAGTCTTTTAGTGTAGTGGAAAATACGTACCTACAAGAGCTGTGCTGTCTTGCATCAGAAGATAATGGCTCGCACTTCCGGGCATCTAGTACATCTACAGAACAACTAGAAAACTTTAGTCTTACAGCAATGGCACAAAAAATGGAGGTGAATGCTCCGAAGTGGTGGCGGCTGCTTGGGACCTTACTCGACGATAAGGGAACGGCAGACTTGACCGGGCGGAAAGACGGAGGTGGGGACAAGTCTGTCGACGATGCGCGGGAAATAGAAGGGGATGACGATGAGTACTGGGACGAAGTGGATGAAATTGATCTTGAAGGGATAATTAATGGACTTACTGGAGAGTTGGGCACGCGCCCGGCAATGACAGATAAACGCGCGAAACGCCGTGCTGCAATAAAGTTGATGGTGCGTGTCTTGTACACTTGCGAAACGATGAGAGAATGAAAGTAGACCAGAGAAAAACGATAATTACCAGTATCCTCATGAATGGTTGGAACCAGAAGTCGAACGCGTTACAAAGTCTTTTGGGCCTATTTCTGCAGTCAGCTCACACACCGTACAAAGTTATCAACACCCTCGCTCACCTTGGAATCTCTGTCTCTGCTGATACAATAAATATGGCAGTCCAGTCTCTGTCGAAGGAGTCGCACAACTCGTTGCAACGTCTCGGGCGGTCCCTCCTTGCATCATATGCATACGATAACTTCGACATTGATTTGAAGACCCATACTCCGACTGTGGAGAAGTCAAACGACTCACTCAAACACCTTACTTCAGGGTTGTTGTTCCCGCTCGTTCATGGAGTCATGCTGAACGACTTGAAGTGTTCGGAGGAACTGTGGAGAAAGTCAGTGTTGAACCTGCAAGCAGATGAACCATACTCGTTGCCGAAGCTCGCGTGGTGGGACTTGTTGAAACTCCATCCTGAATGGATGGATCCAAACTCGAAGTTATCACGCCATGACCAATTCAATGCTTGGGCGTTCCTAGTCGATCTCTGTACCAATGGGCCGGAGTACTTTCATCAGTTCAAATCAATGATACAAGACCCGCATCCTATAGAACAAATACCCACCGTTAAGACACCCATTTATGCAGCCCGTGCCATGGATATCAATAACTCGACTGTAAGCGGTAACATCCAAGCGGTAACAGAGCTGCTTGCACAAGGAGGGTTAGCGGATCCTACGGCCATGTTAGAAGAAAACACGGACTTCAATTCACCCGACATATCCGAGTATGTCATTCTAGTGCATGGCGATCTTGGGACTGGCGAACGGCTCCAAGCCGCTCAGTTACGCCGCTCCATTGAATGCACATCCTGGAATCGTCTTCAGCATGTCATCTTTATACCTGGTCTATTCCACCTGAAAATGGCATGTGCTGATGCCATATGGCGATGCTTCATCAGCCCGATGGCAGCACGTGAAGACGAGACGAGCTTGATGCATGATGTCGCCCAGCTACGTCCAAAGGAGACAGGTATATACACAACCAAGCCGGGGTTTCGTCGAATACACGAGCTTGTTGGTCATGCCGGCGCGTGTCGGCGTCTGGACTGCTGGAGGGTTCACGCTGCAAAGAACGGTCGATTCAGTAGTCTTGAAGACTTTGCCTTGTCAAAACCGACGCTAGACGACCTGCGGGCAATGGCGAACGAGATTTGTCACACATACATCGCCAATCATCAGTTGGATCATATGCGTAGGAAGCACGAGAGCGAACGTGACTTACAGTTCGAAAATGCGCTCCTCCTGAACAAGTATTTTCTTCTGTACGAGGAACTGTCGTACGCAATGAATAGTGGTGACATCGGACGCGTAGAGACCTGTATCGTTAGTTGGATTCCGATCCTCAAGGCGATCGGCAAGCATAAATACGCCTCACATATGACGAACTTCTTGTTCAATGTGCATTTTGTCTATCCACCAGGTTTACGGTGAGCAGTTTAGCCATTTTTAGGACATGAAATCACTCACCCACCGGCAGGCGTGCTGTCCGCTATCACATTCTCATAAATCCTACTGGTCGTCCAATGAAATGGAGGGCCGTCGACTGGTGTGTTGAGCTGAATAACCTGTTCACAAAGGTAATATATTCGTGTATAGCGGAATACGACTTACAGTGCAACATAAATCCAGGTGAAAAATGGAGGGAAAAATTCAAACCGCTCTGTCGAACGGATAATCCTCGAGTCGCCATTGGTTCAAGTGTACCGGAACCTCCAGGGATTAGTGCAACAAAGCTTTGGCCACACGCACCTCACAACCAACCACGCAGCGCCAAATATGCGAAAAACGTTCGCAAAACTCCAAGAACGACTAACATTAAATTCACCGCATGTTGTACTTGCAGGGAGGAAAAGCCAATATCTAATTGATGACCTAAGCGAGAAAGGACAAGGTATGATGGAGAAGGCAGCTGAACAAGGGGACTTGTTAGTAGAGAATGAAAGTGAAATAATGGAAGAGGGTGACGGATTGGGTGATATCATCGGAGAACTACTGTAGTTGAACTCGTGACGACGTCTAAAACCACACGGAAACTCAGTACAATGCACGCGAATGAGCTGGTGGGCTCACATTCTCTTTATCATCAGTGGAAACGTGAGATGCATGCTTAGGACAAACACGGTTACGAGCTGGCGAAAATAAGTAATGTGACATACGATACAAGTACTGTACTCACCGTTGTGTCCTTCTTGGCCACAAGCACTGCACCTGCTGCGACGTTTCGTGGGTATGTTTGAGCTATCGCCGGAAGCCGAAAAGATAGTGGTGAAATGTGATGATGACAGACCAGCTGCGAGTTCCTCATCGATTGCCACGCCTCTGCGTCTGAGTGGTGTAGAAACCAACAGTGAGGTGGCCATGGTGGGTGCAGCGTGCTGCTGAATGAGATTAAGAACCTCGTCTCCAAACCGGTCGCTGTTCATCCACCCGGTTTCCCTTTTGAGATCTTGGCAGGTCTGGATTTTCTGATGATGCGCACAGTCGACAATGCGGTTGAGCGTGGCGCTGGTCATGACGACAGTGCCGTGATCGTTGAGACACGCCCATCCGTAAACGGTGACCGTTTTGTCTTCACGCCAGTCCAGCAGGGCCTCTTCTAACTTGTAGTCGTACTTGCCCTTCGTATACTTCGGGAGGCGAGAACGTTGAGACGCTCGGGAGGGCTTTGGAAGCTGGGACCCAAACAACGAGAACGCTGATGGGTCGTGGATGTCGCAACAGGTGGTGGGTGACGTGACGTTGCAACGAGGACACCCAGACATGTCGCTATCGTTGCACTCGCGATGATCTGACTCTAAGGGGACATGAATCAGTATGAATATTCCACAGCGGGTATGGAGATTTCACACCAGCTGCAGCGTTGTTGAAACAAGTATCAAAAACTTTCCTTCGACACTCCATGCCAGAACGTTCCGAAGCATTGATCAGGTAATCAACACCTGGGTCTAAGTCCTTCTTCCGCCGCTTCCCGGCATGAACTGTAAACTGACCCTCCCCTCTTGCGAACGCCTCCAGTAGCACTGAGCCCGGCGCGTCAGCAATCTCAGGAAAACCGTCTTCACTGCCTGACTCTTCATCCAACAAGCTATTGTCAAGCATCACACAAGCTCCATACTGAGATTCAGAATGACTGGGTCCACCACATGAAGCGACTGTGGCACGTTTTGAGGGACGCAACGTTCCACTGTCAGCTAGGTGAGCTTCTTTGGCTGTCCGTTTGCGTGTAGCTGTTTGTTTCGCCTTCCTAGCCGCCTTCGCAGCCCTCTCGTCATCGAAATGCTCCTTCTCTGCAAACAGGAGCGCTGTACCGGTAAGTCGTTTGTCACGAACAGCCTGACCGAAGCGCTGCCAGAGAGCAGCCAGCTTGCAAGTCGCTCGCCATTGGATCACCAATGAGATGTCTGGAACATCCATGCCCTGTGAAGATCTTAGCTGGCCTTTTTTTTTTTTTGTTGGTTGTACTGACCATTCCAAACGATGTTGTCGTACAGAGCCCCCATGTCTCGCCGCTGGTGAGTTTCTCCAGTTCAGTCTCCTTGTATGATGTTGACATTTCCGCATTGAACCACTTGATTTTGTCTCTTAGCTTGCGAGGTAGACGACGGCGCAACGCACATGCGGCATTGATAGAATCAGGTATGTTGTCAAAGAAGATCAAGAATTTTGGGAGGGGGGGATCGTCTACTTTGAATCCTGCGGGGATTAAGAACGCCAGGTCAGCATAACTGTTCAAGGCATATTTAATTTTTTTAACCCCAATTTTGATGTTAGGACGATCACTTGACCGGCGAACAACCACTGTCCTGCTGGGAGACATATGGAGAAGGTGGGTAAGGTCATGAAGAGTCTTCTTCATGATTGTTGCAGATGTAACGAGCAGCGGTACACTACGTGGGAGCACGTAGCGAAGTCGTCCAAGTTCTCTGTACTCCGGCCGGAATTCCCCCCAATCCGTAAGGCAGTGAGCTTCATCAATGACAATGCTGATGATCCGTGTTACGAACAGGTGATTCTTCAGCAGTTTCTCAAAACCGCCGTCCGGTTTCATAACTTGCTCCGGGCTGATCATGATCACCCTATACTTGAAAGTACTGATAGCCTGGACTCGGGTTTGTAAGATCTGCACCCACCACGTATGCTTTTGCATCTTACATGAAAATTTTCAGGACTTGCTGTTTCCCCGCTTATCAAAATGGCCTGCATACCAGCCTTCATCAGGTAGGCCACATTCTGCTTCCCTAATAGGTTCAATGGGGTCACAACAATCTGCATACCGTCCTCTCGAAAGAGAAGGGGCATCCAAAAGGTTAGTGTCTTCCCCATTCCGGTACCCGCGATGCAAATGACGTCTTTATCTCCTTTGAGGATTGTCTCGGCCACCTTGAGTTGCCATAGGCATGGCCGCACACCGAAGAATTGCTGTGTATATGTCCTGATATTAGATAATGATGGGAGGGCACGAGGTGATCGATTAGGAGCTGGCGACTGAGCCATGTGAGACGTGACACTTATACACGAGTATATTCCGTACTCCTAATCACAAAAAATGTAACCCTAAATTCAGTTTTCTGTGTATTTTTTAAGAGTCCGAGTCTTGCGCCACTGTGGCTGAGGTTGTTTACAAATGTTTTCTTGCAGCCGTCTCTGCGAGTGTGAGGGAAATAAAGTTGTCCTGGGTTTGAATTTCGGACAATGCCTTCGGAATATACCGATACTCAGAATGCGCCCTCACACGAGCAGCAGACGGCGTGTAGGAGCCTGTCAATTACCTTGTCTACCGCCAACATATGGGATCGTGTGTTCTGTTTTTTTTTGCCTTACGCTTCCTGTATACTAACCCCAGAAACGGATGCCCCTCTTGCGCCTTTTTTTGTGGACGTCAGCTTCACAGTTGTCGATGGAAATGTCACGCAAGCCTAATTGACAACTAAACATGAATGCTCCCTCGGAATATCTGCGCTACCTGTCGTTGAGCATGCAGAGCATCGTAGTACTCGCCATAGATCGACACCACCACAGCCGGAACCATTGGTTCCGCACATCATCATTCTTGAGATGTTCTTAACACACTCCAAGGCAGGCAGGCCGCTGACCTCAGAAGCAGCTCCGGGGTTTAGGATGACTGAACGTGATCATACAGCCATCGACTGAGTCATGCTTGTAATTCGAAGTGGGCAGGCTACTGACTTTTCCTGAGAGTGGCGACTTCAGAAATGCGTCTCAGTGACTAGAATGAAAGAGGTCTAGTTCTGAATGTGGAGCTCATCAAGGTGGCTAGGCAGGGCATCGAACTACTTTCATCCATTTGGAGCATATGGTGAGTACCTTGCAAGCGGTTCATTTGAGTCGCCTTCTCCGCCCAGGGAAGTGTAAAACTGATGTGATATTCGAAAGATTGTGCGGGCCCTGATGTACTTACATATCTGACACGTGGACCTGTCTCGGCCCGTCGCACTGACCAGGGCCTTCAACCGGTGATACGTAGATTTGGCCTTAGCTGTGTTCCTCTAGTACATACCATCTAGTATTTTGGCGCATTTCCCCTTCTTTTCCCCACTTGCTGTCCAGGTCGGGAGCCTGGTCCATGTTCGCCTAGAAGGACAATGAAAGTTACATGGCCTGTACTTGGGTGACGTCCTACAGGCACTCCCGTGATGGCCCGCCGGGCCGTTTTTATGCGTATGGAAATTGGAAAGAAAAGTCACGTGCGTTGTCCATTTGAAATGGAGAGATGGTGTGGCCATGGACGACATCCAGCAAGCAAGGGCGTTTTCAGTGATTCTTGCTCCAGGTCCAAGTCATAAAATTGCCGCTCCGCAGTCGTGAACATTGCCGAGGCTTACCGTAGTGGTCTCGACAGTGATGATGGCAGCTCGTCAGCGCACTGATGGACACAGTGTCGTTGAGTTCACGATCAATACTGAATCCTGATGGCAAGTGAGGGCGGGTGTGCAGTGCCGTGGCCACCTTCAATTCGTCCCTGTTACCGCTGGCACGGTATGGGCGTGCTCTCACTCTCAGGCGTGATTTCTCTACCAGTGGAGCCCACTGTCGCTCATAAACATTCCAGGTACGAGTATAAACATTGGCAGGTACGAGCATCCACAACCATTTGCAGGCCTGCTATCCATGACTAAGCGGATCCATTCAAATGTGATCCGACGTGGACTGTTGACGCACCGCCCGATTTTCGCGTCCGAATCGCCATCGCCCCTCATCGATCGCATCATTCTCTTTCGCGCGCGGTGGTCGGCTCTTCGGATCGCCGTTCATACATTCTGGGGAGGTCTGGAGTCGACCAAAAAACAACGTTGGCTTGCGGGCATCATCGTAGATCAGTACGAAGCTCACATCCCACCGACTGACCCGTCCACTCCACAGTCCCGGCAGTTCATTGAGATCACTCCAGATGCCCCTTACATTGACGAAATGCTACTCCAGATCATGATGAACGAATTTGAGTTGTCCTTGAAGACAGCAACGCGTACGAAGTCGTGAGGGACGTTATCAGGTTCTGGGAGGACGTGTGCAGCGGTCGAGATACGCTTGTAAAGGAGTGAGAGGGGCAAGGTGGGCGATATGTACCGCCAGCAGAAGAAGAGCGTGCGCGTAGTGGGGACGACTGGGAAAATAGCAACGATGACGAAGGAGACGACAGTGATGTCGACATGGAGGGAGAAGTGGGAAACCACGAAGCCGTGCCGCAATTGCTGGATTATTCAAGGTATCGCCAGAGAGTTGATGAGCCTGAGATGGTTTTACTACGGTGCGCCGAGGGAATATCTGAAGCATGCCATCTGCCGTTATCTTCCTTGTCAACCAGTGTCTAGGGTGTCCCACCAACAGTGATGTTATTTGCTATTAGCAAGTCACCAGAGGTACGGTCCTATGCGTATTCTGTCACAAACCCGCTATTCTATGTGCCCATGCGATGCTTGTTGTACACGACCCGTAACAAAATAACCTCTGGGGTGGGGGAGGTAGATTGGCTTGTATTCACGTACATCCAGACAGTGTAACCACCTTCGTGATGTTATTTGAACTAAAAGCTGCAATATCCCAGCTGGGTCGGCGCGGCCTGGGCTGCCCGGAGGGCCGGTGTATTGTATGTATGTATGTAAGTGAAGGTGGCTGTGTCTCCATTAGGAAAGGAGATTCTTGATTTCATGTAATGACGTACCACTGCAACCAACCACTCTGGTAAATGAATTCTCCCTGGCGGTAGGTATCCGCAATTCCCCGACTTGCTCGATGCAACCATTTTTGCTCCCTACATACTGATTCGTGCCAGCGAAACAGCAGCCTGCCAGATGGCAACCAACACGCCGTTGCATGATATGACGAGTAGTGGCGCCCTCTGGTTCGTCGAGCAAGACGCACGTCATATCCAACCAACCCTTACGAACTTGCCGAAGAAAGAAGATCGATGACTGCGCATTCCATCCCCTCGCAAGGAAGTCATTAGGTGGTGCAACGCAGGTTGGACCGCGAGTACTCGAGTACTGCCTCTGCATTTGTAAGGAGGGAACATAGGCGTCGGCTCGGGAGATGCCAGGTGCGTGTGAACCGTTCTCCCTTAATATTATGATTTATTCATAACTTCGTCAGATGTACGTGACACATACCATACTGAACAAGTCTGCCAACCCGTTTCACATGCGGGCTGTATACTTTATCCTGTGGCATGTGCGACCATAATGCTATTGAACTAGCACTGATAGCTTCTATTTATCACGACGAAGTCGAAAGCTCGTCGGAACGCTTGTTTTCCTATCATCACATATGGCAGAGATACTGCGAGTCTTGCGATTCCTTTACGACCAACGCTGGCAGCCTCTGCCCATCCCTACTACTAGCGACGATGTGTCCTCAAAGGTTTTCATGGTGGTTGGCTCTAATACCGGTATCGGTCTTGAAGCCTCAGTCTTTTTAGCCCGCCAGAAGCCCAAGTTACTGGTCGCCACTAGTAGAGACTCCACGAAGTGTAAACTGACACGTGAAGGTGAATACCACGCAACAAGTGTTTCCTGAGCGCTCGATTACACTGCACCATAGCTATCTTGGAGCGCATAGACCTCTGCGATGGCAAGGGTTCGGCAGTGGAAACATGGCCACTTGAAATGAGCTCGTTTGATAGCGTGCGTGCTATCGCGGACCGCCTAGCCACGAGAGAGGACAGCCAGTTGAACGTCGTCGTCGCGAACGCGGGAGTGATACTTGATGAATTTGACAATACCCAGGACGGTTGGGAGTTGACGTTCGTTACAGAACTTATCGCAGTCGAGTATCATACTAACTCTTCGACTCGCAGACTTCAAGTGAATTACCTCTCTACCGCGCTGTTAAGTCTTTTGCTGTTGCCCTACCTCGTTAAGTCGTCGACCGCCGGTTCACCGTCCCGCCTGGTTATCGTGTCGAGTGTCGCACACTACAATGGTACTGATTCTTTGAAGAAGGCAAAGACTTGGGATCGCATCTTGGAAACTATCAACAGTAGGGAATTTGCCAAACCGTAATTTTGCTGCCCTTTCCGGCCGCTCTGCAATGCGCTAACCAATACTTCAGTGCTGAACGGTACTGCGTATCAAAACGTAAGCTTTCGCAAAGTACGCCGCGCATGTGCACGGTAATCTCTGAACCTTTTTATATGTTTTACAAAACAGTGCTCAGCATGATGTTCGTACGCGAACTTGAAGCTCGACTCCCATACCCTACCCCTGTCATAGTTTGTGCTGTGGATCCCGGACTTTGCTACACGAGGATGTTGTTAAATTCTCCGGCGAAGTCTTTGACATGGTTTTCAAGGACGCCGGAAGTAGGAAGCCGCACTTTACTTCACGCGGCCATCGGCGACGAAGGACGTGCCATGCATGGTCGATATATGTCAAGTTGCAAAGTGGGCGCAGAGAGTACATACATAACTTCACCCGAAGGCAAGGAGTTTTCCCAGAGATTATGGGTAAAGCGTCCTCGTTTTGGACATCTTATTTTGATCTCACCTACTCCCATCTGTAGAACGAGACGATCCAACTGCTCTCTCAAATCGATAGCCGCGTCCCAGAGATCACCGAAAAGTACCTTCGGAATATCTGATGCATAAAGGTAGCTGTACTATATACACCGTCAAGGTCCCGAAGTAGAATGTAAGCAATGTATGCATGCTCCTATTTTATGCAAAGATGAGTGCGGCGGAAGACATTCGTATAGACGTTTCCAAATATTTGATCATGCGAAGTCTTGCTGGGTAAGGATCCGCTGAAGCCACTGTTCTACCGCGTTCTGGCGGGCAGATGAGCGGATAAGGCGACTCGTGGGGGCTATGTTTTATACACGATTTTTCGTGATTCGCGTTATCTCCCTTGCCACCAGCGGAACCCTGCGTGCCGTAGCTGAGTGAAGTAGGCGGGTAACAAGAACAAGGACTGTGATAGCTTGCATGTTGCATATTGAAACAAGACCACGTCCATCTCGCAAGTGGTATTGGCAAATTTAATGCAAGAAACAGGCTGAGGGAATAAGGGTGACATAAAGCGGACGGTCTCTCGGCGCCGGAATGAAAAAAATCAACGCCCTGGGCCTGTCAGGGTGTCGAAGCACGCATAGTCTTCTTCACGGACAGCGAGATTCCCAGTACTCGCTCCCGAGGTATACGGTCATATAAGAACAACCGGCAACCAGTGAAGTCGTCTTCCAGTACGGCGTCGGCATCGATGGACCGTCAAATAGCTCCAAATTTGGGAGCTGCGATGGCTCTCGAACGGAGATTTGGAGGGAAGCACCTACATGAATTTTTTTCGACTTGGTAGTCAGTATGCAGCAGGAAGCTTTGAAGGCTTTGAGGTAGAGTGGGTAGTACAAGCACATATACAGTCGAGACTCTTATCTGGACCGTCGCGGAACGCAAAAGCCCATAGTTTTCTGCCCACCCAAAAGGACTTCAACTGGTCGGCGGTTCTAAACTTGGGAATGTGATGCTTATAAAACGCATATAATAAGGCGTACATACCTGTGCAAGTAACTAATGCCGTTAAAAATTTGCACAAGTGTACGCAGTCGAGAGGGGCTCTTCGAGTTCCGCTGGGATCTCCTCCCTCTGAGCAGGAGTGGCTGACGCGTTTACTTCACAGGACCAAGCCGACGGTCATCCTAACGGGCTGTGTCGGGCCAACAACACAGCGACCTTGATGAGAGCAGCGCATTAGCCAGTCCGGTATTCTCAGCGTAGCCCGTGAGCCACAATACGACCTAAAGAGAGCGGCCAGGGTGCTATTTACAATATACCGGGATGCCATTGAGGTCATCCAGGGCCACGATGGATCTGACGAGAATGTGTGCCCACGGGAGGAACGTGGGCTCCTTCGGTTCCTGCGTAGACGTTACTGTAAAGTAGTGATGCCGGCCCCGATGCGGGTGGGAACGCCAAACCAACTTTTCATCGTTACATCGCAACTGTCTTGCAAACCGCCAAGAATCATCTCGCTCGTTCGGCCAACGTGTCCGCACAGCGATACGTCGCGAAAGTAGACAGAGAGACAGGCGCTAGGCCCTCTCTCGGTGGCTTGTCGTCGCTCGTCGCGTTCGATTTGATTGGGTAAGTACAGTACCTTGAAAAGTTCATCGGCAAGAACTTTTTTCGCGATATCGAACTCATCGCCACGACCTGCAACACAGCAAATGATCGTAGACTGCAAGCCTTGGATAGGTTGACGTACCCTGCGGCCCCCTCTTCTCAAAGCTTTCCGCGTCAAATCCATCTCGTAGCTGCCAAGGCACTGGGCTGGTCTGGTGCCCGGCTACCCCACTCTCGATTGTCTCTAGGCGCGACATTGAACAACATGGGACTCTTTTCCTTCTCTCGTGGGGGCATCGGATCGAATCAAAAAGCCACTGTGACTGCTGACGCGGAGAAGTACGAGGTCGACTGGTTTGCTCCCGCTCGACCACTTCACAAGGTTTCTTCCGGTCTGCTTCACGCCGAAAGTGACCCGGTCGAGGCTCCCAGAGATACGGGGCTGGACCAATCAGGTCACGCGTCAAGTCCCGTCTCTAGTTCTAGTGGACGCGCCGTGCAATCTCCTGTGCCCGAACCCACCATTCACCTCCGCCTTCCTGCAACGTTACCATCCGCGGCAGATTCTTCATTGGCTGCTCAGAAAGTTGACGGCGGGATAGGCGAATTCCCTGTTCCTCCCTTCCGATCGCCTTCTTCTCGAAAGCGATTCAGTCGCAACTTTTTTGCTTTCAGTTCCAATAGAAAGTCGCATCACGTCAGGACTTCGAATATCCATGTACCCCAATCTCAACAACCTTCACCCTTCAAGGCCCACTTGGCAGACCCGAACACTCTTCCCTCCCCTCTGCGCACTGACACCGACGACTACTATTATTGCAATTATTCACCTGTCACTCCTTGTCGAACATCCCCGCCTGCGATACCCCATCTGGAAACCTCGAATACTCCTTCACTTCTGAGAAGACGTTCAACACGATCACAAAGTCACGGTGCAACTTTGGATTCGGATTCTCAGCAGTCTTCTCCTCTGAAATATTTATCATCAGACACCAGCACTCATCCATTTGCAGGCCCTTCCGCTCTTTCGCCTTACATACGCAATCCAACTATTTACCCTGATTCACCTGTTCTTCCCTCTGGGACAGAGGGCGGATTGGAGGGTCAGTTACGGCGTAATGAGCCTGAGGTCCTCATGTTTCCCATTCCGCCCCCACAACCGCTCGTTATCATCGAGGAAAAGCGAAATGCCGACGAGATTCGACCGCCTAAACCTGCTGGGATACTCCGGTCATCTTTCTCGGTTCCAAACTTCTCCTCCGTGGGCGGAGTAACATTGCGCCAACCCGGTGCGAGAGTGGCGCGTCCTGCGAAGAGGGGTAAAGATATATTCTTGACGGCTGGAAATTGGTGCGACACGATCATCTTCCCCCGACCTCGTCTTAAGGCAAAGCATGGCCCGATGGCCACCAGCCAGCCAATTATCAGTCCTCCGTGCACTCCCGTTCCTGCCGAGGGTACAGATGGCATCACCTCTACATTCCCACTACGCCCTGACGTAGCCTCGAGTACGGTAGTCGCGGATCCCGTTCGGACAACGGCAAGGTCTCCACCACCACCCGCAGAGGCTCGTGTAGTGGTCTCTGCCTTGGATGTTCCCCGGAATGGTTCACTATTCCCTCCCGTCGTGGATAATCCGGGTGGCCACAGTGGTCAAGCAGGACTGCCATTGCCCAGCCCTCCAACACCCTCGTTGACAACGTACGTAGTTTTAACTGTGTTTTAGCATCGTCTTCTGACGTGAGCGATCAGAGTTCTCGAGGAACGCGAAGATCTTGAACGGCTCCGTGAGCAGTGGAGGATACAGGCCACTAAGTCACTGGGAAACAAATATACTCGGTTGTTTTCGCGTGCGCGCTCTAAGTCACTTTCGGAGAAGCGGATACACAAGAAAGGGAATGAGAGTAATCTTGAATATCTCGCCGCTCGTGCTCTACTTGGCAGTCAGAGTACTGCCCCTAAACTCCTTGTCAACAAATCCAGCGATACGACATCCCATTCCCATTCTCACTCTACCACTTACTCCCATGTCACCCACTCGACTCCTACTCTTTTTCATTCTTCGCAAACGCGCTCTCAGTCTCATGGGCATTCACATTCTCTATCTACTTCACATTCATCGAAATCTTCGCGAGACCCATTTCAACACCACGCGCATTCTCGCAGCGAATTTTGGGGAAAGGCTGCCCTTGTGAAGGCCGGGACACTGTGTGGGTTCGGACAAGATGTCAAGTCTGGCATGCCGCCCGATGATCATATGTTGCCCATGCAGTTGCCTCCCGAGGAAACGGTACTCGATGGCACAGGCGCTCCAGCGAACATTACAGATGTGGACGAAGTTGAAGGCCCTCTACCATCTCCCAATGCTGAACCCATTGGTATTGCTATATCGTCACCATCTGCAATTGAGGAACACATCTCACCTGGTCATAACTTCAGCATACCAGACCACCCATTTGCGAAAGGTAGCCCACCCTCTCGACTGCAGCCATTACCCGCTTCCTCCGAAGGTTCGACGCACCATCACATTCGCACAGTATCAGAGTACGCGGGACCACATCCATCCGCTCTCGACCTTAAACTTCCTATTACTGCTACCAGTAACGTAAGTTTGAGGCACAGGCTTCCCCCTCGACCTGCTGCACATCTAGCGGTTCCCTCCATCTCCCATCCGTACGGCGCGGCGTCTACCACGGCGATCGCTGGCGGGACTGGGCAAGCGCGACAACGTTCCCAGTCGCACACAGTGTCCCCGCGGATATCGACGCTCGCAGACTGTGCACTCGGGCCGCACGTATCCGTGACTAGCGCGGAATTCGAGCAGTTCGGAGTGGGCAAGGCGCTTGTGTACTCCGTTTTACCCAGACAGGCTGGTCGTACATAGTATTGCTATGTATTTTGCTTTTTTCGTTTTTATCAGTATGATATACTTTCGTGTAGTTTCATTGCGGCTCTTGTTGAAGTTCATCGGTCATCTTGGGTACTAATGTAGATATTCAATTCGGCGAGTCTTGTTGTCGACTCGCAAAGGAGGATCCAAAAGAGACTCGGAACCCCTGAGGGAGTTTTCCTTCAATGAGATTGAGCGCCATTCGCTCTTTTTCCGAGTTTAGTTTTGAGAAGGATGCATCGCCGGCGAGTTGTCCTGGCGTTATTCATCGCAACGTGGAAAACAAAACTGATTTTCACTCATCATCCAGGGCTTCGAGGTTGACCTCAATACTATGATCTTGCACTTGTTTCGGTCGTTGAGTGCTTTGAGTACTCTCTTCGACTTCGTCCACGCCCACGGCAATTCTTCACGGCCAGCAGTATTACATGTACTATGTGTTACTTCCATTGGAACGTGCTTCAAATTGCCTTTGAGCTGGGGGTACTTTGAAATCTTCAAGCCGACATTTGCGATACAAAGCAGAGCCTCCAAGGGGCAGCTTTCCGATTTCGTCGTTCTGTTTTTTTTTCGTTAGCAAGAAGTGGTCGACGTTAATTGCCTATTTCTACCTTCAAGCCAATGTCTTTTGGGGCTTGGTCAAGGACCTTGGCCAAGTGAACATGAGCTTCCTTTGCTTGCTCGACAGCCTTGTTCTTCTCTTCCTGGGTGTAATTGAATTTGTTACCCTCATGGAGGCATTCCAGTGTTTCCTGAGCTTCGGTAATTCCCTCTGCGTGCGACGCTTCTCTTCCTCGAGCCAGGTTAACCTTCTTTTCTCCTTGGCTTTTCCGGAGATCAGCTAGGCGGGTCTGCACCCCTTGTAGCTACTCTTGCCTCATCTGCGCCTTGGTATGAGGCAAAACGATCGTCAAACGACGTTGACCCAGGAAGAAAGGATAGGCTCACTGATACGTCAACTGTATAACTTGCAGATAAGCTTAGGCGATAACCTCCTCCACTTCCGCTCGATATGTTTGAGCTCATCCTTGGTTCCGCTGTACTGCAACCTCAGTGCGCTCCATACAGGTGGAGTACGCATATCAAATAAATTAATGCACCTACAAAACATCCTGTCTCAGCAACTTATCCTTCGCCAGCGTGATAACACCCTCGGGCCTCGAGTCCCGTCATACTAAGAAGCGCTTGTCACCTGTAGAACTTTTCAGTGGGGATCGTGGTTTAGCAACGGAGTAGGATTTTGTTTTTCGATCAAAGTTAGCTTGTTACCTACTGCCTATGCTGTTGGTCCTTGAACTTGAGCTGCAGCGTTGCATTCCTCGGCTTTCGTTTCACTACTTTGGCCCTTTCTTGATCTCCCCTGTTAGTGCGTGACGTGACATGCGCGTGACAAGCGTGTTCGCGAATACCAGTGCCTGCTTTGCTGAGGTCCCCTGTGAGGGCGGAGGACAGACATGCCACTTGTTCGCATCGAGCTATGCAACTTCAAATCGTACCGGTGAGTGTACAGCGTTTGGCGGACGATACTTTCAAGGGCTTAAGCTCGGGCATGAATATAGCGGTCACCAGATCATCGGACCCTTCAAACACTTCACCTCTGTCATCGGTCCTAATGGTGCCGGAAAATCGAACCTCATGGATGCCATTTCGTTCGTCCTCGGTGTCAAGAGCGCTCAACTACGTAGTAGTCAGCTCAAAGACCTCGTTTACCGAGGGAGGAGGCTCGCCAGGGCACGGATAGATGGTTCGGAACCCACTCAAGAGCAGGAAGGCGAGGAGAGGAGTGACGGGGATGAGGATCAGAGGGAAGGGAGCGCAAAGAAGGCATGGGTACTTGCTGTTTATGAGGATGCGGATAAGAAAGAGTGGTTGTTCCAGCGCGCGTACGCCCTCGTGTCTTGCGCTTTCCGTCTCCGGTGACAATGCCTTTTTTCTTCAGAATCTCGATTACTGGTGCTTCGGAGTACCGCCTCAACGATTACGTCGTCACTTACGCAGCATACAACGCGGCTCTAGTATCCCATAACGTTCTCGTGAAAGCGAAGAACTTCCTTGTCTTTCAAGGAGACGTCGAAGCCGTGGCATCACAGTCACCTCGTGAATTGACGCGTCTTATCGAGCAGATATCAGGGTCCTTGGAATTAGCTACCGAGTACGACAAGGCAAGGGAAGCACAAGAGCGAGCGACGGAGAACGCCACATTCAACTTCACGAAGCGCAGAGGCATCACTGGCGAAATTCGCCAGTACAAGGAACAAAAGGGTGAGGCTGAACGATTCGAGGGCCTCTGTCGAGAAAGGGTACGTTCGGTATTTGTTGCACGTGGTCTTTTTGCTCAATAGTGGCTAGGACGAACTAATACTTCGTCGTATACTATACAAGCTATTCCACATCGAGAAGGCTCTCGAAGCAAATGCACGCGATATACAAACGAAATCCAAGGCTCTTGCAGGTCTCCGAAGAGAACAACGAGTCAACGACGAGGCTCTCGAGATAGCTAGGGCTGAACAAGCCAAAGTACGCGCAGCGCTCGTCAAGGAGGAGAAGAAGGTCAAGAAAGCTGAAAAAGCCATCGAATCCAAGGTATATTATGGCTAGAGCATCTGACGGATTGTGTTGAACCAGCATGCATAGGAGCCCGAGCTGGTGGCTACCGACGAAAAAATTAGACACTCGGCTCGTAAGGTGCAAAACGCAAAAAATCTGCACGAACAAGTGGCGAAAGACGAGGAGCGTCAGCGAGCCAAATTGGAAGGCCTCCGTCGTGATCTGCAGTTAGTACAGCGAGCCGCGGACGAAGCAGCAGGTAAGGGATACACATCTTAGTCAAGCGTTTAGTGTAGCGATGCAGAACTTACGTTCTGCATGAATCAGAGGCTCATCGTCGCGCGTCTCAGTACAACACATCACTCAGCGAAGAGAGCTTAGCAGAATATCGGTCTCTGTAAGGTTTCTTTTTGTTGAATGTAAATCACCGCTTTCTTACAAGATTATTGCCGCCCATAGAAAAGCAGCAGCAAGTATGTTGGCTGTCGAGGAACGCCAGTCACTCGAGACTCTTGCACGCGAAGAGAAGACCTCGTTGCGTACTCTTGATCAACTCAAATCCAAAGTGGAGGAATTGAACACTAGGCGAAACAAACTGTCCGATGATGCAACGTCCCAAGGGGGAAAGAAGGATGAGGTGTGTTTACCTAGGTGACTCTCTTACTGGTAGATAAATTTTTCATAAATCAATTTAGCTTGAGCAAAAGCTCGCTTCTCTGCAGGCCGAGCTGGCTCATGCGAAACAGGAATACGAGAACCAGCAAAGCGAGCGCACGAGGATAAAGTACGATATTGCCCGTTAACCTTACACAGTCGAGCTCAATAATTTTACAGCCGCCTTGAAACTGAAGCGAACGAGAAGCTTGCTGACGTCTACCAGCGCCTCCTCCAAGCGGGTGTAGATAGGACTGAATCCGAACGGGAGGCAAAGCTCAAAGAAACCCTTGCGAGTCTGCAGCGGATATTTCCAGGTGCGTCTTGCCGCCGTTCGAGCAGTTTTAAGTTGCATAGTGAACGCTATCGCAATATGACTTCTAGGCGTGAGGGGGCGGGTGGTCGACTTGTGCAAGCCCACTCAGCGCAAGTATGAGATGGCAGTATCCGTCATTCTCGGTCGCAACATAGATGCGGTTGTAGTGGACGAAGAAAAGACGGCCATCGATTGTATAGAGGTTTGTTTTCCCAAGTCCCTACTGCGTCATATTCGTAATAATAAAATTTGCCGCTTGGTTGTGACCAACAGTATCTTCGCACGCAACGAGCAGGGCAGGCCACGTTCCTCCCTCTGGATACGATTTCTGTAAAGCCCATCAACGACAAATACCGCTCGTTCGCCAAGGGTGCACGTTTAGCAGTGGATGTCATTCAATATGAGCCTGCCGTTGAGCGTGCTATGTTACATGCGTGTGGCAATGCGCTTGTGTGTGATTCCATGGAAGTCGCCAAGTACGTTTGCTGGGAAAAGGGGCAGGAGGTGAAAGGTTCGTACTGCTCGAAATTCTGTCAATTTCAAGTGTGTGCTTTGGCGGGAACGCTTATTGTACACGCAGCTGTCACGCTCGAGGGCACCATTATCCACAAGAGTGGCTTGATGACGGGTGGGCGAAGCACGCATGGGTCGGGAAAAAAGTGGGAGGAAAAGGACGTGCAAGGTAGGTTGTACCCAACCTTTTGCACAGTTCCTACTGAATCCGGCATTCCAACTCTCATCTGCATGAACAGGACTCATCCGGCTCCGTGATAACCTCAAAGCACAGTTACAAGAGCTGAACCGCTCCAAACCGCGCGGGAAAGCGGATGAAAACATTATCGGTGAAATAACAAGACTCGAGAGTGCCATCACACTAGTGAAGGATGATCTGGTAAGTTCCCGTGAGACTGGCCGCTGCGTAGGCGCATGGATTTACTCGTTATTACACGCGCTTCATTTTTTATAGAACGCGCTGAAGTTGCGGTACAGCGGAACCAAGGATGAGCTGAAACATATCGAGCGGGAGTTGAGGAGGCTATCGCCTGAGCTTAAGAAGGCTGAGAATGCCCACTCGACTCTGACATCCCGCATTGCTGCCCTCCAAGATGTGATAGGCGAAGCCGAAGATGGCATCTTTACGTCCTTTTGTGCCAAAATAGGCGTGAGGAATGTCAGAGAGTACGAAGAGCGTCAATTGAAGGTTGCAGAAGAGGAGAGCCAAGCTCGAATGCGGTATGATCAACAAATTGCGCGGCTGACGCACCAGTGAGTCTTTTTTTTCTTCCCTGGTCGACGTGGTTTGACAGTCGCTTTTCCCCGTATCAGGGCGCAGTTTGAGCAAGAGCAGTTGCAGTTGACACAGACCCGCCTAGCTAATCTCCGGAAAACCCAAGAAGAAGAGGAGGCCAAGGTCACTGAGCTCGAGAAAGAGAAGCGTCGCATTCAGGAAGAAATTGCCGAAGCTCAAGAAGCATTGGAACACCTCCGCGAGGGTCTCAATGAGTTCAGTAATACCCAAGAAGAGAAGAACAAGGCTGTCGAACAGGCGAAGAAAGCTCACGCTCGCTCGGCGAAGGTACTTGACCAAGCCCTGAAGGAGATTGGCATGAAGGTAAAGAAACGCAACTAACGTCGACCACCTTTGCTAACACAATTTAGAACGACGAAATCGAAAAGTTGGCCCTTGAACGCTCGGCTTTGTACCGCAAATGTCGACTTGAAGATATTAGGCTACCCCTGCTCACAGGCAATTTGAAACACGTTCCCATGGAAGAGGTAACGTGGACCAACGTGTGGCACGAATATTACTGCTAATTTTTCCGACAGAACCTCCGCGAAGAAGTTGCTATGGACGTAGACGAGGACGAAGAGGGTACTCAACGACCGAAACAAGTGCAAGACTATGGTATTGAGGTCGACTTCGACGCTCTAGATGACGAGGAGCGAGAGGTTAGTCTTGGTTTCCGCGCTACGATGAACATTGGACAAACCCATGCTAGGATAACTCGCCGGAGATGCTCGCAAGCTTCGATGCATCCGTCTCGAAACTAAGCTCGGAAATCGAACGAATGGCGCCAAATCTCAAGGCAATAGAAAGGTGGGTGGCATTCTCTACTGTTATGGTCATGCCTGGGTCGGTGACATATGATATGTAGACTAGACGACGTGGAAGCTAAACTTGCGGAGACGGAGAAAGAGGCTGAGAAAGCTCGCAAGGACTCGAAGAGCGCCCGAGATCAGTTCAATGATGTCAAGCGACGGAGGTGCGTCAACCTTTCGTGTAGCGCAATGCCGCACTAATATAAACCTAGATACGAGCTTTTCACCAAAGCCTACAATCACATTGCTGACCGCATAGACCTTGTATACAAAGAACTTACAAAGGGCAAGTCTGCACCTATGGGAGGTGTTGCATACCTCAGTTTGGAGGACAGCGAGGTAGAACTCTGGATAGTTATCCGTATCACTTTCCCTTATAAGGTGTTTGACAGGAGCCATACGCTGCTGGCATAAAGTATCATGCCATGCCACCCATGAAGCGTTTCCGAGATATGGAACAACTGTCTGGTGGAGAGAAGACGGTAGCTGCTTTAGCACTCCTCTTCGCCATCCACAGGTGAGTACAGTGAAAGGTACTTGGGAGGTATGAATTAAAACGGGTTGCAGCTACCAGCCGGCGCCGTTCTTCGTGCTGGACGAAGTCGACGCAGCGTTGGACAACACGAACGTCGCCAAGGTGGCCAATTACATCCGCTCGCACGCATCCGATGCATTCCAGTTTATCGTCATCAGTCTTAAAGGGTCGTTGTACGAGCGTGGACACTCACTCGTTGGAATATACCGAGACCAGGATGTCAATAGTTCTCGCACGCTGACGTTGGATGTGAGTGTCATTCCATTCCAGGTTTATGGGCTTCCATATCTAAACCACACTCTTCGTTAAAGTTAACCCAATATGACGAGCAATGATGCCCTCGATGATCTTGTGTGTCTATGTCTAGGTAGTTGTCATTCTTATTGTTTGCTGTCAATCCTGTTGTTCCGTGGTAATGTAATGTTGCTTTACCTGCGTAGTTTGTTTCCTGCGAAGTTTCGTTCGGCTCTTTAGCGCGAGAAATTTGCAGGCCGGCCGCGCCCTGCCCCAGAGCCGCTGGCTGGCCAGTTAAACGACCGGCTAGCTTAGATGGCCAAACAAAGTCAAAGTCAAATTCGTCTATAAAGGCTGGCCGTGACTCTCCTCTTCTTTCATCCTGCGACAGCTCGAAAGCTGCGACGCTCACTACGCACAAGGGCGTCTTTGTACGCATCTTCCTTCGTGAGCGGGTTAAGGTCTGAGTATTTCAATCCCCCTCGATCGACTCTAGCAGGGTCCTGTCCTAACGGGCAGCGCGACGTACCAGAAAAGCAATGGCGAGTCGTCTATGCTTCATGATCACGTTTACGTGAGAGAGCGACGGCAATTGCTCACTTTGAAAGGCGCCGTGGGGATCGGGTGGTTTTTCTCCCATCAAATGTGGATTCCCAGTTGCTCACCCGCGGTTGTCGTGCCATCTCAACCTTTGAGAAGGCACACCAATGCAGTAACGCCACCTCGGACGGGTGTTCACACACACCTCGTCTTGCACGGTCTTCACGGCCCAGCACGCTTTCACAGCACTTCACTTGTCCAATCGCGGACATCGAACGGTCATCACGACCACTGCATTGGTTTCACGAACGCATTTCGTGCGCCGTATGGCGAGTGACAACGGATTCCATAATTTGTTCTGGTTGAGTGATCCCACCCTTGAGTGCACTTCGCGGCTCGCGGGTACACCTGCGAAACTTGATTCAGACTACTCTCGGGCTGTTGCGGGCCTACTTTTTTGTCCTCTTTTTCTACGCTCTTCTTTGTGAAGGGATTCTGCGTAACTGAATTTTTGTTGTGCTGGATGGAGATGATTGGTCTTCTGTCCTGCACAACTAAAATTCATCTGCGTAGCCTAACTGGTTCATGCTGTCCGTAACTGAAGCATTTGATTTGTTGGTGTACTCTGACGTATTAGCTATGTAATTTAGAGTTGGTTGTCCATGCGATGAAGTGTTGCTCGGATGTTTTCTGATTAATGTGGCAGAGAAGTCGGGTAGTCTGCTTCCGACGCATCACACCTGGAGTACTACACCTCACTCTGAAACTATCACCATGGCTGATACCACTCAACTCAAGTACGCGACCCTCAATGAGATTGATGCTGTGCGCACATGAAATATCTCTCCACACAATGTCCAGCGCTCAACGAATAGTTCTTTACAGATTCACGCTACACTCCGTCAGAGTTTCAGAGCTGGGAAGCTGAGGTCCATTGCCGCTCGCAAGGTTCAGATCCTACAACTAGCCTATCTTATTCAAGACAATCACGACCGGTTCAAAGAAGCATTCGCCGCCGACCTCGGTCGACCCGCACTCGAGACTGCCCTGTTCGTGAACATTTCGTCCATACCACGGTTTATATTGGCGTTTTTATCTGACGTCTACGCGTAACCAGCTTGGAGCTTGATGCTACCATCGGCGACTGCAAGATTGCCTACGACGGCGTCGAGAAATGGGCCCGGACGGAGAAAGCGCCGTTCAGTCTCAACTTCTTCCCTATGCGCCCCGTCATCCGCAAGGAACCGAAAGGCGTCGTTCTCTCTATCAGCCCGTTCAACTACCCTGTATGGCTCGCTCTCGGTCCTATGGTGTGTACGCGAGCAAGGCACCTTCATTATCCGGGTCTAAAGTCCGTATAACCACTTGTGTTGTCAGATTGGTGCAATTGCAGCGGGTAATTGTTTCGTTCTTAAGCCGTCCGAATTGTCTCCTGCTGTCAGTGGACTCATTGCCGAGCTTGTCCCGAAATATTTGGATCCTGATGTGGTTCGTATCGTACTTGGTGCTGTACCGGAGACCACGAGGGTGCGTGGGGATCTTCCACTTCTTATTGCACGTGTTATTGAACCTGCTATCTAGCTGCTGGAATTACCGTGGGCTCACAGTAAGCAATTGATGGTGCAGACATGCTCACTCACACACTAAATTGTATGCCCAAGTTCTCTACACGGGTAGTGGTCGCGTGGCAAAAATCGTTTGCGCTGCTGCAGCGAAAACGCTCACCCCCGTCAGCACCGAGGTACGTAGTTTTATAGTCGGGCTCCTCTCTCTCACTCTGATGTGACCGTCTAAGCTCGGTGGCAAGTCCCCCGTTGTAATCGACCCTAAATGTGATCTGCAGACTGCCGCCAAACGCATCATGTGGGGTAAATGCGTCAATGCGGGGCAAACATGCGTCGCTCCGGACTACATCCTTGTTCCAGAAGATGCACAGGATAAGGTCGTTCAGGCCCTCAAAGCAACGTGTGTACTATGTCTTTAGAAAGTCGCCTGACCGCCTAACTTTTCAATGTCTTGCAGGCACGATGAGTTCTATCCAACTGGCCCATCAACTGCAGGGGTATTCGGTCGTATCGTCAACCACGCCCATTTCAGGCGCCTCAAAGGTTTGCTTGACAGGTCTGCGGGCGAGATTGCATTTGGGGGAGAGACGAATGAGAACGACAAGTACATCTCTCCTACTATTGTCAAGAATGTCAAGGGAGATGATTCTTTGATGAGCGAGTATGTCTAGTGTGCCATATTTGCGATCGCGCTGCTGATCCCGGAATGTCTTTGTCCACGCAGGGAGTTGTTTGGCCCTATTCTTCCGATTGTACCAGTGAAGAACGTTGATGAAGCTATCGCATTTATTAATGACCGGTAGGTTGTATTCTCACTCCCTGTCTATTGGTCTGATGATGCCTATGTTAAGTGATAATCCCCTTACTTTGTATGTCTTCTCCCAAGACGCTGCGTTCAAAGCGAAAGGTGTGCATCAGCTTTTCTTTCAACCCGTACCCGATGTGTGCTCACTGTCATAGTCTTCGACAACACGCTCAGTGGCTCGGCGGTAGCGAATGACACTTTGGTCCATTGTGCAGGTACGCCGATATACCCTAACGCAATCTTGTTGCACCCGACCGTCGCCCCCACAGTCGACGGACTTCCGTTTGGTGGTATCGGTCCGAGCGGATGTAAGTGGAATCGTCTTCTTGCTCGTGATGGTGGCTCATCCGGCAAAAACTTCGTAGCTGGTTATCACACTCGGAAATATACTTTCGATTTGTTCACCCATCTCCGGTCGTCGCTCGATTCCCCTGCATGGTTAGAACACTGCCTATCCTCTCAAGGACTATCGCTCATGATATCTCACAGGGTGGACGCGATTTTTGGAAGCCGATTCCCCCCGTATACGGTACGCTTGTTTCATGTTCTCTCTCTATTTGGACATGCCGGAGATGCCATCATTGATTCTATAGGCAAAGAAGGAGTCGTTCCTCAAGTCACTCCTTGGTGTCAAGTTACCTCCCCGTCCACGCCAGCTTGCCAATGGGACCGACCAGGTAGGCAAAGGCAACTAGGTCCCTAGGTGCTGACATATGTTAATATAAAAGGCTCCCAGAGCCCAGCTCTGAGCGCTGATGGTGGGCGGAGTTACTTGGTGGCGTTAACTGCTGTACTGGTTCTGGCGGTCGTCGTGACGCAGCTCCCGGTCACTGATTGGGTGAAGAAGGTTGTTCATGTTTAGTTCGTGCATCGTCCGATCTTTGTCTAGGCTTTGGTTCTATCGTGTTTTGTTCACATGAATGCTCTGGTGTCACAGTCATCGGATCTCATTACTGGATGCATTCTACAATGCTACAAGTCGTGTAAAGGTATATGTATATGGTTGGTCCCCAATGTAACGTCGTCTATTATGCCATAATAATTTAGATTTAGATAGACTTCCTCCAAGTGGGCTCGTCTGACTCGGGTCGATGCGACGAATGTGGTGGGAGCTTATTCGCGGGACGTGGGTTCGAGTGAAGATTCTGATGTGAAGAACCCGCTTGGCGAGCTCGCCATTCCTGTGCTTTACGGCGCTTCCTGGTCAGCATCACCTCCGGCACAGCCAAGTGAAGAGCATCTTTGCATTCCTTCGAGAGCTTTGAGAGAGGGGAGGTCGATAAGAGTAGTAAGTCTGCAGTAGTGTATATTGGAACTATGCGATGGACCGGCAGTCAATACTTCACCGTTGCAAGAACGGGAAACGCCACTCACTAGGCGCGTGACCCGGCGAGGGACTACAGCTGACGATGACGGGTCCACCGACGTGTAGACTGGATGAGAAGTCGCTCGTGAGCGAACTCATCGATGTCGCCTCGGACGGTGAGGGTGATGAGGCTCTCGATGAGATGGTATATGAGCTGGAGGGGCTGATCCCAGAAACGCTCTGAGGTTTCGAGTCGCCTCGTCTATGAACCGGGACGTATAGTCCGCCACTCTTCTGTGAAGGGTATCCGATGGCGATGGAGGACGCCATGACTCCAAGTGAAGCGGGATGGCACAAGCTGGACGGGGTGCGGAATAGATAAGGGGAGGTGGTCGTTGTCAGTTTGATAAAGCATGCAGCCTGTAGTTTATATACGTTGTGCACACGGAGGGGGTGCGCAGCCCTCGTGGCTCGACAGGCCACCTCCTGCTGGATGGCCAATTGTGATTACTTATTAGCACGGCAAAGGTCATGAGACGTCAGAAACCTCGCACGTCATCATCGATGGAGGGCTGTGTTTTACCATTCGTGGTGAGTGTCTCCAGAACAGCATCGAACACACCGGTCAACCCGTCAGCGACGATTCGAATCTTCCACGACGTTCTCAAACCCTCCAACGTCGTCGGACCACTCCTGCAGTACGGACTGTGCCAACGTTATCGTCTGCAAATTTGGTTCCGCAGCTTGTAGGAAACAATGATCGCCATGGTCACCCGCTTACAATAGCAGACAATGGAGACGGGTGTACGATAACTAAGCGTCGTACTGGGAGTGACTGAGGGGAGTTGCGATGCATGCTAACAATGAATATGAGGTGGATACGGTACATAAAAAATGCAGACTATAGTGTGACTTTTTAAGTCGAAGTTAGAGCAACAGGCTTAGGCGTCGACAAACTTCTTGACGTTTTCCAACCACCTCACATACTCCTAAAAAGTGATTACGAGTCGTCAGCACAGGAACTAACCGACAGCCAACACTCCCCCCTACACACCTTTTGTTCCTTGAGCTCCGAGTAGTCAGGGATAAACAGTGCAAGGTGTTCATTGATACCACGCTCTTGCAAGAACTTCTCAAACTCCTCCTGAACGGACACGTCAAGCGTCTCGAACTGGGGTCCAATGTACAGTCCACGTCGTTTCCAGTCTGCCTCTGCGGTCAGCTCACTTCCAAGCTGTGCGTCGGGTAGTACGAGATGTTGTCCACGATGAATGCACCATCTTGACACATCGTATCGACGTTTATAGATCCTTGAGCATGTTCCTAGACGACGACGTGTTAAGTCTCTCCAGATAATTTCCGCCGAACAGAACCTCCCACCTTCGTGATAGAGAAGGAGACACGGATGGGGTAAGAGCGGACGTTCTCGGTTTCCTCTGAATCACTCTCTTCTTCCTGACCAAACTCAGGTTCCTCGGCATTCTGAATATCGGCGATAGAGAACATGACGCGAATGCTAGGAGAATCCAGTTAGAGAGAACGAGACAAATGAACCGCTGAGGGGGACGATACGGACCTTTCATTGCCAAACTTTCGCGTCAAGGTGACTTCGTCGTTACCTTCGATGTCCTCGATCTACCAAGTTGTCGACGACGGCGACGAATCCCAGAGAACAGACAAGTACCTTCCAAATACCCTGCTGTTTGAACGTCTTCAGAAACTCTGGCTCTGACTCATCAGCAGCTTCTTTCTCGTACTTCAGCTCCTCGGCGAGTTTTTGCGACAGGAGGACGTCGGCTGAATGGCGTGTCATTGGTGGGTTGACGCCACTCTGCGAGCAAAATTCAAAAAGTACACGTACTCGAACCCTCTGAAAAGCGTGCAGAAGACAGAGAAAAGGCCCTCGTGGTCGCGCAACTGAGACGCGGATATCTCCATGCAGTCATAGACATGCGCAATGGCAAGCTACGAGACGCTGGTTTTGCGACCACGCGTGACGAGACGGCGGTAAGTTGACGAAGAGCACGAGTAGCAGACATTGTGTCGTTACAAACGATTTCGTCGTCGTCGTCGTTGCAGTCAGAGACGGGCGCCGAGGCCTTGAAAAGTGGTCGACTTCAAAAATTTAGCCGACTTGTTTGGCAAAAGAAACAACTCTTTCCTAATTAGGAAGGTCCGGCAGAATGACGGGGAGGTCAGCGTAAATGAAAACTACCACGAGGGTATAAACTCGTCAACGTACGTATCCAGGACGTTTGACAGGTCTAAAGTTAGTAGTATGAAGGCTTCTCTCACTTACACTTTTGCACGAGGAAGATCGTTTACGAAGCGAAATTGAAAATTGTGGGGGAGGAACTGAAGCCTCCAACGCATGTCGGTTGGAAAGCTGTCCAAGACTCCTTGGAACAGCCTACTAGCCAACAGTACTGGCACTATACCTAACTGATCGTGGAGTACATCACATAGAGTTCGCGAGATGTAACTTTAAATTCTTTCATCCGTGCGTTAGACAATTCGAGAAAAATATTACAGTTTAACTGGCATCATGACGGAGAAATCCAGCCCGCATCAGAAACTGCCCTCAATCTGGGATATCTATCGGTCAGTGCTTGAATTACCTACAAACTAACTGACGTATGTGGCCGAAGAGAGGTTGCGGGTGCTAACCAAACCGCACGTCGAGCAAAAGCCACAGTAGCTAAACATTCAGGCAATATATAAGATGCAAAAGACGAAGACAAACCCATATCAATATCATGTGCGAGATAGTACATATCCACAGGGATCTCGGCGGCGCGGAAGCAGGAAATGAAAAACGTCTCTAGTAAAGTTGACGAACGAGTCGCCATGTGATCTCACGTGGATCAATGGTACTCAGACATCGTCACCTTCGACAAGACCGTTCTTGCCAGGCTCAGAAGCCTGGTCACTCCCTCCGACCGTTCCGCCAGACGTTGAAGTCTCACTAATATTGCTAGGAGGCGCCACCTTCGCTTTCTTCGATTTCGGTTCACCATTCTTGCCACCTTTGTATTTTTTCTTTCCCGTAACCCGCGGTTCTTCCATATGACCCTCGCTTTCTGCAGGCTGACTCGCGTTCCTCGTTGCATCCGCTGGGTCTATGGTAGGCACTTGTGCTCCGTTCTGGGGAGGAGGATAAACTCCCGGAGGGAAGGGGAAATAACCTGGAGGCGCAATTGGGTAGTAGGGTAGCATCGTTGGTGGCTGGCTTGTTCCATTGGATCCACCGTCTGGTGCTGGAGCACCTTCATGACCTGGTGGTACGAAACCTGGAGGCGGGAAGAAGTAAGGATAAAAGCCCTCCGGTGGATAGTGAGGGATGGGCTGCACGGGTGCCACGGCTGGGCTCGGGGGGGAGTTCGAGCTGCTCGCGCCATTCGCTTGCCATTCTGAATCACCGCCGCCAGTCGCTGGAAACCCTGGGAAAGATCCGAATGAAAATTTACAGAGATAAATGAAAAACAACTGTACCTCCAAAGGATGCATCAGCGGTGGCAACTTTATTCTTCCGTTTGTAAGGGCCGCGCTTTATACCCTTTTGCCGCTCTTTCCGCACGCCGTCCATGCAACTTTCTTGAATACCATACTTGACACAGCGTTGACAGGGACGAACTTCGTCGCAACGCTTACACGCGGTGGCGCAATTGGTGCACTAAGAGTGATTTTAATCATGCTAGCCGCCCATTATATGTCACTGCTAGCTTACCGCCATTTTGACTTGTTTGCGCTTTGGACGTGGACCACTTGCTGCAGCGGGAGATGCGGGTTGCTGAAACTGCGGATACGCTGCCGTTCTGACGTAAGCATCGAGGAACCAAAAGAGAAAAAAAAAAAAGGTAACGTACGTTGTCCTGGGGGAGGGGGATAAGGATACAACATGCCAGGTGCGGCAGCAATGGGGATCATGAATGGTGGAGCTGGTGTAGCGCCGTTCGAGCCGTCCCCATGGTTAGCATCCGAGGGTTGAGCAAAGTATATGGGATAGCCGGGATAGGTAGTACCAAAGCCCTGAGGATAGGGCGCCATAGTTGGAGGGTATGGATGTTCTTGGGCAAGTGCCCCCGCACTTTTAGCCTGGTCGTTTACCATTACCAGGTTACAAATCTAAAGACCGGGGCCACCCTCAGTTACGGTGAGTTTGCGTAAGCAAATAGGCGCGGGCAACTGTGCTGCCAACGAGTCAGTCAACTGTGAAGACATAGCTGGGCGGTCCATCCACGACGTAGATAGCGACAAGGAAAAGGAATGATACTAGGTAGGACGAGCTAGAGAAGAGGCAGAGAACTCACTCCGCTTCAAATGCTGGCTTTCCGATCCGTCGCCGCTCAGAACTCAACAGTCACGGCTGCCTCTTCAACTGTAATTTATTGATATCGGCAGAAATCTGAACCTTGTCGCCCTTTCGAATGTGCAATTTGAGTACGGATTAGATGGTGAGACTGAGACGGGGAAGTGGTAAGGGGAAGAAAGAGTACGGAGGACACGTGCGAACTCAGAACACTAATGCGACGCTTTTGGATGGCCGTTTCGCCGTTTGGGCGTCTACATCGTCCACCCGTCGTCGTCGTCGGCGATGATGCACAACTAATGTTTTCAGCGTAGAACCCGCAATAGCGCGTGGCTACATGGCTGTCGTCTACAGGAGTACTGACATACCCTCCATGTTTAGTAGACTTCGTCTCGTCTCCGCCTCAAACATCCAGCAGCTCCGCTCAAACACTGCCGCACCGTGGTTTCAGACTACTCGAGACGGTCTTTGGGGACCGTAGCTTTCGTTTGCCGTGATTTTGCTCACAGGCAATACAGTGTGAGTGGTAAAGCAGCGAGGCAGGCTGTGCCCGCACTCGTTCGTACGCTCCGCCATCAATTGAGACGCATCTTCCCGGTCTCTCCCCAATGGAGATGACGGACACAGATATATATCAGGATTCTCTAATCGAATGAAATTGTCCAGAGAATTCTTGATTCATGCTTCATCAGGATGATCGCGTCTCAGACGATGTTTGCTACTGTTCTCCTGTCCCTCGCTGAAACGCCCGATTCGTAGCCGATGAGCAGGGTTAATACTACTAGCTCCTTCAAAACAAATTAACAAACGCGGAATCCTGGCCAGGATGACACGATCTCCCGTTAGTGCTTTCTTCCTTGGTCCTATGGCGTCTATCAGGATATCGGTATTTGTCATGTCAAGCAATGGATAATTGCAACGTGCCTCTTCAACAAATGTACCACGTTTCGTGTCCACGCTGAGTAATTTCCTCGTGTTTCGACTCATTGTGGTCGTAGAAGCTTCCGAGGATAGTCTCCAATTACTTCCACTCAGTACTCCCCGACATGTACGGCTGCTCGTTGCCTCCTGTCCCGCTCTTCTCGGAGGCGTTTCTTCCAGTGAACGCGTCGCATTCGGCATGAGTTGTTTCGCCTGCACGCCCGGAACCATGTTGGCATTTATCCAGAGTTCTGATTCCAGGCGTATGACACGATATCTACCAAATCTAGGCTTGCGGGAAATTCTTTGGACAGCGGAGGCCGTATGTGGCGGTCATCGGTACGTGATCGTTTGAATTGAGAACAATCTATCGAGGGGCCTACCTTATCGACCCTCTTCCGGGCGCGAATGCAAGGACTCTCTTACATAGACTATACCTCTGGTATGTAACGTGCCAAGAAGCGCATGATCTAAGTGCGGGCGACAACGTTGGACCTCCTCACTGGACATAAGTCAATAGGACACAGCTCCCGACCGATACGTCTTCCAGAACCTTGTTACTGGGTAGCTTCCTGTAGCTCCGCGCCCCCAAACTTTGATTAAAGCGAAACGAGAAACAAGGTAATTTTCTGGCATTTGTTTACATGTTTTCCTTCTCGGCGTTTTCTTATCGTAAGGCAATGGCTTGCTCCGTGTCGGCTATTCCAGATAATTCACACCATCGGATTCCGCACCGAACTTGTGCTCAGAACAACCGATGGTGGATTTCAGTGCTCTCGAGTCCGGATACGGAGGCTTGCGAGTGTTTGTCGTACTGTATCTGATGAACATACAAGCAGTCTGACGTTCCTCGCTCCAGCCAAACAAAACGGATCATTTAACCTAAACCCCTGGCCAATGGCGCTTTTGGTGCGTGCCTTCCTGGGCGTGCAGTCCCATGGCGTTGTGTTGAAAATCACGCACATCCAGTAATTTCCCGGCAGTGATCCCAACCTGGCTGCACCGCCCTTCATGTAGGGACCACCGGGACTGACCCTGACTCTGTCTAGGCTTCTCGAGAATTCTCTTCGACATCTGGGCACTGATAAGAAACACGTCGTTACCATTTGGAGCTCGAAGGTCCATAACCTTCTAATCGAAATGCCAAACTAACTTGCCTCCTTGGTTGTAGCAGAACGGGTATAAAATTGGGGGACTCCCCCTCGAATAGTCTGTGCCACGGAGGTACATATCAGTTCAGTGGGCTGACTGTCCACGTACTATGCTCATCAGGCACCCCTCTCCTAGGATTAGGGCCATGTACAGTACATGTAGTGGTGGACTAAGGAGCGGTATGAGCTTCCGGTGTCAAGCCTGCAAAAACCCTCAGTGTCAAGGGGCTTACCATTACCTCAATCACTGCACTTCCAATGTCGCTATGGGCTGGGCTTTGTACAAAGGAGGCCGGTCTACTCAATGGAGAAGATGTTTCTCCTACGCAAGCCCCAACTTCACGGTCCCGTAGGATATTCTCATTCCTACGGAGCTCCTTCTCGCTTCCATGCTGTGTTCGCGCCAAATCCGACTGGCCGCGAGGCCTCCACCGCCATGAAACGTGACGCCCATTCTCGCAAGAGAGGCATAAAGTCGGACCGCTAGTGCGCTATGACCTCGATAGATAAACACAGGTAGCATCGCTTTCCGCATGCTGATTAGTACTCGTCCATGTGACGGGTACACGCGACGTATTATGCAGGTCTTTGAGGTGATTTGGCATCCGAGTGCTTATTCTCAACACTTGAGTAATAAAAACCAACGTGCTTGTGTATGCTAAGCTCGTCATTGGAAGGTTGTTGTCACTACTTGCATCAATAATCATTACACACTGCTCTTTCCGCCATCATCACTCAGCGACGTTCTCCTCGCTCACCGCATAAGCCCATCGATATGACGAATAATCTAACAGTAAAGCTGACGCGATACGGTGCGGAAAGGTGTATATAAAGGCTGGTAAGATGTTATTGGAATCATTATCGTAGAGCTCACTCGACTACCTGCGTATCCATGTCTATCGCAAACAAGCCCGCTCCAGCCATTTCGTATTATACACCCGCACAAGTACCTGCAGCAGGCACTGCGTATGACTCCCAGCCTGACGGCCAACCTATCCCAAAGCTCTTCCAGCCCATCAAGATTCGCGGAACGACTTTCCACAATCGTATTTTCGTAAGTCTCATCGTTTCAATTGTAAGCCTTCACTTAGACATTACAACCGGTCTTCACTCTTCACAGTTCTCGCCACTTTGTCAATATTCAGCTGATGATGGCCACTTCACGTCATGGCATCTAGCACACCGTGAGTCTCAGTGGCACATAGCAAGTTTACTGGTTTACATAAATAATACAGTCGGTGGAATCGCTTCTCGAGGACCGGGCCTTACCATGATTGAGGCTACTGCTGTTGTACCGGAGGGTCGCCTTACTCCGGAGGACGCTGGATTGTGGAAAGACAGTCAGGCGGAGTCTCTTCGTCCAATTGTCGAGTTTGTACATTCACAGAACCAGAAGATTGGCATTCAGCTTGGACACGCGGGTCGCAAATCGTCTATGATAGCCCCTTGGCTAGAGGGTGCTATGCTAGCAACGGAGGAAGTTGGGGGATGGCCAGATAATGTCTGGGCTCCTTCTGCTGTCCCTTGGGACGAAAAATTTCCGTTTCCAAAAGAGATGTCCAAAGAACAAATGAAGAAGGTCGTCGTTGCCTTCGTAGAAGCAGCGAAACGTGCGCTCAAAGTGGGCGTTGACGTGATAGAGATACATGGGGCCCACGGGTATCTGGTGTCGTCGTTCCTGAGCCCCTACAGCAACAAGCGCACGGACGAGTATGGAGGCAGCTTTGAAAATCGCATACGATTCCCTTTAGAAGTCGTCGACGCCGTCAGGAACGTCATTCCAGATGATATTCCTCTATTTTTCAGGTAAGGCGAGCCAACGTATCTGCGTCAGCGTCATTCATCTCGTTTCAGAATATCGGCGACTGATTGGCTAGAAGAATCTCTACCAAACGAACCTTCGTGGCGTTCGGAAGATACTGTCAAGTTTGCTAGTATCCTTGCTGACCACGGGGTTGATTTCCTTGATGTCTCCACTGGTGGAAGTAGTCCGAAGGCAGTAGTAGTAAGGAAGGCTGTTGCTTATCAAGCGCCATTCGCGGAAGCTGTCAAGAAAGCAGTTGGCGACCGACTTGTGGTCGGTGCTGTAGGATCGATTACCAATGGTCATATCGCGCAAGAGGTACTAGATAAAGGCCAGGCAGATGTTGTTTTTGTCGGTCGACAGTTCCTGAAGAACCCTGCCTCAGTCTGGGCGTAAGTAACCACCTTGCTATGCAATGCAGGTGGTGTGTGCTGACGCGAACATGACTTTACTAGGTTTGCAAGTGACGCTGGAGTCGCGATTAAGCTTGCCAACCAAATTGGATGGCCGTTTGCGGGTCGTAGGACTAGCGCGCCAAAGAAACTAGTTTGGTAACGTGCACGCAAGTTGGTTATTATGTGCCGCTACATACATACGTATGTAAATACCGAATATCGGTGTACCTCTGCAAGTAGGCTATTTTCTGTTCAGCAAGGAAGCTTGTGAGTGTTGATCGCACTGCATCTGATCAACATACAAGCATCGCGACGTTCCCCATGCTAACAAAACAAAACAGTTCATTAACCTAAATCCGGTGCTTTTGGTTACTTATGACCCTCTAAACAGGCAGAGATAGCGACGCTTTCCGCGTGCTGACTAGTATTTGTTGGTTTGACGGTGCATGCCTGGGGGTCGTAAGCTGGCAGTTAATGCAATATGGGAAGATAAGCATATAGGCGAGGTGTTTTGTAGATCTTGAGGGCGATTTGGCGAGTAATAATGCGTATATCCGACCCGGAAGCTAGGCTATTCCAACCACATAAGTAAAGATGTAGCATCTATCTATCTAAAGTGATTCGGCAACTATAACTTCGCCGTAGGCTAGGAAGGTCACCTCATGTCCTTGCATCAACGATGCGCAGTCTTCACACCATCACTCGACACGTCCCCCATTCACCGCATGAGCCCGATGTGATGAATAATCCAACGGCAGAGCTGACTCAGTAAGGCCCGGAAAGGAGTATATAAAGACTGATAAGATGACATTTAGAACCGTTATCGCACCGCTACCTGCGCATCCATGTCTATCGCAAACAAGCCCGCTCCAGCCATCTCTTACTATACACCCGCACAGGTGCCTGCTGCAGGCACCGCGTATGACCCTCAGCCTGATGGCCAACCCATTCCAAAGCTCTTCCAGCCCCTAAAGATTCGCGGAACGACTTTTCACAATCGTATTTTCGTAAGTTGCATCGTTCTCATTGAGAGCCTTCATTTAGACAGTATTATCAATGTTGCTTCCGTTGGTACAGCTCTCGCCCCTTTGCCAGTATTCATCCGATGATGGACACTCCACGTCATGGCATCTGGCGCACCGTAGGTCTCAGTGGCACGTAATATGTTCACACATCTTGATAATTTATATGAATAATACAGTCGGTGGAATTATATCTCGAGGACCGGGCCTTGCCATGATTGAGGCTACTGCTGTTGTGGAGGAGGGTCGGATTACTCCGGAGGACGCTGGATTGTGGAAGGACAGTCAGGCGGAAGCTCTTCGTCCAATCGTTGAGTTTGCGCATTCACAGAACCAGAAGATCGGCATTCAGCTCGCGCACGCGGGTCGCAAAGCATCTACCATAGCCCCTTGGCTGCACGGTGGTATGCGAGCAACGGAAGAAGTTGGGGGGTGGCCGGATAATGTCTGGGCTCCTTCTGCTGTCCCTTGGGACGAAAACTTCCCGTTACCGAAAGAGATGTCCAAAGAACAAATAAAGAATGTCGTCGTTGCCTTTGTAGAAGCAGCGAAACGTGCGCTCAAAGTGGGCATTGACGTGATAGAGGTACACGGGGCCCATGGGTATCTACTGCACTCGTTCATGACCCCGTACAGCAACAAACGTACGGACGAATATGGAGGCAGCTTTGAAAATCGCATACGATTCCCTTTAGAAGTCGTCGACGCCGTCAGGAACGTCATTCCAGACGATATGCCTCTGTTTTTCAGGTAAGGCGAGGCGACATATCTGCCTCAGTATCATTCATCTCGTTTCAGAATATCGGCGACTGATTGGCTAGAAGAATCTCTACCAAACGAACCTTCGTGGCGCTCGGAAGACACTGTCAAGTTTGCTAGTATCCTTGCTGACCACGGGGTTGACCTCCTTGATGTCTCTACTGGTGGAAGTAGTCCTAAGGCAGTAGTGGTAAGGAAGGCTGTTGCTTATCAAGCGCCATTTGCGGAAGCTGTCAAAAAAGCAGTTGGCGACCGAATTTTGGTCGGCGCTGTGGGATCGATTACCAATGGTCATATCGCGCAAGAAGTACTAGATAAGGGCCAGGCAGACGCTGTCTCCGTCGGTCGGCAGTTCCAGAAAAACCCCGCCTCAGTCTGGGCGTAAGTAACCACCTTACTATGCCATGCAGGTGGTGTGTGCTGACGCGAACATGGCTTTACTAGGTTTGCAAGTGACGTTGGAGTCGCAATCAAGCTTGCCAGCCAAATTGAGTGGCCGTTTGTAGGCCGTAGGACTCAGGTGCCGAAGAAGCTGGCTTGGTAACATGTACGCAAGTTGGTTGTCGTGTGACGCTACTGGCATAGGTGTTTAAATACTGAGTACCGATGTACCGCTACAAGTACGCTATCTACTCTTCAGAAATCAAGATAATCGTGCATCTATCGCTACAATCAATAAATATTCCAGAACTGATCAAGAGCGTCTATGTAAGAATGTTCTACTCGACCCACATCTAAATTGGGGGATGCATTACTTTAGGTAGACTGCTAGAAAGGGGAGAAGGAAAGGAGAAGTTAAAACACCGTCGACACAATATACTACGATGCCAAGAAAGTGTAAAGAGAAAGCTACGAAAGACAAGGAGAAAAGGAACAAGAAGATTTAGACATACTATACGATCTGAACGTGGCTTGACCTTCATTGCCACTATGGCGTCTGACTTCATTATGATAGTGGTATGCACGGCCCTCGTATTACTGGACTCAGGCACTCCTGACCCTGGTCTATTTCCTGTAGTACTGGGGGTAGGGATGGGTATTGTTGGAGCGCGGCATGTCTTCAGTGGCTCGCATCATTTCGTCGATTTCAGGCATGATGCCGGGGGTCATAAATGCATCCAGTGCAGGAGTCTGAGAATACCCGTGAGGAATCTGGGTGTTGTTAGTGCGGGTAGAGCTGTGAGTGACTGCCTCAGACTCTCGCAATCCATACACAGGAGCTGCCAAAACGTCAGGAAGTAAGTCATTTGTGTTCTAAATAGCTTTCGTACCAGTGTGAGCCGATGGAGCTGAGGAAGCCATACCGTTTCTTACGCTTCCTTGCATAGGTGACGCCACGGACAGTTGTCGTCTTAAGTTCGCATTTTCATCCCCGAGCTGCCTCAATAATCGGCTCGCTGTAAATATAAGTCAGTAATGTTCTTTAGCAATAAAATAGGGGTCCCACCTTCGGATAAGATGTCATGTCGCGTTTGGGGATCGTGGTCGTTCAGCTGCTTGATGATATGGCGAAGCTCGTCAAAGACATCTCCTTCTCTTTTGCGATACTCCCGCTGCAACGCGGCTTTGGGATGTCTTCCTTGGTTTCCCTGGGACTGGTCCCAGTCACCAGGAGCACCAGCGCCAGAAGGAGAGGCGTAAGACATCGAGGTTGTATGCAAAAAGAAAACAGAGGACTTGATGTGAAGGGAGGATATTGACTCCACCGCAACACATTTTGCCGTCTTATAGGGTGGGCGAGCGCGCGAACGGGAGTCCCAAATTCTCCGAAGGGAATAGTTGATTCCAAGATCCACTTGGCTCTGAAAAGCATTAATGACGGCGTCCGAACATATGGGGCCTGATGCCCCGTTCTCAACAGGGACATTTGATCAGGGGAAAAATCAACGTGTTCGTAGCTTCACGGGTCTTACGAAGATCAAATAAGCCTTCCTGCGCTTGAAGAATCCCACGCGAACCTAGCATCGCCCTCATGTCGAGTATGAGAGGAGAGGTTTGGGCAAGGTTTTTCCTGACCCGCTGGGGCAAAGAGCAAATCGCAATGCGTTTAAAGCTGTATGATGCAAAACAGTCAGCCACGGAGATATGGCTCAGAGAGCGGCACGTGCAGTGGTGTTAGCTTGTGAAGTACCGCTCTGCGAAAACTCGCTTTACGGCTGCGATACCGACAACGCGTAGTCTTGCAATGATTAACCAGGTAAAGTCAGTTATGCGAGCGCTACCTACTACATTACGCAATCATTGGCTTATCCTGTTCCTGACGGCGCAACGTTCATTCAAGTCTGCTCGGTACTACCTTCTTTTGCCTTTACACGGAATGTAGCTCGGGCCCGTTTCGCCCACGTTCAAATCGACATCGTGGAGCCTCTTACACGCCCCGCCATGGAGCACGTAAACGGATCTGTGGAGGTACGTTCGGGATAATCGCTGAATGAGGTTAAGCAGACGATGTATGCCCATCGAGACGAGGAACTGAGACTGTATCGGACGGTATCTCTTCACGTAGTTGAGCGGGCGGTGCTTAGTAACAGAGGACGAGCCTCGCTACAGGAGCACATACTTGTTAACTACGACGTAATGGATCACTTTGGGTTTCACACTTGCTGTATTCAGGGCGGTAATGTGATGGCTTGCTATTACTGAACGGCTCGGCTACTAAGAGCTTTTTTTCTTCTTGTTCACCGGGGTGCCTGTGCTCGCACAAGATTAGATCCTGAAGTGTCATGACGAACGCCTTGTATTTGAGTGGGCCAAGACCATGCCGGCGGTGCGATGACAATGGAACCCTCGAAGAACCGAGCGAAAGTGCTCGGCAATATCCGGCATCGTAGAGCTGCTCCACAACGCCTTATTCTTTTGAATTATAAACTTCGGTCTTTGCACGTAGGGATGCGAACACGATGCATGGCAGTGATGCATTCCACGTTTTCCCCGTGTAACATGTGTGCTGTATCATATCATGAGTGCATGACGGAAAAATAGTTTCTTGCAACACTTCGAACTTCAAGCTTCAAGCTTGCCTTTGCATCCAGCTCACTCAGGAACCATAGCCGCTTTGCTTGATATTCACAGCAGGTTGAAGCCCTGGCTACCCGTGGACAGGGATTTGGAGGTGGAGTGCATCAAGGTGCTCTAACCTCTCACAGATCTCCTGTGTGCAAATGGCAGGTGGTTGGCCAAATGCACAGGACAGGGCAAGTGTCAAAGTTTCATTGATTCCCCGCCGTCGATAACTCCCGAAGGTTGCAGTGCAACCTTGTTGTAGGGCCTGAAGGAAAGGGGTCGGTGCACGTCACTGGTAACTAGGCAATGCTTTCGAACTTCTTCCTGTAGGACCATAACGAGGACGGGGATGCCGGCGCGATCGGCCGAAGACGCGAATCCCAAAGACCGTCGGATCGGTTTGGAAGTGGCTGTACCCCACTTGCACAGCAAACGCGGCTGACGCTGCATGTAGACAAGACAGACAACTGACGCCTTGAACGCTCAGCGTGAATGCGTAGCAATCATATTTTTCCAACTCCATCATAGAAACACCGATAGTCCCTGAGATAATCCGATAACCATTGAACTAGGCTGTACGTGGGGGGCAATGCAGGTGGACTCCGGTTGTTCTCTTCATGAAGAAGTTAATTTTAAATGTGCTGTTCGGCCCGGACTTGGTTGAAGGAAATATGCACTAACCCCAAGGACTCCACTAGTCAGCGCACATTCAGATCGAAAGTTACTCATGGGAAAGCAGCTGCCCGGTCTCATGTATACGTGACTTGTCATGAATACGTGCATTCGCGGGAACATTAATTACGGGTCTCAATACTTCAGTTACTGTGCGATTTGCTGCTTGCCGGGACCACCGCTCCACCCTCGGGGAGTTGCAATCTCCGAAACCAGCGACTCCGTGCCACGATCCTCCCCGTCAAGGCTTAACACTTCCTGCCTCAAGTGTGATGGTGAGAGGACCGATGTATCGGTAAGCGTGCTGGAATGGAGGGTGAGATGAAACTGAACTTGTTTCACACCAATCCACCATTCCGTGGTCCCACTAGGGATATAAATTGCATTCGAACGTTGCAGTAGCTAATCACGACAACGCGTCCATCATACGGGATCGCAGAGCGCCACTTACCAGCCTGCACGAGTACGAAGGCCGGCGAATATGAGGTCTGCATCAAATACGTAGATTTCCCTGAGTCCGTGACGGCGTTACTTGCAGGATGAAGTTTAAGCGATCCCCCAGCACGGTGTCCTGCGTACTAGTGTAGAGCGCCTAGGATCCGGGCACTCTGTTCCAGAGTGTCAACATCGGCGAAATAACCACCCACTGGCGCTGCCAAAGCGCCTTCAACCCATCGGCTTTGGGAACCTTGTTAGATTTGAGGGCAATCGCAATTCCAACAATGAGCAGAGCCCCAACCAACAGGAAGCGCCTTTCACATGGGAGGAAGCCTGGCGGAAACCTCAGCCTGCGCAGGGTCAAGCCACCCCTGCCCTTATACCTCCAAAGAACGAAACCTTTCTTCTTACTAGTGGTGTGCGGTTGAAGAACGGGTGAGGGGGGCGGTGAAGGAATGACGACATCCTCAGAGTTAACAAGGGATTCCAGGTAGTCATCTGACTCCCATTTGTCCGTCGGACCGTCCCGTGCCATTGTAATCATTGGTGGGTGCCACGTTCGCACTACACTATCTCTTCCCATTATATCATATACGCGGAGACCAGGGAGAGACGGGGGATATGCAGTGAGAAGCATGTCAGCTTCACGAAGCAGCTGGGGCAGAGAAAGAGGGACAGTTTTGTTCCGACGGGACGGCAACGTTTGGTGACAAGGGGGAAAGGGCTGCGGAATTTTTTCAAAATCTGGTGCGGTCAATTGTTCTCGGTCATGCGACGGGCGTATAGATGACTCCAGGCGGGGGGAGGAGGTTGATGAGGGCGTTGGCCGATGAGGAAGTGACGCTGTCGGCTCCAGTCTAGTTCCCGAAGCGCCTTCCGCAATAGTGTCCGATGGTGCCGGCGCACTCGCCATGGGGCTGGGACAGGAGCAACGTGAACAACGTAACGCAGGCGAAACAGCTTCCGGGGGACTTGCGGGGGCGATGTTATCCCCCTCGCTCTTCCCATGAAATGCGCTAGGTCGGCCACGGGAATTGTTCGCCTCGTTGACATCGGACCCAAGTTCAGAATCCAGAGGTAGAAGAGAACGGGTGATTGAAAAGTCAATTTCATTTGAGTCGAAACTCGCATCCGCGTCTAGGGGTATGGGGGCGGTGCCGCTCAGAGCGCCCTCGGGTGAATGTTCAGACCCTGCGACATCATCCTCTGCTTTCGACGGACCCTGGTTGTCGCTAGACATATACACATTCGAGCCGCCTGAGTGTGGGCGACCGCCCCAAGCACATGGCTCCGTCATATCCACTCTCCCGTTAAGTTCCTGATGCACCTCCTCACTTAGCACAGGCACCGTACAGGAGTCCTCGCTGGACTCTTGGTCGTCAAAAATTCCTCTGACATTGTCATCCAAGATCTCGGTTCTTTCTTGAACAGGTCTGTCCAGTGAAAGCTTTGGTTCGCCGTCGGTTAGTTCCGGCAGTGCACCAAGTAACGAATGTATCATCCCTTCCTCTTCCTGATCGACAAGTATCTGGATGGACGGCTTTCGATAGAGGATGACCTGGGAGGAACAATGCCAGACCTTGTCAGTATCCTAGCAGTGGCCGGGTTAATCAAAAGAAAACCGAGGAGGTGCATGTCGATTTCACGGATGTGGTGTATAATAACAACTCACAGCGGCAGCTAGCCACACCACAGCCACAGGTTCGCGGACAAGCAAGAAGTCCCAAACGTGTTGTATCAGAGGAAGAGTTGGGACATCATGAGAAAACAGAGTGAGCAGGTTTGAAAGTGCATGGTATGGTAAAGGAGATGTGCTGCGTTAGTTTGTGAGGCGGGGCAATTCAAAAATCACACCGGTGAAATACGACACGACATACTTTTCCAAGAGCTCTGCATATGTTGGGTCCACAAGTCGAAGTAGATTTCGTAGAATTCTAGGCTAAATCAGTTGTAGGAGTATATTTAAGGCTCACGACCCACCTCAACAGCCCGACCACGGGCTCCAGCCCAATGCCCGTTGCGTCCCTAACTCTGTGCAATGCCATCTTTTCTACACAAGGCATATGGAGTGGCCTAGGCAGAGTGAGAAAAATAACGGAAACTATGTCATGAAACCCCTGGAAGTAGTGCAATGAACGACGTTTCCGGAACAAGGAGACCAAGAGACTATTAAGATCATTTTGGAGAGCGTCTCGAGACGGCGAACTAGGCTCTGGATACTTTGGTAAGTAATCAACAGCATAAGAGAAGGGTTTCCTGAACCTAAGGGGTATAGAACGAAACTACGGTCGGTATCTAGTTTGATTTGACGTTCGTCGGGGTGAGGGTCTGTGTCCTCATAACCATAACTGGAATGACTGGATATTGCACTCGAAGGATCCGGAGATACATCTATTTCGGAGTATGGAGGGGGATCCGAGAGAGGCTGAACACCAAGCAGAGCGGGCCTAAAGTACCATCCCTCAGTACTTGTAGTTTCCGTATCCCTTGGCTTTAGACGAGTGGAGACACACGAGCACGCACCATATCTTAACCCTATCTACACCGAATCCTTCAGGTTGTAGGCTGCGTCTTCTGAGTGATTCCCAGGTGAGCTCTTCACTGTTGTTCATGGCTGCAGTAGATGCCAGGCAGGTAGCGTATGCCCGTGGACAAGTTACATAATTAACGATTCATTTTACGAGTTACGACTATATAGGGACATAACTGTTTTGGTTTTCTGTCACAGGAAATATCAAACTTATCTGTGCAACTGTTGGTGACGGAGGCCGGGGAACCGGCTTGCACGACAACGCTTTATATTCTTGGAGGTAGCTGCAGCTCTGATGCGCGACGCCTCATGCTTGCGGCCTTCTGTCCTTCTCTTTGGCCAGTCTTCAGTTCACGCCCTCCTTCCATCGACGCTTGCCGCGCAAGTCGAATCTTCACTCGAGAACGGGAGGATAGCAGATGCTCAGGCACTACTGGACAAGGCTGAAATACAGGTATGCCTAGTTGCATTTCGTCTCGGGTTGGCCTCTGTCGGTTTGACTGCAATACGTGAAACAGGGTGGCCAGCCAGAGGTCTTGCACTATCTTCATCAATGCACGGCGTTCAAACTTTTTGGTCAAACAAGGTTCCGAGATGCGACGCAGCATTTTGTGAAAGGAGCCATTGATCCCCGAGCACTAATCTCATACTTCGAAGAATTGCGGCCTGCATTGTGTGACGAGACACTCTCGCCGGAGCCCAAGCAGACTGATGCTGATAACACGAGAAGTCAATTTATGGAGGTAGAGGTATATGCTGGCGTGCAAAAATACATGCCCAGTGAAATAAGTGTCGACGACCTAAGTGAGTAAATGTGTCATTTTGTGTTGTGCAACTCCCTATGGCTTTCGTCTAATTCCTCTCGATGCGCCAGCGGCGTGTTCACGTATTCGTCTTCTACTTTTTTCTGTCTTATCAAACGAAACTAATCTATGGACATGGGCGCTGACATGCAGTCGCGAGTAACTTAGTCAGGAATTATTCCCCCTATCTGCGCCCGCAGGTGCTTTCAGAAACCGATAGCGCAGATAACATACAGTACGCATCGACCAGCTCGATTCCGTCAAATTCTGTCAGTGGCACCCGCACACACCCTGCAACGGTTGCGATGCGGGTCATATTGGGTACCCAAGCAAGAGAAATGGTTGAGGCAGCGTTGAGTGCGTTACTGGTCGAACAGACGGAACTTTGGGCAAGGGATATCGTAGAGGTATGTGAAACGCTCGCTTGACGAGATCCTGTCGTCCAGATGTCCCCCTAAGTTGTACTGGCACGTACTGACCGGTGTATGATGAGTAGATCACTGCTACTGCTCTTGCACTGCACTATGCACATTCAAGAAATATCCCTTCACTACTGGCATCATTCCGGCCCGCCTTACGTTCAGTATCGCCCAGACCACCTTCAAGACCGCCGTCTCGCCCTACTTCTTCGCAGCTTCATTTGCCTCCCCCAGAAACTTCGGCTGGTCTCTCACCGTCCGCCCGCTCATCCATTCATTTGCTGCAACAGCCGACCATGACTATCCGCCCTCGTGTCCTCGCACGGGTCCTTGAAACGCTTAACCTTTGGGGTCCCCTCATAGAACTATGGCGGGCTGTTGGTGATGTGGGCAGACTGATAAACGTGTTGGCCGGGTAAGTTTCTGATCACTCCTCATATCTCTTCCGACTAAACATTTCGTCTTAGTCTTGTTGAAGGGACGTATCACGATCCGTCGGTCTCAGATCCGCTTGATCAGATGTTTGCGATCTTGTCCTCCCTCCAGCTGCCCGAACGCATGGTTACGGACGTGGTCATTGCTCCAGCCGTTAGTGAGGCGGAGAGGCAGGCGTTGATACGTAAGTGGGGCGTGTGGCTTGCCGCCCGAGATGTTGAGAGGGGGTTAAGTGTAGGTTTAGGAAAAGTGGACACTCAGAGTTCCTGGCTCATGCGCATTCTACATAGCTCCTCATGTCGGGACTATCTACACGTGCACAACGTCCGACAATCGTTGGCGGTCGTACAAAAGATAAAGATTGGGGGAAAGAGCAAGAGAAAACGGATGAACTTGCTGTGTTAGCTGAGCTTCGAAAGACGGGGTCAACAGCTGCGAAGAAGTATCTGGAGTGGCTCATCGTTGGGAGGGGACGGGAGGTAAGCATCATCATTGACAGTGTCGAGTGGCTCACACAACTTTGGAATTGCGAAGAATTCGCTTCTTCAGTGTCAACTGGCAGAGAGCTGTGTGGAGGATCTCTTTGGGTGCTTGAAAGATGACACGATTGCAAAACTATGGCGAGCAAAAAGTATATCACGATTGCTCTCATTCAGGGTGTATCTTGGACACTAACGGAGCTTCTTTCTTTTCGGAAAAGGTACTTCATATACATCAACTACCCCTACAACTAGTGCATCACTATCGAAGGTGCCATCCACGCAAGCTACTTCCCCGATGTCCGACTCGGGCTCACAATTGCGACGGACGACAAATGCACCACCACAGCGACCTCCCTTCCTGTCCTATTTCGTGTCGACCACACCAGACTCCCCGTCGAAACGCGCACGCATAAAAGCGCTTCTTGCCTTGCAGGCAACGCTAGTTAGCAGCGAAGTAGAAGGGGAAACACTCGCAAAACACGTGCAAGAATGCATCGTGAGAGGTGGCTGGGAAAAGGTGCTCGGCCTTGAAGTGGCCGTACTGTATTCCAAGGTATGAACCTCCGCCGATATCAAGCATCTATTTTTCATTGTCCGTGTTAATTTTTTTTTCTTCCTGTACAGCTGTCGGAGCCATCCGTCGTTCTTCGGACCCTCCATTCGCTCCGGGACAGTGTAACGGCGGAAGCCTATGCATCCAGTGCTGGCGTGTACGGCGTCATAAACCCTCGTGTTGGTGCAAGCGCAGCTGAAGGGTGCGAACTGGCAGATTGGGCTAAGTGGTTTGTGAAGGTTATGGAAGACAGGAACTTAGCTGTCAAGCGTGCGAAAACCACGAACCTAGGAGGGCAGCCGCCTTCAGAAATGCTTAAGATCTTGTTACAGGTCTATACGGAGGATGGGTAGGTTTATTTCATCCTTTGGTTGTTTTGTCACTCAAGTTGGTGCACAGGGATATACAACAAGTTTCGCGATTATTAAGTTCACAGGCGCAAAGCCTGGACATTCCAGATGTAAGTCAATATCTTCCTATTCCATTGCAGGGCGATTTTTTTCTTCGCTGCTTGTTCGGCCGCCTGATGGATGCCACTGGCCACGTTCTGTCCGAGCTGATCGGCAAGGTGGCCATTGAACACTAACAGAACAATTCATTCCGCTTTTTGACGTTACCGGACGATGGCCTCACAGAATGTCTCTTGATCCGCAGGTCATCTCATTAATCCCAGAATCTTGGCCACTCCATTCCATATCTTCCTTCCTCGCTCGCTCGCTTCGGCGCTCGGTGCATGCGAAGCACGAGGGCCAGATCGTAAAAGCGATATGCGCCGGTCAGAACCTGGAGGTTCTCCAGCGATCCTATATTATCCTGCAAGACCAAGGTGCAATCATCGAAGAGGCTGTCGAAGACGGTGAAGAAGGTGGTTCCGGAGGGAGCCTCGATGAGAAGGGCGAGTTCGTCGAGAAGGTTGCGACGCAATTAGGTCAAAGGGACGTGCATGTGCACGTGATGGACATCGAGGCGGGTGGTGGTGGTGGTTGATGGATTTGGTTGTGTTAGTTATACTGAGGTTTTGCCTTGGATCACCTTTGGTAATATTTCGTTCTGCACTCGTAACAAGCTAACGCATTCTGGGGCCCCCAAAGCTATGATGCCAATGATCTGTAATGCGTGCGGGAGATAGCGGCACGTATCCGTAACTATGGCGCTACCACTGCCTTAGAGGATTGACCGACGATAAATTCTACCTCGGGGGGTAGAATGAAGTTTTCTCTTACAATCCTCTCCTACTCAGCTTCTCTTTGTCCGTGTTTGGAGTACTGGTACGCGGAAGGTACGGAGGGGCACCTATATGGCGTCCTTATAATTTAGGATCTGACTCGTCGGTGCACCTCGCCTTTAAATCAGCTTCATGCCTCGGCCCGCCGCAGTCCAACGCCACTTTGAAGGAGTCTCCCCAACTCCTCCGTGGCCGACCTTCGGTCTCCACAATATGCTATAGACGTGGTGATAGTTATGCTTAGTTTGTTATATTCCCTCGATGTTTTCTCACTCGTATATGAATTGACATTTCCGTGCCTCATCTCTACCATGTACAGGGGCCACTGCAGGGGCCAGTGTACGTAGTAAATGGGGACTCTCTTCTCAACCTCGAATACTTACGCAGATTTATCAGTCTGGAAACCTCGAGTAGCGTCAAGGGAGTTCTTCTGTTAGGTGTCACTGCAAGTAGGCGAACTTCGCACTGCAGTCGCACTCTCCTGACTCCACTTTAATTCTGGTAATGCTGGATGTGGGAATGGGTATTGTTGGAGTGTGGCGTCTCTTCAGCAGCGACACGCATCAATTTGTCGGCTCCAGGCATAGTGCCGGGGGTCATGAATGCATCCAGTGCGGGAATCTGAGGAAATATGTGAGGAACTTGGGTGCTGTCACTACTGGTAGAGGTGTGAGTGGCTGCTCAAGACTCCTCCCACGGTCCATAGGCAGGAGCTGTCAAGACATCAGAAAATCAGCCCTTCGTATTGTATTCTAAGTAGCACTCGTACCAGTGTGAGCCGGTGGGGCTGGGAGATCCATACTGTTTCCCCCGCTTCCTTGCATGGCAGACATCTCGGACAACTGTCGTCTCAAGTTCGCATTTTCCTCCCCAAGGTGCCTCAACAACCGGCTCGCTACGGACGTAAGTCAGCAACGTTCTTCGGCAGCAAAATAGGGGTCCCACCTTCGGACAAGATGTCACGTCGCGTTCGAGGAGCGTGGCCGTTCAGCTGCTTGATGGTATGCTGAAGCTCGCTGAAGTCGTCCCCTTCTCTTTTACGGAGCTCGCGCTGCGTCACGGCCTTGAGACGTCGAGCACCAGTGCCTGTAGTGCAAGAGTAAGACATCAGAGTTGTATACCAAAGACCAGAGGATTCGTCCGATGTGAAGGAATGATATTGACTCCACCCAACGCTTCCTGGCGTCTAAAAAGGCGAGTGAACCGCATGTTCTTTGTAGGGCATAGTTTGGTTCCAAGATCCACTTGGCGCTGAAAGAGCGTCAATGGTAGCGTGTCATTCTGAACAGGGACATTTGATCAGGGGAAAAATCAACATGTGCGTAGCTGCACGGGTCTGAATAAGCCCGGTCCCCCGAAAATCCGCTCCCGAAGAACCCCACAAATGCCTAGCATTGCCCTCATGCAGTGGAGTATGAGAGGTGAGACTTGGGCAAAGGTTTCCTGACCCGCTGGCGCGAAGACGGTGCACCCTGTCTTTGAACCACCATCATGCCTTAGCCCGCCACAGTCCAACGCCAGTTTGAGGAAGTCTCCGTCAACCCCTCGGAAGCCGATGGCGCTTTCAGGGTCACCACGATAAGCTCCTTAGTAGACCCCTTTCCCTCCGGACACTAGCTATGACCTCGTCCCCTAGCATTGGCCTCGATCAGGACTCGGCAAACTTCACCTTCATGTTTGAAGTCGTACTCGAAGATGAAATGGCAATCTTCGTATTACAGCTGAAGCCGCCTGGGAGTCTCGCCTCGCCTTCTAGGCGCCCGGCTGCTGACCGCCAGATACGAATGTGTCTCAGTATCTTCAGGGAACTGAACCTCAACGAACCGACAATGCAAGACAGCAATGTGCACATATGTGTCGTGAAATGACCATTTTTCTATCGGCGCGTTTCTTTTCATGGCGCGAGCGGCATAGACCTTTTAGTTGGGCTGATGAGGGGGGTACAGCGGCTACCACCTCTGATGCGCATACGACGCAAAGCAAATGTTGATATCGATTGGTAGGCCTGGCACCGGAGATAGTTCTTCTTGTCAACGACTGAGTAAGAAGACCGCGTGCAACGAGGATTGAGAGTACCCTTTCTAGACAGAGGCCCTCAAAGGGTTCGGTCTCGCTCTGCTGCCCCTGTACCGTTGATCCCCTCCTGGGATGCCTCTGCGCCTCGTGAAGTTGAATGTGGAGCTCTCGTTCCTGTGCCTCCGTTGTCTTCTCCTATTCGGCAGCCGATTCCAAGGACCCCGATATCTGCTCGTAAGGCGCGTCAACTCACGCGGGGTGACTGTGGTGCCACAGCTCCGACGTCTCCCTGAAAGACGAGAAAGTTCTTTGTCTTCACGAAAAGGTTGTGGAATGTGGTTGAGTCGGTACTCCGAGGTACCGGTAATTGAGATTCTGTAAAAAAAAAAAGGTGTTATTATCGGAGACGGAAAGCGCAAGACGCAAGGACGTACTATATCGACGAATCCACGGGCAAGCGACTTCTCATCCAGCCTGCACATCGGCGGACCCGTAATCGTCAACAGCAGCCAGTCACGCATCCAGTGAGTCTGAGTTGCCTTTCTCACTCTTCAAGCATCGTGTACTAGTAAACACCCTCCTCGGCAGACTTATTGCTCCTGTCATCCTCCCGTCTCTTAAAGCTCTCCAGGGAGTCGACGCCTTTTCGGATATTTCGGGCAGCGACAGTATTCGCATCTCGGAATTAGCCTTCGACGGAACTACAGCGGATGCAATTCTTGTTATTGGATATGATCAACGACCCCGTCGGTCCGTCGCGACATTCCAGGAATGTGCTCCAACAATCTTCTTCTCTCAGGCACTACCCTGAATAAACTTCAAAGATTATCAACCAGTAAGAGTTTCCTCTTTTCTGCATCAAAGGGGAAGGTGGTCCGGGTGTACCGGTGAACCGGACCTACGCTGTACATCAGTGTGTGTCAGAGTGAGACCCACTGGCACTCGCAAAGTAAAGTACGCATCATGGAATGTCTGACTCCCTACAGAACAACGATCGCACAGTGGTTGACTCAAAGAGAACATGGAACCAAGCCCCATCTGTCGAGCACGAAATCCGGAATGCTTATTTACCCGTGATATGCTGCAATCACACACGACTGAAGGGACCGCCCCACCGCGATCTCGATCTGTGACAGAGCAGGCGTGACGTGACACACGCGCGTGCGTGCCGGGAGATAGCTGGGGGACATGAAATCACATGCAAGACAGACAGGCTGTAACATATATCAAGCTTGTCCTTCCCTGTATCGACACTGCGCATTCCCCCATTCACAACTTCCGACTGTCTTCTGTACCGATGGCGACAGAAACTCAGACTCAACCCAAGCTCCCCGAATTCACCGCTCTGTCCCGGGTAGCTTCCATCCCCCTTGTGGCGTCTTCCCTTGACCAGATACATTCGGCACTGTCATCCAATGTCCTCACCCGTTCTCCTTATCACGCAGCCCAAACCATCTCCCATACCGCTTATAACTACTCTCAGCACCTGCAAGTATGCTTGGCTCCCTTGATAGTCCGCGCCGACGACTATGCCAACAAGGGGCTAGACATCGTGGAATCGAAGTACCCATACCCATTCAAAGCCAAACCAGAGGAGGTTGTGTCCTATGTACGAGAGAGACGTCATAGCGTCATGTCAACCGCCAACAAGCGATTCGACGAGAACGTCAAGACTCCTGCACTTGGCGTTGCAGAAGGGATCGACAAGGTGGGCTGCACGTGCATCGACCCCTGTTTAGTATCTGATAAGCCCCTGTAGCGCTTCACGCCGCTCGTCGATTATTTTGAAATTGCTGTCAACAGAGTCGGCAAGGAATCGGGGGCATCGTCGCCAACGTCTCCGTCTGCAGAATGCCAGTACCAGTATCAACGCGCTCTAAACCTATCCAAACATTTGAAGGGAAACTTGTATGTGTATTCTGCTGAGCACCTCAAACAATTGCAGCAGCAGAGTGTCCTGGTGTACGTCGTCCTTATCGCCAATTCTAAAAACCACGCACTGACGTACACCATAGACAAAAGGCGATGGTAACCGCAAACTCGATCCAGGACCTTGCATCCACATCGCTGAGCCAGGCACAAGCCCACATCCACACCCTCTCGGACAGCATGCTGCAGGAGTTACAAAAGCTTCAGCAAACCACCGCTACTCTCCCACAGACGATCCAGTCGACGTACTCTGACATATCCAAGTCGGTAAAGGAGCTGCGTGACATCGTCACCACGCCTGATCTACCAGTTTCGGAGAAGATCAATCGCATGGGTCACGAAGTAAAGGAACGCGTGAGCCCACTATTGGACAAGCTCTCGCAAAGGATTAGTGAGCTTGTCAACATTCTCAGCACGAAGAGGGATGAGGCTAGGGAGGTCGACGGAGATGGCACCATTGATTCCGATTCATGAGATGTTCCTGTTTGTCTTGTTAGCTGACGTGCGTTATGCTCCCTCTCTACTTTCTTCGATTTAGATTTCATAGACGTCAGCGTTGATACTCATCGTACGTTTTAAATTCCCTGTGATGTTCTGTTAACATGCAATATTGAGAGGTCTCGCTTCTCAAATCAATTTTCTTGTAGCACCATTCTTTCTTCTCGCCATCAGTATTAGCCTCAGTCTACGTTCTACGTACAGGGTAGTTTGGAATAAAATGTTATCACATTCCTGGTGAAAAGACATGCTCTTGCTACGTGCAAGTGGAGCGAATCGTATGTGCCACGCACGCTCACAGCCGGTGGCATTAACATTGAAGGTGATGAAGTTTCCCGATGCGTGCATACGACGGAACGCCAGATGGTACCTTCTCCAACTGCCACGGGGTCGGAAGACCTGCAGAGAACCCGTTCACGACAACAATACGCTATCTCTGGGACAAGGGCAACGATGCAAGGAGATATATTGATAAGATCTTCAGCTGCGGAGGGAGCCTCGCTGAACAAGAAATCCACAAGCCATGAGTCCATGTTTGTTCGTGTCTTCGATATCGTTGGAAGTCTTGTCATGTCCCAGGGAAGGCTCGTTCACTACCATGCATGAAAAATCTGGATGATCAGATCTCACGCGACGGACCAAACCGCAGGATGTTGCCGAGTTCGAGGAACCGTGTGGAATACCAGGCCGAACTGCAGGTAGTGTGTAACATCCGGTTGATGAAGAGAGGAGATCTGGTTTCAGGTACGAGCAGACGCTAATTAGTAATATGTACTGCACGCTGCCAGTGTTGACGAGCCCGCCAGTCGTCCGCCTTCGCTATAAATACACCGCACCCGGCAAACGTGAGAGCTCACCTGACCATAAACGTGTCAGACGTTCAGGGGATTCGAGTTACCGTGATTTCGTAGGTCGTCAATTGTTAATAGTCAAGCCGAGGACTTTCCCCTGCGCGCCGCAATTTTCAAATACGACCACTCACGAAGCGTAGTGTCCAAGACAATGACTTTGACTTTCGCTCTTCTCGGAGAGCCGTAGGATGTTCTCTGTTATCGAATCGCTCCGACCCAAAAATGTTATCCAAGGATGACGGGAAGCCCGTCGCATCATTACGGGCAGTTTACACCGAGTGCTATACATTCAAGGATTCAGACGGCCCGGAAGTCGAAGCTTGAGCAATGCGCAGCTCACCTAGTGAGTTGACGGCAGGTCATTAATTCATTCTTGACCTTAGCACTGCGGCTACTTAGTCAGTTACCCTGACGTGACAGGCTGACGTAGCGGCGGAGCCTCCGAATACCAATTATTGGTACGGTGAGTTGTTGACACTTGACCCTTACCGACTGCTTTTGGGTGCAGCCGTAAGTTGAAAGCAGACGTGGCGATGGACATTCCCACCGAGATTTCAGCCCACGACATCAACTCCTGTTGCTCGATTAATAATGGTGCGTTCATGTGACATGACGCGGTAATAGCCCTACATGAAATCAGCCTATGATTCGATGACCGGTTGCGCTGTTGCGTATCTCCGGGGAACTAGTTGAACGTGGTGAGTAGGGCCTAAAGTGAGGGAAGCGGTTTCGAGCCTGCGAAAGCTCTCATCAGGAGGCTTGAGCGCTACCCCGACCGCTGCCTTCCCATCCTGGTGAAGGCACCCAGCATCGAAGAGAATAAAGAGCACTCACCGTGTTACATGCCAATGCAGCGATTGTTGCGGAGGCCGCCTAAAGTGAGAGCCCAACGATTTGTATATCTACCTGAGTCCGCTGACTGCCCACGTAAACCCATTGTAGCTTGGTTCCGGTGAACAAGGCGCGTGCGCCTTTATGCTCAGTTGGGAAGTGGAACAGACTCCGTCAAGGGAACGAAGATATTTCGAGCTCGCTGCGACCACTCGTCATCCATTTTGGCATCTGTGTCGTCGTTGGTCACTGGGGGGATACTAGTTGGCCGCTCCGGTAAGAGTCTCAGTTGGTCACTCGATGTCTAATACGTAAAAGCCTTGAGTAATCGGGCGCCCTTCCAACTGACCATGCCGGAGACATGAATGAGAATCACGCAGGCCCACACCACAATCATGCTGGAGTTTGAGTTTTCGTCGGGTCCGCCTCCAGACAAATGAGGTCACGAACGCCTGATGCAAAGGAAATTCACTGTGCTTGAAGCCAGCCGGCGCCGTTGTCCTTGTGATTGTTTCTCGTCGTGGCAACGAAGATCGAGTGTTTCACGCAAAGGAAATGCGGTCCTTCCCTGCCCGATAGGGAACTCCACGTCGAGGGTCTTGGGCAGTCTTGACAGCGTGCTTGGGGCCGGTCGGGGCCGTCGTCGCTTTGCATAATATCGACAAGGGAAGTGTAGTCGTGCTTGCAGCCGATCGGGGCTGTTCGTCGGCAGGAGCTTCACAAAGACGTTCCGGCTTGATGCGTAGGCGCGAGTACCAACGGGGACGACGGTCGTCGTCTGTCGGGAGGTCAGCCGGCACAGAGGTGAACGATCGCCAAACTTGTCCGGGTCCGACGCCGACTAGCATCGAGTGGCGCAGTGGCGAGCAAGAGGCGGGCGTGCCAGTATGTGGTTGCACGCCCTAGTAGTCAGTGAGAGGAATATGAGAAGGAGCTACGTGATGGCCTGGTGAGGCATGGGTGGTGGTCGTAGCGAGGAGTGAACGACTAGCGAGAGCACGTCCCCTTTAAATACGGCACAAGCACGGTCAGCCACTCAACGCCACAAGCCCCTATCTTTGTGTACGCGTTTGTCACGTGAACGCGTTATTTCAAAAAACAACACTTTGGTTTTGAATCATTCGACCTTGCACTGCATCAGTGCTTGTGCCAGTGAAGCTTTGAAGGCGGCGTGCGACGTTGCGACTTCTTGCGGATATATATGGCGGTCCCCCTAACATGGGTATGTCGGTCGCCACTCATCTGCGCACTGACACGTAGAATGAGTGCCTTATTAGGTCGTAGCGAAGGACTGCAGTCTTCCTGAAGGCAGTGCTGCCCACTGATAGCAACCGGCGTATCAACCTCACTATCATGAGCACTCCCATCCCCATCGGTAGCGATACGTTGGGATGGCCCCTCCCGGCTGCTCTGCACACCATTACAGTGTCGCTGCCAACCTGGTCCGACAATGTAGGATACCTCAGTGGTCAGACAGCTATCGTCGACTCGATGTCGACGGGCTACCCGCGTTTTTTCATCCATCGAAGCGTTCAAAAGGTGTTGATGTTGCTCCAATGCATTCGCAACTATATCTGACGGAAGTTTAAATGGATCTGTGCAGCTCGCAGAGGTCTGTCAAGAAAGGTTCGGTTTTACCGGGGAACGCTGCCTTCTGTGCCCTACTCAGAAAACCGCTGAGCACGGGAAGATATTTATCCATAACCAAGCCCAGTTGACCGGAAAGCCATCTGACGTCCGAGTCGTCTACTATGTCATCCGTCCAGTGGGAGATTCAGACCCCTCTTCGAGTTTCAAAGACACATCGAGTCTTCCCACAGTGTCACAATCAACACCCCCGCAATCTGCTGAAGTCTTCGCTCTGTTCTTCCATGCTGACACCTACAAAGTCGCGAGGCAGTTCTGGCAAAATTGCGGCCTCGGCATTTCGTCACGATATGCAGAACACTGCCTATCTGTCCTTGGAATTGCCGGATTCCCAATGGTGCAAATTTCGGAATTTTTGCGTGCATGCGGGAAGTCCGCTTCTAGAACTTTTGAAACGGATTTGATCCCGAAGTCCTTGGACGCATCGGAGCTTCCATTAGCGACGGGAACGGACGCTAAAGCTGCTCTCCGTCAACGAATAGCTAGCTGTTTAGTTCGCGATGAGTCACCAGCCGGTGCACAGACAAACGTTTCTGAGGATGATGTTTTCCTCTTCCCGTGCGGAATGTCAGCATTGTGGAATGCGCACCAGCTCTTACTTGCATCGCGTCCCCCGGAGAAAAGCGTCGTATTTGGGTAGAACAAGTCTTTGCTTGTGGACGGTCGTCAACTGAACTCTAACAAACTGCTTTATCTAGCTTCCCATACACCGACACACTTAAAATTGTCGAGAAAAGTGGTCCAGGTGCTATATTCTACGGACACGGTCGTGATTGCGACATCGATGACATGGACGCACTGCTTGCGAGAAAGGTAGCGGAAAATCCTTCTGTGCCTCCTATACTCGCTCTCTATACGGAATGTCCATCAAATCCTCGACTATGTGTCGTGAATATTCCGCGACTGCGCGCTTTGGCAGACAAATATGATTTTTTAATTGTCATCGATGAGACTATCGGGACATTCGCCAACGTAGATCTCTTGCCTCACGCCGATATAATCATCACTAGCCTATCAAAGTACGTGGGCGGATACGCAACCGCACTCGGCGGGAGGTGAGCAGTTCCTGCCCAATAGCCCTTCCTGGTATTTGACCTGATGTTCCGTTCCCCCAGCCTGGTAATAAATCCGCGCATGAGACATCATGCTCTGTTAAAGGAGCATCTAATGTCGACATTCGAGGACACCTACTTTGCGCCCGATGCAATAGTAATGGAACGGAATTCACGTGACTTCTTCGAACGCATGCGCATTACAAACGCTAACGCCGAGTACATATGCAACTTTCTCCACATGCACTCTATTGAGGGCGGAGCGTCCGAAAGTGAAGGTGCAGTCATCAAGCAAGTGTTATATCCCAAGTACATCACTCCGGAAAACTATCAAGTCTGTCGACGGCGTCTCCCTACCGGCGAACTAGACCCCGAAAACGGAGGATATGGTGGTCTGTTTTCCCTCACGTTCACAAGTTTGAAGGCGTCTCGCGCATTCTACGATGCACTGGAAGTTGCGAAGGGCCCAAGTCTTGGAACGACGTTCACATTGACCTGCCCGTATACGCTGTTGGGTCATTATTGGGAACTGACATGGGCAGCGGAGTATGGGGTGGAGGAGGGCCTGGTGAGAGTGAGTATTGGGACGGAAGATAGGGAAGTGCTTCTTAGGGCTGTAGACACCGCGCTAAGAGCTGCCAAGTCGGCTTGAGTAGATGTATCAGAGTCTGTGACTCGTCAAGTGTTTGCAGGTGTATTAGTCGTGCTACCACAGTCACTGCGAAGGGCGGAAAGCTATTAAGAGCTCACGACTATCTAGTAGCACTTATCGACCGCTCACATTTGTTTACACATGTGAGTTATATTATCCGTCAGGTGGGGGAGGAACTGTAAAGGAACGTGTGGAACATTGAAGGCGGCGGGCTGTTGGCAACTCCCAACCAACTCCACCGAGGAACAGAAAGTGGACAGATTGCACGCCACATCATCGCCGTCCTCTCGGGGCCCTATGGTGCCTCTACGACCGTAAATATACGGAGTACAGCAGGAAATCGACCCACGTACTGATTCGTCTACGAGTCGACAGCGTCTATACATAGGGGCGTCAGTTTAAAGTTGGACAAACGAGCGGGCGTGTGGAACCAGTCTGATCCAAGTCTGCGACACTTGACCAACCTGTCATCCGCACGCGGCGCAAACCTAAGTCGAGCACAAGGTACTCCAGGGACGCTAGTCTTGCATCAGTAGCACGCAACGTTGACGCCACCAACGAGTTGGAGGTCAGACCACACAGGAAGCCCCGCCTTGCAAAGAAGGCGACAATAGAACAACAGAATGCCAAGCGGAAGGAACTAGCTATACCAATTCTGGACTTCGTTGCAAGATGTTCCGAACCTCGTTGAGGTACAGGAAGATCGAATCTCGTTTCCCTGATGATGGGGCCAGCCACGTTCATCGTCACTGCTATGGTCCACGGACAGAACAATGCAGGGTCGTAGACGTTCTGTGGGATGACGTTCTGCTTCGTCGACCAAGCAGGGATAATACGGGCGCAACAATCAACCATTTAGGAGTTCGATAACTTGATGAACGTTAATGAGGGGTCTATGAGGAGCCTTCGGTCAAGTTTCGGTCTACGCAAGAAGAGTGATGCCCACAGATTAGGTATAACAGTACTAGTGCCACCGCTCACACACCAGGATTTGGAAACCAACCAAGTGCTAGAGGTGCACTATTTTACTGTGGACACCCAGTGATTTCGACCGAGAGGGCCGACAGAAGCGCTGAACGACGAGGTCGGCATTTGGATGTAAGTAGTATGGCTGTTGAGTGAAAGTGGGGCGTGAAGAGCTGTCAAGATATGTAAGAAGCTGGCAAGCGATTTTGCTGCAGCCCTCACCGCCATCAGTTCACACTGCAACAAGTCAGTACTCTCTGCTTGGGAGGAACGCACATAGGGCTAACATCTGTTCTAGCACTTGCATACCACTAGAATATGACTGCAGTCGTTGCAACTGGTAACGACACCCTTGGGCATGCCGTCCCACCTTTCACGCCTCACGCAATCTCGGTGTCCCTCCCTACGTGGAGGGACAACGTCGGCTACGAAGAAGGGGAAAAGCGTGTCGTAGAGTCCATGGTGTCCGGATATCCACGTTTCTTCATCCATTTAAGTATCCAAAAGGCACGTTTCACCACTTTTCCTCGGGGTGTGTGGCTCAGCGCTGTTTCATGTCTAGCTTGCAAGCATCTGCGAACAGAAGTTCGGCATAAACGGTGAAAAATCTCTGTTATGTTCCTCAAAAAGAGCGGCAGACCATTGCAGGGAATTCATCCTTGCTCGCGTAGCCCTGTCTGGCATCTCCACACATGTTCGGCTCGTCCGATACCTAGTTCGTCCTGAACACGCGCCTTCCCAGCCGTCATCATCCACTGACGAATGCGTCGAACTTCATATCATACTTTTTCCGGCGGACATTTTCCCGATCGCGAAGCAGTTCTGGCAACACACAGGTATGGGTATATCATCGCGCTTCGCCGAACATTGTCTTGCCATACTCGGCTGTCAACAACCACCGTCGCCCGTCGTACCACCTCGGTCCCCGATGTCCTGGCGGTCGCCATACAAGGCATCCAATAAGCACTACTCTAAACACATGCCTGCGTCACCTTCACTCGGCGGGGAAAGCAGACCATCCGCGTCTCTACCCTCATGCCCCCCTGAGGCATTGTGCAAGGACCAGGACACATATATAGAAGAGCGGTACGGACGGAACTTACCCCTCAGTGCTGGAGAGCACGCCAAGAGAGCATTGCGGAGACGTATTGCCGGTGTACTCGTGCATGATACCATGGATGATGGTCCACATGGTCCCTCTGCAGGTGCACTAGATGCGGAACTCGGGCCAAGTAGCAGGGGTGTCAAGGACGTGACGGAGAACGACGTCTTCCTCTTCCCCACCGGCATGGCGGCAATATGGAATGCACATCAACTAGCGCTCGCCGTTCGTCCCGTGGCCAAGAGCGTTTGCTTTGGGTACGTCCACCACTTAGAGGATAGGTAATTATCTGAATCAGCATGCAGATTCCCTTACACAGATACACTGAAGATTCTTCAGAAGTGGGGCCCTGGCTGCCATTTCTTTGGACACGGTCAAGATTCCGATGCTGATGCTCTGGAGAATTTACTAGAACAAACATCGAGGGAGAACCCATCTACACCTCCTATACTCGCCATTTTCACCGAATTCCCTTCAAATCCTCTCCTCCGCTCACCTGACCTAACCCGACTCCGTAGCCTAGCCGACAAATACGATTTCTTGATTGTTGTCGATGACACGATTGGGAATTTCGTCAACATCGAGGTTTTACCTTACGCTGACGTCGTCGTCAGTAGTTTGTCGAAGATTTTCAGCGGCTGTGCTAATACGATGGGGGGAAGGTACGTGGCCCGCCGCTTTACCTGAGGCACTTCTTACTTAAATTACTCAATCCAAAGTCTGGTTCTTAATCCACAAGGACGACATTACGCTGCGCTGAAGCAATATTTATCTACCAATTACGAGGACTTTTACTTCGGCGAAGACGCCCTGTTCATGGAGCGGAATTCACGTGATTTTGCACAACGGGTGCGCATCATAGATGCCAACACTGAAGCCATTTGCGACTTTTTGCGCGCTCGCTCGCTTTCCGGGAATACCTCGCCTCTGCAGTGCGTCGCGATCAAAGAGGTCTACTATCCAAAGTACTTTTGTTCGACCAACTACGCGATATGTCAGGTCTCTGAGGGCGGCTACGGAGGGCTCTTCTCACTCACGTTTACTTCCCTTGCGGCTTCGCGAGCCTTCTTCGATGCATTAACTTGTCTCAAGGGCCCCAGTCTCGGCACGAATTTCACGCTTGCTTGTCCATACACCATTTTGGCACATTACAACGAGTTGGAGTGGGCAGCAGAGTATGGAGTCGAGGAGGGTCTCGTGAGGATCAGTGTAGGGATGGAGGAGAAGGAGGATCTGATGAGATGTTTCGAGACTGCACTGGAGGCTGCCGAGGCCGCCACTGCTGTGGTCAATTAAATCCCGCTGGTTCGTTCCGTGGCAGCGGACAAGACCTCTATTCTTTTTCATTGTATGGTGACGTAGATTTGCAGGGGTGTCCGAACGATGGTCTTTCAACTAGATCCGTGAAGTCTTGAAGCAAAGTTACCCTGCGGTGTAGGGCGTCATGTTCTATCTTGTCGTGGAAGAACCGAACTTGTTGCGAATGTGTCTGCACGAGCGTACATACCGGCGAAGAAATCAATCCTTTTGTGCCATACGAGTTTGATCGATTGTGATAATGCAGGGATGAGCACTGAGCTATGCTTGTACATAACGCTGTTTTGGTGACGGCGCTGCGCGTGGTCAAGTCCATTAGTTTAAAACCTGTGCGTTTCTATCATAGGTATAGAAGCGGACTCTTCCAAGATGTTTTGGGGTGCATGTCGTTGTCCCCTTCATTCTGTGACTCCGATGGGTCAAGTGGTGCGGTTGACGCTTGACGTAGATTAAGAACCCCACACGTCAGTTCGACGCGAGCAGATAAGACCAAATGTTCATTTTTCTTTCATGTAACCATCATACAGCCTTTTATCGGAGGTCTCTTAACCCCGCCGACCACGACTAGGCTCACTACCTTACAATGTAGAAATGTAGGTCGTGTATACTCTATGTACTTTGTACTAGGGTCACGACTCGACGTACATATATGCTACACAAGTTGGTACTACGGTATGGCTTACAGAAATAACTTGAGGGCATAACAATAATCTTGCAAATCGAAGAGGCGAAGATCCTTCCTGAGTCCACTATATTCTCCTAGTGGCTCCCTAGCCATGATCAATCCCACTCGTCAACGAACCGCTTGCTGAACAAGGCATCTGCTGCCAAGTTACCATAGACGTCTTCGACGCCGTCCTCCCATGTCGACCGCACAAAAGGGGATTCGGATAAGCGTGAAGAGTCGCTCTCCGAAGACAATTCCGTTGCCTCGGACGTTGGACTAGGCGAAATAAGAGAGTTCTGATGACTGCGCTGGACGAGATTCTCCAGTACAGCCCAGCGTGCATACCAGCTCCGTTCCCATGGTCTGAAGTCGCCCGACGTTACTATCTCTGGCGGAAGTGTATGGTTGGTCTGCTTGCTTGGGTTTGCATCCGAGTGCACCAATTCTAGGGTATGAGCCGAACACGACTGCATCTCCGTCTCGTTCGCATCGGTTGTGACGGAAGGTCTTGTAAATCGGTCATACATATCGAAGAGATACAGCGCCTTTTGAATCGTCCAGAGGGGATATTCAAAGAAGGATTTATCCATCTCCGCTGCGTGTGAATCCCGAAGCGCAAGGATGTCACCGGCCCGGGGATATATCGGCGACTGAAGGTCGTACGTACAGCATCTTGAAGCGTGTTGTTCCATGTCCCGCTCGAGACCCGACGGGGGAGTGGTCGTAGGCGGTGGCATCGGATAGGGTGACCTGGTACGATCTCCGGCCACAGGGTGTTGCCACGTGCTTGCTTGATCCCACAACGATCGCCACTCGTACAATCTGGAGTCCCAGAGTCTTTTTTTGAGGAAAAGTGCGTTACGGGATAAGCCGTGATGACAAGGTTCACGCTGTTTCTTTCCGCGGACACTTTGCAATTTTTCCGCTGTACTTAGCGGACCGAAGGAGCGTGTGGTAGTGGACGGAATACTAAGGGCCATATCCGATACAGGGTCACTTTGGCGGGTCTCCGGCTCCTCGCAGAGAGGGTCTCGCAACCCTGAGGATAAGATTTGGATGAGACATTCCACGGGATTGTCACGTTTATCGCCTGCTTCGGTGCTTTCCTGATGAGGACTTTTGCGAGAGGTGCCGCGCTCATCCGCTGCGTTCCACAAGAGCGGGATTGTATCTTGACTATCATACCACTCGCAGTCTTCTTTATAAGTTTCTACACAAAAGCCGAGACGACTTGGAGAGCGCAATGGGGTTGATGGCTCGTCGGGTGAGTCCGACGATTCTGAATAAATAGACGGAGAGTAGGAAATGTCGTAGGTACCGTCAGTGGAACACTGTATCTCCGAGGATGACATGAGGGGATGTTTTCTGGGGGAGAGGTGGTGGGCTGGGATAGAAACTTGCTTGAAGGACTCAGGAGTACGACAAGAGGTCGCACGTCGCGTGCAAAACAATGACAAACTACGGCGCGTACTCGAGTCACGTGGATTGACTTTGTTTCGACACGCATTTATTCAGCCACGATGATTGGAGGGAAGGAAAGTATTCGATTACCCACAGAAGCCTACCAGAACGAACTATTTCAAACCAAAGACTTTACTGACTCAGAATGCACGGTTAGCCTCACTTTTGTTTTTTGAAGTTTGTCTGATTGTTCCTGCGAAGGTACCAAATATCCTCCTGTCGATGAAACGACGCCGACACGCTCGCCAGGTGGTTGCTCGTTCTCAGGTGGAGGGATGACTTGAACGATTGATTGTGTTTCGACATCGTGTATCTCTATCGACCCATCTGGGAGGAGCGCCGTGACATTCGGGTAATCCAGACCTGCATCAAAGTGTGCACCACAAGGATAAACCAGGAAGACACGTTACTCACAAACAGACAACGGATGACTGGGAAAAGTGAGGGTTCCTCTGACTGGATCACCATCCCCGGTAATGAATATTCCGATCGTAGATTCGCCCGTCCATGACAAAATGAGGAACTCTGCTTCGCTGACCACCGAGATGAATGGTTTCACAGGAGTCGCTCCTCCAGCTTGGTTAACTGGGAGAAGTGGGAACATCTGGGCATTCTGCAGGTCGACGACGTTGTAGTTTTCGGTGTCGGCTACGCAGAGGTAACGGCCGATTCGTCGAGCCAGCTGAGCTCCCGGTTGAAATGGGACTTCCTGTTCCGGGTAAGGGGTGGTGACTTATGGGCGGATTGACGACCACTTGCCTTGAAGTACGTTAACCGCTCTTCACTAATGCTGAACATTGCGATTGCAGTGCGCTTGATTACACAGAAGTCGACTGGCAAAAGCCTTGCAGGTGGTTCATTGGGTGATGGTGGTGGTCTCAATAAATGCTGGTGATCCACCGCAAAAGTCTCAACGTTGCGGATGGGTTTGGCGTTGGGAAGAGGGTCCAACGAGGGGATGGTGTAGATGTGGATCTGTCTATCTGAGCTACAAGGTACAGATCTCCGTCCGCGAGGAGGATCAAGAACATACCAGACAAAATAAGCGCGCGGGACAGACAGGGTATCAGAACGAGTTCGTCGATCGGTTTCCCACTGGGAAAGTTTTGGCGTGACGATAGAGTATACGATTCTGGTCGTCGGATGACGATTGAAAAACAAGACGTGATAGTACCAGCGTGCTCACCCGGACTGTCAGGTCCAACCTGGAGAGTGTATCGCAACAAGGAACCGTTGGTACATCCCACATAAATCTCGGAACCTAGACGGCATCTGGTAAGCTGGGAGTTCGGTAGAATGACCAAACCATACCCAATGCCTGGGCGCAGGAGATTTGACCCGCGTCCACTGAGGACAGCAGGGCCTGTAGAACATACGGGGGCACAGTCGACATGTAGGTCCGAGGCTCGTACGTAATCAGCCAAGGAGAGTTTACAGTCGTCGCCGGTTTGCCACAGATCAAAAGCGCAAAGCCATGTGCCCATTCGTGCTTGCTCCCTCCGCCATCCTCGCCGTCACCGTCCATCTCACCCAGCCCGATCAAACTCAATCCAAATGGCTCGACGAGCGAGCTCCATGTCGTTGAGGAGCCCGAAACTGTCTGCAGGTCGTGAATCGCCATCGGCGTCGTCGACGTTTGCATCGGCCATCTTGGGACCAGAGTCAGAGGAATGGGTTAAACAGTGGTCCAGCGTCAACGCAAGAGGTCAGTCAGCCCCCACGATCATTGGGACTACATGTATGCGTGCTCACAATGCGTCCCCGGCGCAGACCTCATCGACTCCCGCATCGTTGCTGTGGAGGCAGACACCTCCGTCGAAGATGCCTGTGATGCAAGTTCCGCTTCCACCATTTCCACGTCAACACTGACTTGTTCGCGTAGCTCCTCCTATCAGAAGATATCCCCTGTCTTGCTGTCAGAGCCCTGCCGGGTACTACGAGTTACCCCTTCGTTGGCCTCTTCGACGTGAGTTGCCATCCGCCATTACTTTGATCACTCAAGCGCTCACCTGCCGAACAGTTCTCAGATGTAAACGCATTCTTGACGTTAGCTGCAACTCGGCACACCATTCCCCCACATGAATTGAAGGCAAATGCTAGTGCTGACCAGATCATGTCCGCCGCTCGTTCAGGCCACGTTCCCGTTCACCTTGTTAGCAGTATGTGGTACCGCGGGGTGCTGTGTACTGTTCCCTGATTTGTGTGATAGACCTGTCCGAGAAAAACTTCTTGGAGACGGTACATTACGATGCTACGATCATATCCTTGTTAGCTACATTTGCACGCGGCACACACCGAGGTAGGTGCAAATACCCTTGAAGTATGATGATCCTCATACTGCAATAGTACTCGTACATTCTCTTCCACCTTCCAACGACTTCCTCGGAATGGTGTCAGACAGGGGTCTTCTATCATGGTTCTTCTCGTACGCTGAACGTACATCCTCATTCCGCTCTTACTTGGATAACTCCCTCTGTGCCCTCGGTCTACCTTCCCTACATATCCACTCTTCCGTCGTCGCTACGACTGGTACGGCTCAGGTACTCGATGCTATGCGCCTTATGAGCGAGCAAGGCGTCAGTAGCATCGCCGTAACCGATGAAGAGCATGGAACGTTACTGAGTGTAGTAAGCGTTACGGATGTCGGAAAGGTACGTCAGTGTCAAATATGTGCGACCTATATTAAAAGTTTTACCAGATGGTAGTTCCGTCCGAAAGCAATCAAATCTTGTCCGCACCCCTCCACCAGTTTATCGCTCAGATCAGGGTGTGTTCCTTGGTGACTTAGGTTGTTCGTACTTCATGTCGCTTCCAGGCGCCAGATGGCTCCACCGATGGAGTGGATAAATATCCTAGTGAGCGACGTTCTATAACGGCACTTCGCCCGAGTTTCTTGACCAGAAGCGTAGTATATCTCGTATCCCCGACAACTAAATTATCGTTTGCAATCCAGAAACTGTTGGCTAGTGCGTCAAATTCGATTTGCCGGTGCCGGTGGTAGCTTACACGTATTCCTGGCATAGCTAACGCACACCGCCTTTTCGTGACTGACAACGACTATTTACCTCCGGCCTCCTATCCTGTTTCTAGCACGGGCAGCCTGTGTGGAATTGTCTCCATCGTTGACAGTACGTGCACCTGTGCAATCGAGACAGACACCGTTTAACGCCCTTGGGGCTAGTCCTTTCACTGTTCGCCATAATTGCTAACATCCCAGACGTGGACCCTACGAAACGCATGCGACAACGTCGGGCTTCGTCATCATCCTCGCAATCCTCACGTTCCGGGCTAGCATCGCGCGATTTCACCCGTTCGCGTTCAAGCAGCCGTGCGAGTTTGCCACTAAGCGCGAGTCCGAGGATAGTGGCGACGAGCGGAGATACTCGTAGCTCCATATCGAACTTGGACACGTTCCAATGGAGTGAGCTTGTGTCACTTCGGAAAACTGAGTAGGGACCCTTCTTCAGGTGGGAGGTGTGTATTCTAGAAGGGACTCCTTTCTTTTGTTTGTTTGAACGTTTTGTGCAGTGTTTGTGCTAAGTACGTCTACGTGGAATTGATCTGGTGCTTTTTAAGGCAAACATGACCCAAGCTGTCCAACTCCGAACGGAAAAGCAGTCCCTCACGTGCCTCGTTCACGCCATCGTTGTGGATCCCGGTATGTGGGCGCTTGTGAGAACGTTCCCTCGTGCCTGGAGCGTTTCGGCTCTGTTTGTGCCCGTCAGCCGCAACTAAGATCGTGACTTCGGTAATCCTGCCAAGTGAAAGAAGTCGTATTACTTAACGTGGCTCCACCGATCATCGTGTACAAATTCTTCCTCTCAAGATACTAGCCCAATTTTTGGGAACTTGCAATATAAGTGGGGGTGAGTAGGGCCAGTGCCACCCACTCAAGTTCTTAACTCTTCCGACTCTCAGCACTCAACAGTCGCAGCTAGCAACTGATCCAGGATGGCAATAACCCCTACCCACCCCTATGACACGTATTCGACAGGCAGGCTACCAGCAACGCAGGGACACTGCAGCATGAGCGAAGAGACTGCTTTGAACAACCTCCGTAACATCATTCAACAGTTGACCAGCCATCAACCCGTAACGCCTCAGGAAACTCTGGCAGAAGGCGAGTGTCCCATCACTTTAGTTAGAGATTGTATTGATGGAAGTGCGTACCCGCAGCGGCTCGGCTCATGAAAACTCTCCCAGCTGAGAATGCAAGGTTGAGGCAGGAACTGAACAAGACGGGGAAGGCCTCTGGTGATGTGGTGATGAGCAGTAAGACCGGTACCGGTACGCACAACACAAAACCAGGTTTCCTACTGTAGGGAGGAGTGTGTCTTCTCAACTTCTCATCAGGTCAAGCGCAGCAGGGTCTTGGTTCCTCGAATCACGGATCTGCTCAGACTGCAAATTTTACTGCCCAGCACCAGCCTAACAAGGCTGCGACGTCGTCTCACCACCAGTACGCTCATCCTCAACAACGTTCACAGGGTGTTTAATTATCGTCGACGTCTTACCGCGCGAAGCTTAGATTGTAGATCGTGTATCTTGTCCTTTCTTGTAGTTACTGACCCCGTTTGTATGACTGTATTGCACGGGATATGAATTGATTGTGATGCCGCAATGGTTGTGTGCGTCATGTCGACAGAGCTCAGTTTATGGCGACGATCGCACCACTTCCGCCCTACCCTTCAACTCAGGCGAGAAAGTCCTTCTCAGCGTCCCAGCTAGCTCATTTCCATCTCAACGTCGCCAGGGCTCTGGAAGACATCATTTCATCACCTGCAGCGAAGTGCAACACCCCCACGACCCGCGCATTCGTCTCGACCTATGCCAGCGACGCCGCCCACCAAGTTCTCCAAGGCCTTATCTGGGGAAGTCCTGAATCCCTCAGATTCGATGAGAACGTATATCCGCGAGTTCTCATTCTCGCAGAGAAACTTGCGTCGTCGCCTCCTGGGTTAGATCTAGGTACTGTACTCGATCTGTGTGTAGCTTTCACAGAGAGGTCCGCACGCCTCAAGGACATCTTGTCTGCTGCGCTGACAGGTACACCCTCACTGCCTTCCACATTTATGAACGAGGTCGTCCCGGCGTTCACTGTGCATCTCAGCCCAGCCCGCTCCTCCGGACTATATGCCCTCCGCAAGACCGCACACTGCCTTCTCAATCTACTCCGCCCCTGTCCATCCGAGCTTGTCCGGCCGTTTATGCACAGTAGGGATTTTGTTGTGGCCCTTGGGCGTGCGTACGACGAGGGTTTGTCTTCGATGGCACACTCGTATGGTGGGATCCGGAACATTGATGATGGTTCTCGCACATTGGACGACTGGGAACGGGTTTGGATCGAGACCAAGGTAGCCCTTGTGGATACACTTCACGTCATTATGAAATGCCTCGTGAAAGACATTTCGGTTGCTTCAGGACCCCAGCTTTCGGTGGAGATGGACTGCGCGTTCGGAATCGTGAATGCACTGATGGAAATTAGGTCTGGAACACAACATTCTGCCGCCGGTGACGGTGAACTGCCCTTTCTCGATCGTTCACTCATTTCGGACTACCAATATGCGTATGGTCTTAATCGAATGCTCTTCTCCGCGTTGCGTGGTGCATCACAAGAGGATGCAACCGCGCTGTCTCTAGACGCTGCATTACGCGCGCTGCGTGTCGACACCTCGCGTCCTAGCGACACACACGACCCAGGTGCACTCAAGTTAATTCTTCGATCATGGGGGACCCCACCACTCTCCCAGAAGGAGTTGAAGACATCATCATCAAAAGGCAAACAGAAGGCGAGGGAACGTTCCCCTTCACTTCCCGTGATTCCTGGCACAGCACAGAACCCGGATATCGACATTAAAGTTGTACAAGTACTTGACATATTTCCAGATGCTTCATCGAGCTATATTCGTAGACTGCTGGAGCATCCCAGTTACCCTTTCCGAGGAAGTGCTGAGAGGGTCATTGAGGCGCTCTTAGACGGCACTGCTCCTAACGAGGCTGAAACAGATACCATAGAAGGCTTGACAGAATCCACACGCGTTGCTTCTGATGCAGAAAGGATCGAGAGAAGGAACGTTTTCGATGATGAGGTTATGGACATTTCGAGATTGCACCGCGGCAAGAAACAGTGGGGATCCACCCGATCACTTAAATATTACTTATTCACATTTTTCACAGACGAGATGAGCCCATTTTCCTCCAAAACAAATCAGAACGGGGACGTATGAAAGCAGATATTTTACGGAGAATTCAAATTATGATCGCGGACGAGGATGACGAAGACCAAGGCAACGAAGAAGTTGCTTACATGGACGACCTGGACGGCTTCGGAGATACTAGAGTCAAAGTCACTGGCGATGGCGAAGATGTGGATATCAGCGACGAGAACGGAGAGCGTGGTAATGAACTCATCGCCCCTGAGACTATCTTGGAGCTCGCATACATTCGTGATCCAAGGCTGTTCGCCCGTGATGCCGAGACACGACGGAGTAAGGATCGTGCGCAACTGAAAGCACAAACAGGTGGGTGCATTATGAGATGGTGGAGTGGCTTCCTGTTTTCTCATAGAAAATATGCAGGGTGGACAGATGAACAAATCGAAGGGTGGAAGATTATGCTGGAAAGAAACGTGCGTGCAGTGTGTTTAAAGCGTCTGAACTGCTGAGATATGCACAAAACACGTGCCATTTTAGCCGAAGAAGGACCACATATTACAGAAACACGAATTCCAGGGGAACAAAGTTGTCGAGATGCCACCGGCTGGCAGCGCTAGCGGAGAGCACCACCCACCTCATGGGGCTTCCGGCCGTACACGGGGTAGGGGAGGGAGTGCGCGAGGTCGTGGCTCAGAACGTGGCCGTGGCCGTGGAAGGGGTAAAGGCAGAAGCGAGGGTGGAGGTGGCGAAGGAAATGAAGGCGGAGGTGAAAGCGGAGATAGGGGCGAGGGTTCTCGAAGTCGGGCGCTCAAAGACAGACGCAAGGCGAGTGTCGCGAATCACAACAGAAAGCGGGGACACGACAAAAAAATGGCCAAGACAGGTTTCGGCCCCTCAGGGTGATTATGAATGCTGCATGACTACCTGCGATGCCACCAGTGTACCTCAATTTTACATTCGATTCTGTATAGTACAGCATAGTGTCCTGCATGGCACAGAACCGGAAATAACGACAACTTGTTGCAGTTCACTGAGGGAACATCTTTTTGAACCGTGGATCGAACGTTAGTTCGACGACATCGTTCACCAGCTTCATGTCTACAGATTGACTGCGTAAGGCAGAGCACGTAGTAGATGGAAGAAGCAGTCCCACCCAACTCCTTGTCCGAGTCTAGGTTGATCCCAAAGAGAAACTTGATAGCAGACTCCCCGACGACTTGACCGATGATTTCGACAAAGGTCGCGGTGAGCCCGCTATTCTTTAACGACTGATCAGCCTCTCCCGCGATGGTTGAACCGGTTGATACACGCTTACTGGGTTCAGTCGTACTTCGACCTGACCCCCGTCGCAAGCCTCGACAATGACTGACGCGCCCTGGAACTGTCCGAACGCGGCCAGTGCCAATTCATTAGATTGCGTTCGGCGAAGGCGTGATGCAACAATCTGCAGCTGACCTTGAGCACCTTGCAGGGAAGTCTCACTGTGCGACCCATGAACGCAGGCAGACGCGCAGAGTTGACTCGAGGTGATAGCAGTTCCATGTCGTTTGGTGGTGGAGTTGACCCAAGAATCTTAGCGAGACGCGTCAAACCGTGTGTGGCCAATGGCACAATCAGTCAACCGGTCAAACAGATTCACCCAGTGACCATCTCATGTATCAGAAGCCCGTGGTCCTTCGTGTGTTCTGCCACCATTTATCCGTTCATAACGAGTCATTTGACTCGAATGTTGAAGTTAAACGACATTCTAGCAACGTAGCCCAGGTGTACAAGAAGTGTTCATAGAACAGGCGTGTATCAATGTCTCGCAGCCGTTTGTTAGCTCCACTAAGCGCGGATGGTGAAGCCTTAAGACCTTTCCATCATGTCGCGTGCAGAACATAGCATCAACGCTATCATGTCCTGCCCAAGTTCTGACGGTGCCACCGCTAAACTACTGCACACGGGGTGGTGGACGTCACGTTTGTTGATCTGGGTCCCTATATGCGTCTTACAATGCACAAACTAATTCGATCAGCCATACGAGTATCGCATCGGAAGATATGACCGATACTTTATCTCAACTACTATAAGCCGTAGCAGGGTTAAGGGCTCAACTTCAACGTGCAGGTAAGACCCTTCAAACTCTTACTATTCTTTCAGGGTCTATACGCCACTACAGCTCTCTGGTCAACGTTACAATTCAGATCCATGTGCTCTGTGGTTCCCTAGGCCAGATACCGCATGTCACAAAAATCAGCAGCTCAGCTGTTGGTCGACCCTCAACGAGCGTGTTCCGATACGTACTACGGACGAACTTCCCGAACGATGTAATTTAACCAGTATCCGATACGAAAAACGGAACAGTAGTACAGTGCGGCGGTTCAATGGCCAGATATGTCTTGGCATGACACAGGGTTCGTGTTGCGTCGACTTTTGGGCACCAACCTCACTCTTCCAAGAAGAAGTAGTTGCCCATGGCTAGGCATTCCCATGAGACGATGGCACCAGGAAACAGCACCGGAACATACCCTTCTGCTCACGATCCTTGATACTGTTGAGCTTGTTAACACGAGGCCTGAAGTTGGTTGGATCGCGCCTGAACGTAATCTGCAGGGATGCCAAAAAGCGGTTCATGCCAGTAAGAAGGGATTGGGGTCTGACGAAAAGTGATTAGACCGGCGATCGATTGATACACACATTGCTGGGAGATATGGTTGACTTACGGTGTGGCCGTAGCCGATATCGCAGGCGTGCCCTCAAATACGATAACACGGTCTGCCAGGTAAGTGGCCATGATAAAGTCGTGCTCTATGACGAATGCTGTCTTTTTCGAGTGGAGAATAAATCTACAGAACGATCAGCACAGTACGGAATTTTCAAATCGAAGCTGATACCGTTTGATGACTTTGCTAGCAATGATACGTTGTTCTGAATCCAAGAAACTGAGGAGCTGGTTAACAGAGACAGAGTAGCGTTGGTAAAACGTGCATACCTGCTTGGTTCATCAAGAAGGTAAACAGATACGTTTGGTTTGCCTAGGTACAGGGGTTATAAGTTGATGAATCCATGCCGCGAACTGCCTACCAAGAGCCAAGACGATAGCCACTCGTTGCAGTTCTCCTCCAGATAGTGTCTTCACCTCTTGGTCCATAATGTTGTCCAGGCTCATTGGCTTGAGGACATCGCTTTGGAATTGTGGGTGCATGAACGCTTGTTTTATTTGTTTGATGAGCAACATTCGGACAGTACCAGAAAACTTGGGTGATATCGTCTGCGGCTTCAGCGACACTGCCAACTCCATCTTGTCTGATTCAACATCCGGTGTTGTGACGCCAGCCAATAGTCGAACGAATGTAGTCTTCCCAGTACCATTTTCACCCAGCATGACAACAATCTCGGAATCGGTAAAGCTCCCAGGCTCTACAGTAAGCTTGAAGTTGCCCATCGTCTTCGTCATGGCAGGGTACGAATAATGCCGAGTTTTGTCGACGATAAGTTCCTCCGCAGTCTCCATCATCTTGAAGGATAGCGATTCCTCTCGGAAACGGAGGTTCTCAGTTGGAATGAATCCATCGAGGAAGATGTTTATGCCTGTCGCGCGCTCCAGATTGACACCCATGGTGAGCAGAGTGGGGCTTACCTTCACGGACGGAGTAAGGCATCGTAACCACACCGTACATGGAAGGTTTCCCGTACAAACAACAAATGAAATCAGAAAGGTAGTCCAAGACGGAGAGATCGTGTTCGACGGCAATAACATAGCAACTGGGGTTAAGAAGTGAACGTATCACCTCGGCAGCTTTCAAACGTTGCTTGATATCTAGGTAACTCGACGGCTCATCAAACATATATCTATTTGGATATGAAGACTGCGTAGTCAGTGCCTGAGCTGGGATCCACTTACACGTCTGCCTTTTGGATACACGACATGGCGATGGCAAATCTTTGTAGCTCTCCTCCGGAAAGCTGGGAAACTTGGCGGTCGAGAACGTTATTCAATTCTAACTCGTCACACAGTCGTTGCTTATTGTCAAGCTCTAGTTTGGAATCCAGCATCTGGGCAACAGTCATGTCACCCTTGATAGCCCGTGGTATATGGTCGACATATTGGGGCTTGATCAGAGCTTTCAAGTTGTCTTCAAGGACTTTTGTGAAGTAATTTTGCAACTCGGATCCACGGAAATATTTCAGGATCTCTTGCCAATCGGGCGGATCCTAGAGCCATAATTGAGTACCGGGGGCTGAGAAGAGCGATGCTTGCTCACGTCGTATCGACCCAAGTTCGGCTTGAGTTTTCCGGCAAGAATTTTGAGTGCTGTACTCTTTCCTATACCGTTAGTTCCAACTAACCCAAGAACTTGCCCGGGTCGAGGAGTAGGTAGACGATGCAACTTGAATGAATTGGCAGTGTAACGATGCGTGACCTCCGATTCCAGATTTGTTGGTAGGTTAATGATCGCAATGGCTTCAAATGGACATCTTTGATAGACAGTGAGAACAAAGAGAAGGTTTGCGAACCAACTCACTCACTTCTTAACACAAATACCGCACCCGATACACAAAAATTCTGATATGAAAGCGATCTTGTCTGTTGGCTTCACTTCGATACATAGTTTACCTTCCAAGCTAATTCAGCAAAACTGCAGGAAACCAACGAAAGCACTCTCACCCATCTTCACGACGGGGCATGACTATCCGCAAACGATTTTCAATACACCTCGCGTGTGTTGTACTGATCAACTAACCTTTTTACATTCCTGAGCGCATCTCTTGGGCTTGCACCTGTTTGCATCTACAATGGCGATACGAGTGATTTTGTCTGCCATCCTGGAAATTCTGAAAGGCAATGGCCTCAGCGATGGGTTGTAGTAGTGACTCTGTACGCTAGCCTCATGCTTGGAAATCGATCAGCGTGAGTCCTGACTGCCTTATTTAGACGTGGCCAGTCGGTCCGCGTCAAGTCGTTCGCGGTTACTTAGGACTTGACATACCCCGTATACACCAGCGTCATCGAGTTTGTCGGCCATGGGGAAGAATAAATCAGGTTCGAACGAGAAGAAGGGTAATTCAAGCAAGACAGCAGTAGAGCAATCCGAGAGCAAGGTCCGGTTTGCCTTCAGCGAGCTTCGAAGGAGTCTTCACATGATCTCGCGCTGACACAGGGCAAGGGATCACTGAAGCCCGCTACTGCTGTCAACGTCCGTCACATACTCTGCGAGAAACATTCAAGAGCAATGGAGGCCTTGGAGAAAATTCAGGTAAAGGACGGTGCGGGCATATAGTCACCGAAAGCTCAGCGCTTGCATTCAGGGGGGACAGCGATTCGACAAGGTCGCTCAAGAGTATTCTGAAGATAAAGCCAAAAGTGGGTCATCGGATATTCCTTGTGACGTCTCATTTTCTGATAGATTTGAAGCTGGTGGTAGCCTGGGTTGGATGACAAGAGGTTCTATGGTCGTAGGTGCCTCGTGCTATATGGTGGACGGGGTGGATGAATTGATGTTGCTCGCGTTAGGGTCCGTTCCAAGATGCAGCATTTGCTTTACAACCCTCAACTGTCGACAAGCCGACCCTTTCGCCACTGGTCAAAACGAATTTCGGTTACCATATCATTATGGTCGAGGGCAGGCGATGAAATCGGAGGTTTCTGTTCATCAGTCATGTTCACAAGATTACCCGTGCCGTCCACTACGTAGTACAACACGCAAATAGCTACACTACAGTACTGGCAGGGCGACGGAGAAACCGCGTGTATCAGTGTGATGGCCGGTGGCCGACGGTGTGTGACAGTTCAGATTGTGCAGACCAGGATCACTGGAATCAGTTGAAACCGACGTATGATGGCTCCGTAGTAAAAAGTCCTCGACCAAGATCCCCAGCACGAGATAGTAGCGCTAGAATATATTAGGCGATGCGACGAACGACCAGTATGACAACGCCATCAGGGTATAATGAACGAACACTGAGGATGGCATCGGAATTGTATGGTAGATCTTCATTCGCCCAGTGAGATGTAAGAAATCAACGGTCGTGATTGTCATAGAGTCCGAGAGGATAGAGTCGACACAGGGGTAAGGGTAAGATAGCAAGGTCACCCTGACCCTCAGGAATGTCCACGGGAGTCACCTCAAAGGGTCATTATAACTCCAGGGTACTGCTCACTTGAAGAGCTACCTGCATAAACAGGGGAAGCAGAGTGGCAAGGAAGCACACGATGTCCAAACCTCACAGAATCGCATAAGCAACCAGGTGTCCAAGGTCGTCATCGTGCAGGAGTAAGCCCAGAATTGTTGCCCAGTTAACGAGGGGTAAAGTAGTGGTCGGCACTTTTGTCGTCCTCCGTCCAAGCACTCGGAGTGAAAGGTGTTTGTAATGCTGCGCCTCCCTCCGGATCCTCAGAAGTCGGCTCCACCACTAAGGGGGTGAGAGGTTCCTCTGAGGGTGCCAGAACAAGTTCGTTGGGAGCTGTTCGTGACTTTCTGCCTCTTTTGAGAGGTCTGCCGTCGCTTTCCTTAGTCTGAATGAACACGACGTGTCATAAACAGGTCATCCAAGTTACTCTAGACAGACTTACAATCGCATCATTCTCAGCTTTATCGATGATCAAGCGCGAAGCTGCGGGCTTCCGCCTCCGCCTTGGTGGTTCGGGATCCGGGTCTGGTGTCGTACCAGCCGACGCAGGAGTCGCATCGGGTTGAGTAGCGGCCCTCCGGCAGGTGGCTGTACGTTTTGGTTCCCCATTTTGCCCGTTAGCTGTTCGCTTGCGTTTGCCGCTAGTACCATTAGATGCAACTGCAGAAGAGCCCCGAGATACCTCATCATCGTGTCGCCGGATATCTGTCAGTAGAGCGTTTCCTCGCTGCTTTGCATTCCTCCCGTTCCTGCGCCGCCTTCCAACACCGTACTGCATGACTGCCTTCCGGAAGTCCACTCCTTGTTTCTTCTGCAGGTAGTAATAGGTGACGCACTGCGCAGGAGTCTTGTTTGAAAGCCTTTCGGCGATCAAGCCAAATTGTTTGGGATGAGCAGCGAATTCCGTCAAGAATATATTGCGCTCCTCTTCCGTCCAGTAGTCACTCCCACAGCAGTCGCCATAGAATTCCGCAGGGTTATCAATGATGCTATTTGTGTCATCGAACAAATAGGGTATTGAGCCATGCGTGACTGATACCATGTCCGGGATCTTGGCAACATTCTTGATGGCAAGATAGTTCGGATCAGTGAGCTCTTCCACACCCAAGCTAGCAATGATTTGTTCCATTTCCAGGTCGGAACGGACAGCATCACCAAGGATTGCAGTCGAGCGCCGAGTCGACCTGCCGCCAGAAGGGACAGCAACTTCCTCTGTTACTCCAGATTTCTGTTCCTCATCAAGACGAGCACAGTGCTCGAGCCACCGCTCATGAAGCGCCAAATACTCTTCCTTCAGCCGGCATGCCTTTCCAAAGATTTCAGATTGACGTTTGGCGAAACGTTCAACGAAGGCGGGTTGAAGATTCTGATGTTTGCTAGCCCGCTCACGCGAACGACCATCGCCCACCACTTCCTCAAACAAACGGCTTTGGCTGTCCAAGGATACTGGTACCTTCTGCAGTTCGGATACCACCTGGTTTGCACGAAGCAGTGGGTAGACTCGTTCATCTCGTGTCTGTCGGTCGCAACGAAGGCGTGCAAGGACAACGAGACGAAGTCCATCTCGGACGGAAGTTAGCTCCCCTGATTGTTGTTGGCTATTAAGGCGCAACTTCTTGGAAGCAGAAGTCCGAATCGCGCTATGGTCGCTGACTACAATGTGGGGAAGGCTTTGGCCGAGCTCCGGAGGGAAGATGCCTAAACCTACTCCCAAGCCTCCAACGGTTGTAACGGAAGGAGTGGGCATCTCGGGCACCTTGGACACAGGTGGTGGGGTGACAGTTGAGAAAGAGGGTAGCTGTTCCCTTTCATCAGAGTTAAATGAGACACCAGATGGTTCAGTAGCTGCTTCCGAGACCATTAATGGCTCTGTCGCTTTTGTTGCATTGCCACCAGGTAATGGTTCCTGAGAGTCCTCTTCGAGGGGACGCATCTCCACGGAGCTTCCATCCACGCGTTCTACCCCATGCTCCGGGGGTTCTAATTAGTCGACGATTAACATTGCGTCCGTAACGGTGTTACCCCAACCCATAAAAGAGCGCGTACCTTGAGCAGGAGTATTGTCAGCTGACGCCAGAATAGGCGTAACAGGTGATGGTAAATGAAGGTCGTGATTTGCACATCTACCCGATAGTCCATTGGCCACGTGCACTATCTCGTGGTTACCTGACTGCGTAGAACTGGGGTCCTTGAACACACCCTGATTTGAGGAATCTTCTTCGAGAATATTCTGATCATACATCTCCGTCGAATGGTGCATATTATCCTGAGGTGCCGTATCATCGCGGCGGATTGACGTGGGATCGGGGGGCAACTCCATCCTTGATTCGGAGATAGCGGACTGTGCCTGACCAGATGCTCTAGACGATGGTGAAGATGATCGAGACCTGATTTTTCTGCGTGGAGGCTCTATAGATTGCGGATTCCACTGAGGATGTAACGGGTGCATTTTGTACGAAGGCTGTTCTCCAAGTACTTGCGAGGTCTGTTGGTACACAAAAGACGTGGACGACGGTTCGTACTGGTGCACAAGGAAGTCAGGAGTTTGCCGGCGGTAAGGAGGTGGTGGATTTGTGTAAGGCTGAAACTCAGGCGAGAACTGGACGTTGGTATACGACGTAGGAGTTCGCCACGTGCTACTTTTGACGTTCCCATCGCTGGGTAGTGGCTGGGTACTCTGACGAGGAGGCGAAGCCGGAGAGCGGGCGTATTGCCGAGGGGGCGTACTGGCGATAGAGCTCGAACGATAGTCGTCTTCGTAGTCCCCCCGTTTCCCTCTGTGTACCATAGATGTTACACTTTCAGTAGAATAGGGTTGCCTCCTAGGTTCATCGTCGTAGTGAGGACGGTAGGTGTCGGCAGTACGTGGGTAGGAGTGCAGGTCGCGCGATCCCTGTGCGCCAGGGTGAGGTCGATAACTGTCACCTGTAAAATGGTGCACAAAATCCGTACGGGCGGCAGGTTTATGTGGAGGTTGATCTCTTGTGAAATGTGCGCGACGGTCCGAGTGCCGGTTCGACGTCAAGTCTGACCTAAGAACAAAAAAGATGTTAGGAGGAAATCTCACCTTCCACAACTTGACGTACGGATCATATCGCCCAGATCTATCAGCGAATTGGTGTGCCCAGGTATCTGATTCGAACATCCTCTCCGCCATGGTATCGCGGCGGACATTGAGACGTGGGGAAGCAGGTGGGGATCGCCTATCGGGATAATAAGACGACGTCCTTCGGGATCCTTGTTCCCAGGGGCGTGAATCTATCGCCCTGAACCTATCGTGGAGCCCCGGTGACGGACTACGACTATAGTTCTGGGGACGCCATTTATTAGGTCTGTAGTTATTCGCATAATCCTCACGATAGAGTGTTCCTCCATGAGGTACATAGCTGTCGTAGGCGTGCCTCCTGGGAGAGGGTGACCTGCGACGAATTGGATACTAAAACACTCGACAGTTTAGCAACATGAGGAGGGTGGGAGACGCGTGGAACTGACTTCGAATGAAGGAAATGTGCCAGGACCTGTTCGATGTAAATTATGGGGAGACGCCATTGCTTCTAGCAAAGACTTCGAGCAGGCGCGATAATCCTGTTGAAGACGGCTGTGGTCACCGTCACGAGAGGCAGACCCAGTATGATTGAGTGCCCCAGGTTGCCGTGAGCAACAAATGGTCTCCTGTAATGCTATTCTTGTCTTGTGGGTCAGTAAACGTGCACCAAGATCCACTGGAGTCAACTACGGGTGATACAGACTGCAAGACTGTCCTAGAGCTGAGCGTTTGGACAGTTGGTCAACGGTAACTGGTGGTCGCTTTGGAACTCCGCACCTTACAAGGCTTTGCTATTACATACGGGTGGTACTGCACCGGTGGTGAAACATGCCATGGACGCGCTCCATGGCTTCAAGGACGTTCAGTCGCTCAGCTTCCAACGCCCAATAATCCGAAGGCTCATACTAGGCTCCTATTGGGTCGTTATCCTCTTTGCAATACCGTTCTGGTGGCGCCTCACGAGCATTGAACGCATCGCACTTCCCTCTAATCGCGTCTATGCTCAGTTAGAGAAACGACCTGTCTTCCCAGTGAACGTACAACTCGATGGGTCCAGTTTCCAGGGCAGAGCGTCATCCTTGGCATCAGAGTTAAACGTCCTCCTGGCACAATCCATGCGAACGTCTACTAGGTGGAGTAACCTAGACGTTCACGTTACCGTCGATCAAAACGCAGGTACGGTCACCCAAGTTGACTTCTTTTACTTTCCAACGTCGTCCTAGCCGTAGACAATCAGACGGCCCACAGCGTGTATACAATTGCGGTCGGCAATGGCACCGTAGTTCGGCATCCACGACACTTAATTCTAAGCCAGGATGATGCCTCTTCTGGTAGGTTGAGACACGCAAGTTCGATCAGTTCCAGAGGTGACCGCGCCGTATTCATAGCTACGAAAATAGCCGATGTTCTGACGGGACTCCTGGCACCGGAAGCTTCGTCAAGAGTGCAGCGTGTCGTACAATACGCCAAACGTTATCGACTCGCGTTTACCTTGCTTAACGAAGATGTCACATCGGACCAGCTCATTCACAGCTGGGATATTCGCGCAGCTCTTGCAGGAAAGTGGTCTTACCTGCATGCATACGATCCCTTGGCTGAATGGTTTTAGAACATATTTCTCCTGTTCTGTCGCAACTAAACGTTCTTCATGACTTTCTGATAGAGAGTCAAGTCCAATTTCATGCACCTCTGGCCTTTGAGCCAGTTCAGATCGTTTCTGAAAATAGTACCTTGTACGGACTCACACCTGGGGACCTCACCATTTTTGTAAATTCAGCTGAGTGGACATTATGTGAATCTCCGACGTTTGATGTGCAGTAATGAGGGTTCTTAATGCTTGCTTTCAGCTTCGAGTGTCTCCGAAGATCCAGTGCTCCATTTCCTTTTATTCGTGCCTTCCTCATCTCGACAGCCACTTCATATACTAGACACGCAAGGTATGATGTCACCGGCTGTACCTGAATGAACCACTGAAGCCTTTGCAGGGTCTCCTACGAAGCGTGCTGTGTTCCTTCTACCGCAGTGGGGCGGAATATACATTCTCAATCACCTTGGACACGTTGGCACAAGGACGCATTTGACTGCTGTTGATTTGTCGCTGGTCTTCTCAGCCTTCGCCGATCAACTCTCCGCCTTATTAGGTGTTTCAAGTCTGCCCCATGGCGTGAAGTCGGACGACCCTTTCACTTTAAGCGACTGGCAGCTCGACGCCGTCCTCCGTTACCGTGCACTAGAGAACATCGTTGGGACGCAACAGACACTTCACAGCATTGTGAAACTGGTGGATCAAATCAAAAACATGCCAGTGGACGAGACTGTGAGAGGAGATGTACAAAACGCCCTCACAGCTTTGGAGCAGGTCTGTAGCTTCTTTGTCGCATTTTTCTGAGTTCGTGAGGCAAACACATTTCACTCTAGGCATACCAATCCACATCAGGGCTTCCGATTACTATATTACAGCGGTCCCGTGAGGCACTGTCCTCGGCATCGCACGCTTTTTTCAACCCCGGCATGCTGGCGCTGCTGTATTTCCCTGCGGAGCATAAATATGCGGTATATACTCCCCTGTTCGTGTCCATCGCAGTGCCTCTGATTGTTGCACTGGGTCGAGAACTCCACGCGTGGCGGCGAGAGCATCGGAAGACGGCAGGCAAATAAAGTGGATCCTCATGTACCACACCCACTTCTAGATAGAACATTGTTCAATTAACGTGTCGTGGTGTAATCCGAACGACTCATGCCATTACTCGTAGACAAGTTTGTTGATGGGAAGACCCACATCGCGCCGTGCTAATACTGTGTGGTGTCACTCACGTGATCAGCACCAACTCAGAATGATTGAATTGTTGTGATACTTGGGAAGGACCCACGAAATCAGGTTGTGGGCTTGTCTGTGGTTGGCTGCGGTCCCCTCCCACCATGAGCACAGCGAAGTTCAATGTCGATGGAATGTTACTCTTCGAACAGCCCTTTGCCCGAGTGTGTGGTGTTCCGTGCTAGTCGCCAGAGTGACTTAGCAAACCTACGCAGGTCCCTTACGAGAATTATCGCAAGGTCTTCCGGGCATCCCAGCGGAATATCGAAAAGGAGCTTGGAAGTGTTCTGTCGCTCTCCAATGACCTACAGAAACGTTCTGTGGCGGATGACGGAAGCCTCGAGGAGGCGGTCAAGGCAGTGGATGGAATGATTGGCCGAGTGGAGAATCTCAAGCGCAAGGTCGTCTTGTTGCCACTCCTTCCGGTATCACTCATACTCATACTCTCACTTCGTACAGCTTTCGGACCTTCAGGAGAACAATGGAAAGCCTACTCTGGATGTCATACAGGAACGCCTCCACCATCTTGCAAACCTTGAAACTCTGCCGACTACTAATGGTCCAGATTTCTCCCGTTGGGCTGATACAAGACTAGACCGATGGTTGGTCGACTGGGCTCTGCGTGGTGGCCGTCACCAAACCGCGAGGACCCTCGCCCAAGAGCGGGGTATTGAGGTAAGTTGACTGTATTGGGCTTCAGCATTCCGTATTGACCAGTTGAATCATGCTAGACCCTGGTAGATATCGATCTATTCATGGATATCCACAGAATTGAATCCGCACTTCGCCGGCATAGCTGTGTTGAAGCCATAGCATGGTGCAGTGAAAATAAGACGGCGTTGCGCAAGATTAAGGAAAGTTCCAAGCTGCGCCACTCCGTGTCAGGAACAGCGCTTTCTAACGGGCTGACAGAGCACCCTCGAATTTGAGCTCCGGCTTCAAGAATACATTGAGTTAGCGCGGGCTCGGAAAATGCAAGAAGCAATTGCATACTCAAGAAAGCACCTCGTTTCCTGGCAGGAGACTCATCTGTCTCAGATAACGCAGGCGTCTGCTCTGCTCGCCATCCTGCCGTCTACAAACTGCGGGCAGTACAAGGTCTGTGATTTCCTCATGGAGCGACCAATATACTGACGGCCGTGTAGCGACTGTACGACGATTCCCGGTGGACGTCGCTGATACAATCTTTCCGTTTAGCCGCATACACCTTGAATAGTTTATCCACAGAACCACTTCTTAACCTCGCGCTCTATGCTGGCCTTGCTGCTCTCAAGCTTCCCGCTTGCTATGATCACAGCCCGAATGTAAACTGCCCCGTTTGTGATCCTAATATCAGGATACTCGCGAGCGAGGTGCCGTATAGTCACCATGCGAATTCTACGATCGTCTGTCGCCTTAGCGGGAAAATAATGGACGAGGATAACATGCCCATGGCATTCCCGAATGGTTATGTCTACTCGAGAGAGGTAAGTGAATTAGGTGACTTAGGGCACAAGCTGACTCCGGCCGTCCTTGCGCAATCTTGACCCTATTTTCCGTGAAGGCCCTCGAAGAGATGGCTGCAAAGAACGACGGGAAAGTCACCTGCCCACAGTCAAATCTTACGTGTGATTTTTCTACCCTTAAGAAAGTATTTATCTCGTAGGAGTTCGATATTATGTGGGCCAGGATAGTACTTTTTACTTCTTGGTGCTGTAACTATAGCTAGTAAAGAACAAGTGAACCGCGTATGGTATTATTATTGCGAGTACTCCCAACCGCACACGTGCCAAGTTCGTTTGCTTCGGTAGCGATGAACCTGATCACCTCGGCTTGTTTTGTACCAATCTGGGGCAACGTGTCGAAGATTGATTCCAAGATCTGGCGGACCGAACCGTATCTCAGACCTGAACCTAATACGCAACGGCCGCCCTCAACGTGTCCGTGCGCAAGTGACACGCCCTCCCGACTTGTCCACCTACCCTGCAGCACCGGACCGTAGTGAATTTGTTTTCAAGTTGGTGGCGGGACACCTCCGAGTCGGCTGAGGCTAGCGGCTGAAGGGTGAAGAAATGTGCGTCGTTTTTACACCACATTTACGTTTCTCAGTAGCCTTGTAGGGAATTGCTGCCTGTCAAGAGCCCATGATACGTTCGCCTACCATTCGGACTACAGGTTCTTGGTCAAACTCTCTCGCATCGTGCGGCTGCTGGTCGCAGGGTTGGTTGCGGATGGGACCAGGCGTAAATGTTTAGCACTTGCAGGTGGTCGATCTCTTCGCTTAATACATACTGGAACAGGTGGGTGGGTGGGTGGCCAACATCGGACTATAGGCAATGTGCCTCGAATGACTCTTCGTCATGCATTCAGGGCATGCTACTTCGCACTCCGAGGCCAGCACACCGCGATACCCCGTGCATATCTGCAAATTGGGGTTTGCCCGCCGTGGGGCACGTGATGCCTCTCTTGGTACCACCTTTCAGCATCGCCCACTCAGCCAATGAACTAGCTATTTTCCGGAATAGTTTGGACTGCTTGACTGCAATTAGTCCGTTGTTTCATACCAGGCCGTGCTGTCCTGGCGTTCTCGGTGACGCATCCGGCTCACTCTGCATTCATTCCCGCTCAGGCGCCAATTCCGTCCAGTCATTCTTCGCAGAATAATTCGCATGAGAGCGGCTATTTTCAACACACATATGACGTCCACAAGGTTTTGTGCGGTTTAGCTCACCGGTTTGTGTGCTATCGCTTTTCGATCGCTAGCTTAGGTGTAAGGCGGACTGAAATTCGCAGGCTCAGTTCTCCGTCTCCCACGCTGTTCTAGCCAAGCAGACTCCGGGCGTACCTAGCTGCGAAAATGTTTTATCAATCCACGCGCCGGGTGTCTTGCAGGCTGACTAGCTGGTGCTGCATTGATGACGCGGAGACAAAGTACACGTTGTGGAGGCGGCGGATGGATGGCAAATTGAAAATGAATGTTCGGTTATGATAAGACGTTGCGGATTGGAATATACGGCGTCTCGCTCGGGACCGTGATAATCATATCAGCCTTCCAATGTGAAATTCTGCCTCGGGTGCCCCGCCTCTTGTTGATTTGGCGACGCTATGCTAGTTCATGTTCGCCATTCGTGGTTGAGATGGGGATCCGACGGGTGCCCATTGTCGCATGAACTGTACGTCCTTGGCGTAGAGCTTCGCCGCACGCCCACCTCGAGGCTGGTGTCACCATTTAGGTATTTGTTCCTATTCAGGGCCGCAACTCCAGCTGATGTCTGGAATGTCAATTAGTTTTTCCCATGACTTGATGCCGGGAAGAAGGAGCGAGTCCACCGGAATGATGCGTCTTTCTCTTTCTAGGTACTCGGCGACACCACATGCTATACTGCCTCGCCTTGTCACATACCAATGTATGGCTTTACGTACACTCAAGGCTGCAGCGGACCCGAAAGGTGGTCGATCAAGAGTCTTTATTTCCTCCCTGAGACGGCTGGTGAACACGCTGGTTCATTTTCCGCATGAATTGGCGATTTGTCCCGCCTGCGGCACCTTCACCCACTATAAAGGAGAGGGGCGTCAATCAACCCATTTCCATTGCCGTCCACCCCAGTTATCTCAAGGCCTCTCGCAGCTTGTATCATGTATACGGTCGGCCTACAATCAGCTGCCGATGCTTTTCTTCTGTCCAGCTTGCAGGTTCAAGTTTTTCTTGCCCTTTGTATTCTATTCGTCCTCCTTGTATTCGGTGTCGATGGCAACAAGGTCGACAACGGTTCCCAATCCCCTGCCTTTCTACCAGGGTCTCATTTACTCGCCATCGCTCCCTTCTTCCAAAAACGCTTCGAATTCCTCAATGACGGTTTCCGCAAGACGGGCCAAGCATTGTTCCAGTTCAACATGTTGCGGGCATGTGGTTATTTCATAAACGGATGTTGAGATGCTGAGTCATACTCATAGGATACCGTCATCGTCGTGTCGGGAGAAGCAGGTCGGAAGGCCTTCTTCACCAATCGAGGTTTCGACCTCACCGAAGGCTTCAAAGTACTGTCCGGCGCCGTACGTCACTTCACTTTTTCACCGCAGTCTCCCAGGTTCTAAGTAGCCGCATATTATAGATTCCCGTGGTCAAGGGCGTGACGTCTGATCTACAGACTCGTCGTGTAGCGCTCATCCACAAGCGTCTCTCTGCGGCTCAAAGACAAGAACATCTGACTCAACGTGGGTGTGTTGCCTCTTCGACCTCCCTCCACTGAGTACCTGCCCTTGCAGTCATCAACCCTCTACTAGAGGACTGTCGTCGTTTAATGGAAGCTTGGGGACAGGTTGGGACATTTGACCCCTTTGAAAATATCTATGAGGTATGCTCCAGGACACACCCATGCACTGCAGCTGACTTATGGATCAGCTACTTTTCCAAGCAACTGTACGGTCTATTACAAGCGAAGATATAGCGAATGACGCAGCAGTTGTTCATCGCCTCAAGCGCCTGTACGATATTCTGGATAACGGGACCACCCCTGCAACCGTCTTGCTACCGTGGCTGCCGGCCCCGAACATGCTCAAGAAACTCTGGGCAACGAAGGAGATTTACGGCATCGTTTCACGTGCCGTGGACAACAGGGTGGCCAGTGGCGAGCAGCGAAATGACACCCTGCAGATGCTGGTCGATGCCAAGGATGAGAGATTGGTCATGGTTGGGGTAAGCTGACGATATGTTGAAGAATTGTTCAAGGTCATTGACGCGCCTCTAGTTCATCATGGGATTGTTGGTGGCCGGTGCTAGAGCAACAGGTACTGCAGCGTCTTGGCTTATCACGTTCTTGGGCAACAACGTGGAATGGAAGGTCAAGGCCACTCAGGAGGTCGACCGACTACTAGTCGTATACTCATCTCAAACGAAAACGATGGCTCCCTCCGAACGGCTATCGGCTATTCCTCTGGAAGCTTGGGAAACGGAGACGCCTGTTTTGGATGCGGTTATCCACGAGACACTCCGGATTGCGCAGCCACATACAGCCATGCGTCGCAATCTCGGCCCTGATACATTCATTGACTCCAAACTTGTCCCATCAGGTGCATACATAGTGTACCCTTTCTCGGACGTGCATCTTAACCCGGACATATACCCTGATCCGTGGAAATTCGATCCAAGCCGCGGGGAGGCTAAGGTGCCTTTCGGTTATTTAGGATGGGGCGGTGGTGAGTTCGCGGCATAATATATTACGTGCGTTTTTCCACTGACGACACCATCGTACCAGGGAAAACTGTTTGCCTGGGTCAGCGGTTAGCGAGGTTGGAGCTCAAGCTGGTCACATCCATGATGTTGTTGGGATTTCGTTATTCGACCGTGGGCGCAAACGGCGACCTCCTCGATTCCCCCCCTCGACCCAATTGGAACGATACCCTTCTATGCCGCCCAGAAAAAGGAACGTGTTTCCTCCGCTATGAAAAATCCACACCCACATTGTGACGCCCAAGCTGTGCTTGGCTGTTCCTGGTTGGGGTTTGTGGCAGGGACATCAAACCCTTGTATGAATGTTTACGCAGTCGATGCATCCAGGACTGTTCCTCGAAGGACTGCACCCCTTCCTATTATTATTATTCACTACTTGCAGGACTCGATAGCATTACATGGATAATCTCGAAATAACCCTAGTTAATCATTCTGTTCATGTGCCTGTAGTACCCCGGACGAAGATAGCATACCCTACTGTAAATGTTACTTACATGCGACGTATGGATAGCCATGCAGGGTCGACCACTGCAGTATGTAGCACTGTGTATCGCAATAATACCATATCGACCATGTACAGCTTAGACAGAGCACACGGAGAATTCAGATCAGATAGATACGATCGAATGCTAATACAGGCGAGATATTGGGGTGCGTTCCCTCGGCGTGAAGTCACTGGAAAAAGAGTTCATCCTTGGCAGATAGTGACCCCTTCCGTTTCTGTGTCCCTCTGCCCTCGACGTTCTCATTATTCCTTGCCTCGACAAGGATTTGATTTTCCTTTCTCTTCTCTTCTATCCTGCTCCGTAATATCCGTTCTTCTCTATCTCTCCGCTCCCTCTCCGCCAGTTTCGCTCGCTTCTCTTTCGACGGCTCCCACTTGCTCCGTAAAATACGCCGAACGGCCTCGGGACTGATTTTGAATCTGTTAGCTAGTACTGGAGTAGTGAACATCTCCTTATCCAAAGCGTGAAGCGACCGAAGTGCCTCCATGGCCTCTCGGGATAATTTGCGCGTTGGATTCCACCCGTCTGGAAACATCTCTTTCATCCGTTCCCTGTGGCTACGCCACTCTTGTGGGGTTTCTGAGGTGTCCGAACGAGCGCGACGCCTGACAGGGGGCTCGTCCTCCGTCAGATCAAGTGCAGTCGTGCCCTCTTGGACGAGTGCGCGAGGGGGAACGTGACCTTCGACCCTCCAGTTCCGCCGCTTGGGAAGAACGCCCTCGGAGTAGAAACGACACGATGTAGATTTAGTAAAGAGCACCGGGCATCCGAAGGGCCGGAAAGTTAGCGACCGCTGCACGATGGACATTCGCGCGGACAGTCTCGTTCAGTAAAGTATGTCGACGGGCTAGTCCACAAGCGATTTGCACTCCGCGACTCACACGATCGGCATCGTCCGAAGCTACCTATTAGCAGAAGCTGTTGTTGCAACTTGCAGGGAGCCAAAATTCTTCCTTAGCCGTGTCCAGGTTTGTTTTTCCAGTCGAGGAAATCACAACGTACCGGACCGTCGTCGCCTATATCCCATACAACATGGCTGATGTCTCCGACCTCAAGATCCAGGAAGGTCAGCTTGCTTGTTCCCGTCGACTAGTCAAATATGGTTTGACCCAACATCGTGCTGTGGACGTCCTATTTCCAGCCTACTTGGACGTGCGCTCTGACAAATCGGATACCAACTGGCTGCTGCTTGATTACCAGGTCAGCGTCATGTTCTATAGGGTCGCTTGACGTCTTCAGGTGCTGTCTCTGATTTCGTGTACTGTCCCCACACGTCGTAGTCCGATCGCTCCGATAGATTAGTCCTCACCCAGACCGGCACCGGTGGCTTGTCCGAGCTCCGTGACGCGCTAGATGACTCCAAAGCCTCTTTCGCTTATGCACGTGTCACATACTCCAACGACAAAGAATCACAGCGCGAGAAGTTCATCCTCGTGGTTTGGATCGGTTCAGGTTGCAAGATTTTGCGGAAAGCCAAGGTGCGTGGTTGCGTTGTTTCTTTACGTGGTGTGGCGGATGTGCCTGACACCGCAATGCACACGATGTTCATACATATTCCAAATCCTACGTCACACGCTCGCACCGCCTTTTGCTGTGACGAGTTGACGAGGCCCTGAACTCACTCTCCCGGCTCCACTTTGCAGATCTCTGTTCATACTGCCGACGTCAAAGAGGTGTTGCGAGTTTACTCAATAGAGGTGGCCGCTCGGGAGAGAGATGACTTGAAAGAGGAGCCCATCGTTGTCAGACTGCGGAAAGTGGGTGGCACTCTTCCAACCACACGATGTTGCCGTCAGAGTCTGACATATAAAACAGGCCGGTGGCGCCAGTTACGATGGAATATAAATGCACTCCACTGATATACCCCCCGATCCAGGGTAAACACAAGTCTTGCACCATGCTGTACCCCACTGTCAACCGTAATGCCTCGTGGCAAGTTGGTCTTATTTCTTTTAAGGATTTTTACAATGAAGACGTTTCTTCCGGATCCATCGTGTTTTTCGCTGACGTATAGATCCGTTATGTTTGAGTTGAACCAGAAACAAGGCAGTGGTCCCGATGGACCACAGGTTTACTCGTTGCTTGTAGAAAACTTTTCAAGTTCTGTAATGCCTCGCTCGTCAAGTCGCATTCCCATCCACCCGTCCATGCGCTTGGCACCCAAGACTTTTTCATAAAATGCAATGGATGGCTCATTCCACTGCCCCGGCGAATAAGGTTATTTTTGCAATAGTATCATTAATCAGCTACGGACGTTTTCAGCCAACTCGCCTGCTCACCGTAAGCACAGACCAATCAAGCCGTGCGCAATTCTAGTTTGCCGAAATAGCCGTCAGCGTTGAAACGTTGACCACTCAATGTCGGAAATCAATGGGAGAATTACCTTCGCTTGAGCCACTTTCCCTAGTTCAGCAAAAAAGGCTTTTCCAATGCCCACATTCCTTGCCTCTGGAACGACAAAGAGGTCTTCGAGCTGGAAGAGGCGTGGGTGCGCCACCGAATTAGGCGAACCATCGCGGCCATAGCATCATGCATCATGAATCGTTCACACGCACATATAAGCCTGGCCTTCCGGTCCAGGTAGAGTAGTTGAAGAAATAGAGGGCCATCCCAAGGGGTGTCCCAGGTGCATCTGGCGTCCCCTCGAACGCCAGGAGTGTGTGGGCATAGTGCTTCTCGAAGATGTTTTCCCTCAACTGAAGGTCATGTCGGAACGGTGATTGTTATCAGTCACGCAGAGCGTGAACACTGACCAGGGCAGGAGTTGCCTTGACCGTGGACTCGGGTTCATTTTCGTACGTCGCCTAGTAGTTTCGAATACGGTCTGGATTTGAGTAATCACAACAAGCCTTGGACGGGAAAAGAGAAATACCAATCCAATGATCAGTTTCAAGATGGTGTCCTTACCCGTTGTTGATGTGAGCACAAGTACAGCAAGTGACAAGACTGGAGTACTATGCAACTCACCATATCATCTGCCGTAGCGGGACGAATGTGAAACGGGGGAACCATATTATCTTGCTTTGCCCTCGTCAGACGCAGCCGCGCTCAATCCTTGAGTGATCTCCTACTTGCCGGTTTCCGAGAACGGGGCAGCCCCAAATGTAGTCTAATTTTGCGCAAAAGAGCCCACTTTTGCACGAAAAAGAGGTCGCTGCAAAGTTTTATGTACGCATGTTTGGCCAAACCTTAGTTGTCGACTTTTCATCGACGTACATCCCAAATATCCAAATATTCAAGGGACTTTGAGATCCTGAACACCAACCGCTATGGATCCAGCAAAACTAGCCAAACTTCAGGCCGCGGCTGCGGCCAACCGGCTCGGTGAGCGTGTCTCTGGTTAACAAGGGTTGACTGGGTCGTTTTCGGATCCATCGAAACCCCATGAACTCCCGACGGTCTTCCAGTCCTTGTCTAATGCGTTGCAGGTGGGAAGGGTACTATGCGTCGGAAGGTCGTGCGAAAGGCGAAGCCGTCTTCGGCACAAGATGACAAAAAACTTCAAGGTGCTCTCAAAAAATTGAATGTGCAATCTATCCCTGGTGTAGAGGAAGTGAACATGTTCAGGGAGGACGGCAACGTGTTGCACTTCACTACTCCAAAAGGTGCGTGACTTTTTTTGGCCTCACGGGTGTCCATCGCGGCCCCCCCCGTACAGAAGATCGGTGACATTAACGAAGATCTCTATGTGTGCACCGACAGTTCACGCCGCAGCTCCTGCAAACACGTTTGCGGTTTATGGTGTTGGTCACGTCAAGGAGCTGACCGAACTCGTTCCGGGGATCTTAAACCAACTCGGCCCGGACTCCCTTGCATCACTGCGCAAACTTGCAGAATCATACCAAGCGATCCAGCAAGGACAGCAGAGGCCAGCCACTGCTGGTGCTGCCGAGGATGATGATGACGATGTCCCTGACCTCGTGGAAAATTTTGATGTGGAAGGAGAGCAGGCTGCGGCTGCCGACGTGGAAAAGTTGGAGGACGTCAACTAAGGTACTCGTCGAGCGGGACACGATGTGGACGAGTTACTGGGGAGTCGCTGACGGGAGTATCTACTAAATGGACAATCAGTCGGAGAACCGGTGGAGCAGAGATCTGAAAAACTAAGTGGGGTACAAGATCGTCCTGCAGCTACCTTCCTCCACTTGATGTGGTCCGTTTTGGTTGTATGAACACAACTCTTCCCACTGATTCTGTCCATCCTGCGTATTCTTTTCCTGTGTTACTTGGCTGTTTTATGGTGTTCATGCGACTACAAGACTGCATCTACCCATTTCATTGTAAAATCACAACCATGTCTTCGTACTCTGGGTGATGTTCTAAGACGTCAGCTGTTGTCCCCCTTGTCATTCGGGTGAATTTTTATTTGAGTCGACATCCGCGGCGCGGGCAGAGTAAAGTTCAGGCTATAGACCCAACATACTCCATGCTTGACATTTCACGACAAGAACCTGGCCACGACGGTAAGGTGGGCCCACGTTCAGCCGACCGTAGTGCATATCTCTTTGACTTACGGGAATAGCTCTAAAACGTGAGTCAAAATCAAAAGGGTGAAGGCTGGCGGAACCCCCTTGGACCCTAGTTCCTCGAAAGGTACCTATTAAGGCGACGGCAGAGACGTGGGCAGTAATAGCTGACTCGTCACAGTTGGAAGACAAGGACCAGGGACCCCGTCTTTTCAACTCGGACAGCACCTAGTTACAATTCCCTCCATTCATGAAAGCCATTCCGTGCCGCGCACAAGCCGCAGAGAGCAAATACTGACACACTTGGGGAGAAGGGAGTTAACACGGAGACGAATTAACGCTAACCAAGCACCGGGAATGGGGTGTGGCTCTGAGGCTATCCTGGTAATATGAAGCGCTGCGCGACGGAGAATTTGGGCGGAATAAACAAGCATGTCAGCGATGCCGCGACATTGCATGCATGCCAGAGTCTTCCTTGCGCTGCAACGTATGACATTGGCGGTGCAACGGCATGTGCAGGCTGACGTGGCTATTCAAAAATGATGCGATGGGGCACGTTAGGTGACGCCCTGCCACAATGGCCCCAGACAACCTTGGTGTGTTGCTTATGGCCGTCAAGTCAATTATCCCCTGGCAGTCTAGACGCCATGGAAATTTGCTGGTTGCTGCAAGACGGTGATGTTACAAGGCAGGCTTACCATGCCTATAGACCTGCATCCTGTGGCGTCGATTTCATGCTGTGATGCCATAATCCCTGAAGGCTAATTCATATCAGCGCATTAACCCGTGAAACGGACACTGTTTAATCGATAAAATTACTATCTTGGATTCGAAGCACGGTATTCTTTATTTCGAGAATCCATTGCTTTCGCGTATACTTGTTTGGTAACCATTTGATGAATGTTCACGAGAGGAGTCGACACCAGTCGTTTGCCCCATCCGGCGGGAGGTACACGGCTGTTCAACACCAAGTTGCCCTCAGCGCAAAAACGTGCTCGATAGTTCAAAGGCCAGGAGCTACGCCTCAATACAAAGTGGTGGGTGTACCAGTGCTCGTGTAAGTGAAAGTCGAGAGCCTAGTCCATGCAGGAGCAGGGCGGTTCGGAGAGAGGAATCATGCGGTTTGAACGTATTTAAATACCATTATCCTGCTTCGGATTGCCAGCAGGGATAACGTAAATTTTTTCTCAGAACAGTGAGGGGAAATGGTAACGATTCGTCGTTTGAGTGACCAAGGACCGTATGCAGTAACCACTTACCACCCTTCCGGGGAAATGATAGGGCTGGACTTTGGAGTCAGGGGGGAAATAGGTGGGCATGCGCCTCTAAGGAGGCTACAGGCGTAACAGCGAGCAGTGATATATTTGTCCACCTCCCTATTACACTACTAATTCTCCGGTGGAACCGATGGTCGGCATAGGTCGTAAGTCTGGTACGGAATGCAGATGGAATACTTACAAAACTGGGACTCCAGGTGGAGGTGGCATACCTCTCGGGGGACAAATAAGTATAGTACGAGGCGGGCTATTTTCCAGCTGGTGGCATGTTCGGTACATTTTCCACCGCCTGTGAGGATTAACGGGTGCATTTCACTAGCTTCCAACCAACACGCTGACCGTGTGCCCAGCCTGGTGACCCAGCACGAACGCCTAGTTGGATCTGACTCAACAGGTTGGCCAGCGTTGCACTGCCCTTCGTCGCCAATTGGAGTCACGTGATGACATCCAGGGGCGCCAAGGTTGTTTCGGCGATGGGTTTCAGCTTATGCTTTAGCTTGCTGGACGTGTCTTCGGGACAGCTGAGCTAGCGACCACTGCATTCTTGGATACTTGACGAGGCCTTGCCAGGTGAACCTGCTCTCAATGACCTATAATCAGTTTCAGCCGTCCAATCAGCCTCAGACCCATGCCGTCCAACAGGCTACTTATCCGCCAGGGTCAGGCATGACTAGTTCGATATCTGGCTACTCCGTCCCGCCACAGTCGTATAACCAACGCTGCTTTCAGCGTTCACCTCAGCAACCTTCTGGATTCCAGTACATGAACCAGCAGGTACTCCCGCGTGCTCCGTTCTCTCAACGGCGTATAGAGCATTTTCCACAATCACAACCTTTTCGCCAGACGCCTGCTTTGTCTGTTGTGCAGACTGGCTATCAGTTTGTATCCGGTACGATCGTGCCCTCTCCATCTGGCTCCGCTGCTCAGACTCTGGAACATGCAGCAGCAGGTCCTCCACCCCCGCCATCCTCCTTTCACTCCTCTGCCTCCTATTCATCTCCAAGGCATCAGACTTTCCCCCAACCTGCCACTCCTACAAGTCCCTCAAATTTTTGCAGGCGTCCGCTACCTACTCCGAAGCCTCGTCCGGAATCTTTACCACCTCCCTCTCGCCACACACCACAGATCCAAGCGCCAGCGCCATCACGACCCGCGATTCTGACGCATACCGCATCCTTAGCTTCTATCGACGCGCCGTCGACGCTGTCTTCGCCATCTTCTACAACGTCATCAAATGGCAGCAGACGACCCTTGCCAACTCCTCAGATGCGCTCCGTTAAGCATACATCTTTAGATTTGCGTATTCACTCAACTAGCCCAGCAAAGGCTCCTATTCCGGATAAACTCCTACCTTCTTTATCCCGTCCTCCTACAGTGCCCTCAAAGCACGATGTGCCGGGCTCCGGTGAACAATCGGACCGCAAATCGTTATCGTCCGCATACGCACAGGTATCTACCCGTGACATCGCAGGCGACAGAAAAATGGAAGGTCCCTCTTCCCCAACGAAATTTGTGCCGCTCTGGAAGCGCGAACTTCAAACCTCGCCTTCTCCCGCAGGAAATATCCTACCTGCCATGGGAAGGAGGAGTACCGTTTCCGGTCAACCGGTACCGAAGACAGACGTAGTTCAACGTGTTGATTTACCTGATACCATGGACAAGGCCTCCGAATTCGAACAGACATCACCTAGCCGACGTCTGCCGCTACTAAAGTCAAGTGCTGTCTCTGGTGGTGTGGGCATAGCACAGAATCATGTCACGCGTTCCGTGCATACACGTTCCTTTGTTTCATCTAAAGGCGATGAAAACGAGTATCCCTCACGCTCTGATATTGATGAAGAGGAACCTATAGTGTTTGCAAAGCCAGAAGATGATAGAGACACCCCTTCCCCTCAGTATGGCATTCGTGATTTACCCCAACGTCATCAAACAGTCGTTACGAACCACGAGAATATTCCTGGTAACACTTTTCGGGAAGGAGGAGATATCGTAGTTCCCAATAGCATCAGTTCGCAGCGGGACCGTCCGGCGCCATCTGCAACGTTGCCACGCACACCATCCTCCGTCATTTCGACCGGCTCGCGTACCCCGACTTCCGATGACACCTTCAAGTTAACTAGTGAGCGCAGCAGTAGTGGCCAGTCATTGACTTTTCGCCTTGCTGCACTGGGTCTTGCGGAGGAGCTTGGTTCCAGAAACCAAACCCGTCAGTTGCCGAACTCCTGCTGGCACACCAGTACATCAGCCCCTCAGCACAATCCTGTTACGCAGACTGAATTCCGTGGTAGTGACGCATCCACAAATATATCCGCTACGGATAGTGGGCCTGCGGCCCCTTCTTGCTCGACTAACATCGGAAATCCTCTGCCTAGGCAAAACATACCGAAGGACTCTCATACCGTCGCGTTCCAACAAATGAGCGAAAGACAACGAGAAAAGCAGCGGGAGGTTGTTGATCTGGATGACGCCCCTCCACCGTCTCTGCGGAGATCACCATCCCCTGCACGTGCGACACCAAAAGCTCTCCCATCAATTCAAATTTCCGGCTCTCCCCCGCAGCGGCAGTGGACGCCATTAAAGAATTCTAGGGCAGAATCACCCAACGGGGGTGGTGATCACTTCCGCCCTGCAGGTATTCCAAGTATATCTATATCGGACAGCCGGGGCAATGGTGTTATGTCTAGTCCGGCCACCACCTTTTCTGACGCACCAGCCGTGTCTGCGTCTTCCCCTGACCCTCCCTCGATCTCGATTTCGCCACCTACGGTCCTTATAGCCGATCCCGCACACAGGCCCACCACCCCAACGATCAACGTCCAACCATCAGATTCCCAGCCACCAAGGCAGCATGGAACCAGGCACACCAAAGTGCAAGAAACTGCAACGCCGAAGCGTACTCTACCACCTGTGCCCATACGTTCCGGTGGTCTATTCTGTGGTGGCTGTAAAGGATCCATCGTAGGACGAATAGTAAGCGCTATGGGATCGCGATGGCATCCTGGATGCTTCCGATGCACGATTTGTAACGAGCTGCTGGAGCATGTCTCCTCATACGAACATGAGGGCAAACCCTATTGTCACCTTGACTATCATGAGGTTCGATTTTTTCTCTCTATCATTTTACTCTATTTAACGACGTTGTGGTTAGGCATTTGCACCGAAATGCTTTCATTGCAAGACTGCAATCGTCGACGAGCGATTTATTACACTGGATGATCCAGCACTCGGAAAGCGAACTTATCATGAGCAACATTTCTTCTGCTCCGAGTGCGGCGATCCTTTCCTTGCGCCTTCTGGAACCACTGCCCGTTCCGGAGAGCTGAACGTCAGCGGCGATGGCGACTTTGAGGATGACAACGTCTGCTTTACCGTATACAAAGGATATCCTTATTGTGAAGCGTGTCACGTAAGGCTTCGTATGCCAAAATGCAAGTCGTGTAAACGCAGCATCAGAGATGGCAAGCGTGCTGTTGAGGCTCTCGGAGGGAAATGGTGCTGGGAGTGCTTCGTTTGTGCTGTAAGCACTATGTTCGCTTGACCATATTGCAGAAGCTCAAAACAATCCACAGAGTTGCGAAAAGCCGTTCGAGGACCCAGCATTTTTCCTCCGCGACAATAAACCGTTTTGCGAACCATGCTTCAGCCTGATGGTTAGAAACGAGATGTAAACGAAGATATAGTATATTTCACCAATGTTGTGGAGTGTGTAGGACATGAGGCTTAAAGGCACTTATTTATTATGGGTACAACCGTCTATTTCCGTTATGTAAATGACATCCTGCGGCCGCCTTATCTAGACAGCACATGTACGATATTTATTCTACGCTCCTCAGGTTGTATACATTACAGAATAATGTAAATTTCTTACGAGGGTTTCTACAGTCTATGGGCGAGCGCAATAGGTTCAAGAGCTTTTGCGGAGAACATGGCGTTTCACTGATCAGCGACGAGGGGAGGCCAAGATAATACTGTACGGTCGCCCTAGGCGAAGCTGGCAGACGGATTGTCCTTGAAATAATTCCCACCCAACGCAACTTCATGATCCCAATGCTCATGGAGGACTCGGTGGAGTCCACATTTTTGTATAATGTGAGAGACAGTTGTTGGATCTTCTGGCGACGGCTGTAGAAGGCCAATCGAAGGTACGGGGGGCAGTGTCTTGAAGACCATACGGGCAACTTCGACCTGGGCAAGATAAGCAGCGGCAGGTATCCGTGGGGGGTATTTGATTTCGTTTTCCACGATACGTTCAATAGAACCGTACTCTTTAATGAATTTGAGCGCGCGCCTGGGACCAACGTTTTTGATGCGCTGGGAAAAATCCGTGCCGAGGAGGAGAACGAAGTCTATGAACTGGGAACGGTCTAACTCGAGCGAATTGTGCACGTCCGACCCAGATACGATGACAAGAGGGCTCTCTCGGTTGGCAATGTTACGTAGAAGGGGGGCACCATAGACAAGTACATCTGTGTCTTCACTGGCTACAAAATCCGCATGACCATGCATGACCAGTGATGACGCCAGAGCCTCGGCTTCAAACGGACCGGTACTTTCAATACACGGCACACCCATGGCATGCAACATCTCCTTGCATTCCCTGTATGTCTCTGGCGAAGGGAGATTGGTACGTCGGTGATAAGAGTACGAAATGGCACCACTCTTCCTTGCCAGAGCCATGAGGATTGTTTCCAACTCTGTCGGTAATGGGGATGTTGCAAAGGCCTGCCACACTCGACCCTCGTCTATCGTCATCTGCAATTGTGACTTAGACATGGCGTATTCGATCCCCGACCCGGGCGGGTCAGGAATAGGGTCGGATGCCACTAGCATGCTTGAAGACGGCAGCATAGACGTCAGTTGGTCTAGGCCTTGCTGATACTCGTCATACAGGGTCGATAGCGTAGCTTGGATACCCCCTGGTTGCAGGCACGGCACCGCGGATTCGGCGAGTGCGTCCGGTGACCAGCGCCGAGCGGCGTCCTCCCCAGCATCTGCCCAACAGACAGTAGCCGGCGCAGTGTCAGGGTCGTACGGAAGGGCATCAAATCGAGTGTATTGACCAGAAGGAAGGGCATCTATATCGTGTTCCGCCTCATTTAGCCAGACTTCTGATGCCTCGTGGTGATGCGTAACAGCGAGGGACTCTTCATTAGCAACTTGCATAATATCATCAAGATCTTCCTCCTTAAAACTTCCATATTCACAGAGATGTGGGTGTGGAAGATGCGGAACTGCAGCCCAAGGCGCGAGTGTGCTATCCACAATTGTAGACATTGTACTATCGCAACGCTGTGATTCCTGCATAGTGTGAACGCGCGGCGGCCGTGTGATTGGCACTTTTGCAAGGGTCTCGGTAATACGCTGCCGGTCACTGGCACGCAGGGAGCGGTAATGTGGCAGAAGTCGCATCAGCTGCTGCAGTCTACGAAGCCTGGCAGCCTCGATAAGACCGCGGGTTCTTTCCATTCGGTGTATTTCCTTGCGCCTCTCAACCTGTGATAGTTTAGTTTGAATTCCCTCTGAATCCCTGTATACTAGACTCGCCTCTCGCCTCTTGGCTGCGCTCCGTTCCTGCCCATCAAAAACACAGATGGGGTGCACATCAAATTCCTTAAGTTCAGTCACAATACGGTGCCATCCCAACACGTGCCTGTGATGATGGGGCATGGGTGCAAAATGCAACCTTTGCGTGATGAGTGTACCATCGCTATCGGAGGTTCATATGAGCCACGTGCGACGACTAACGGCTGCGAACCCACATAGCGATTGTCCTGCCACGCAGAGATTTGAGGCGGTCGGGTAGCTTCCTGACCACCTGCGGACTGCGCATCCATTGCACATGTGAATACCACTGTTGCGTCGAGGGTCAGAGTTCGGGACTTTACCATGTCTTCAACAGGAATGGCGTGAGGCCCAGGACGCCCATGCACTCTGAGTCTCGAACAGCAACAATCTATAATTCGACCTTTTGCTCTGACTTCTGGACACGCTCCATGCGCTGTCCTTGGACACTTCAGCAGGACTCCCACTGTCACCGACGTCAACATACGCGACTAGAATGACTTTCCTTTTTTGAAAATTTTCAACTCCGCTGGGCCACGTCGTGTCGATGCAAGTCTATCACTAACTTTGCATAGCGAGCGAGCCGTTGTAATACCTGCACTGGCCATCCGTTTTTGTGATTGAACGAAGCGGAGCGACGACGCTGGCCAATACTTGGTGAAATAAAGACTATCATCGCGTCCCCGGCCATCGAAATTCTTCCGAAATGTCGGTTATGCTCACAAAATTCGAGTCCAAGAGCAATCGCGTCAAAGGTTCGTAGGCGATGGTTGTGGTCTTGGTATTATTCGAAGTGATTGCTTGTAGGACTCGCATTTCATCCAACGCAACCTCTTCTTGCGGCTGCGCTTCACAATGGTAGCGTGCAACTTTGGAACTATCGCATGGGCGTTTTGGTGGATAGGTTCGAAGAGCATGAAGGTCGTCAACTACGTCAGTGCCATCGCCTTATTGCTGATGTTTGAATGTCCTAGGTCCCGTGCGAGGTGTGGCCATTCACCCAACGAGGGCCCTGCTAGTAACCGGTGGTGATGATTACAAGATTAGAGTTTGGGGTGAGTAGATGAAGTTTCGCGTCAGGTGAATCTCACTTGTTGTAGACCTTCGTCCTCAGAATCGTCGATGCCTTTTTACCCTTCATGGGCACCTGGATTACGTTCGAACCGTCCAGTTCCATCACGAAATGCCATGGATCGTGAGTCCTCAAAGAGAAGCGTCTTTGTCTTCACTGATGCAATGTCGACTTCGGCCTTAGTTGTCTGCATCTGATGATCAGACGATTCGTATATGGAACAGTACATCGCGAAACTGTATTGCTATTCTTACGGGCCACTCACATTATGTGATGTCTGCTCAGTTCCATCCGAAGGAAGACCTCATTGTGTCGACATCCATGGATCAAACCGTACGTGTATGGGACATATCAGGTCTGCGCAAAAACACCCCTGGTAGCGGGCCCAGCAATTTCGAGACCTTCGATACTTTCTCGACGGTCAAGTACGTCCTGGAAGGTCACGATCGGGGCGTCAATTTCGCGTCGTTCCACCCATCGCTCCCGCTAATAGTGTCCGCCGCCGACGACCGGACCATTAAAATCTGGAGAATGAGCGAAACCAAGGCTTGGGAAGTCGATTCCTGCAGAGGCCACTTTAACAACGTGTCAAACGCTCTCTTCCATCCCAAGCATGAGCTAATCGTATCTTGCGGAGAAGACAAAACTGTTAGAGTGTGGGACCTGGCCAAACGCACTGCCATCCAGACATTCCGGAGAGAACACGACCGATTCTGGGTCCTTGCCACACACCCGACCCTTAACTTATTCGCAGCAGGTATGCTAGACGGATGAAAGTATGGACTTCTAACGAGGCTTTTGTATCCAGGACATGACAGTGGCCTAATAGTGTTCAAACTTGAACGGGAGCGCCCCGCGTTTTCTGTTTACGCCGATACCCTCTTCTACATTCGGGATAAATATGTGCGGTCTTACGATTTCAACACTGGATCGGACATTGGCTTGCTCAGCGTTCGCAAATTTGGCAGTCCGTATGTACCTCCAAGAACATTAAGCTACAACCCTGCAGAGCGGGCTGTGGTTGTTACTATTTCCTCGGACAACGGTTTATACGAATTGGCTGCGCTTCCCAGCCAGACGAATGGTGAGGTCAAGGATTCCTCCGTCGATGGCAAGCGTGGAGCTGCCCATAGCGCGATTTTTGTGGCGAGGAACAGATTTGCCGCACTACAGAAAACGAACCAAGTACGCTTTATGTTATTCGTGGTTGAGTATCGCTAACCGCATGTCAACACCACAGTTAATTGAGGTCCGTGACTTGTCCAACTCTGTCGTGAAAACAATCAAGCCTCCTGCACAAACGAATGAGATATTCTACGGCGGTACTGCATGCCTGATCCTGAGCTCTACCTCATCCGTCCTTCTATATGACCTTCAGCAGGAGAAAGTCATTGCAGAACTGAACAGTCCCCCCGTCAAGTACGTTACGTGGAGCTCGGACGGTCAGCTCGTGGCACTCATGAGCAAGCACAGTAGGTGGTAGGGTTAATAGGAGATCACGCGAAAGCTGACGTTTTTGCAGCTGTGACCATTGCGAACAAAAACTTTTCGGAAAGCAGCTTGATTCATGAAACCATCCGCATCAAGTCCGGAGCTTGGGATGACTCAGGAGTATTCATATATTCCACTCTCAACCACATCAAATACTGCCTCCCTCAAGGGTGGGTCTATCCACTGAGGGCCGAACTCACACATACTGATATCGCTTCACTTCCAGGGACCAGGGTGTCATTTGCACGCTCGACAACCCTGTCTACCTCACTCGCATCAAGGGCAAAACCGCATACTGTTTAGATCGTTCCGCACGTCCGCGGACGATCACGTTTGACCCCACTGAATACCGCTTCAAGCTTGCATTATTGCGCAACAATCACGAAGAAATATTGCATCTTATACGCACATCGACACTCATTGGGCAAAGCATCATCGCATATCTCCAGCAGAAGGGCTTCCCCGAGGTACGTGACACTGCGGAGCGAACGTTGTCAACGTTGTCTAACAGTTGGTCAGATCGCACTTCACTTCGTTCAAGACAAAAATACCAGGTTTGACCTCGCTATCGAATGCGGAAACCTCGACGTAGCATTGGAGACTGCGAGAGCTATTGATAGACCAGAGTGTTGGGATCGGCTAGCGCAACAGGCACTTAAGCAGGGCAATCACAAGGTCCGTGAGGTGCTCCGTCCATCACATTCGAGGATCTGACCCCTTGCAGATCGTTGAAAAAGCGTTTCAACAAACGAAAAACTTCGATCGTTTATCCTTCTTGTACATGGCCGTCGGCAGCACGGAAAAATTGTCCAAGATGCAGAAGATTGCCGATGCTCGGGGCGATCCAATGTCTAGGTTCCACAATGCCCTCTATGCCGGTGACGTTCTCAACCGCATTGCTGTTCTACGTGATGTCGGGCTTTGTATGACTTTTTTGTTTTTTCTTGTGTGGTAATTTACTGAAATAGAAGTAGACTCTTTGGCGTATCTGACCGCAAAGACGAACGGACTGGAAGACCAGGCTGCGGACATCCTCGAAGCTGCTGGATTGACGGAAGCCGACGTCGATGACGTTCCCTCCTTCGGCCAGTCAACTCTCAAACCCCCACCGATCCTTACATGCACTCAGAATCTCAATTGGCCCCTTGTGTCCGGAACGGAAAGCTTCTGGGACCGAGCCCTTACCAACGGACATCTGGATATTGATGGCGAGATTTCCCATGTTGATACTTCGGGTGGTGCGCTATCTTCCGCCCTTGACGACTGGGCGAAGGAAGAAGAATCTCACGATGTCATCGACCCTGAAGAAGGTGGCTGGGAGCTCGACGCCGATGCTGCAGAGACCGAAGAACAGGAGGATGAGTTCGAAGATGCTGTCGATGACGACGATAGTCTTGGCGCGGGAGCTGCACCCGGCGTGAGCGAGACTGAACTTTGGGTTCGTAACTCCTCATTTGCCGCCGACCACGTTGCAGCGGGTTCTTTCGAAACTGCTATGCAGGTATGTAACGGTCCAATCAAACATAGTTCTTGCCGTCCTGACGCGTCGCAGTTATTGAATCGTCAATTCGGTGTCATAAATTTCGCGCCCCTCAAAGTTCTTTTCCTGTCGACTTACAGATCTTCGCACGTGTACCTATCTTCCGTTGCTTCCATGCCACCAGTACAATTGCACGTGAGACGTAATCCATCCGAAAGTTCTACTAGCCGCGCACTACCTGTGGCGGTCCGGACACTCGCCACAATTCGTGCGGAGTTGACCGAGGGCTTCCGTCTGGTCTCAGGCAACAAGCTTCAAGATGCGAGGGCCGCATTTAGGTCTGTTCTTCAAGCATTGCTCTTGGTAATTGTGTCGTCAGACGCGGACGCAAAGGAGGTCAGTGAAGAACTTTCGTCGCTTTTCGACTCTGGTTAATATATTCTTAGTGGCGAGACACGGTCACTACTGCTCGGGAATACCTACTAGGAGTGTCGATCGAGCTTGAACGACGTCGTGTGATGCAGGAGGAACCGGATAGCGTCCGCCGCGGTCTCGAGCTTGCAGCTTACTTTACGCATTGTCGGCTCCAACCCGCCCATATGCAAATCGCTCTTCGCAGTGCCATTGGTGTCTTCGCTAAAGCCAACAATCACGCGACAGCGGCCAAGTTTGCCAGGCGTCTTTTGGACCTCAACCCTGACCCGAAAATTGTCGCACAAGTACGTTACCTTGACGTAACCTGCTTTTTTAACTGACATTATGTACCCTACCCCAGGCGCGGCAGCGTATTGCGGCGGGCGATCGTAATCCAAGGGATGCCGTCGAGATTCTCTATGACGAATCCACCGAATTTGAGATATGCGCCGCGACATTCACACCCATTTACAAGAAGTCGCCTTTGGTGCGTTGTCCGTATACGGACGCGGCATACTTGCCAGAACTCAGAGGCAAGTTGGATCCATTGATTGAGCTGACCGAAATTGGCGCTACGGCAACTGGGCTGCCTGCCCCGCGATGAGGAAATGGACGTTCTAGATTGGACTAGGGTAGCTTCTCTTGTCAGCGACGATAATGCGATGCTTTTTTCGATGACTACAGGGAATCTTGCAACGTACTCCCTTGTGTGCACGATACGTCATGTGACTTCATGTTGGCATAAAACGAGTCTCTACCGACTCGGAGCTAGTCTGACTCAACAATCATTCGACCATGAACGCTACTGAGTTTACTTCCTCCCCTCTCACAACGGACGATGGCAGAACAGACGGGGTTGGGCCTGCAAGTGACGAGATGTGCTCTACCACTGCCCAGACGGCTGATGTGCCTTCACAATTGACGAAGATGCAGTCGCCGCCGCCTACTCTAGAAGAAGTCCTCACTCAGACCTCAACGACAATGTCGCTTATAAGGTCGATTGCTAGCAAGGTCGAAGACTTCGCGGGCAGAGACGAAGCATTTAGAAAAGGTAAAATTACATTTTCAATGCATGTATGCGGGCGGTAGGTCGACGAGAACGCCACAGAGGTCCGCAAGCGTCTCTTCCGACTTGTACTTAAGAATTATGCTTGGTGGTCTGGCCGTCTTGTGCACGAGTGCAACGTCCAGAGCTATAATTTGGAGCGAGAAATCATCGAGATGCAACAGGTCGAAGTAGAAAGAGGCGAGTCGCTCGTCTTGCGTGCATTCCCATCGAACAACCGACTCTAATCTTGTCTTCAAGATCGTCTGCGTGCGAAGCTTTCGGAGTTGTTTGCTATGGTCAACAGAGCTGTCGAACTTTCGAGACAATCATGAGTGCAGTGTGTAGTCGGATAGGAGGTTTCTCGATTTATACACGCCTCCCCAGAAAAGGAAATGTGATCAAAGTTGCTGTTCCCAGTGTCGCTGTTGACGAGGATGGTCAAAATCGTTATGCTGCTCTAATCGCTACATAGTGTTCATATCACAAAATACCCCGCATTTTCATTGTGGACGGCGTTGTCAACCCAACCGGATACCATGGCCACAAAAGGGCCGCACTGCTCCTTCGTTCTACTCGCAGAATTCGACATTGATAGCGGTGCACAACTCACATATCAATTTCCCCAACCATTGGGCACAGATGAGGGGTACGAACTTCTCAACTCAATTCCCATCTTCGTGTCTGAATCTGGACCGCAGGCTACTTGCGAATCTGATGCTCCCTGATGGAGCAGAGCGACACTTCGAAGATTGGACCATATTCTTCCTTAATCAGACTCCATTCAACACTATTGCCCCCGTTCTTGCCTTGGAGACCGACGAGCCCGACGACGACCATTCCAGCACGAAGGAAAGCCACTCAGAGTTGATATATGTCCTAAACCTTGTACGGACAAAACATGATAAGTCTGTCCGAAGGTGCGTACCACGCGTGTGCTCGTCTGTGCACCACACTCAATGCAGCTGATATATGTAGGGGCGCCGTAGTTAAAGCAATGGCCATATGCACGCGCCATCCCTTCATCCAAATATTCAAAGTATGTACACGCTGAGGTTATTGTGATTTTCATCGTTAAAACACTAGCCACCAGCCTGTGCTTCTTTTGGCCCTCGATGATTATTTCGCTAGCCCGTCGCAAGACTGTCTCGCTCGGCTCTTCGACGCCATAAACTCTATGGATATCTCGACTGCTCCAGTGTTGACTCGCTTCGAGAAGCTCATTATGCGTGCGTCCGAACGGAAAGATATCTTCTCCGAGAAGTTTTCTCCTTCCAAAGTTCCTGACATGGCAGTAACACCACTAAATGGATCACAAGCCACGCAGACCAGTAGTCAGCACCAGACCACCTCATCTTCAAGTTCACACTCGAGCGAGGAAAGCATCGTAGCGAAGAACCGCAACCCATACATCGATGGCGCTCGGGATCAAACGGCAGCGGAAAGTAGTACGACCAGTCCATACCAACAACAGCACCACCCGTCTTCCCCGTCAGATTCTTCGTTTTCTTTAGGGGGAAGTGCTGTTTGGGTCAATGATGACAGCGTCATTCTCGATTCCCAGGTTGGCCTAGCCATTGGAGGGGGTCCAGGAAGCGTTGCATCTGGCAGTGGTACTCTAGCAAGCCGTGGCCGCAGGTCTACCGACGCGTCATCCTCATCATCCAGCGGGTTAGAGACGGATCATACGCACGGTGCACCCATACCCACTGCCTCCGATTCCCAATTGCGTTCTGGAATATCCAAAGATACCCACTTCTTCCAGACATCTATAATTTACAGAGAACATCATCTACCTATCAAACTTCCTCTTGCTACCTTTCCAGAAGAAGTTGGCGATGTGAGTGCCTATTGCAACTTCGAGTTTCCCCACATCCTACTGACACCTTTCATTAAAGTATTCCTTAATGCAGCTAATTCAAACATTCTCTACACCACAAGTTACGGTCTCAGGGCCGCTACATCCTCATCTGCACTCCAACGGAACTCTTACTCATGCTATAATAATACTCTTCAATGCTCTCGTCACCGGAAAACGCGTTCTTTTCTTGGGGCACAACATACCCGCTGGACAGGTGGCCAGCTACGTGTTGTCGGCCTGTGCTCTTGGATCAGGATGTGGTGTGGCCATGCGTGGTTTTATCGAGCGGGCCTTCCCATACGCTGGCTTAGCTGGTGGGGAAGATTGGGCTTCAACGTTAGTTTTATCCCACACTCTTACCGTTGGCATGTGCTGATAACAGGAAACGTAGGCCAGCTTATATTGCAGGCGTTACTAACCCCATCTTTGAGACCTCCATCGCTTGGGACTTGTTGATGGACATTGGAACTGCCAGGGTAGTGGTGCATAGAGATATCCACATCAACTTCCCGACCACTCCACCAGCGATCGGACCACTGCTAACTCGACAAGCGATTCGCGCTGAAAATTCTGCCGCAAGCGAAGAAGAAATTGCGCGTATCGCGACACGCGACAGGGAAACGAGTCAGAAAACTGATTTCACCGCCAAAGCTGACAGCTTGGATAACATATTCATGGAAGATGCACGTGTTTCTCTTATCTGTTCCCCTGCCTACTGCTCATCGAGGTTGTACAGATCATCTCGGCCATAACATCGCGCTTCGGTGAAAACGTCGTACGTCTACGGTTTATAGAGTACGTTGTACGTTTCGTGAGGTTGGCGTCGCGATATGAAGAAGTGACATCTGGAACCACGAAACTGTTCTACCCGAGTGCCGCTTTTGGTGAGGGATCATTAGGCAGTGGAGTGGTCTTTCCGGACGAAACAGCGGCATTAAAAGAGCTCGCAGCCAATGCCAGCAGGATAGAGGGTTGGCGGAGAACCAAGTTGCACCAATATTGCGTTTCCGTAAGCAAAGTTTGTTGTCATAATCACTATAGTTGTACTGATCGGAGGCCAGGATTTCCAAAGATTTCAGGCGACCAACTCAATCAAGGGGTTCGACCTCGCGCACCAGTTGTCCCGCTTGCGCTTTGGGAAGAATCTGCCAGACCTCGAGGTAGAGCTGATCATGCGGAAGATCGCAGAGAATGTTCGATCGTACGAGCAGGTCATCGAGGTTCGTCATCTTCTACATATGTCTGCAGTACCTCGGGCGTTGATTTGGAACTTTTGTGTGACACAGCTTTTGGCGCACACGCCGCTCCACCTAGGCGGACTTCAGCCACTAAGTTTTTGTCTATTCCACCAACAAGAGGTAGTACGAGAAGCAATACTCGATGTCTTCAATGAGCTCAGGGCACACCCGGTGGGTAGTACTACGCTTTTTTCTCGACTTCGGTGGAAAGCTTATATAAGTCGCGTTTTCATTTCGTAGGTTGGAGTGATGTTCCTCCAAGCCCTGAATCATTTTCAACGGTACGCCTACGTCCGCCAAGCCCATGCACGGGAGACGCGTAGCAGGGAGCAATCGCAACAACTCATTGCTCCTTTGCCATACGTCGCAAGGACACCCTCATCCCGAAGCGAAATCAGTTTAGGTGGCATTTGAAGGATGATAGGTTCACAGAAGAGAGTGGCTCAATATACGTCCTGGACATTGGACTAGTAATATGATATGCTGTCTGGCAACAGTCTTGTGTTAACTATCCAACTCATGCACACCCATAATATGAAAACCTATCACCCGACCTTCCAACTCCAAAGTAATATAACAACACGATGATTGACGGCCAACATGATGTACTGAGCCAGAAGGTTTCAGCCCACCCACAACATGGTCATGCAAGTAGGGGACAATCGTGCCACAGATGAGTTTTTGTTGTGCGGGACTTCAGACGACATATCCTCTCAATCCCGCACAACAAAAAATCAGTTAGGAGCCCCCTCGCGAAGAGAGGAGTGAGAAAAAAAGGGAGCCACAACAGCCCGAGAGTAGTCTGAATCGAGTTTCGCGGGAGTACCGCGAGCTACGAAGTGCACTAAAGGATGGAATCGCTCGACCTGATCGAACGATGGATCCTATTGTTACTCTCCATACGGCGCACGACTGTATCCGTACAACAACCAATGCAGCGTTGGTATGACCAATCAATGCCCAGTCTCAGACTGGACGACAAGGCGTGCAGACACGCCTTGGATCGCGACAATACCGCTCCACTGCGGGAAGCTGGACTAATGGACCGAGTCGGCGCTTATCTCAGAGTCAAACTCTGAGATGGCGCAGGAACCGCGGGCTGAGTAACTGGAAATCCACCGTTCGATGGGAGACAAAAAACCACCCGATCCCCACGACGCCTTTCAAAGTGAGCATTTGCCGTCGCTCTCCCACATAAATGTGATCGTGGAGCATAGACGACTTGCCACTGCTTTTCTGGTACGTCGCGCTGCCCGTTAGGACAGGACCCGGCTAGGGTCGATCGAGGGAGATTAGAATACTCAGACCTTAACCCGCTCACGAGAGAAGATGCGCCCAAGGACGCCTCCTGTGCGTGGTGAGCCTCGTAGCTTTCGAGCTGTCGCAGGATGAGAAGAAAAGTTGGATTGCAGGCTGGAGGACAGTTGGAGCGTCGACGGCAATCGCCGAAGATCCGGCGATTGCCGAAGCACAGAGATAGCGGAATCACGGATCTGGTCCGATTTGCAGCGAACCATTGGTTTAGTCTCGGGAAGACAAGTTGAGTTGTCTGCCGATGCGGGCACAGCGTCTTCACAGTAAAGCCTATCTCGAATTGTCTACACTGGTCCGCTTATTATTTATGGGCAGGCTCTGCTGTAAACCTTGGTCGTCGCAGACTCGCACGCCGCTTGCAACTCTCCAGTCCTGAGATTCCGGCCCCGTTTATATCTGAGCGATCTACCCTCTTCTTTGCGATGTAGTCTTGCTTGACGCAAAACTTAACTCCCATGCACTCTTCAGTTCGAGTAGCAAATTGCAGTAGATGGTGTAGTTGCGCTCAAATGCTAGCTGGTGAACGACAAACCGCTAGTAAAGGCAGGACCATGTTCCTGGACGAAGGCACACCAAAGAACGTGCTTATAATCAAGTTGATCGAAACTTGTTGTATAGGAACATCGATGCGAACACACATAGGTGTCAGACGTATTTCAGGACGGAGCTCCCGTAGTCGGGTATGAAACTGTAGTCTCGGTAGCTTGCCGACGGAGAGGCCTCCCAAAAGGATAGGTGGAAGGCCATCGGTCCGCACGACACTTTTGATCGTCACCCGCGACGAACGACGGGAGTCCATGGTTGCGGTTCTTCAGGAGCCTTATTAGCAGCTGCCCACGGGTCATACGGTTCAGTGTTAGGACTTCGATAGTCTGACTGTATCTCCTTTGGTTCCAAGAGAGGCTCCGCAGGTTTCGGTATGTCAGCGTTCTGTGAATGCGGAAGCACAGAAGTTGTCTGAGATGCTAGGCGAAGGCGTTCTTCCTTTTCCTTTTCCTCGAGTCTGGCAGCGTTCAATTGGACCCGTTTCCGATGTGCTAAATCTGCATGGAGCTCCTACCCATGCATGCCCAACAAGTGCGTTGTGATGTCCGATGACGAAGTAATAGATTGACGAAAATATAGCATACCTCTATCGTCGGAGGGTCACGTCTAGTATGCGTTAACCAGGATGACCATTGCACTGGAACACAACGAGCATGCCATCAACTCTTTTGTTTTGTTGAATAATAGAAGTAAAAATTGTTCGCACCTGGTAAGCGCCTCCCGCTAGCCACGTAAGCCAACATATCATCGTCGCTAATGTACCGTATAACGCGTTTTGGACGGTCTATTGAGTTTGTGACAATGAGCGGAAGAGGGTAAAATCGGTGTGACTGACTGACCACCACCCCGGTTAGGGAACTCGAAATATCGATTTCCTGGAGTGATTCGTTAGTCCAGTCCGAGCCAGACCGCACCTGCCAGGCAGCTACGCACCTTCCAAATCTTTGCCTACAAGGTATGGCTTCCTTGATACGTCAAAATAGAGACACTAACTTAGGTGTGGTATGACTTACCCGCCAGAAATACTGCTGCCATATTCTGCGTAGGAAGGACATGTTCGAGTGAAACTGTGACACGGCGCGGAAGTGGCAGGTGGCATCTAACGCATAGAACGGCGCTTACTTCTGCGACTTGACACGAGAATTGCGGTGTCAGACAGCGTTGGCTCTATAGCTCAGTGGTAGAGCATACGATTGCAGATCGTGCGGTCCCGTGTTCGAACCACGGTGGGGCCTTCTTTTTTCCTGCACCCCAGCCCCCAACTTGCCGTCGCTGGCTGATTGTAACCAACCCACTGCATTACAAGAAGTAGAGGGGAACGTCGTTGTAGTAGGTATCTACATTAGCAATGGCTTTATGTTAAATTTTTGAGCGTCCTTTTCCGCTGACTTGATTTGACTGCTACGTGAAAGTAACACGTCAACACGCGAAACGAAAGTGTGACGTTCTCCTCGACGTCAACCATGATACCGCGCATTACACTTCACTTCGCTTGGCTGGTTCTTGCCGTCTGCGTCCATGCGGGTTCGCTGTCCCTTCAGAATCCTCGGTTCACCATAACCTCTTCGACAGCAGCTCAGCTGCGTGCAGACACGTATGTAGACCAGAATCGTGGATGCCCCGCAGCACTTGACAACTAGTCTCAACAGCCTCTCGCTCACAGGAAAGCCAGAGCCTTTGAAGCTCGGGCCTTCTGACACGTTGAAACTCACCTTCCAGATAACAGAAAATAGCGAGGGCAAGGGTGTGCAGCCTCACCAGACGTTCCTTCGCTTCTATGACAGTGTCTCCGGAGAGGAAGGTATACAGCCCGTCCGGGTCACTCCAGGAGGAAAGGCAAAATTTGAGCTGGTCTGTTCTCAGCCGTAGCTGCCACGTATTTTTTAAACTAATGCACTAGAAGAATATGGCACGCCCTCCGGCATCTTTGCCACCTACTGCCGACCACCCACTGGAGGTATCCCTCATACTTGGTTCTTTTGTACATGAACCCACAAAGTTCGACTTGTTTGACCTCTACGTGCCGCCGTCGCACTCGCCTGCACCGCACCCCGACGAGGCCAAGTTCCACGAATTGCCATTAATACACCATACCTTCCGTCCCGAACAGAAACTCCCTCCAAAATTCGTGTCGGCGGTATTTGCAGCTCTCGTGCTCTCCCCGTGGCTGGTCTTACTTGGTTTGGTGAGTGTGCCCAAGACACCGTGCCTTTCATCTTTGACGCCTTTGCACAGTGGAGCAAAATAGGTGTGCGGGTGCCACATCTGTTCTCTCCCCGTATCATACCCTTCACTGCCCTGCTTGGCGCTTTTGAGGCCCTTCTTTGCTGGTATTGGATAGACCTCAAGCTCGGCGAAGTTTTGCTTTATGGGGGGATCCTCGCCGTCCCAACCATCTTTGCTGGTAAGACGGCACTAGCGGCAACGGGAGAATGGAGGACAGGGAAAAACTGAGCGTAGTGGATCAGCGTACATGCACCATGCATATGTTGTCACTCTTTAGACTCGCAATCCAATATTATTACTTTTCCCTAAGAACCTGGAAGCCGTGTGACATCTTTGACGCTCGATACGAATGGCCAGTAATGTACTACAGGAAAGTTACGCCTCGAGAGCGTTGAAACGTTGATTGTTGTTGGCGCGAATGATTCTGACCGGTGAAAGTTCCAGAAAGGTGTCGAGCTGGACGAGTCTACCTGACGTGATCCGATATAGCCACGCACGCAGCTGGAGGTGTGTCTCAGGCCACCTTGTTATCTTACCACCACCATCGCTGGCAGTCGAACCTATTCAGCTCGTCTCAGCCAGTTCAGAGGGATACACAAACAATCCTTCTGCTGCCGGTGTCGCAAACCGATGGCTGCGTCGAGTCGTCAAGGACTACCTCTTCTCAGTGGACCACCACCCCCGCCTCCATCGTCACCCGATGTCAGCGCGTGTAGAAAATGTGGGAAGGAATTCGGTATTCTCTTTAATCGTCAGAGAAAATGTATGCATTGCGGTATGTCGTCGCCCCTGCCTTCGTGTGAAGCGCTTGTCTTATCTTCTTGATCTCTGAGGATATACCTATTGCACTAGCTGTGCGGACTATCCGGCCCTGATGCCTCGCTCTGGCCCGGAGCGTGGTCATGATCTTGCGCATGTGTGTGCGTACTGCATCGAATTGCTGAATGGTATGTGTGAACATTCCACACGTCGCTGCAGTTTCATCATCCATTTACGATGTATGTTGCCTGGTATTTAGTAACTTCTCTGGGGAGAAACCAGCTTAGTCGCCTACCTCTTTCTAAACTCAGGCGCTACGTCGACGCCTACAATATTCCGCTCAAAGGTGCAGTGGACAAACTTGACATCGTTGACGCATTGATAGCCACTCGGGTTCGTCTTCTTGTGGTTCTCATCCTACGTGTTGTCTAGTGCATGGCGAATCCGCTGTCTCCTTTCTGGTTTCCTTGAGACGCAACGCAGTCTAACTTTTCCCTTCATTAGACGCCACAAGGATGTCTCCCCGCGGCAAATGAGGCATACTACCGAAAGCACGCAGTGCCCAAGCATTCCAGCCGGGGTAGCTCTTCTCATCCGTCTGCAACAGCATACGCTCGGAACTTATTTAATCGTGCCACGTCAAACAATCCGCCTCCCACCACCTCCAGGACAGGCTCAGGTCATGCAGGAAACAACAGTCGCATGTCAAACAACGCAACCAATGATGGTGCTAATCCGAGAGCGCAAGCATTCCCTCGCCCAGATCTTGATGCAGTGTATGATCATCCAGAAACAAATCGTAGGCCGTATGCTTCGCAGTCTGCACCTGCAGGTGGTGGAAGGGCTCGAGCGACTTCGAGTTATGGGTCTCCGCGAACCCCAAACAACTCATGGTCTCAAGCACCACATGAACATCCCCGTACTACTAGTTTCTCTCGGCCAAGTCATCCTACTTCCGATCGTCCAACCCCACCCCCTCCCACGCCGGCTGCACCCGTTGTCCCGCCCTCGCTCGAGACGTTGCTCACTCGACCTCGTTCTTCCATCTCAACGTTGTCGGTAGCCGTGCTTAAGAAGATTCTGTGGGAAGCACATGTAAGAATACCCCCTGGTGTCTGCGAGAAAGAGGACCTGGTGGACCGGGTTTGGACATTTCTAGAAGAGGAAAGAAGGAGAGCGGATGGTAACAGCGACGAAGACTATCCTGAAGGTTTTGAGTCGGAGGGATCCGATGCACAGCCGGTCCCTGCGGTCCCTGGACGAGGGTCACCTTCTGGTAGCGACCGTAACAATGACCACACCTATGACGAGCTAGGCGTGCTTGGGCCCGAAAGAATGGGCAGAGATGACGGGCACCTGTATGAGATAGGCGCAGGCTCGCGATCGCGAGCGGGAACACCGTATCCATTGGGGTCACAATCGCAGAGCGGTGAGCTACACACGTCAACTGATTCGGTGCGTTCGAAGGCCAAATCGCCGCACGGCAAACACCTGGAGACAGAACGTTCTGGTTTATGTGTTATTTGCCAAGATGCGGAAGCAAACATTGCGATCGTTGATTGCGGGTATGTTCCCCCCCTTTGATTACTTATCTGGGTTTCTAAGGTTCAATTTTGCAGGCATCTTGCCATGTGCCGTGAATGTTCTGACCTAGTCATGCAAAGCTCGAGGGAATGTCCCCTGTGTCGCACGCGGATAGTTACAGAGGCTCGCCTTCTGAGGATATTCAAGACTTGATAATCTCGCGGTAGTAAGGGTTTCCCATACCATTGGATACTGGTGACAATAGCTATTTCCCTGGTGTCTTGTCCAGTAACTTGCTATTACTTTGATACGGTGCCCATATTAAAGATGTGGCCTAATGACTACTCCCTTGCTTATGCTGAGAAGTGAAGGACCTAGTACCAAAGGTCTTGTAGTGTAGCGGTTATCACTCAGGATTCTGAGGCCGGATTTCCTGAAACCCAGGTTCGAGTCCTGGCAGGACCTACATTTCTTTTTTTTTCTCGCTCACCAGTGGCCTTTCATTTGGACGGGGGTAAAAAATCAAGTATCTTGTGGTTACACGGTGCAAGTACCGCCAGCCCTTCCTCAAGTCCTCCCGGAGTGCATTGTTGGCACGACCGTCGTGAAGGGGATTAGTACGCGATCACGTGACTCGTCGCGTCGAAGTTGGTCGAAGAACGTTTTGCCTTCTACTTATCATTGTTCGCGGTCCAGCCGCTGTTCTGACTTTCAGCGAACTAAACAAGCATACGAAGTTCATTCCAGGTAGCAGCGGGAACAGAAGGCGTGGCACCTTTGGCAAGTTTTGACAGTAATAACCCCGGTTGTCGTACTGAACCGTACGACACTCCAGACTGCCCAGTTGTCGTATATACACTTGGTCCTCCACAGATTCACATACACACATAGCGTCGCAATAATCTAGGAATTTCTATTCATGACCACCACCCACAGGATCAAGATTGCGGCCCGCGTTCGACCACGGCTGGAGCACGAGATCGACGACGAGGGCATACAAGTCTCCCATACGCCGGGGAGTCTGTCCTGTATAAATGTTCCTAATCCGCGTGATTTGTCGCAAATATTCAATTTCCCGTACGCCTTCTATCCCTTGGGTTTGGGGCTGCCATGTTCTGATTTGCCACTGCAGCCTTTCCTCTTGCTACGACCAGAATTCGACACAAGAAGAGATTTTCGAGCGTGACGTACGGCCACTGATCGACGTTGTTTACAGCGGTGTCGTGCGTATTCCATCGATATTCCTTGCACAGGCTTATCTTATGACCTTGGATTCTAATGGTCCCTTTCGAATATCTTGTAGACCGTCACCATTTTCGCTTATGGTGTCACCTCTTCGGGAAAGACTCATACAATGCAAGGCACTAAGACAGAGCCTGGAGTCATTCCCCGTGTTGTCGAGGTCCGTCTGTGTGAATGCCTTCGCCCTTTGTTTACGAAAACCGTCTTGTAGGCAATGTTTCAACAAAAGGCTTCCCTCCAGAAATCTAGAGTTGAGCTTTCCGTATCCTACATGGAAATATACAAAGACGAGGTCTACGATCTCTTTGTCAATCGAGAGACGGTGAGCTTACTTCTTCGCAAGTGCTTTGCAGCCGATATCTTGTTCGCGTCATGAAATGAATGCCCACCATTCATTGAACATTCGAGGCTGATTCATCTACGCTTAGGCTCCGAAACTTCCCGTGCGGGAAAATGATGCCGGCCAGGTGTTTGTTGCGAATTTAACCTCGCTGCCCATCCAATCTGTGGATGAGTTTGATGCAATATATTCGTATGTTGGATTGCGGACCCGTTCATCGTGATGTAGCTCGAGCTGAATTGTACAGACGGGCCTCTCGACATCGTTCCGTTGGTGCAACGAATCTTAATCGTGCTTCCTCTCGTTCACATGCAGTCCTCACCCTCGAAGTAACGATGACAGACTCAACGGCGCAGAAGAGTGAGTAAACTGCGTCGTGGTTAACCTCATACATTTGACAAATGTGCGCTGGGGGCAGCTCTCACCGGGAAGATGAACCTCGTCGATTTGGCTGGTTCCGAGAACAACAAGCTCACTGGAAACGACCCAACGCGTATGGCAGAATCAGCTGCCATCAACAAGAGTTTGAGTGTTTTGGGCCAGGTTGTCCACGCACTCAACCAAGGAGCGGTGCGTGGTTCTTGCCCAGTATATGCTGCCATTCGAATCACGAAATCAGTCTCGCATACCGTACCGCAATTCCAAGCTCACTCGAATCCTGCAAGATGCACTGGGTGGTTCCTCTGTTGGACTGCTGATATGTAACATAGCACCTGGAGTCAAATTCAGACAGGACACGCTAAATACCCTCAAGTATAAGGTTCCTTCCGTGTGACGACGATTAGCTAATGCATTCCCAGTTTCGCTGTGCGTACTAAGAACGTCGAGAACAGGCCCGTTATCAACGAGCGTGGTGCGTACTCCCCTTTTGACTTTGTGCTTTTCTCTTAAACTGGGGCTCTTTCACGTTTTCAGATAACCGACCACAAGCCAAACCACACTTTGCTGCCGTTCAACCTCCACCACCGAAACTTGCACCTGCTGTGCTCAACTCTGTTCCAGTACATGCTTCCTCCACAGTCGCGGTGACGACTACCACGAGCACTACGGCGGTAGTCGGTCCATCCCGTGGTCCACGCCCATCACGGGTTCCTCGTCCAAGTAACGTGGGTACGGGACTCGTACCTCCAGGCCACTCCAGGCCATCTTCTCGTCATTCGTCGATCCTCCAGAAGCCGGATTCTACTGTACAACTGACCGACAAGGAAATTGACGAAAGAGTGAGTACCTTCAGCTTGCTTGAATTCTTTTTTTTTGGATCAGTTTGGTGACGGAAACTTGCCTCAGATCGCAAGAGCAGTGGAGGCAGAGGTCACGCGACGTCTCAAGGAGCGCGAAGAACGTGAGCGGGAGGAACAGACTCGCCTTCAACAAGAGAAAGAGAATATTGCATCAATGGCGAAACAAGCAACAGAAAGGGAGAGGCCAGAACAGAAGTTACCTTCTGGCGTATTGACCCCGTTGCTAAAGCGACATCGCGACTTGGACGAGGAGCTCCGTTCAAGACTCGCGGAACTTGAACAGAAGTAGTGCGTCTTCAGCCCTAGATATTGACCGTCAGATACAGGCGCTCATGCCACGGCAGTGAGCGTGGAAACAAGGAGCTGCAGCTTGTGGATGTCCTCTCTCCTTCCTCTAGGAAGAAGACCGGACGAGCATATGTTGCCCTTGCCCGAGCTCATTCTGAGAAGTTCGTTCACGTTCCGATTTTCGCCCGTGTTTGCATTCAATCTAACGGAAACGTTGGATAGGGGTGATCTTGAAGTGGCCCTCGAACTGTACCGTAAGGCCGAGACATATGTCCCGGATAACGTCAAGCTCAGAGAGAGGTGGATACTTTTCATTATCAATGTTTTCCTATGTAAACTATGCACGAGCGGAACCCAATTCTGACTTACTTTTCCTTTATGGTTTTTCTCCTGCATGTACATCGGTGTTGGCCCACGCGCACACTCGTCCTCACGACTGAATACGTACGTCGACTGGACCGTTGCCCGTCATAGAGTCCTCGAAATCGAATGGGCGGTCAAGAATGGGAAGGAGTTCATTCCAACGCCGAAGAAATCGCGCAAGGTTAGGGGCAAGAAGCGCAAAGTCGCCATCGATCGCACACGCGAAGGCCCTTCTGTGGACTACGACTCGGTCGCTCAGACAACTCTGGATGACCAGGAAGGAAAGGTCGGGAGCAGTGGTGCAGAACCCAGTAGGACTGGGATTCTTGACAGGGTGAAGGAAGAGGAATATGAGGGACAAGCAGTGAACCTGGAGACACCGGCGAAGAAGTCCAGGTGCGAGATCAAGGTGGAGCCTTAGGGCGTCAAAGTCAAGCGTTACGTTCTACATATGGGGGGTTGAAGGAGAAGGGGGCATTTCTGGGTGGTCCGAGACAGTCTGGTCGAGCTTTATTTGTGCATTACATCGCCATATGCAATGTCATTGCTGCATCGGTCTTCTTCCAAAATCACTCAGAAGGGTGTTCAGATACTTAAGATTAGATCGTACAAGCGGTGAGAACACAACACATGGTATAAATATCAGCACCATCACAGTGAAAGTTTTTTTTTTAAAAAAAAAACAGGATCGTAAGGATATGTTACAATAGCCAAAATCATAAATGGCCGAGTGTTATCCAATCTTGTCGAAATTATTGCCGGTAACCGGTAAATACGTACATTCGTAGCACTTTTTCTCACTTCCAAGTTTTGTAGCACTCGTGCGTGCCAGTCATGGGTTCATTAACCACGTGACCTTCTACTCCATATTAAAGAGGTCGTCGTCATCCGCGGTTGTTACTGGTCGGCCTAATGGGCTAAAGGTGCCATGTTTATGCCACTGCCTATCACTATTCGTCGTAGACTGCGGTGACGTACGACGTGGCGAGTGCGCTGTCGGGAGACGGGAGAACATGGACTCGAGTCCAACCACGGAGGACGGCAATGGAACGGGACCAGAAGAAGGGGTGGCTGTCGCTTCCTGACGAGAGGAAAAGGAGAGGTGTGAAAAAGTTTCCGTCGGAATGTGAGAGTGGTTGGGGAGCCAGTCTGGTCCCGCACTCAACCCCGTGCTTGAACCCGCGTTGATCCCAAAAGGCACTTGTCCCTGACCGGGGCTGAACGCAACACTGCCTGCGGATGTTCCAAGGGACCCAGGAGACACAGCGACCGGAAGGGCGTGGATGCGAGAGTAACCCGCTGCGAGACCCTGAGGGAGACTCTGACCTGGTGCGTGAGCCTGGAGAGCTCGGATAGAAGGAGATAATGACTCTCCGAGACCGGTTCCAGTACCGGTTCCCACCCGCCCCTCATCGGTATTAGGTGTGTGCAAAGGAGTGTTCGAAAGAGGGGATCGGCTCAGTCCACTTAACCCGCCCAAACCTCCACTAATCCCCAGCCCATTTGTATTTGAGGACACGCGTGCGTTAGTCGCGTTCATCTTAGAATAGTAGTGGTGGAGACCTGGAAGGAATGCGGCAGATGCATTAGAAGGCGCAAGCAAAGACGGCGATGGCGAGTGGGGATCGTCCGAAAAAGGGGTTGCCCCAAATGGAGAAGGAGTAGTTGCACTCGATCCGCCTAAATTGGAACCTGGAGCCCCGAAGCCATTTGTGGACTTGATAGAGCTCGGTGTACCCGAGCCAATTGCGCCTACGCCAAAAGCATGGCTGTCAGGGGACCCAGGCAACCCATTGTTTGCAGTCGCACGATCCGCCCAAATAGACTTGACGTCGCCAAGAAGCGAAGGGGCTGGCACAGAGCGAGAGTAGCGGTGGTGTGGCTGATGACCCTGAGTTTGGGGATTATGCTGGGGATGGGACACGTCACCCAGGTTCGCCGGACGGGAAGAGTTGGAGTGAGTACGAGACATGCGACGTGAGCGTTCGGAAGGTGTGAGTAGGTCAGTGAGGGAGGACGGTAGGAACTCTTCCAAATCTTCCTCCGAACATGTACCGTCCCGGTCGCGGTCCTTGTCCGCTCGTGTGATTTTCAAGCCAACACCTGCATCCACGGTCTTGTTGGCAGTCAACACCTGGGAAGGAACTGGACCGAGCTCTGTTTTCCACGCAGGAGGGTGCGTGGAACCAAGGGAGGACGCTATACCTCCCTGTCCAGACCCAAGGCGGTTCCTCGTCTCAGTGAGCAAAGATGTCTGAGCGTGGAATGTCGATGGCACAGGGTCTGTTGACAAAGGTGAATGAGCAAGCAACGAACCTCGCGGGGGAGATCCTATCGGACCAAGGTCCCCGGCGTCCGCAGAGAGAATTGGTCTGCGAAGGGCACTGGGCATACTGACAGGAAGTGTTGGCGGAGACGAACTTCTGGCTTTCGTTGGAGAGTCGGACGGTATAGAAGGAGCTGCAGGGGAAGGTTCAAATCCATCCTCGTTGTCTGCCTGCCCTTCAGTAGACTCGGCGATGTCCACAGTGTCAGAAGTGTCAGTAGGCCTGTTGTCTGTGCTTGCGTCGTCATCTTCCTGAAGTACAAACGCCGCAAAGTCTGTGTCTTTGAGTGGTGGAGCCGGTGCAGAGGGAGAAATAGTGGCTTTCAGGGGCATGGAGATCGGTGGGCAAGACGAGGTAGCACGTGTCGGTGCAGTCGATCCAGAGAGAAGACCTGGACGTCCATGAACAGGCGTTCCCTTACCCGTACCACCACCAGCTGGCTGTCCGCTCTGACCATCCTTCTTTTTCGAGCCTTTGCTTCCGCCACCACCTGGGCCGGCACTCAGGCCACCGTTTGCAGCCAGCTGGGCAGCCTTCTTATTTTTCCTATCCATGGACATGTTCTGACCCGGGAGTACATGTGCGAGTGCGCATTTGTGTCCGAATTTACAATTTCCCTTGATAAACCACGCGCAGACGTCCTTTGACTGACCGGGTTCCGGAACGTTATGGGAGAAAGGGCAGGAGGAACCTGCTGTGCAAGTACCGACCTTGAAGAACTTGCAAGGAACATGAGATAGATCTTTCTCTGATGTTCGACAGGCTTAGGATGTACGAGCACGGGTGGTCAGTGAAAACATACGTTTCGAAGACGAGGACTTCGACTTGTTTGACTTTTCTCTGTCGGGATCGGCATCCTTATCGTGGTCTGACATTCTTTCAGCGGTGCTCTGTTTTTCTGTCGCTGGCATGGCTGAGACTTGGATGTCGCTGAGAGCAAATGACACGAAGTCGGGTCGAAGTGCTTTGCCAGCGATGGGTCGGGCGTCTTGCCTGAGCAGGAAAGGCACTCGTTAATGGAAAAATGATAAGCTAATCAAATAAATTTTTCTGTGTAATTGCAAAAATAACAAATGTTATTCTTCGACAGACCACCACAGGATGGCGAAGGTGACGCAGATTGTCCAAGGAAGACCACAAGCTGTATCTTCTCGATGGACGGAACGCTATCCCTGAATAACATCACCGCAGCGCACCAACAGGACTTACTGTGCTACATGGTCACACCCGGATCCTACTCGCCTAATTTGGGCGGGTTCAGTAGCCGCCACCGCGGCCGGTACACTTCACTCGATCCAAGCGAGGCTCTTCTCCTGACATTGACACCAACCCGTTGAGCCTGCGATTCATCGTGTGATTGTAACTAGATAGCATGTAGTAGCTGCAGGTCACCTCATAAACCCACGGAACTAACGATATTGATAATGAGCAAAAATATCGCATAATCTGGACTACGAAATTACCACCCGCGCTTCCCTCTCTTTGACACAAGCATAGACAGACCACACAAGGGTTGGAATATCGTTGGTTTGGACAGGCGCATATATCGTGTCTCCCAAGTCTAGTTCCACACCGTCCAAGCGTGCACTAGCAGATGCCAATTGCCGGGTATTGGGGACAAAAAGTAGCGTCAACATTAACTCCTTCGGAATTTTTGAAAAGGGGGAGACAATGTTATAAGTCAGACGCAGCTCGTTCTCTGATTCTGCACGGGAAGACTCCAGAGATAGCAGAGAACGTTGGGCGGTCAACGCCGCTTGTAGCCTGCGAGCAATTCGTAAGACTCCACGCGGCATAGATAAGCTAAAGCACTAACCAATCATACAACTTGCCCAGTCTTGGGTCTTCATCGCCGCCTTCTTTGCCGACATGCTCGAGTTCTGCAATCCCCTCTTTCTCTACCCCCCTTAGTCGCTCCACTTCTCTCATTTCAGCCTTTATCTTTTGCTTGGTTTCTTCCATCTGCTTTTCCGAAGATTGCAGCTCGTCGTCCAGGGCCTGCATTTGTGCAACCTGTTCGTCGAGCGTGGCGGTCGCTGTGGCAATAGTCAGGCGTGGTTGAGGATGAGCTTGCCGCAGACGAGTGAGGGCGAGTTTCGCGTCCAAAATCTTGGCTGAAAGCGACGTTCCAAGGGAAGTGAGAGAACGTGCTTTTTGGTAATCTTGCAAAAGCTTAGCGAGCAATAGAAAGAGAGGGTCACAGCGTCATACACACCTTCCTCCACCAGGGGAGCGAGCGTCCGAACATCCTGTTGTTTCTCTAATAATTTCAATTTTTCTTCCTTCAAATTTCGTTTCTTCTCCTCATTTCGCAAGCGGATTTGCTCGTTGGAGGCGGCGGTTATAAGCGGAGCGTCGTCCGATACGATAGTCTTGACATATTTATCTTTCGCGTTCTGCTCCAGGTACTGAAACTTGAGTTTCCGCAAGAACAACTGCAAAGTGGTGGTTACAGTTGCAATAAGGCTGCCAGGCTGGTGGGGGAACGAACAATTTGTGCAGCAACATCACTTGCTACGATAGCCGGATCACTGAGTGCGCCCTCGCCAGACGTCGAATCGTCAAGGCTTTCAAAATGATAAGACTTCAGGTCGGCGCGGGCATCGAGGATGTGCAGTTTCGTATTTTCCAGCTTATCTTGGAGTTGTTTCGCCGCGTCGGAGGGGGTCGACATTGTCGTCGTCGCGTTCAATATCGGTCGCGTTTCATCACGTGCACGATATTACATAATAAACACAACGTCGTCGACCCAAGACAACTGACTTAGTTAAGGTACAATATTTTCCTAACGATTACCAGATCTTACACGGTGAAGAAGTGCCCCTTTCCGTAGCCCAGGCTATCCTTGAACTTTATAATACCCATGTGCTTGGGTAATTGCGAAACACCGATCTCGCCCCAATTGCATCATACCATTGGCGGAGGCGGTAAGCCTCTTCGATGTCCGGAGAAATTGTCATGACACTGTAACTTGTCATCGACAGTGATCTAACTTAGACTTACAGATAAGGAAGAGTGGAGTAGCTTATGAACACGAACTTACCACCGAAGCCGTTAATCTTCACAGTCTTCCATGCGATAACGGAGAGTTTTTCTGCAGGGAATCCCACAGTGTAATCCTGACGACATGCTGAGACATGTCCATAACATTAACATGGCGATTGGTCTTAATCTGCAAGGAAGGTAAGGAGTGACATCGATATATTGGTAGAGTGATCGCCTACTCCACTCCCAGCGGCACAAACCCTCCGGCGTCTCAATGGACCAACGTCCTTCAATATAGTTAAGACGTCTGTGTGCAACATTCGGCAAGCTTCTATGCCAATGATTAGAAGAAATACCGCAGAATGAACCCGTTCGCAACTCTTCGAGTGACGCAATTGGTATGAAGTGGTATCTGACTATTGGTATGCTGGTTGGCTCCAGACACTGTGAATTGTTTTCGATGTCAGCCGATGACACAGAAGCATCGCAGCGAACCGATACCTCCTCTATTTTTGTGTCCTTCTCTAACTTCAGCTCGTATTTATTTTGGATGCCATTGGCTCTGAATTTCTCCGTTACTTCGGTTATGTGTGCTTGTGAAATATAATACACGCTTCCTTTGTCCAGCTTGTCGTAAATCGTATCGACAGCACCATCGAAGGCAAATGCACCGATTTCTTGAGACTCGTCCATCAGCGTGGCCTTGAAAACCTTTCCCCCTCTTCCCCTGTCATAATGTCGCACTTCGGTCTTCCCTACAACACGGGCCCTGATAGTCCAGTTCCGCATGAATGGGTTGATGCACCCGATGGGAGATGTCAATCTCCTCTGTGCATCACCTGCAGCAGGAAAACCTGGAACGCATTTACGGTCGAACGTGTCAATAGGTAGAGCCTCGCGGGCTGGCTCCTGGGCAAGCGATGATGCCGGGGCTGGGTCACCTATCCTCTCTTCTGTCTGGGATACGACATGCATATCCAAGATGATGAAAACCCTACAAATCCATAGCGAATGTCATGGCAGATTAGTGACGGAGACCAAGAAAGATTGACAACAGCACCTTTTGCTTCGAATGAGAGCGCAAGTAAAGCTATCAATTGCGATGACGGTGTTTGTGGTGACCGTTTCGTCGGTCACTAGATCATGTAGTCTCCTGGCGAGTGTTGCTTGGATGAAGGAATCGCCATCGGAAATCGTGACCCAGTATCGATCGAGTGCCCGAACGATCCTCTTAATTGAACGCAACTGAACAGTAAATCCTCCGTCGATTGCCTCGACCTCAGACAACGGGGCATGGCCGAGCCTACTGCAGATGCCGGTTGTAAGTGGACCCATACTGCGACACCTCAAGGGGGCGATTGTCTTCGTCGGTCTGCCTGTTCAGTCCCAAAACAGCAGATGGCTTTGATACACGAGATGGTAGTACGATACATATATGATATCGAGATATCGGAAAAACTGAACGTACGTAAACGAAATTTCACAGGTCGGAAATCGTGCTTCAGATCAACCATCAGATCTCAGATTGCCAGTGCGCGTTTGGTCTTCTCTTGGACGGGTTTCGACTGCACGGACATGAACTAGACAGAGGGCAGTCCGATCAGTGAAAACTACGTGGCATGGCGGCTGGACGCACCTTTTGGTCCACTTCGCTTGCCCACTCTACTTGTACCCTCTTCAACCTCTCGTACAGCGTCTTAAGGTCCGCAATCATGCTTTCATTGGCCATCTTCGCAACCCTCAGTTCCTCCGCCTCCTCCTCCGCTCTCTCCACATTTGCTCTCGTGTCAAGGAGTTCCTTGCCTGTCGTCTCAAGCGTCTTGCGCATAGTGTCCAACTCTCCACGCGCAGCTTCGAGGTCGGAACGCAAAATCGATGTAGTCGTCTGCTCCGTCACCAGTGCGACCTGGTTCACCGCAAGCTCTCCTCGGACTTGTTGAATTTCCATCTTTGCTTCGTGCACTTGCTCGCGTAGCCTGGCTGCCTCGGTCTGGGCGACACCGAGCGCTTGCTTTGCAGCTGCGTTCTTTCCGGCTTCCTCGTTCCAAGCACTTTCAGCGGCGTCGACGGTCCCCAGAAGGCCCAGAACCATCTCCTTGGCCGCAGCATACTCGGCATGCGCTTCCCGTAGGCTATGGGTAAGGGCGGCAACTTGACCATGCAACTCTTCATTTTGGGTATCGATGGCTGCCTTCTCTGTGCACAGGACTGATATAGTAGCCACAAAGTCGTTTTTTTCCCTGCGAATCGTGTCGATAGTAGCATGCAAGTCGGTTTCCATCTCAACTTTCTGCGTCTCAGAAGTTCTGAGGTGGACAATGAGGTCATCCATAGACGATTTTGCTTCCTTCAGTTCCGCGGCGATATTTTGTATATTCCCTTCGAGTTCCACGATGGCTGTATTCTTGTCTGCGATCTGCTTGTCTTTCTCGCTAAGGCCGACCTCTCTCCGTTGAATGGTTTGCTCCATCTCAGAAACTGTCCGCAGGGCCTCATGATATAAACCATTAACGTGTTCCCCGTGTTTTTCAGCGTCTCGCAGGCGATCACGGGTCGCACTGAGCTCTGCTTCCGCGTCGAGGACCAACTCTTTAACTTCAGCGTAGTCTTGCCGCATTTTCTCGAAAGCCTCTTGTTTAGCTCGCGCCTCGTCGCTCACCGCAGTCACCTGCAATTCTAGCGCTTCCTTTGCGGAGCGCAAGCTATCGACTTCGGAACGCAGCGCGTTGATGGTATTGTCCTTATCCTCGAGCTGAATTGCCTGGTCGCGCAATTTGCCATTGATCTCGGCCAACGTAGCATGCGTCTGGGACAGCTCTCCGTCCTTCTGAGACAGGATACCATCTTTGTCTGCAATGGCAACGTCTTTATTAGCAACAGCGCCCCGTAGGTGGATGATCATATCGTCCTTGGACGCGAAGATTTGTCGTAATTGATCGATCGCCTTTTCCTTCTCCCCAAGGACTTCGTCTTTCCGTGCAAGGTTGGACTGCAAGCCAGCGAGCCTCTGGTCCTTGTCGGCCAGGAGCCTCTCCAACGAAGCAAGCTTCTGATGCAGCACCCTTGTAGCTCCTTCCTCGCGTTCTTCATGGAGGGAGGGGGTCATGTCAGGAGTAATCACTTGACCACCTTCCGTGACAGCTTGCCATTCCTGGCGATCGTATGCAAGAACATCTGCCACCTGTGCCATGTCGCCCTCGTCAGCGGTATATTCCATTTCCTGGCTAGTACCCATATCCACGCGCCCTTCGTCGGAGGGAGCAGGTGTAGGCTGCTTGCTGACACCATGAATTACGGAACCGGACTCAGTGCGGAGAAGCATCTGTGAGCTACGTCTTGCAGGTGTTGGCGTTGGCGGCGTGACTCGTGCATCCCTCCTGTAAAATAGCAACCATTAGACCTCCGTATGATGCTTCAGGCATGACATGTACATAGGTGACGATAGAAGACCAACCGACGAAGAGCGCAAACCATAATCCTCTACATCGGTGAGCTCTTCGTCTTCGGCGCCGAATATAGCGGTTCTGCGGCGATACACATCCAACTCTACGCGGGCCTCGTGTAATTGCTCACGGAGGTGCTCCCTCTCCTCGTTGGATAGTTGCGTGTCATCGTGTGGCGTCCCCGTCCGAGAAGCAAAGAGTATCGATTGAAGCTCCTTCACTTTCGCTTTGAGCTGTAATGACATTAGTATCAAAGGCAGGAGAGGAATGTCAACTTGCTCACCTCAGCCTTGTTCATTCTTGACAGTGGTTTTGAGGGTGTAGGAAGCGTGAAGGGATCAACAATTGTAGTTCGCCTCCTCTTAGAAGTCGGGCTTGTACGTTGCGGGACGAAGGATGCTTCGGAATCCCTTTCATCCTCGGTCATGCCTCCGTCTCCACGAGATAGTGGGCAGCTCCACGTGGACTGCTTCCGTTTTCTACTCGATTGTACATCGGAATAGCGCCGACTTCCTCTACTGATATTGGAGAGAGGGGAAAACTGATGGCTGACTGAACGCCACAACAGATCTTCCTCCTCTGGGGTTGGCTTGTGTCCAGCAGTGCTACCAAGGACTCTCCGGCGCGCAACATTAAGACTAGAATGTATTTCTGAGTAACCATCACAGCATGACGGTAAGGAACGATAAGGGCAAACTTACGCTTTCTTGCCCTCCTCTGTCATACGCACGTATCCACTAGAGTCGATAGGTTCGAGTACACCTTGTTCCTCCTGTACACATTGAGTCAGTGCGAGTCACACGTGGAATAGAGAGACCGGTGTACGCACCAATTTCCGCACTGCCTTGCCTACCCAGCTCGCCCAGTTTGGGCCGAGTTTGTCTTTGCGCTCCTGGGCGGTTTTACGGACTGGTGGTAGGTCAATAGGTTATAGGGGGTGTTGGCTAGGAGGCCGTCACCTTGGGCGCGAAGAGTAGCGATGTGCAAACTCTGTCTCCTGTGTTCTCGCTGCGCTTTCGAGTAGGCACTAAGTACACCTGTAATGCCATGCATGAGCTTTATCGAGAAGTCGTCGCAAGGAGGTACCCTGTGGCGCAACTTACGTTCTGCGTAAGTGTGTTTCGCAGACTTCCCTGATCTCGTAGAGACCATGCTAGGCTGTGGTAGTTAGTGATAGAGCTACAAGGCTAGTTTTCGCAAAGAGGTGGAGAGGGTGTGGTTTGCTCGTGGAGGCTGGTCGTGGACAGGGGCAGGGGACTTGCCAATTATATAACGCGTTCCTCACGTGATGCGCATGACTCAAGAAACCACGTATTCCTTCCTAATTAGGTAGGCGCAGCGTCTTCGGGTGGCGGGAGACCGCGCGTGGTCTCTTGAAGGAAATCAGCGCCGTACGACGACGGACGTGCACGTGGTGGTACAAGTGTTATTAGTAAGTATGTAAGTAGTTACTGGGGTTACGGCGACCTTCCAGACGATGGCGGGGTGCGCAGCGGATTGTCTTGTCGAGCCTGCTCTAGTAGCTCGTCTAGTCCCCGGTCTTTTAAAGCTTTCTAACGGAGGAATAGGGTCGCATTGACGGTTAAAGAGTGTATGTCTCGTGTGACGGAAGCAGCACGCGACTGGGGACGTACCTGTACACATTCCTTGTATTTTCGCCAGACACCTCCACAATTCTGTTCGAATTCTTCTGCTTTCTTCTTGGCGTATTCGTTCCGCTGTCCCTCCGAGAGCTTTTGGGAGTTCGCAATCGCGGGTTCGAGGTAGCCCTCAAACCAGCTGTTGAAACACGAATCATACGCATGTTTAAGCGGCGTACATTCGGGCGAAAGGGAGTGAGCCATGGTGAGGTGATTAGACCACCAGCGTCTTCGTCTGTAGCTGCGAGTGGTGACAGTGCCAGAAATAATCAAGTTCAGACTTCCGGTTAGTCAACTTCAGCCGATCACGTGAACCAATGTAGCAACTTGAAGTTCTGCAAACCAGACACTTTTATTTGCAAGGTTCCTCCCAATTCTATTAGCCGTAGCGCACTTTGGCATATCTTACTGGTCGAGTTTCAGGGAGTTTACATGCTCTGCCTTCAGGCTTCCGTATTTTTTGTTCTTTCCACCTTTCCCCATTACTTCTACCCCACGTTCCGTAGTTTTCCATTCAGGCATGTACTGAGCATCAGCGAAATGACCAGCGGTACCAAGTGGTAACCGGTGGTAACCGACGGTACCCGAGCGGTTCTGACTGGTCCTGATGACAACCCGTCCCTCTGATGACTACATAACTCCTTATGTCTCTCTCAGTTTTCCTTTGCACTGGGTCAATGTGTCGCCACATGACCAAACGGAGAGCGCCAGTGGGCCGGTGAATGTGAGAATACGGGAGGACGTATGAACATAACGGTAACGGGCGACTCATCGTTTCACGACGACACAGTGAGCGTGTTCCTCGCGATGAATTAATCCTGATACAGTGGAACTTCGTAGTGCTGTGCTTCAGACACCTCGGAAGGACTGATAGAATATATCAGGTCGTTCACTCAAGCCAATTCCGCAGCATTCAATGCCGCTATCATGACCTCTAAGAGTGCCTCTCTATCCTCCGTTCCGACACTTACCCTCACCAAACCCTCCTCTACGCCGAATTCTGCTGCCCACTCCAGTTCGTGATAGTGACTCAGAAGCGTATACGGACAAGTCAACGTGAACGTCGTCCCAAGGCTGGGACCTTTCGCCGCCTCCAGAGCGTCGTAGAAAGTCCTGGACGCCTTCATGCTTGTGAACGTGAGGGAAAACAAACCGGTATATCCTCCGTTTTTGCTATCCAGTTTGCCGCCAGGCAGGCGCCGTCGACAGTTTTCGTAGTATTCTGAGGACATGTACTTGGGGTAGTGCACCTTTTTGATCACTGCGCCTTCGCTCTCGGGCGCTCCCCCCTCTATGGAGCGCGCATGAAGGAAGTCACAAACGTACTCGGCATTGGTGTTGATGATGCGCATCCGTTCGAGGAAGTCACGAGAATTTCGTTCCAGTACGATCGCATCCAAGTCGAAATAGGTATCTTCAAACGCTGTCTCAAGATACTCCTTAAGGGCGGCGTGGTACTGCATCCGTGGGTTGACGACAAGACTGGGATGGGGAGAGTGCGATGATTACGAAAAGGGAATCTCAGTTACAAAGAAACGCTCACCTCCCACCAAGTGCTGTAGCGTAGCCATCGAAGAACTTTGACAAACTGGTAACGATTAAATCGGCGTAGGGCAAGACATCTACATTAGCAAACGTCCCGACTGTTTCGTCGATGACGATTAAGAAGTCATATTTGTCCGCCAAGGCTCGCAGCCGTGGCATGTTCACAGTATGCAGAAGGGGGTTAGATGGGCATTCGGTATACAGTGCGAGTACAGGAGGCGAGGACGAGGGGTTTTTTTCTGCCTTCCTCGCTAGCAAGTTGTCTAAGTCATCGATATCGGAGTCCCGGCCATGGCCATAAAAAATGGCACCAGGGCCGCTTCGCTGGATAATCTTGAGAGTGTCCGTGCAAGGGAAACTGTGTCCACGGAGTTATTGTATTAGCTGTGTAGTTGGGTTGGCAGAAGTTAGCTTACCCAAAAACAACACTTTTATCTGGGGGACGAGTTGCGAGCAATAGCTGATGTGCGTTCCACAAAGCCGACATTCCAGTGGGGAAGAGATACACGTCATCCTCGGACACATTTTGTGCTGACGTTTCGTCATGGACGAAGAAACCAGCTATGCGTCGACGCAGTGCGACCTTAGCCTCCGCACCGGTACTCAAAGGGAGCTCCGACTCGTCTTGAGGCTTGGGTTTCAGCTTCCCCATCACCATTGGATACGAAGTCCTTCCACAAAAACGCACGAAATCCGATAGACTGGCCTGCGGGAACCCAGGAACTCCTAGGAGAGATAGGCAGTGTTCAGCATACCGGGATGAAATACCCAAGCCACAGTTCTGCCAGAATTGTCTCGCTATCGTATATACGTCGCCAGGGAAGAATAGGATGTGAACTTCGAAGCGTTTACGCAAGAGCATCGTTGGTGCTGCGACGAGGCTTGTTGTTCCGTTCGTTAGTGGGGGGCTCGCTGGTTCGATGACGCGGCGGACGGCTCTGACTTCCGCGGTTTTCCCGACTAAGGAAGCCTGGTTACGAATGAACTCCATTCCGTACTCTGCAGTTTTTGCGGTGGGGCACAAAAGACACATTTCACCATCAAGCCCAAACTCTTTCTGACAAATTGTTATAAGCTGAAGGGAAACGGTTAAAGTTAGACGTAGTCACTGAATAGCTTTGTAGCATCTACCCACATACCTTCTGGACGCTGCGATGAACATAGAACCGAGGATAGCCAGTCATCATCGCATTGACGGCGGCTGGTTCACCCTTCCTGAGTGCGACAACATCACTCCACTTGGGATATGATACAGCAATGGCATGAAGGCTGGAAGGAAGAGGCAGTCCCAAGGTATCATGGCCAACTGGGATCGCAAGACTCATAGTGATCAAGCTCCGCAGTCACAGAATTAAGTGAACTGGGAATGGACGGGTGGAAGGACGGGACCCAGGTTGGAGTAGAGAGGGGGAATAAGGGGATGGCGTTAAAGACCTAATCACGCCCCTTATCGGATCCGAATAGTGTCGATATTCCATCGCTTTGCAGCGTTCGCACACCATGTTAGTGGAAAACCGGAACACCATTACTACTGTGGGTTTAAATACACGCACCAACATTTCTACATGGAAGGAACAAATAGGCGGTCTTTGCATAAGGAAGAGAGCAAGGATCGTGAATTAGAGTTCGGTGCCTCAGAATGAGTTAGCTTCTGTCACCCAACTAAGACGGAAAGTTTGATGCAGATCAACCGAGCAGTCGACTGCATTCCAAACACTCCTTGGTAAAGGACCCTTCAAGGGACGTGAGGGAGGGTTGAGTTGCTGGCGATGGCGGTAAGTGTCCGAAAACCTCCGCGTCCCAAAAAAAAAAAAAATACGAAATGCCATCGATAGCCATGAATAGATGGTAATATATTGCTAATGTCAACGATAACAAACATGAAGTGGTTAGTCTCCTCCAGACAAGCCAAACCAGAGGGAACAAAGTGTAAGGAAGAGAGCCTAACGTCCTCTCGAGTATGGGTGGAATCGGGAATTTTTTCTGTCCCCACCTCTGCCGTGCGTGGGTCGCGTAGGAGGCACCGCAGTCGCCTTCGAGGACGTGAAGTCAATCTGTGTCCGTTTTGACTGGGCAGCGGCTGCCTGCTCTGAGCGCACTTTCTGCTGCTCGGCTTTGAGCGCACAGGTATCGGTCGTCAAGACCACCCGTTCATTGCATAACAAATTGCGTGGGGATCCCAGGTTGACCCGGCGACGGAATGTGATGGAATGTAAGTCCAAACGAGGCAAAACCGGTATGAACACGCGCCAAGGTAACGCCCAAAAGTCGGCACGTACCGATCTTATCTGCAAACCATTCAGGTTCTACGTCGCACGGATCCCATATATGACGTGGAAAGTTCGTCGTTCGCTCATCTACATCGACAAACTCGACGAGTTTGGCGTAAAGATGTGGATTGCGAAACGAGCGGTTGGACATCAGCGAGTCATTGAAGTGTTTAGGATTCTCCGAATCGCGTTTCAATGTATGGAATTGTAATAGTTTTGCCTGAAATGATACATGGAGACCTCGTATACCCGAATCAAAAGGAACAACACACTTCGATAGCTGGATCACATGGTGCGGTGGGTTCGGGGGGTATTCCCCAGTCTGCTAGACCTGGTATCGGGGGTGGTTTCAAGAGATCGCGGAGTGACATGATTTCGTCAACTTCGGAAAAGGAAGTCGCCTCTGTTTGGTTGTCGGGTGCCTCTTCGGGAGGTAGTAGTGGTGGAGGCGGAAGTGATTCCGTAGGCGTCGAGCCGCCGGCGACGTCATCAGATATCCGCGCTCGTGGGTGGCTTTTCAGGTGCGCAGGCCGACGGATAATCACTTGGGATTTGGGGAGGAGCCGAGCTTCAACCGGACCGTGTCAGCGAGGCTGCGCTACGACACGCAAAAAGTACATATAGACGCACCATCTGGTAGGGCAGCAGGGGAAGTTCTCGACGGCTTATCCTATCCCAAGCAGAAAAAACACACAGCCAACAAAGAGGGAAACTATTATGCCAAGTGCTGGCGAGGAAACTCTTACATTGCTGACAATTCCTTTGGCGACGGTCTTTGAAGTGGAGGCAACGGTTGCCTCAGAGTCGCTCTGAGAGTCGTCGTCGTATGCAACTAGACCTGATATGAGTGTAAGAAACGCCTCCACCGTTGTTAGCTCTTCGTCGAACTCACGGTGCATGGGAGGCAGGAGAGTGATCCGTTTCAAACTCCGCGGTTGATTCATCCCGGTTTGGCAAGTTATGCCGAGCCAGTGCCGACCCGACAGTACTACTGGTCGACACCATGCACTGGCTGCAATACCTGTCCGGGCATTGTCTGTTCTTACTAGTATGTCTGGCAGCTTCGACATTGGCCATTTCTCAGGACGAGCGGGTGTCTGATTTCTTTGAGAGACACACTGGTACGTCAGGTCATACCAACAACTGGGCAGTCCTCGTATGCGCATCGAGATATTGGTTCAATTATAGGGTACGTCCACCGCGTTCGTTTCTCCGTAATATAGAACTCTTACCCACCACAGCACATGGCCAATGCACTCGGAATGTAAGGCTTTCTCCGCCAGAGCCCGATGTTCACTTTAAACATACGCGTCAAACAGGTACCGCACTGTCAAGCGTCTCGGGATCCCCGACTCCAATATTATTCTTATGCTTGCAGACGACACGGCGTGTAATGCGAGGAACAAGTTTCCGGGAAGCGTTTACGCCAAGGCGGGACGTCATCTTGACCTCTACGGCGACAATATCGAGGTAGACTATCGCGGGTACGAAGTCACGGTCGAGAACTTCATACGCCTCCTGACTGGTATGTCTACTTTTTTGAGTCGCGCTTCTCTCTTCCATTCGGACTTCCTCTGCGACAGGTCGAGTCGATCCGTCGGTTCCACGTTCCAAGCGTCTCTTGACAGACGACCGGTCTAACATCTTCGTGTACATGACCGGACACGGGGGTAATGAATTCCTTAAATTCCAAGATAACGAAGAAATCAGTGCATTTGACATCGCCGATGCCTTCGAACAAATGTGGCAGAAGAAGCGGTAAGTATATTGCCCAAGCCTCGACGCATACCAACCCTTGTTTGTCAGCTACAACGAAATCTTCTTCATGATTGACACCTGCCAAGCGAATACGATGTACTCCCAGTTCTACTCCCCGAACATTCTCGCAACAGGATCTTCTGAGATTGGGGAGAACTCCTACTCCGTGAGTTAATGACTACTTACTTAGTTCCGTCCCAACTCACACCGAACAGCACGAGAATGACAACGACATTGGTGTCTCTGTCATAGATAGCTATACTCATTGGGTACTTGAGTTTATGGAGGGTATTAATAAAACCAGCCAAGTTTCAATGCAAAACTTTGTTCGTTCTTCCCTGTGGCTGGTCTCTATCATGACTCAACCTCCGACGATGCCCAGTTCTCCTCGTATGACCCCGTTAAGATTCGATCCCATCCGGGCGTGCGGTCAGATCTCTTCCAACGTCCATTGGAAAGCGCCCTCATCACGGATTTCTTTGGGGGCGTCTCGCAAGCAGAGATCTTTCCCGTGATCGAGGACGCAGACGTCACCGTGCAGCATACTACAAGAGTTTCTTCGCCTGACCGCGTAGTCTCGGACCCAGTCAGCCCACAAGTCAACCACAACCAAGGCTTCGATAAAACGAACACCACAGCTCTGGTGACGCAGAAGGATGCCATAACATCGAATGCACGTTGGAAGGAAATCAGGAAATGGACCTCCGTAGCTATTGTAGGCTTCCTTGTAGGCTGGGTCTCCTTTGCACGCTAAGCACCTTTGAATAATGCTACTGCAATGTTACACCAGGTATTTGTACATAGGGAAACAAGGATTGGGGGGGGGAAGGTACACTATTGTACAAACATTGTCTGCAATGCACAACCAGGGCTGGCTGACATTCGTGGATATCCTTCACTAGTCGACCCTAACCCCCGCTTGGCTCATGCACCACTCCCAGACCGAACACGGCGGCCATAAACCCTCCGGCTCGTCACCCGCGTCCTGAAGGAGTAACGCGACGACACCGTGCGGAGGGACGTTATGCGCTGTGAAGCTCCTTACAGCAGTGCCGTTATTCGTGTGCGTCCAAAGGTCCTACGGGGGTACACTTCCTGGCATCAGAGAACTCCTACTGAGATGCCTGACTTACCCTAACGGAATACTGCCTACCCGCTCGGATCCATGGAGACTCGGTCAAATTGAAGGTCAACGAGGCCGGTTCGTCCAATGTATTGATCTGGTCGCTCAGCATCGGAGACCGTTTCACAGCGGGAGGGGAAAAACACTCTCACCAACATAAACACGGTCCCGTTCTGGCTTTGTCCACTCCAATATTGCGCAGGATGCGTGTCGTTACTGACAAAGTCCGGCTAGAAGAGGTCCACCATAAGGGAGAGATGCTGCATGCATGACCACCAGTGCTCACATTAATGCCCCATCGGAAAGGAGTCACACTAGTTCCGACAACGGGGTCCTGATTAATGGCAATGATTTCACGGTTGGTAAGAATCTCTATGGTCGTTTTACTGGCGGTCTCCAACTGTTTTCATCGGAATTACATAATCAACGGGGCGTAGAGAAAAGGGGCAAAAACCGTACATCGGTTCCGATCAAGAGGGGAGATTTCAGTAAGGCCCAGGCAGTGAAATGAGACTTGGCTTCCTCGAACGTCAACTCGCCGTTCCCACTATGTAGCAAGGTTTTAACCGGTTTGTTTGTTTCCGGGTTGACACTCACATTTCAAGCTACAAGAGTCTTTGAACTCCCTAAATACATAGATGTATGCTGATACTCACCATGTCCATGTCGTTGTGCCCGTAGAAGTCATTGGCCCAGGCGTAGAATGAATTCCTAGAAGCATTTTCAACGACATCGGGTACAGTAACCGAAGAAATGATTTACTTGTTGATAATGCCGGCGACAGACCTCCAGTTGGCACCTGCCAGCATTCAATACATGCATGTAGGTGATTCAAAATGAGATCCAGGCACACCAATATCATCTGTGGTCTGAGCAGTGGAGTCGGTTTAGCATACCGGTCTATGTACTAGTACCTACCCGCCAACTTTGTCCATACTTTCTACCCCATAGCCACACTTGCTCCTGAATACGAAAGTCATAAGCGGCTGATTCCGGTACCAGAAGTGTACCACACTCACTCTTCCCCACTGGCATAACGACAAGATGAGAGGCGGCTTGCCAGTAGACTTAGATAAATGTGCTATGGCATTCGCCATGGGTTCGTATCCTGATATAGGCTAAGACTTCGGGTGGTACCGGATAATACATTACTCACGACCAATGATATTTTCTCGGGTGATATTGTCAAACGGTACGGCGCAGTTGTCGTACCTAAGGATAAAAAGGTGAGGGTGGCCGAATGGAGTATCCGGAACCATACTTGAGATAATCAAATCCCCACTCCTCCCTGAATAATTTGGCATCCCTAAGAAAGTCTTAAGAAGTGGGTCGTGAGAAGTCGGTGAAGCATACCTCGCTTCATTTTGGAACGAGCCCGGATAGAGCTGGCAAGTGTACCACCCTGCGTCACTGTACTTGACAGGGGTCAGTGGACCTTTACGCTGGGTGTTCAACCTACAATTCCAGCCTTCCTGCTAGAGAGTCAGTGGAGCTCATAATGTACAAGAGATTAAGAACCCACAGTCCCAAAGCGTGAATCTTGTCTGTTAGGGACTTCATTCCAGAAGGGAATTTGGTCTTGCCTGGGGAAACGAGTCATTTCACATCCATAGTGTGCGAGTACACAAGCTCACTTGCGACGATGTCACCAGCGGGACTGCGCTGTCTCTCGGAGTAACAGTCGTCGATGTTGACATAATTGTATCCGACATCCTGCAAACGGGAGTTGAGTACGACTGCATAGGGCGGTACTGCTATGAAGATGCGCACCACTAAGCCCAGGGATATCATGAGATTGGCATTCTTAATGATGATGTCCTCGCTGATGTCGCACTGTGTGCAGCGAAGGTTAGTCGTGGCAGATTACAAGTGGCGCAGGAGACACACATAATATGCATTCCAGGCTATATGCGGTGGGCTCATATCAGTCTGCAGTGTAAACGGAGAACAAGAGTGCCCACTATTGTAACCCATGACTGATAGAGACGTTAAAATGGGACAGCAGGGGATCGATACCGCACATACCAGGAAGCTTCCCGACATGGTGGTCGTGCTCATCATGTCGTCCACCAATGTGAAAGAGAAAGAACGATGATCCGAGGGCAAGCACGAAGACGACAAGGCCGATAACTGCACTTCGTAATCTTCGCTTGGGTACGGCTTCTGCCTCTGCAGACGCCCAAGGGGTCAGCGTTGAGTCCATTTCAAAGCCCCCTCTTTATGTGTGCTCCTGTGAAGTCGTGGTACTCACTGGGTGAGAGCAGGGGTGTCCGTGATGTCGATGACCCTGGAGCCTGGGTCGGGCTGTCGTGCCCTGCAATTGGCTTGGCAGTCATATTAGTGCGAGCTCTTCCCCAATGGAAGTGGAACTGTCGTGGTGAGAAGATGGACGACGGACGGCAGGCGACGGGGCATCAAGTTACCGAGGTCACGAGGGAAACTCCGCTCCCATTAGTATGTCCCACCCGCACGAATCTGTTAACAGGAAGCTAGTACGGCACGCATTACCCGCGGAACCCAGCCCCACAACGCCCTGTCGGAGCATATCAAATCGGGCAAACCGGCAACAAGTCAAAACCTCAGAAATTGCTTTGCCCGTCCAAAGAAAGCAGGGTAGATTAGAAAATAAAATACGTCATACAACTAATTTACAACAGCTATATGCCAAAAAGTAAAGAAATCCACAATATACGCAAGGTTACTTGGTTGCTGAACTCGAGAACTGCAAATGATATTAGCAGAGTTGCGGAAGGAGTACCACAGATACGTACCTTCGTAACACTCTTAGTGCCCTCTGAAATGGCGTGCTTGGCAAGTTCACCTGGCAGGATCAAACGCACTGCTGTTTGAATCTCCCGCGATGAGATGGTGGATTTTTTGGAGTATGCAGCGAGCTCTGAGTTCACGTGAGTTTATAGCATGTACAAGTCAGATACCTGACTCACTGGAGGCCTCGGTGGCAATGCGTTCAAAGATATCGTTCACAAACGAGTTCAAAATGGCCATAGCCTTGTTTGAGATACCCGTATCTGGGTGGACCTGCTTGAGGACTGTCGAGTACCGTTATAAAGCATTTCCGTTGATTCGGAACCATTTCACGTACCCTTGTAGATGTAACTGGAATAAGTCTCCTTGCGGACCTTACGCTTCTTCTTCTTCTCGCCATCGGCACCTGCAGCAGCTGCAGATGTCTTTGTGGCTTTCTTCGTTGCCTTGTCTGCAGTGGTCTTTGCGGGTGCCTTCGAGGCAGGAGTGGCAGCTGGGGCCTTCGAAGCAGTGGAAGCAGGTTTGGGTGCCATTGCGAATTGGTCGTGGTAAGTATGGATAGCTGTGTGGATCCGACTGTGACGACGGATTTATATGGTGGGGACGCGTGTGGCTTTGTTTGTCACACATATCTGATCGCGTCGTGTCTTTGTTGATTGGCAAACCTTAATTCGTTGCGTCACGTGAACCTGTATAAATACAGGCAGCTACCCCTCACTCCACATCCATAGCATCTACCTCACCCACTTTGTCGCACGCACACTATCGTTAATATGTCTGGCAAAGGCGGAAAAGCAAAGTCCGGTGGCAAGGCTTCTACCGATTCTAAGTCCCAGTCCCGCTCAGCAAAAGCTGGCCTTCAATTCCCAGTCGGCCGTGTACACCGTCTCTTGAAGAAGGGTAACTATGCCCAACGTGTTGGTGCAGGTGCACCTGGTAGGCATTTCGTTCCCGGAAGTTAGTGCTCTCGCTTACACTTTTTGTAGTCTACCTTGCAGCCGTTCTGGAGTACCTTGCTGCTGAAATTCTCGAGCTTGCTGGTAACGCAGCACGGGATAACAAGAAACAACGCATTGTGCCTCGGCACCTGCAACTTGCCATCCGAAATGATGAGGAGTGCGTATCCCTGGTATAGTCGATAGTTTGTGACTGACGCACCCCCAGGTTGAACAAGCTTCTCGGTGATGTTGTCATCTCACAGGGTGGTGTAGTACCCTTTATCAACCCTGAGCTACTACCCAGCAAGACATCCAAGGGCAAGAAGGAGAGCCAGGAAGTGTAGATCTCACTGCTATTCTTATTGGTGTTTTCTTTACAGTGTAGGATGTACTGTACTATATGGTCTTTTATTTCATTTCGCATCTGTCGAAACTATCCTCGTCGGGTTCAGCGCGCGTCCTCCGAGCCAGCGAGCGAGCCAACTCACCCGGTGGTAAGCACAACTTAAACGATTTCCAGCACTTGCAGGTTGCTGTTAACAATGCTGGTCACATCTTTGGCGCAAGCGGTGATTTTGCAATCAGATGCGATCCTTTCGTGCTCATTATGAGGCAAAGCCTTGAGCAAAAGTGTGTGGAATGGTTGCCCAAACCGTTCCAGCAACATCCGTATGGCCTCTTCATTGTCCTTCGCTCCTGGAGCAAACCATTTTGGATGCCAAGGACGGACGAAGGCGTATCTCGAGTCAGAACCCTCCTGGAAACTGACTGAAAGTGTGACTTGGAGAGGCATCAGCCCAGATGCATGAACTTCGTATTCGTGACGCGATGGACTGCCCCACGTTCGCAGTAGTTTGAACGTCGTAACTGGGTAAACGAAAGAGGGCAACGCAAGCCTACGGTTAATGAACCGGGGACGCGGTAACTTGATAATGGCTTTGTGCAGCTTCGACACCCTTTTAGCATCAACGTTACTGGGACCGGTGGAATTTCTGGGAACCGACTGCATGCAGGGCATGGTCTGGTAGGGTCGAAGCGTGGCAGGGAAACAGCTGTGGAAAGCTGATCGCTGCCCGACCCAATCCAAAACCGATACGTCTCCAGACTGTGAAACGATTTCCGCCAAAAGGCGTCCCAGCGCTTTCTCAGCAGACTCTCCATATAAAACTGGTAAGTGGAGATCTAAAACGCCAAAAAGCGAATAGGCAATGTCTTCTGGTTTGGTGGTGAGTCGTGTCGACGCCCATTTGAGCCTTAGCCTTGCATCATCCATGCCGGGATGGAAGTTCCTGAGGTGCTCTTCTCCTATGCCTGTGGCATTCTGGAGCCCCTTGAGGACACCATCATCTGTTTTGTGATTCAAAGATGCGTTGTTCGGGTAGGGGGACCAGTCGCGCATGTAAAATAAGACGGTTTCGGAAGCCAGCAATTCCTGAAGAGTCCAGCCCCGTTTGAACCACACGCTTTTGGTGAATGACACAGTGTCAGACACGTCCGACAAGTACACGATTGTCAGGCCTGACCGACGGTACCAGGAGAACATAGATCCAATGGCCTCTTGCAGTTCCGCACTACTGGCTTTATCAATGCAGCACGTATCACTCCATGCCCACAAAAAATCCTGCCTGAAAGCAAGAAGACAGAACTTCTGGAGCTTTACGACCCCGTCCGTGCTGTGCAAGTCGTAGGCGCCCGTGTCTTTTATGTCGCAGAGCAATGGTTCGCCCCTTCCCCACCTGTGAGATAACGTGGCGTACCGGAAGAATTTTGAGATAACCTTCCGAGCCTCCATTTCGAGTCGCTGGCCATCCCATACAGAAGCCGACGAGAGCAGTTCTTTGCATGGAGCACTACGCTCGAAACGCAACATCTGTGCATCCCGATCACAGAGGGCTCCAGTTTCTGTGTCCAGCAGCCGCAGTGGGAGGGTCGTAACGATTTCGTCAACAATGTTCAAGATAATTTGTTTGGTATCAGAGATAGCGGCCACAATTGGTGAGTCTCGGCTTGTTATTTTCAGCTCGATACAGCTTGCAAGACATTCTCTGGTTGATTCGCGATGTTCCGGAGGACAGAGCGCCACCGCATCTCGAGCATGTGTGATGGCTTCATCGAGTTCGGCTGAAACACCAAGTCTCTGGTATTTTTCACGAAGGCAGGTTGCAAGGTTGACTAGAGACACGGACCGATCTGGGGATGCTGGGGGAGTGCACTCCAAAATAACTCGTCGGAGAGAAACTCTCTTGTCTAAGTCTGCTAAGAAATCCTCCCTGTCCAGATAATTGGCAAGGTTGATGAGAGGCACAAGGCGTTCTGGATACCCTGAGGGGTCGAGTTCCAATGTAGCACGCCGATAGGAGACAATTTCCATCAAATCATCCACGGTACCTTCCTTCCTAAATCTCTCTTCCAGATTATTCGCGAGGTCAACAAGAACCGCCAGGCGTTCTATTGAGGATGTGAACTCCAATATAGCACGTTGGAGAGCGATGGTCTTCGTCAAATCTTCCATAGCACCTGTCCTTCTGAACCGTTCATCCAGGTTACGTCCAAGGCTGGTGAGAAGCATGCGGCGTTCTGGATACTCTGGAAAAGTGAGGTCCAGTGCAGTACGTCGGTGGGTGATAGTTTCTGTCAAATCACCTATGGCACTCCCTATCCTAAACCTCTCCTCCAGGTCGTTTGCGAGATTGATAAGAGTTGCCAAGCGTTCTGCTGAGGGAGCGAATTCCAGTATAGTACGTCGAAGAGTGATGGCTTCGTTCAAGTCTTCCATATCACCCTGCCTCTTAAATCGTTCATCCAGGCAAGCCGCTAGTTTGGCTGAAGCTGCCAGGCGTTCTGCTAAGGGAGTGAATTCCAAAATAGCACGTTGGATAGTAATAGTCTCCGCCAAATCATCCATAGCGCCCTCCCTCCTGAACCGCTCATCCAAGTTACGTGCAAGGCCAGTGAGAAGCGTGCACAATTCCGGATGTTCCGAAGGAGTGAGGCACGATGCAGCATGTCGGTGGATGATGGTTTCTGCCAAATCCTCCATGGCACCCAGTTTCTGATCTCGCCCTTTCAGGTTATTCGCGAGGTTGGAAAGAGGTGCAAGGCATTCTGGATGCCCTGTATGGGTGAGTTTCAATGCGGCACGTTGGTGGGTGATGGTTTCTGTCAAATCCTTCACGGCACCCAGTCTCTGATATCGCTCTTCCAGGTTATTCGCGAGGTTGGAAAGAAGTGCAAGGCGTTCTGGATGCCCTGTAGGGATGAGTTCCAATGCAGCATGTCGGTGGATGATGGTTTCTGTCAAATCCTCCATGGCGCCCAGTTTCTGATATCGCTCTTCCAGGTTAGTCGCGAGGTTGGAAAGAAGTGCAAGGCGCTCTGGATGCCCTGTAGGGATGAGTTCCAATGCAGCACGTCGGTAAATGATGACTTCCGCCAGATCTTCCGTAACACCCTCCTTCCTAAACCACTCATCCAGACAAGTTGCGAGTTTGACGGGGTTCACAAGGCATTCGGGGTCTCCCACAGAAACAGGTTCCGGAGCGGCGCTTCGAACAGTGATAAGCTCTATCAAATCTTCCACACTATCCACCTTCCTGAGCCGCTCCTCCAGGTAGGCCGCGAGTCTGAGAAGAAACCCCAGGCGCTCTGGGTGGCTTGATGGAGTGGGTTCCAGTACAGCCTATCGAACGGTGATGAGCTTTGTCAAATCATCCATGCTACCCACCTTCCTCAATCGCTGCTCTAGGCAGGCCGCGAGTCTGAGGAGAAACGCAAGGTGTTCCGGATGCCTTGAAGGAGTGAGTTCCAGTGCAGCACATCGAAGAGCGATGAGTTCTGTCAAATCTTCTTTGCTACCCTCTTGCATGAACCGCTCCTCCAGGTGAGCTGCGAGTTTGAGGAGGAACGTAAGGCGTTCTGCATGCGTTGAAGGAGTGAGTTCTAGTACAGCACGTCGGAGAATGATAAGTTCTGTCAAATCTGCCGTGCTACCCTCTTTCCTGAACCGTTCCTCCAGGTAGGCCGCGAGTTTGAGGAGGAACGCGAGGCGTTCTGGATGCCTTAAATGAGTGAGTCTCAGCACAGTACGCCGAAGGGTAATGAGCTCCGCCAAATCCTCCACGCCACATCCTCTCTGGAATCGCTCGTCCAGCGATCTTGCAAGTCCGAGGACAAACGCGAGATGGTCTGGATGGGCCGGTGGAGTGACTTCTAACATAGCACGGCGGTAGGTGATGATTTCTGTCAAATCTCTCATGGCATCCTCCTTCCTGAATCGCTCATCCGAGAAAGTCACGGGTTTGACGAGAGACACGAGGCGTTGTGGATGCCATGGGGGAGCGAGTTCCAACGCAGCACGCCGGTGAGTGATGATTTCCATGGTATCTCGTATGGCATCCTCCCTCTTAAGTCGCTCATCCAAATAATTTGCAAGGTTAACGAGGGACGGAAGACGTTCCGGATGCTATGGGCGAGTCAGGTCCAGCGCCGCACGTTGGAGGTCAATGATTTCGGTCAGATCTACCATCCCCCCGTCCGTCTGGTATCGCCGATCCAAGCAATTTGCAAGGTGGACAAGGGAGATGCGACACTCCGGTCGCCACGGGGGAGTAAGTGCCAACACAGCACGTCGGTAGGCTATGATTTCTGTCAAATCCTTCATGTCACCTCTCCTCGTCAACCGCTTGTCCAAGGAGTTCACAAGGTGGTTGAGAGACACCACGTATTCTGGGTGCCCAGGAGAAGTCAGCTCCAAGGCAGCACGCTGGTAGAAGATGACCTCGTCCAAATCTTCCATAGAGCGCTCCCTGTGGCATTTCTCACTCAGGTAATTTGCGAGGTTGATCAGAGACGAAAGGTGTTCTGGATGCCCTGGAGGTGTGAGCTTCAATACAGCACGCCAGAGCGTGATAAGTTCCGCCAGGTCCCTCAGAATACGCTCCCTCTTGTAGCGCTGCTCAAGGAAGTTCGTGAGGCTAACCAGGGACTCGAGGTGTTCCGGGTGCTGTGGAGGAGTAACTTCCAGCACCATGCGCCGCAGGCTGATTATCTCATTTAAATCAGCGATTCCCCCTTCCTCTCTGTACCATTTAGAAAGTGCGTTTGCGAGGTTGATAGAAGCTGAACGACGGCTCGGATGTCCTGCTGGAGCACTCTCCAACTCAAGGCGCTTGGAGGCGATGTTACATAGAGTCGCTTTCGCCTTTCCCCTTAGGAACGAAGGTCCCAACCTAAGCCTTTATGTCTCCATAGCGTGTTACTGAAAATGGTATTAGTACACTCACAACACTACGTTATCTTTCGGTAAATTGGCCGCTCTCGCACGTCGAGGCCAAAAGGACGAATGCATCTGGCAAACGACAAGTTCTGAGGTTACGGGTGAATGGCCTAGAAGTGAGATGAAGAAGGGCGCCTGAGTGGTTGCAGAGTCCACGTACCATGTGCACCACAACATGCCCTCAGCCCACGTCCCAATGGGCGGCGATCCTAGATATTGGAGTCATTGGGTCATCTTGCTTACGTCCCCGTCTTGCGTCGTGTCTTGAATGATATCTATACCCGCTACTTGCTTCAAGTTGTTATGCAACGTTCCTCTAAGTCGCACCCTTGCAAAGTGATTAATTGCCGGTGTTTTGTTGGTTGCTAGCTTTGGAGTTCACTTGCCCGGACGGTTAGATGAGTGAATTCTGATACATACCTTTAAGCCTAGTTTCTGCGTGATTCAAGTGATTGCGGTGTCGTTCAACGCATCAGCTTCGGAAGCACCATGCCACAATATTGTGCTCACAAGAAATAGGCTGCAAGAGTCCTACGCGATGTATACTTATCCCCGAGTCACAGCATCTCACAGCATAAGTAGACAGTTGAATATAATCTCCCATGGCTTGCAAGCAAACTCGCGCTTCATGTCGCAGGGACTGAATTGGTTATATTAGTGCATATGTAACCACTTACGTTCTGAGTGTGTACCACACCTGAGCCGAACGACTGTTCCTGTTCAACAACGACGACCTTGCACGACTTTATGGCTAAAGCGCAAATGCCAGAGCAGGCCTCGTCGTCTTGTACAGGCTATATGAAGAAGTGGCTACTTCGACTGACAGTGTTCTATGTTCTCTACCTCGTCTACGGTTGGTTGGACGCGATCAAGGTGCGTGGCATCCCTAGTTTTGAATTTTTTTTATGGACGAGTCGCGTCGTGTAGAACCGGTGGTACGTCTTTGACCCACCCTTCCTTCACGAACTCGCCAAGGATGCCGTCGCTACCCATCCGGACAACCTCGACGCCATGATCCAACACATCGTCACGAACCTTACCGACACGTACCCCGCCTCCGCGGGCGTCATCGCTCTCAACACTGACTCTTCCGAATGGACCTTCAGCAATGCAGGAGGTGCCATGGGTGCCATGTACATCATACACGCCTCCATCACGGAATACCTGATCATATTTGGAACTCCCCTCGGCACCGAAGGACACACCGGTTTACACCCTGCGGATGATTATTTCCACATTTTGCATGGCGAGCAATGGGCATTCAAGCCTGGCTCGCTTGAGATGGAGAGGTACACACCAGGAGACATGCATTTCCTCCCGAGAGGTACTGCGAAACAGTACAAGATGCACGAGGGCTGTTTCGCTTTAGAGTACGCCAGAGGTAAGGGTCTTCTACTCTCGTCTCCCGTTGTAACTTGGATCTGATGAGAGTGAACCTCCAGGGTGGATTCCATTGATGCTGCCCTTCGGTCTGGCAGACACGTTGACGTCTACGCTCGACATCCCCACGTTCATCCGCACTGCACGCATCACCGGTCGTGAAATCGTCAACAACTTGCTCATCGGGAAGATTTGAGTTTTGCCATATAGAATTTCTAAGATATCTTTCTGGGGACCGTCCACGGCAGTCCGTATGTATAGAGCGCACGATACCCACCACTAAATCTATTATGTTGAACGCAATTGTTCAATCTCATGCTGATGCGGAGGCCGTATACCTTTGGAATAGTCACCTCCTTTTCTGCCAAACTCGCCAATTGTCGAGCAGGAAACCATTTCCGCGTGTCATGGTGCGATTAGTCCACTGCCCATGTACCTGATAACAAAGTTGGTATCCCAGCCTACGCGTCCATAAGCTATTCGTGGCTCGCAAACCACTGCCGGCCACCTGTACATAAGGCAAGCCCAAAATTGCAAATCCTAAAGTACCACAAGTAGACTAATACTGGGAAACCATCCATAACCACGAGACAGGTATGCAAGACCTCAGGTGGATTTTCCTTCCATAGCAGCCTCGACGAGTTCACCAACCCATCGTTCGAAGGTCTCCTGTGCCATGACGCCCTTTTCATCAAAGAAGGCGCTGTATTCCTTGGATCCCTGTGTGCGATTCTTGCAGAGGAGGGACTTTCCACCTGAGGTAGATTGAAGGTAGGTGATGTTTAGGGAGTAAGAGGGAGCGTTGGAAGGAGATGCAGTTGGGGTGGGTGATGATACAGGGATGGTCCGTGAGGATATCGTGATCTTTTCGGTGAAGATCCGTTTACAAAATGATTTACGTCTTCCGATGAAGATGACGTCCCCTTCTACGAAGTAAGCATAAAGGGTTTGCAGGGTGGTCAGGATGGCATAGCTAATACCGAGCGTGGTCAACACGTGCACGGAGCAAGGCGACATGAAGGAGAGATCGTACAGGATGAACCCTGCCCATACGGCTGGTTTGGCTTGTTCGAATTCGGTTTTCCAACCATAGAGTCCCGTCGCTGCAGCAACGAACACACTGGTCCAACCTAGTGTCAGTTTTACATCGGTGTGCAGATGTATCTGCTTGAACAGGTTCGGACGCGAGAGGTACTGCACGAGGCGCATGAGATGAACCACACTCAATTTAAAAGAAGGGATAGAGAAACACAGACGCGTTTGAGGGCGTCGTCGCAAGCATTCTTCAAGTCGGTCGCATTCGCATTATTGACCTTGATCGTCTCGCGCTCTGAGGGTACGGTGGTGATGCTGAGTGGTCCTGGCGGTTTCTCCGGAGAGGCAGAGCTTGCGCGACGCGAGCTGGCTTTCGTCGCTGACTGCGGGGACGAGGGCTGCGTGCTTGTCTCGTTGGGGGCCATTTCGATGTTTGGACAGAGCAGCCCAGCGTCACTGAGAAATCCAGTCAGGCGACGTGTTCACAGGTGGGAATTTTTCTCCTTTCTGGCCACTCCGCACGTCACAGCCCATATGGCACCGGGCCACCTCCAGGCGCTCGACGATGGCGCCGACGTCCATCGCCGTGCTTGGCGGGGGTCTGACAGGACTGTCAGCCGCATTCTACCTTACAAGACGATTTCCGACCGCACGCATTGCGGTCTACAACGCAGAGGCACGCTTTGGGGGTTGGGTGCGTTCCGACCGAGTTAGGGTCTCATACACGAACCACGATGGCAAACTTGAAAACGCAGACGCAATCCTCGAAGCTGGTCCAAGGACTTTGCGTCCGAATGCTTATAGCGTACTTGAATTGGTGGGTCGCTCTTCGCCATAGGGATGAGGCCATCCTGGTCTCACAGTTTGCACGCTCTCGCCAAGACCAGATTCATCTCTTGAATCTGTCATCCACGCTCTTGACCGTTCCGAAGACCTCTCATGCAGCGAGGAATCGCTTCTTGTACATCCCTGAATACGGTGGACTATGTCGACTCCCATCGGCACCTTTAGACCTCTTCACATCGGCCCGTCCATCCAGACACAATGTCGGTCGTTTGCTGCTGTCCTCCGTCGTACGGGAGCCATTCAAGTGTCAAAATAAGAAACCAGGTCTGGACGACGAATCCGTCGACGACTTCATGACGAGAAGATTTGGAAGTGAATGGTCGAGGGTCTTTGCAAGCTCGCTTGTACACGGCATCTATGCTGCAGATTCGCGGAGACTCAGCCTACGATCGGCGTTCCCTTCTCTTTGGGAAGCTGAAGAACGCGGAAATGGCTCTGTCGTATCTGGGATCCTCAAACGGTCCCCTCCACTGACGTCAGTCGAAGAACCCACGCCATACGAACTAGGGAACTTGCAGGACATGATGCGGGACGTTTCTATATACAGCTTTCGAGAGGGTATCGGCACTTTGACCGATGCCTTGGTCAGATATCTGCGAGAGCATCCCAACGTTGACATGTATGGCGGAGTTCGCATGATGGGCCTTCGCATAAGTCCAAGGGGCAAGCAATTTGAGGTAATGCATATAATGCGTTTTTGCACATTCCATTCTTTGAGTCGCTGATCTCCGTACTTTACGTAGCTGATAACATCTGCCATGGAGACTGTGCTCCCTACCCACGTTGTGTCCACTCTCCCATTATTTCGATTGCACAGCTTACTCACACCTGCAATACCACTTCCGCACCTCACAGCGAATGCCTATACCTCTGTTACTGTCGTCAATCTTGTTTTTCTGCGTCCGCCGTCCTCTTCTTCTCCGCTTCATCCCGAAGGATTTGGCTACTTGGTACCGCGTCCGCCGGATGGGTACTTCAACGACAGTAATCGCTTAGGAATTCTAGGCTGTGTCTTTGACTCATCGTCTACCGCTAATCAGGACTCCAGTGATGCGCTCGTGAAGATGACAGTGATGCTTGGTGGACCCTACGCTTCCTGTTCTCTTCCGCAAGTTAACGTTTCAGACCTTCTTGGGGAATTGTCTACCCATCTTGGTAGAACTCTCCCTGAACCCGTTCTCGTAAAGGTGCACTATAATCAGCGTTGCATACCGCTTTATTCCGTGGGTCACCTGCAACGCATGGCAGAATTGAGGCATGTACTAGCAAGCGAGCCTTGGGCTGGCCGGATGGAAGTGATCGGTGCAGGTGTGGGAGGCGTCAGCGTTGGCGATTGCATCGAGGCTGGTCGGAATGCAGGAAAATTCTGGTCGTAGAGATACACTCTAATCTCATTCCTGGGTTCTTGTGGTCGTGGGAGCTGGCGGAGTGGTTGAACACGCGAAGGTAGGTTCCGACCCTTGTAAGGTGTCTCAGTTACAGATACACTACTTGGACGTGTTGAAATGGAAGAAAGAAAGACCTTGCCAGCTCCTATTCTAGGAGTCGTTGCGTCGCAGACGATGAATCATGATCTGAAGCTGGTCTCACGCTGTCAACCATCACCTTTCAAATCGCTGCGTAGTTGACGTCAAACGACACTGGTTTACACTGTGCTTATGTCCGGGAGGCACAACGGCAACCTATGAGAATCGGAGTAGGCTTGGCAAGGACGTCCCTCAATCTAGAGGAGATGAAGTCCTCATGTGGGTCGTGCGTTGTGTTGGCTCCTTCGAATCTATGGCCGGGCATATTGAGGAGCGATGACACGATTCCATAATACTCTTCCGTATGCCCCTGCCTGGTGCACAAGAACGGCATGGATTACACGTTTATGTTCGTATTGGAGCTTTTTTTCTGGTCACTTCTCGTTTCTTCGTTCCGGCCAGGGCAACTACTCTTTTTTTATCTCTTTAAGTGTGCTATGTACACTAAAATTCGTTCTCCCGATCGCAGCGAGCCTACACGGAGTCACGTCACCGGTGACTTGTGTGATGACCTCGGCTTGCTGGAGCATCGGAGGTTCTAACGCCACACTGTCATCAAATTGACTTTATCCCTTGAACGTGGAATCTATTCTTGGTGAGGTATATCATTCAGCCCGCTGGCACTGTGTTCATCCCACACACCCACGTCTAGGTACTCAGACCCTTGTGCCACTTAGGTCTAGTTCATTTATCAATCTCTGACTTATTCTTCTACCGTTCCGTCCTCTCTCACCTTCTTGTTACTATGGGCGGCATCCCAGTCTACCGACAGAACCCGACCACTCTTGACTGGGAAGTCGCTTCGTCGTATGACAGCGATGATTGCGAGAACCGCAGCGACAGCATGCCAGTAGCTCCAGATGGTGGAGCCCTGATGCTCTATGACGGAAGTCAGCACCAGCGTCATGGCCACGTTGCGCACGATTACAGAGAACATCCTGGAGATGTGCGATTTGCACAAGGCGAACCGGCGGGGGGCTTCGTCGTCTCCCGTCTCTCCCCGTATCCCCCCCCAGGCACAGTTGCGCCAACAACCCATATCGTGACCGTCCCTTCCATAGACACATACAACAAAATGCAAGAAAGCCTACAACGTGGTCGACGCAGTCCGCGTCCGGTTCCTGTGATACCGGAGCTACACTCGCCTCTGCCGACTGCGCCACCTCCTCCGTACATCCATACACCCCGCCCCTCGCGGATGTCGACCCCCGTACCCGTACCGACGCCCATTCTCCATCATTCCCATGCCGAGCGGTACGGTCCCCCTGTTCCTCCGATGCGTTACGAGTACTCGCCTATTCCCGACGGAACCGGGTATCCGTCGCGGACTAGTCCCGTACATGAGGTCGACCATCACCACTGCAACGAGACGCGATCGTACTACGCCAGCGAAGATCGAGCGTACCATGTGCAGCCCAGTCCACGGTATTCGACGTCAGCGTACAAGCGATCGCAGTCCAGCGATCGGACCTCGAGCAGCAGGGGTCCATCGAGATCTCCTGTAAGGGGATCTCATGTTCAGGCTGGCAACAACATGCTGGCAGTGCCGATTCAGACTACGTATGGCTGGTAGCTATGAATCTCGTGTCTGATGCAATAGTAAGTTTAGGATACCGTTTTGGCGCTTGCGATGGGTTGATCTACTTATTTGGACTCCGGAGAAGCTAGGATATTACGATACGTACCTACACATGTACCAATTCTATTGTAGCCAGCCTTCAGTGCTTATGTGGAGCGTATGGCAATCTGACAAATATCCGACTCAGACGAACAAGTCATTCCCTGTCATCTCAGTTCCCCACTGAGCTGTACCGCCAACCGGGACTGACTCGACCGACGCGCCCATCCGTAGTGATAATATAACACTGGGCAGGGTCATGGCTAACGCTACCCCCCAGCCATCCCTGTTATCCGCGTCAATGACGATTGGCGGTGGTGTGGCTGCTACTGAAGCTGCCTCCTCGGCCATTAGCACTCCTTCATCCACTCCCAGTAGCAGTGGGGATTCTGGATCAGACTCAACAGACTATTTCTTTGGGTTCATCGTCGCCTTCGTCGTCTTGCTACTGCTCTTTATCTCGTGTGGATTTGGCTCACGGAGACGGTCTGTGCTACTCGGTCCACTTTGGGCACGGAACATCGATGTCGATCAGGAAGGCGCAGATGACGACGGCGGTGGTGGAAGGTTCTTTGGAGGAAATCGAGCAGGGCGCGGACAGGCAAAACCAGGGCAGCAGACAGTACCCGTATTCCGGGAGACGTGGCTACTTCCCCGGCCAGATGAACCGGTGCCGTCTCGGTGGAAGGATCTCCAGGTGAGCCTTGTCGCGCCGGTGGTGGTCGCGCTCCGCATGGTGATCGTCTCGTCTCCGCGGTGCAGCCCATATCAGCCACGTTCGTGCGCCCAAAGCCACTGAGTAACCAGTCTAAAGTACCCTCGACTTCACCGCCGCTACCCGCGGCCCCCAACCCGCACGTCGCAGCCGCATTGCAACCCCGTCCTTCGATATTTCACCTGATGCGGACCTGGATATGCAGCAGACATTCGCGTCCGCACCAGCCCGAACCTCCACCTCCGCCTAGCTTGCCCACACCTAACGCGATCACAATAGCTATCATGGTATCGATGCCCTCACCTTTTACCTCAAAGCAATACGTGCAGGATAAGGGGGAGGGGTCATCTACGCTTATCTACCCGACGTTGGGCGAGAGTATATCAGGCGGCTGCGAGATTGGTCTCATACAATTGCCGTGGGCAAGCGGCGAGGTTAAATAACCTTTTTGCCTTTCTCTTTCCCCACCATACCCGCGAAATACCCCATGACCCCGCGATATCTTACGTTTCTGATATAGTGATGCACATCTTATGTACGCCAAGCCAGAAGATCGAAGGACGGCGTTTGGACCGTAATCGACGACGGTTGTATTCCTAGCTTGACTAACGAACTTGCTTGACTTCTCGTGTTCACGGAGGTGTCGTATGTACGTTATGCCTTGGACTGTACGATGTCACGATTGATGAGCTCAGATTTACTGTATTCCGCTTCTCGTGACGAGCCTCCCATGCGCCTCACGAAGAATGTTACATTCTCAAACCCGTTGGTAGTGAATGCGTAAATAGGTCAATAGAATACTCATTGCGAAATGTCCATAAAACCATGCAAAAACCCAGCAGCTAGTCGATCAAGTACTTGCGCTTAAAGAACGCTCGGAGGTGGAAGATCTGCCAGACTCCCAATCCTATGAGAGAGAAGAGCGTGAACCAAGCAAAATTCTGAACACGTTGGTTCGTAGAAACTGCATGAAAAAAAGGAGTCAGCCGCGTCATCATTTCGAGGCTTCATTACGCACGGTTCGTAGTTGCAAATCGTTCTTCTCGTTTCTTGAGGTACTCTAACTCGTCCTCGATCTCTTTCACCACTCCCTCCAGTTTACGCATCTCTGTTTCGAGTCCCGAGAGTGACTCCTGGTTTGCTATTGCGCTGCAGAAGGAATGTTTAGTTTGGTAACGTACTGACGGTGGGGGAACAAAATCACGTACTTGTAGTCCACGGCATCCACACCAATGTCGATATCGAGGTCAATTGTGCGCGACATATTTTGGGCCAAAACAATCTTGACATCTACGGTCAACAACCTTAGCATCCCAAGTCTCTCATGTGCGCCCAGTAGCAAGTGTGTACTCACCGGGTGACAGCCAGTTTCTAAGGCATACACCAATATCACCTTCGGCATGTGCAGTGACAGCGAGCCTGGTCTCGCCCTTAATGTCACGTTTTGAAAGATAGACGTTCCGTTGTGGCGTCGAGTCGATGATTTCGATGTCGACACGTTGGCCGGGTCCAGGACCGACGTTGGCAGTGACGATGACGAGCGCATTGGTGTGTACAGCATTCCATATACATTTTGGGGCTGGAACACGCCCGGGAGGCAGTGTGAATTTGATGGCAGCGACAAAAGGAACCAGAAGCAAGAAAAGTAGAAATGAGAGGGTGCCTCTGCTGGCCATGGCTCAAGTGGCAGTATTACAGTCGGTCGGCGACGAAGAGACGCAGTACGTACATGTGCTGCACGTGACGAGTGTGGCTACAATACTTGTAACTTCCAACCAATGGTTTCAACGCGGCAGCTCCCATGATTCAGAGGGTTTGGAATACGTGGTCGAAGTTTAACAGTTCTATCCTTGACTACCCAAAGACAGGCACCTCAGATACTCCTCAGCTGCTCGGTTTCGGGATTGGCTTCACCAAGGACCTTACCGTATCCGTTTTGTAAGATAGGGAGCGCAAGCTCTCTATTATAGCGGGGCAGCGGAATGCTGTAATTTGGGGTCTCGCCATTGAAACGAAACTCTAATGTACTGCAGAAATTATGATCTAACGTGGGGGTGTGCGACATCAATTCGCAGGCTCAATGACCCTTCGCTTGTGCAGCATTATCGGTCTTGCCTTAGGTCTCCGGTCTCGGTGAATATATTACACGCTGCAGTTTCTAATTCTCCGGACTGTTGTCGCGTGCTCGGCGTTCCATTGAAGTCATTGTGGCTCCCAAGTGTGTACGAACGCTTTTGGATTCATGGAAGATTGCACCTTCGTGGAATTTGTCTCAAATTATGGTAACATCCACCATTTTACGCTCCTGGAACGACTGCAGTGGGAATCGCAAAGCTTCGTACGGGACAGAGGCGTTATTCCTCCCGCGCACTCCGACACGCTCTGCGAACCGCACAGCGGAACCGAGACCGGCCAACGGATCGCCGCTGCTTCCCCTGGCGCAAGTACATATATGCGAGTAGATTCATCGCCTCTCCGTTGTACACAGCATTGATTTTATTAGACTTCACCTGCAGTGCCACCTCGTCCGTGGGGAGAGTTAGAGCTACACTCCACTCTATGCTCCCTCTGTCAGGTCACAGCAGACCGCGCAGTGTTCCCTTGATTCCGGACTGGCTGCGTCGTGTGATGGTGCCTGGCTGAGTTGACTCATCCGTCACCATAGGTGTGGACATTGCGCGCTGTTGATTTGAAGGATCTGCAGCTAATATACCCAATGTACTTTGCTCGGTGGCGAAACGGGTGGTGGACATACTGCAAGTATCGTTGGCCCAACTCGGTATCGTTTACTTGGCTGTGGAACCGATTTTCCGAGCATGGGTAGAGTCCAATTGACCAGGATAGTTATTCTAAGGGCTGTGCAAAACTTTGTCTACATCCAGCCAAACGCCGAGCGGAAGAATGGTGGCGCACGGCACACTAAGCCATCCTTGGTCTCTCCAAGTCCGCACGCGGTGCCACGACCATCCCGCGATGTGCGTGCCAGTTCGGAGCGCATGAAGCCGGTGAAACAGCGGGCGTTGCTCAAGAGAAATCTGAAACATCGGGAGTGGTTACTGCGGCAGTGGGATCAGGGCATGAATAGACCGAACAACCAGTAGGGATGTGCCATGGTTCCGTGTTAAAGCAGACCAAGGTGATTCAAGTAAGAACTTTGGCTATCACTGCAATCCTGGGGTACATATCGTGAGATTTCATATCTCTTACTCGGAACGAGTCGTTTCAACCTGCCTTTTGATTGACCCAGTCTCGGAGGAAGGGGTGGGTAAAGTCGGAACTGTCAACTACTAAAAAGCTGCGGTATGTGTATACCCGTTCCCCGTCGTCAGGCTAGCTCACTCGGACCAGAGGCCTGAGGCTGGCGCCCGCTGAGCTAAGAACACCAGACGCCCTTTCTTTTTTTTTCTTGCTAAACACGCCGCACACACGCCATTTATCGATGGTGAAGAAGGCTGTGAAAAGTGGCTAAATTGGGTCTTCTGTTCGGGGTTTACGAGACGATATAGGCTACACTGTTTTTATACCTCAAGGTTAACCGCAAAGATACCGACCCACAAGCTTCCCCCCATGGCTATCATCATTAAGCCCATATCCCCACCGCTCCACCCGCTACCACCATGCAGAGCAAGGAGGTCACCTTTGCATCCACCTCTATCACCTGTCGTGTGTGGACACCCGAAGAACTCCATTACCTCCTGTCCAACGGACACCTTTCCGTACCTCCCCGCTGAGTTGCACCTCCAAATCATCGAAACGATCGCCGCACGCATTCCGTCCATCCCCAACAGCGAGCAACCGTACGACCCAGCAGACTTCGCGACGCTCTGTGCATGCTCACTCGTGTGCAAACTGTGGTTGAACACCGCCCGTACGAGAATGTGGGCAGGTGTAAGGCTCAGCGGGCGATTAAGGAGCATGGCACTCATCGACCTATTGGAGGCATACACCTGCGGTTGCGGTCCACGCCTGAACGCTTGCAACGACGACGAACGGAATCGGTTGGCGGTCCACGACAAGGGGTGCCCACGAGGCAGACTTTCCATTCCAAGTTTTGCGCCTCATACCATGCACCTCTCTGTCCGTGAGACTCGTGGAAACCCATGGGATCCCAAATGGCTCAATGATGCGTTGCCATATCTCGCAGCCCACCTAACGTGCGTCCGTACATTCCTACTGGAGCGTGTGACGTGGGAATACCTCTCTTCTCGTTCTCGCAAGACCTGCTTGGAGGGCTTTAGACATGTGAAAGAACTCACGCTGTGTGGATGTTCGTTCCGCAGTGCAGCGGATATGTGCGAGTTCCTAGCTGAATTTGACAAATTGGAGGGGTTGACACTCGACGGGGTACACTGCTCGAGGCTAGATACGCTGCGGTGGCATTCCGATACCTGGGTAGACGGTCAGAAATGCGTCAGGTTGCCGTCGGCTGCATTGAAAGTGGTTGGCATGAGAGGAGCACCAATGGAGGCAATATTGGAATGGATCATGTCGGGTATTGAACATCAAAAAGAGAACGACAACGACACGAGGATCACGACTGTGAAGCTGGGTGGTGTGGGAATTGCTGAGGCACAAGTCGTAGGAAGATTCCTAGGGGAGGTGGGAGGGAGCTTGCGAGAACTTCGAGTGGGATTTGATCAAGACTTCGTAGAGAGAGGAGGTAAGTGTCCCTGGTCGTTTTTTTCTTTCCTTTTTTTGCAACTGAGTGGGCATGGGTAGATGCTTTCATAGACCACATAGACCTTGGCCAGAATGGTGAACTGGAAGAGTTGCACATTTTCGGTCTCGTCGTTCCTTCGCCGCCGCCGCGGGACCCGTTGGAGGAAGAACCTCAGGAACAGCCTGCATCGTTGACACAATTGACTTCGCTTTTATCTTCGATTCGGTCGTCAATGCGGGCTCTTTCGCTGGCGATGTACCCTGCAGATATCCGTGCAATATCGACGGTTGATTTTGAAGGGTTGGCTGGGGTGTTCAAGAAGCCGGAGTGGGCAAAAGTGGAGGAGGTGCGCGTTGTGATATCCAACAAGGGCGAGTGTGGGCTGGGCACAGTCGTCAAACAGCAGCTGAGCGTCCTCAACGACAGGCGCGTGCTCAGGGTCAGCGTTGGGTTCGACGAGCGGCAAGTCCTGTAGTTATGTGGTCGTGATTACATAATTCAACTATGGGCTTGATATTCCCACGGTCGATTGTTCTCTCCGCTCAGACTCGAACCACCATGGCTGACGCAGGTTCGTATGGTTGCGAACCAAAAGTCATGGATGATATTTACTTGATGGTGCAGGTTTCTTCAAAGGCACGTCTGCTGACCAGGACAGGCGGTTCTCTGATAAGGAGCTCAAACTGCTCAAGTCCATGAAGTTTCCTTCCGAGTTCGAGAAAAAGGTACCTTGTCAGTTGCTGCCGGAAAGGGTTTCGTACAAGCCTCTCTCCCTCTCTAGGTAGACATGAAAAAAGTCAATATGGAGATTATTAGACCATGGATCGCCAAAAAGGTGACTGAGCTTGTTGGCTTTGAGGACGAGGTGGTAATCGAGTATGCCATGGGTCTCCTCGAAGACCCAAACCATACGGTTCGTGCGCCATCATTCTGATCGAGTTCTCTTTATATAACTGAGCGGGAAATGCATACAGACTCCCGATCCAAAGAAAATGCAAATCAATTTAATGGGGTTCCTCACGTCGTCCACTCCAACGTTCATGAAAGCACTTTGGGACCTTCTATTAGAATCTCAGGACAGTCCTGGGGGTGTTCCAGTTTCCATGGTTGAAGCGAAGAAAGAAGAACTACGCAAGGCAAGGGAGTCAGACCAAAATGTAATCAGCGAAAGAGACCGCAGGGCACGTTTAGACGAGATCCGTGAAAGGGAACGTGGTGGTGGCAGAGGTCGCGGACGGGGTAGAGGACGTGGCCGGGGCGGTTACGATGGAGGCGGAAGGGGAAGGGATAATCGTAATAGTGGCGTACGTTTTTTTCTTCTCCAATTCATTTTGTCCCGTTGACGCTGGTCACGCGATAATAGCGTCCCGGTCGCCGATTTTCTCGTACACCTCCCCCACGTCGTCGTTCACCATCTGCTTCTCCATTCGATGCTCGTAGCTCTCGCTCGCCGCCTCCAACCCGTCGGACGCCCCCAAGACGAGATTTACCTTCCCCCCGTCATTCACGGTCCCGATCACCACACGAAGGCCGGCGCTCTCGTTCCCGAAGCCCTCCTCCCCACTTTTCTCGTCGCCGTCTCTCCCACTCACCATCCCCTTCCCCTCGCCGCCGCCGCCGCTCCCCTTCCTTCGATTCTCGCGGGTCTCGCTCGCCTCCCCCTTCGAGAATAAGGCGTAGACGCTCACCCAGCTACTCTCAGTCCCCACCTCGACGGCGCGTTCTTTCTGGAAAGGATCGGGTGAGAGAAAGCCGGAGCCCCCCTCCACGGCGACGCCGATACTCACGTACTCATTCACGATCACCGAGTCGCTCTCGATCCCCCCCTCGATACGCCGGTCGCCGACGCAGCCCAAGTCCCCGCTTAAGTCGTCGTGACAAGCGCGATAGCTATTCCCGCTCCCGCTCCCGCACGCCCCCTAACCGTGCAGACACCAAAGAGCGCAACAGGTTCGACACGGCGAGAGATAGGCGCAATCTGAGGCGAAGCCCCACACCTGTGAAAATGAATCTGGACAAACCTGAAGAGCCCAGCCGGATTCTTGACCCTGACCTCCCTCAAAATAGCCGAGGTGAATTAAAAATCAAGGGACAGGCCTCCGCGCGAAAATCCAAGTGGGATGACAATGCAACTGACGAGGTTGGTTATATTTTTCCTTCTCGCATTTACGCTCAATTTTTCTAACGTGCCTCGCCATTGAGTAGGGCATGGGTAGTGCCGGTGCAAGCAGTCAAGATGTTCCCATGCAGGATCTGGAGAAACGCGAGAATGAATTGAAGGAGAAGGCTCTCAGGAACAAGGTCATTAGGACACGGAAAGGAAGTGGTGGGGGCATCGCCGGCTCAGGTTGAGTCAGCCACCGTGTGCTGCGGTAATATCTCCACCTTTATCCGCCCTATCTGCTGTCCACTGATGTCAATTATTGATACATACACATTTTTATGATCCCTCTTTTGAGATTTTCGGAACCCTCTCACAAGGGATACGTTCCCTTTTTGTCGGCGGGTGTTGGCTGGCGAGTAAACCCCCCAATATTGATATGTTTTCTTTCTCTTTGTCCTGCTTCAGGCAAGTTATTTACTCAAGTTCGTGTGCAGTTTTTAGCCCCGCAGTATTTTATCCTCTGATCGTGGGACCTCTACTACCTCGAGCCAGGTTTCCGAAATGTGAATTTCCCATTGCCCTCCCCTTCGCTTTGAGTTTGCTCTATCTTCTCTCTCTTCTAAGTTTGAAAGCCCACATATCTGATGAAATGATTTCGAAACGGATTCCAGTTCAAATTCGTTTTTTCTGCGAGCTATCCTGCATCTCAATGACAAAACAGGGGCACCACAGGACGCTTGAATATCACCATTCAAAGAGGCTTGAGGGTCAATGAGAACATTTTGCCATAAATCAGGTATCGTCGATGTCAGGCTTACGCAAAGCGGGCAGCGTTCAAACGGGTATGTTAAGTTTCTACACTACTTAATATGTCCTCGCGTACCTGCACACTGCTTGACCCCTGTATATCATCGTCTTTGGTATCGAGTACCTTCGCAGTCTTACCTCTCCATCTTGCGACCCTCCTATGTAACAGGTTTTCTATATCCCCGATGCTCTGACATTCGCTTATCGCGCCGCGGAATTTGGGGTACCATGGGCGCCGCGAGCTGTCCACCAATATCAATAGTAATAAAACCGTATTAAGGACATCCGTACTGACCATTGAAACTCGATGAAGCGCCGCACGTGCGTTCGAATTGTGTTGAGTGGTGTGACGTCAGGAAGTCTCTTGCAAATGTCAAGGTACTCCAAGGAGATAAGCACGGGATCCGGCAAATCTGCTGCGAATAGTCTAATTACGATCGTCAACCACCCCAGTCCGAGACCTGTTAGAGAATCGAGGGAGGGAAAAGAGAAGAAGGGAAATTACGAACTTGGGATTCCCAAGCAATGCCTCTCCGACCATAGCCCCATCAGCCCGAGTATACTCCAGATTGACTCGAACGTCGTCAAAAGTCCGAACGTTGCCGTTACTGATGACAGGTATGCTCAATGTCTCCTTAAGTGCGCGTACAGCATCGAGATCTGCGGCACCTTGACGTCTGCGTTTGGCGGAAACGTGACGGGCGTGTAAGGTCACCCAGGATGCCCCCACATGCTCGAGGAGCTGTCCAAACGTCGCAGTCGCAGACCTCGGATCCGACGATGGACAGAGCCGGATTTTGGTAGATGTAGGCACAAGGAGGGAGTGAGACATGGATGAGACAGTAAGGTCGAATATGGCCGATCAGGGGAATAGAGTAAATGGCTATGTAAACATACCCATGGATTGTACGAGCGGCCAGTCTTGCTTTCCAAGCAGGTACCCGCCAAAATGACCCTCTCTCGCATGCTCCTGTGGGCAACCCAGGTTAAGATCTGATGGACTTGGTGAGTCCGACGGCCGGGAAGAGCAGAACGTCGTTCCTCAGGCAGTCAAACCTTGGGGCTGTGTGAACCCACCTATTCCATCGCAATGCGTCTGTACTTGCCGAGCAGCCTTCACGACCAGCTCAGGATCGTTCCCGCACAGCTGGACGACAAGTGGTCTCGCACATCCTTCCCAACTGCTGCTATCGTCGATATCGTTACTACTGCCACCCAGCGCTATCTGTACTTGGATATCACGCAAATGCAACTCGAGGTATTCGCGATCGTTGAGGAGCCTGGAGGGCTCGAGCATCTGCGTGTACGTGAGGGTTGCACCATACCGCCTCGTCAAGAGACGGAAGGGAGCGTCGCTTTGGTTGACCATTGGAGCTGAGACATAGGTCAGGTCTGGTAGCGACATCAAGTTGGCAGTTTCCAACGTGGAGGCTCTCGTCATGGGGCACCCCTGGGGGTGTTTTTTTTATATTTTATTTTCCTCCCCCTTACACACGTTCACTCCTGGACACGCACATGATCCCCAGTACTCGACAATAACAGCTAGCTCCACTGACTTCAAGGCGGGCGTTTCGCCCGTCTTTCTGTGCGTTCCACCCGCTGTATCGGATTACCCGGCAGGAGTCTGTGCGAGGGCTGTTTATAATGTGTTCGCATCCGCGGTGCATGCCTGCCACACCGCAATTGACCTGCCGCAAGCGGGTGGCCAGGCTCCAGAGCCGTTCAGCAAGAGACGTGGTCAATGCACGCAAAACGCAACGTTTAAGACACAGCACGCGCATGTGTGGTCACTTGCCCTCGCGAATTTCGAATACCCAATGAGACACATGTGAGTCTGTCCTCTTGCACCTTCTGTTCGAAAGTTCATCAGTTTCCCCTCGCCTCCATGAAATTAATGTCATCAGTTGCAGTGTCTGCCGCATCAGGGCTATCATGAAATTTAAAATCTGAACATTCCATGAGAAAACTCACCATCCCTGAACAATGTTTCAAGTTCCAACCGGGGGTTCTCATCGCGTCTCGAATACGTACGAAGAGAAGTTTCGACCTTCCACATTGGAGTTGCGCCCCTCTCCGATCCTTGATCGAGGTACCTCGTGTGGAATCGCCCATCCTGACCTGCAATGGCGCATTTTCGATCAAACCGAGTTCACATGAGCAGCAGCAGTCCAAGTGTCTGCCAACTTGGTGGGTGTCAACCTGGAAGCTCCGGATTTCCAATCCATCGTATTACTTGTGAGTTCTCATCGTGTATGCCTGCCTGATCGCAGCTAGTTGTTTTCTTCATGTAAACCACCCAACCGCAGGCGATGGTGATATCCCGTCATGTATTTCAACTCCCAGGAACATTGACGGTGGGTGGGCTTGCACGCTGCGTTTAACTTGTTCCAGCATGCCAGTGAGGATTTGTTATTTCGCGAGAAAGTATACCCACTCCACTCTGCTACTAGTCAGGGCCAGTGATTGAATTCCAGTCCGACAGCCCTGAAAACAAAGGGAAAGGCTGGATGACTCATTATCGCTACCATCCTCCTCGAGTCGGCCATATACAGAAACTAATAAGCTCCTGGGCGGCCGCTCCAACCCGGGATAGCGCTGCCAAGGTGGTAGTCGTGTTTCTTGACCTGTGACTCTCTATACCCGATCACTCCTAGTCCCCTTCTGTCGCGGCTACAGCTCCCCAGATTCACGGAAATTAGTCTGTTCTGTCGGGGCAATGCGATCACTCGACGTATCACGACTGTGTGTCGTCTGTTTGCTTATCACTGCTGACTGGTCTACGAAGAAACCCGATTTGGACTACTCTACTGTAAGCGGACGTGAAGACACCAGTCGTCGCTGTTATCACGCAGATTTACCCGGGTAAAGGGGATCTCCGAAGGATCGCACAAGGACGCATTTCATATCTACTCGACGATAGGTCTGGAAGGTGAGCCTATTTCGCTCCGCATTAGGAATTAACGCGGCAATGGGTTATTTAGAACCATTAATTGGTGGCGGGTCACTGGCAAACATCGTACACGTAACGAACTCGCCTTACTCTCTCGAGTCTTCCGCTGCGGACAGCCGTGCCTTCCTAACCACTCTTTGTACCCACGAAGCAACAAAACTGACATTTTGTCTTTCCACGAAAACATAGTTGGAAGACGCGGTTGGCTTTACGAGAGTAAGGGTGCAGAAAAGATTCGCCGACAAGTGGGTCTGCATCGCCGGGACGGCACCACGGCGGATGCATGGCTTTAATCGTGCTGTTCTTTTCTGGACGAAAAGCGTCATCATTGACGTGTTACACAAGGTAACTGGCCTCGAGTCTGGTCGAACCATGGGAACGTTTGGGCACAAACCGGTGTCGCAGATCACTTTCTCCGGGGCCTGGAACAAAGGGGGACATGCTTTTGGAAGACGGCGACGGAATAGCGGAGGATGCGATTCCCACGTGTGCGAAGGGCATGGTCATGATAGAAAAGCGCCACCGTGAAAGGACTTAATAACAAGACATGCATGGAATGTTTATCTGGAATTCAATCTGTGTCGGCGTGACCACCGCGGAGGCTTTCTTCCTGGCTTCTATGGGGTGATGACAACCCATGTGTATGAGGGGACGATTCGTTGCGAACTTTAATTTCGAGTCACGTTAAGAGGGTACTTTGTTCAGATCGGATGTACCTGATGTGTGGAGGTGGGTCACAAGAACCTGGGAACTGTATATCTGCGTGTTTTTCCGTAGCAGTAACGTGTGCGGTGATACCAGTCATTTTCAAATGCGACGTTCTCGGCGGCGAAATCCCCTCGCAGCTTCCCAATGGTTCATGTGTTTTGGGGACAGTTAGGGTGTGTATTTCGGACGCCGTTGCGGCAGGAACATTGCTGCGTGCTCTTGGTAGTTGTAGTAACAGCAAGAGTATCTGCTTACCACCGCATTGCCCTCGACGTATTCACTTTTACTCTAACCGAGACACGCACGCCTGCGGGTGATCTCGATCCGAAGGGTCTGATACACAAGATCATCCCTGAGCCGGCCAACAGAGCGAGATAAGCATGGCGCATTCTGACAATATTCAGTAGTAGCATCACCATTGCGTAATAGTCAGCGTGGCCTTTCAATGTGCCAAATGGCAACACTGATGGCCATCGGATATCCCTGAACAAGTTGCAGGGGCCACAGTGTTTGAGAATTTTAGCGCTATGAAATGAAGTGTGATAAGCAGCAGCTGTCTGGCTCGGTGTGAACCGACGTAGGGATTCGAAAATGAGCTGATAGCCGTGAAGTAGTTAGATCGTAGACTGATTTTGATTTTGATTTTTCTCCTTGGGGGGGTTTTATGCTGGCCCGATGTTCCGAGAGGTGGCCACCTGAGACGGCAGCTGGCCAATCTGATGACGATGATTTGGATTCCCGTCTCATCCACTCGTGATATCAAGTCACCGATGCAGTCGCAGTAATTTTGAACGCGGACGGAGTCGGCAATCGACGGCAGGCGGGCGCTGGCAATCTCCACCACGGGACTGACGGGCCGGTTGGAGCAGGTAGAGAGCGCCTATCATATCGTGCGTTTGAAAAACTATGTTCGAGCGGACGTCGATAATAGTACACATGACTCCACAATGCCATCCTCAAGATGGAAAAAATATATCCACTACGCCTCTTGGAGGGAGGGGCTCCAAGTCGGAAAGAACACGACAACCTTGTACGTATGAAGTTTCATCTGATAAGGGGAGATCTGCCGCCGTCTCAAACATGACATGCGTGCGAGGGTAAAACAGACATCTACGACCTGCCATCCGTCCGTCACCGCATCTGTCAACGATAGATTGCGTCTAGGAAAAAGAGAACCATGGCAAGGTGTCTGGCCATCCTGTCGTGTGTTACCTGTCTTACCTCCCCATCCATCCCTGATGGGGTGACATGAGTGCGACAGTTGACGCCAAGAACATGTCAAATGGAGACGTACACCGTCAACAACGAGGAGTTCTCCGCAGACATACTGGCTCGCATCGCTGGCGAGAAAAACAACAGGGCCTGCGAAATCGCGGGGGATGCCCCACCTTCCAGCGGGGATCCGCTCCGAGATCTGTCTGTACCTGACTGGATCTTCCAGAAGCCGAGCATTCCTATACAAAAGGTGGAGACCGCCGTTATCCCCAGCGCCAAGGCACGGTCGAACGAGATAAGAGGACGCGCTATGTACTCGAGATCTCCAAAAACGGGGAGATTATGGGTGCGACGGCTATGTAACGCGCAGGGGGTGGCGGATTGGCGCGAGGCACCAAACTCCGCTGCGAAGGAAAGAGGACAGAGAAAGAAGAGTGCACGCACATGTCTGTGGCGATGTAACCTGGACATATACCGTTGACTTGGACGTTGAACTGGGACCACTCGTTGCTAAGAGCCTTGGTGAGCTGGCCGAGTGCGCCTTTGGCGGATGCATATGCGGGTACAGTGATTCCTCCCTGGAATGTGAGAAGGGAACAGAAGTTAATAATTTTACCCCTTCCAAGGGGGACCATGTGGCGACCCGCTGCCTGGGAGAGCAGCCAGACAGATTTGAGGTTAATGTCGAGGACCTCCAATAAGGAAATTTCAGAGAGTTGGTAAAGTTTGCCGTGGTGCAATATAATAATACAGGACACTTACGTCATCCCAATCTCTCTCTGGAAAGTCCACGCTCGGAGATCTCCGCTGGATACCTGCACAGTTGACCAAAACGTGGATACTACCGTGCATGGCATCCAGAGCCCGGTCAAACAGTCCCCGGACAGCCTCCATGTCGCTCAAGTCGCATTCGACGATGTTGACGCTGCCTCCAAGCTCGCGGATGGTGTTCACGGTGTCCATATTTGGCCGATTTCCAGGACGCTGGACTAGACAGATCGCAGCGCCTGCCTGCGCTAAGGCGACCGCACACGCTGCTCCTATGCCTGACGTGCCGCTCGATTTGTTATATTGGAGATGTCGAATACAGTTCACGCGCTACATTACCTCTGGTGGCTCCGGTGATCAGAACGTTCTTCCCGGCGAGAGAGAAGAGCTGTGGGGATGGACGATCTGGCGTAGGATCCATGGCGAAGTGCATGAGCAACCCGCACGCACGCACGCTCCGCCTGCTTATATTACGATTTCACGACGGTCCCAGGCGTGATTGGAACGAGGATAATATTGAATTTTAATACCCCACATCGGCAATTGAACCGAGGGTGCCGTCAGTGCATGTCACATATTTACATTTTTGTGTGTATTTTATTTTATTTTATATTTTATTGACTTGGGGAGACCCTCCCCTTCCCCTTCCCCCCCAGCTTCGGATCAGTCTAGACCGAAGTGACCCCCGAGATATATCCCGTTTTGGTTAATTGATGTTATATGTCACCTTCCATATCCTGGAATTTGTGTCAGCGGCTGTGCGGACCGGAAGCTCATGTCCATTTGCGGACGACGACCTCCTGCCTCACTCTTGTCTACCTTTTATAAGGTGTGTCTGTCCAATCCAAATGTACTCCATCCTCGCCTTTCTCTTCTCCTCACAGCACTCGCTATGTCCCCCGTCGCTTTTCCCATGCACCGCGCAGCCGTCCTGTACGGCCCAAAGGACATCCGCATCGAAGATCGTCCCGTATGGCCCCCTCAATATGACCACGTCCAGGTCGCCATAAAGTCCACCGGTTTGTGTGGTAGCGATCGTACGTGTCCCACTTTGTCATTTTGCTACATGCCTGCTCATTCGTTCGTCTCAGTACACTACTACATGGACGGCAGGAATGGCGACTTCGCTATTCAGAACCCTCTCGTCCTTGGTCATGAAGCAGCCGGCACCGTCGTATCCGTCGGCCCAGGCGTAAAACATCTTGTCCCAGGTCAACGCGTCGCTATCGAGGCTGGCGTCATGTGCCGCCAATGTAACTACTGCCGCTCCGGTCGGTACAACCTCTGCAAATCACTGTGGTTCGCTAGCAGCGCCAAAACAATCCCTCACCACGACGGCACGTTGCAAGATCGCATGAACCACCCATCGCATGTTCTTCATCCGTTCGTACATATCGTTTGCGTCCCATCGTCCCCCCTAACTCCACTTGCGTAGGCTACCCGATAATTGCTCCTTCGAGATAGCAGCGCTGGCAGAACCGTTGTCTGTCCTGATACATGCCAGCAGACGAGCTGACCTTCAACAAGGCCAACGCGTTCTCGTCTTTGGTGTCGGCTCCATCGGCATCCTCGCCTGCGCCCTCGCAAAATCATATGGTGCTGCCCAAGTGGTGGCCGTAGACATCAACCAACAACGTTTGGATTTCGCAAAATCGAATGGTTTTGCCTCTCGGACCTATTGTTTACCCACCGTCGACAAAGCCAAGACGTCAGACGAGCAACTTCGGCGGTCAAGGGAGAACATTCAGAGGGTCTTGGCAGACTTCGACACACCCGACGGCTATGATGTCGTCTTCGAATGTACAGGTGCCGAATCCTGTATCCAGATGTCAATACACGTAAGTATGCACCTTCCTATTCTGTTACCGAGATTAATGGTCTATCGTTGTTGTCAGGCCGCCGTAACCGGAGGCAAGGTTATGCTGGTTGGCATGGGTTCGCGCAACGTTATGTTACCTATCTCGGCGGCCGCACTCCGTGAGGTGGACATTCAGGGCTCGTTCCGATATGCCAATACCTATCCTAAGGCGCTCTCATTACTTGCTTCGGGAAAGTTACAGAACATTGAAAAGCTGGTTACGCATCGCCTACGCTTGCACGAGACTGCCCGCGCATTTGATCTATTAGCACGAGGAAGGGACGAGCAAGGGAACATGGTTATGAAGATCATGATCGCCCCCTGAAGCTTGTCTTTTGTAGCATCTCATCTCACCTCATTTTACCCATATCCATCGACGACCCACATCCTCCGTTATTCGTAAACGCACTCACATTGACGACGCATCACGGCATTATCGTTTCTTGTCTTATCTTTTGTTTTATTTAAAGGACATTGCAACTTTACGCTACACCTCTCATCACCCCCACTGACAGTTCAACGGCCCTGTTTGCAATATCGACCCAGCATTTTTAAGTACATGCTTTCAAAATAAACTCTCCATTTTGTACTTGATCGAGCACTGAGTCTAAAACCGCAAGCCACGTACGCAATGACTTCCTTTAAAAGCTGCCTGCTGTGGACCGGCGTCGGATCAGCAAGGTAAAATGGGGCAACCCGCCAGGATCAACTGACCCGTATGCGGTGTTTACTTAGTGCCCTCCAAGCTAAACGACTATTGCAGCGTCTCGACAATGTGTCATGTATCCATTCTTACATCGATGCAGTACGCGCACGAGGATCGCACTTACATACATATCGCCGAACCCGAGACTCCCGATCTCTTTGATGATCTGATCAGCGTATTGTATTTGCGATTCTGCAGGCACGTGAAAGGCTAAAAGTGTAGCGAATAGATATGTTATCCGTAGGTACACTTGTCAAACGGCATTCAGGCTGTCAATGAGGATGCCCTGGGACCTGCAGCGTTCCGGCCACGCCGGATATCGGTGCGATAACTGCGCTGTCCAACCAGAGTTCGAGTACGCACTATAACCAACGAGGAATCGACCATACGTGGACCCACATACTCACACAACCTATCAATGAGTAGGAATTGATCTGGACTGGTCGTGACCAATTTGTGGTCGGTCCTGGCTACTTTCTTGCTCGCCGATCTGAGCGCCTGCGAATGAACTTGTACGCGGACGTGGGGGCCATCGATGACCAGAAGACACGGCGTTTCAACAGGTAAATGTGTCGTAGCGTTGCCTGACTTCCACTCGCTTCCGATAACCGCGAAATGCTCTGCGGTCTACCGTTAGTGTCTCCGATACTCTATTGGGAGGGACCCACCTAAAACACATTTTCGCGCGCTAGAGTCGCGCGCTAAGCCGGGCACCCGCAGAAGGAAATGGAAAGGAACTGAATACGCAACAGGCATGTAATTTGTCAGATACCGGTTACTTCAGGGAGTCCAGCAGGAAAAAAAATGCTTACATTTAACCGTCACGTCACCGAGATACTGTAGATCTGGTTATGATGTTTTCAGGTTCAAGTAACAATCGACGTCCTGTGTACGTGAGTATTGTGTGTGTTATGAGATAAGTCGTGTACATATATCCAAATGGGTGTGTCGAGGACGAACGATGGCCTGTGAAAACTGACTTGACATAATCGGGAGGTCCAGTACTTGCAAGGTTAGATTGTTGCACTAAAGGGGCACGCTATTGACTTGAATGAAGATATCCAGGGAACACGACCGGTGCCGCGCCCTGACATGTATTGCAATCGCCCCCTGTGAGTCACTAGGACATTGTCTTGTCGCTAATGAACGCGGGATACAGCGGACATCGTGGGGTCGATCATGAAAAGCAAACCTTGGCGCACAAAGTTCTGTAGGAAGGAATGGAGGTCAAACAATGACATGAGAAACGTGGCAGAGATACGACTCCGAAAATGGAGAACACCATCCTGTGTTATTGTAAGGAAAACACGAGGGTAGGTGACACAGACACGCCCTGCATATTATCGTATACAATAATCAGTCAGGAGGCCGTTTTCCCTGTAATCCGGTCCGCAAGATATCCACCGAGGAGTGAATGGCCATGCTTGATCAACTTATGCGTGCAGCGTGATTCTGGGTTCCCAAGACACAGCGTCGAACCCACGGCGAAGAATATGGTTTGGTAAGTGAATAGGTGGAACCAGAACGGAACGGGTGAGCGTGAACCTACGTCGACGGCGTGCGAGAGTCGGCGTCCTGCGAGTCGGAATGTCCGTGCGAGAAGCTTAATTGAGTTCATCCCTGCAGGTGCTATATGCTGCACCTGCGGGGCGGCGAGCGACGAAGTCCATGTCATCTGACCCCTTCGTATCATTCGTCCGCTCACTCGGCCGAACGTTTGTCCATGCCATCCGCCGCCAAACGCTTGATAACCTTACCCAGAGTGTGCAAAGCATGCGGTCGCTGTCAGTCTTCGCCGGAAGAAAGATACACCACCAGAGCATCGCATGCGAATATCTCTCTCTATCAATTCATCGGTGAAGCCGCCTTGGTCCGACCAGGCTTCCCATCGCGATCATCAGCACATCATTACCACCGTTGTCATATCCGATAACACCTGGTCCTCCCTGCACTGGCCATCTCCGCGATCATCATCTCGAAAGTTGCAACATTGGTGGCTCGCATCCACGGGTAAAAACATTTCAAATGTACACCATCCTTTCGCACCGGGCATTTCAAGGAGAACCCTTTTGGACCGGCAAAGCGGGCGAGTTTATTAAGGCGTGTTCGACCACGTTGAGTCCAATCACGGAGGTCAGGGAGTAAATACCATCTTCACAACAGCTACCGAAAATTGTTACGCCAATGATGGGAGTGCAGTTCAGAACGTGTACATCCACATGCCCTCCGATGAGCAGTCGTGGGGCAGCCAGTGGATTGACCCACCATCGTTCACAATATGAAGTTACTATCTCGCCAACTTTTACCTTCCAGCAGTGATACAGACCCAACATACAGTGCGCCAAGGCGACGGACTTGGCTAAGGTTGGATTAATACCGCAGATGGAGCTAGCCCATACATGCTAGAGATCGGTACGACTGCGATGCCGATTTTGTTTTGGAATGCTAGGCGCAGAGGGGTCCGAATCGTGACAACTGACATAACAGTGGTGAGACGCCTATGAAGAGGGTGAACGCCACATTGCGTTCCACAGGCTAGCGATTCAACCCCTACCACCCGGAGGCGCCCCGCTACGCCCCGCGGACTGGCAAGTGGATATGTCGTCGGTGGTCAACATTTCGCCGATCAAGCTGAACGGTACCATGCACCCTCGATCTGGATGGCATAGCTTGGATTCATCATGGTCACACTCGTCCTGAGCATGTCAGTGACTCCGTGTTCTGCAATCAAGTCAAATAATCAATTGGACCGGGTGTCCACTGACCGTAGGATACAAGGCCTAAAACTGCAAAATACATAGAAACAAGGGATACACTCGGGACAACAGCTAACGATACAGTGAGAAGAGAATGGGGTCCGCCTATTTTGTTCCACCAGAGCTAGAATACTGTGACTAGTCAGCAAGGTGAGCTACCGGAAAAAAAAAGTAGAGCGCACCTTAGTGACCGACTTCGTACCCTCGGAAATAGCATGCTTTGCAAGCTCTCCAGGGAGGATAAGTCGCACAGCAGTCTGAATTTCACGAGATGAAATCGTCGACTTTTTGGAATACGCAGCCAATTCTGTCCATCAGTTAGTAAACTCCAGCCCCTGAGTGCCATGCGCAGACTTACTAGATGCTTCGGTCGCAATACGTTCGAATATATCGTTCACGAAGGAGTTCAAAATGGCCATAGCCTTGTTGGAAATACCCGTGTCGACATGAATTTGCTTCAGAACTGCCGACAACACAAATCATGCTTGGTTGGACTCGCGTAGGTGGTACCGGTACTTACCCTTGTATATGTAAGAAGACCAAGTCTCCTTGCGGACTCGTTTTCTACCCCTCTTTTTCTCTTCTTCTGCAGCACTGGGAGCTGCTGTCTTCGCCGTCTTTTTTCCCGCCTTGATCCCCTCGGTTGTTTTAGCTGGGGTCTTCGCCGCAATAGCAGCAGGGCCTTTACCACCAGTGGATGCAGGCTTGGGAGGCATGGCAATCGGAGTAAATAAATAAATAAAATGCGGCGGCTTTGAGTGCCGGTAATGAACTACGAGCTTGGTTGGTGGTTATGACGAGGGAGGGACTAACTGATGGAAGACTCCTATTTATATGGGCACGTGACGCTGGCGTTGTTTGGCGCCCACACGATGACACGTGCCGTGGACGCTGGCGCGTCGTGGGTCCAAACGTTCAACGTCAACGCAGCCATGGCTAAAGCAACCGGCAAGGGTAAAATTGGAGGTAAGACTGTCGGCAAGGCAAAAGGAGGAGGGAAGAGCCAGGAGAGCGGGAAGAATGTAGCGCGCTCCACTCGGGCTGGTCTCCAGTTCCCCGTGGCTCGTATTCACCGCATGTTGAGACGCGCCAACTATGGGAAACGTATCGGCTCAGGAGCGCCCGGTGAGCCAGCTCTTCGCCTATATGTTGTGCCTTCAAATCCCGTCTGCTGTCCTGAGCATAGCATATATGCATAGTTTACCTGGCTGCGGTCTTGGAATATCTGGCTGCCGAAGTCCTGGAGCTTGCTGGTAATGCTGCTAGGGATAACAAGAAGCGTCGGATTAACCCAAGGCATATTCAACTAGCCATTCGTAACGACGAGGAGTAAGCTCCTTTCCACGTTATTTCTCTTCTGAGGGGCTGATTCACTGGCTCAGACTGGGCAGGTTGCTCGATAAAGTAGTCATATCTGAGGGAGGTGTCGTACCTTTCATCAACCCTGCGGTAAGTTGTGATTCCATTGTGCTCTCTGACTGCCTTACGGAATTCTTGCAGCTCCTCCCCGCAAAATCAAAGAAACAAAGTCTTGAAAGCCAAGAGGTGTAGATTATATTCGTCTCCAATCGTTTCGTTACTGTGTTCTGTAGTTATAAAATCATCCACGGCCCAGCGTCACTAATATTGCACCATACGTCGTGTAGGCCATGTGTTGCAACGTGTTACCCGTAACCCACTACGAGGAAAGGGTCTCTCGACCCGCCCCAATAGGAGAGACCAGCTACAGCGGCACGTGCCTTCCCTGTAGTCCTGTCGTGGAAATGAGCTTGCAAGGACCCTAATCAGTCTAACAATTCTCGCCATTTACATGACGAGAACTTCAAGGTTTAACACTTCCTTGCTGTTATCGCGCTAGTAGACACACCGACGGTCAGACCTGTTCTCAACCCATCCTATGAAGTTGATGATGAGTACTTACGCTAAACAATAGAATCCGGCCTTCGTCCATCATCACCTCTGTCGCATTGAAAGTCTCCTCAGTGACAATTTCTCTATGAGGCAGACCGTTTCCCAAAGGCTCCGCGAACGGTCTGATACACGATCGTTCGGCTTCGGCCGAAATCCCGATGCAATACACCGAGTATCCCTTTCCAGGTTCGAGTTGGCATCGTCGGTGTTCAGGTTGGCGCAGGTGCCTGCTCTCCTCCGCTGTTCCATTGCAAGCCCGAGGAATGGAATAAGGCAGACTCGGGTTGAAATCCCTCACACGTAGCCTGCGTGGTTCCGTCGAGAAGAGTATCTGACTCTCGTTGAGCAGTTCTACCGTGCGGTACCCGTACACCGAGTTCTGCCAGTCCATGCAATGGTCAGGGAACCAATGCGCCCGAGATCTGCCCCATATGGAGTACGGCAAAGACGGTCTCTGCAAACCTTCCTGTTTCCCATATTCCTTCTCGTAAAGCGACTGGAGGCGGAGAAGCTCGCTGCGGAACACAAAGAAGACAAAAGAGTGCATGTCATTCTCATTAGTCATACGATAGATCGTTACGTGGAAGGCTAGAAGCTGGTCATCGGCAGTGGGATGGAACATCGACGAGTCTCCATTCTCAGCCCAATGGCGAGGGAGACTTGTCATTATGCCTATTGCGGGTGCGGGATTCCCACCCAGGGAAGCATCGGCAAAATGCCAGTCCTGCATTAAAGTTGGCATGACCAACTTCGCAGTACATCGTGGACCAACCAGAGTTTGGTCACTAGCAAAAGAGAAGATGGTAATGGTCCCGTCGTCGGCAAGTAGGAGGAACCTGTCTTCTGCCAGGAATATGAAATCGGTCATACTTTCGGTAAACCGCATAACGAACTAGGATCCTAGTTGCCATCATTATGGATGTGAAACATCTGTAATCTGCTCACCTTAGAATCCTTGTCCGTCTTCCATGCCCAAAGCTGGAAGTAGTCTGTCATTTCATTGTCATCAACGACCACATTGCGGCACAGTATAGCCATGTATTTATCAAGGATCTGGATCTTGACAGGTCCGGTGGTATGGTAAAATGCGTGCTTGCGTTCGTTGACCGCCTTGAGTATTGCTGACGCAGCACTTGGATGCGGTTTATTCGTGGATAAAGACTGCAAATGCAGGTCATAGCAATGACGGTGGCTGATAGGAAAAGTTAAGTGGCGAACACATGGAAGGGCCGATGGGACCCGAAACGAAGCTTACTCGGTGGCGGCTAGATTTACGATGACCAAAAGGTCCTGAGCAGGGCAAAATGTGAAGTCGACCAGAGCTGTCATGTCTACGGGATGGCACCAAGTGCGTATAGGCTGCGAGTCCTCGCGAGGGTTGTGAGGCAAGACGGAGAAGTGCAAATAGCCTTCGCCGGCCAGAGCGTAGATGCCTCCAACAAATTCGTATACGAAGCCGGACGTGAGAAGGCGGAAGTCGCATCTGCGCCTGTACTTTACGTTCCGCCACGACGCTTCAAACTCGCCTAACTCCTTGCGGCGGGCGGCGACGGGGCCGCGGTATTGGTTTGAAGGGATCTCTAACACGCGAAAGAATCCCAGGTCGATGATGTACTGAAGTTGTTCAGAGTGGTCTACCACGGCCTTGATGGTTTTGCAAATCTGGGGAACGGTCAAAACGTTTGCCCAGCACACGAAACGACAAAACGACGGGGACATACTTGCCGTGCTCGGGTGAGCTCGTTAGCGGTGAGGTAACTCAGTACGTGGCAGATCAACTCTACTGGCAGCTGGGTCAGATATGAGGATGTCCCTCGCAGCATTTCTGGTCTCCCTGTCTGTGGGTTTTCAAAACGCACTGTCGATAAAAAGGGTTCCGTGGTACTGGCGGCTCCTGCTTTTGAAAGATGCGGTCGAGGACAAGTCTTAATAACTTACAGAGACCTACTGGCAGGAATCGAATGCAATATACGGCAGCGGCCGCATAGCTACAAATCTGGCATAACCTCACCGGTTGGATCTCAGCAAACCGCCCACTTAGGGCCCCTTAGCTCATGGGACTGTGTAGCAGGTCTTGCCTCCACTGTCATGATCTATTGCGGTGACGAAGAGTACGAAATAGTGAAACCCCTCCTTTAGCAGGAGAGGCGAATATAGTATGGAATACGTCAAGGGTTGTGTAGTGTAAGAATTTTTTAGAGAACAGGCGTGAAATAATTCCAGCCCAATTGCACCGTCAGCGGATCTGGGCCAGTAGTTTAATCAGTCGTAAGGTCGCATGGCTTCCTCCAACATGTCCGCATCCAGATCAAAGGATATATCGAATGATGAATCAGGGTCCGTCTCAGGAGATGTACAAGCCACCTTGACGGGGGATCGTGGCCTTGCTCCAACACCGTGTCGGGCGATGTCGCTCTTGGTTCTGTTAGGCACAGCACTGAGTTGCACAAAAGCAGACTCAGTGGAGCTCTTAAGTATGGGCGGTTTGGGAGGTGCGTTACCACGTAGAGGTGGCTTAAACCGCGGCACAGCTGTGGCTTTCGGCGGTTGTGACGAGGTACTGTATTGAGAGAAAGAAGGGAAGACCGACGCATTGCCAGAGCCATTATTAGACGTCGCTACGGCTCGTCGCATGCCAAGTGCCGGGGGATGGTGAAGTGTAGAACGCGTGATGGATGATTGAGTACACGTCGCGGACTGTGGCTTCGAGTTATCCGGCGTTGTGAGGCTTCGTTTCTTTTGAGGGAACGATGAAACGGGATCGACAGCCATGAAACTATCCTCTGTCATTGTGCTCGCGCGCTTTAGGTGTCCCCCGGTAATACTGCCGCTCACCGGTTCCTGTAATCGCATATGACGATCGGAGGTAGGAGTGATTGCCAGGGATGTGGCATGTTCATGGTCAAAACCTGAAGCAATTGTAGATGTACTCGTAGTCCTGCATAAGTTACGAGTATGCGGTACAGGACTTCGTCGGGAAGGCACGTTGGGGTCCATACTAGAAACCCTCATTATGGTGCGAGGCCCCAAGGTGGCAGACTTCACCATCGTAGGCCGTCCGACGGGGTCATGGTAGGGTTGCACCGAAACTGTTGATTTGACTGGGACGTTGGTATTGCGGCAGGGGACCCCAAATGTTTCACCGGGCCTCTGACCCATTCGCGGGGAAACAGTTTCGAGTGAAGTATTCGGGATCAAATTGGAGTCATTTAACGGCAGGTCGTGGCTCCCGCCTGCTCCCGCTTGCTCCTTCTCCTTCCCCTTCTCTCGCTCAGGAAGTGGCATGAGATCTTCACGAAGCGGGTGCTGTTGTGCTTCTACTCCCTCCCCACTACCCCATTGTCTCTGATCCTTAGGCATGGTGGAAAGCATCTGCTTCTTCCTTGCATTGTCGTCTAATTGTTTTGATACATCCCTGAGGAGTGCCAAAAACGCGGCTGCATCTGGATCCTGTTCGCGATCGGCAAGACTGGTCTTGGGTCTTTCCTTGACGGCGTTACTAGAAGTGGAGTGCGAGGATGATCTAGGACGCTTCGACAGAGGGTCGTGCTTCGATGCTGTTCGTCCTGAGCGCACAGGATGGTTTGCAGAAGCTGAAAGAGGTTTACGATGAGCGCCTGCAGAGGAAATTTTGGCACGCCCAGAGCCTGAAGACGATGACGAGGGGTCTGAGCCACTCGGACTGAGCGGGGGTACTGGAAGGGATGTATCCCCGAAAGAAGGCAGTGACGACACGCACAAGGCTGGTGGGGCTGTGCTAGAGGGCCAAAGAGTAGAAGTAGTGGATGGAAGTGTATGAGTCCAGAGTGGTTCAGATATACACGGTAGCGAAGGTTGACCTGTAGTTGGCAAGTATCGGTATACGCCCAGAACGAATGACGGGGATCGTGGTGGGAGAGATAGCTGAAGTAAAAGTGTGACTCACTCTTTTTGTCTTGCTCTGCTTGGTGTATAAGTGCCTGCAAGACCGGGTTCGACGTCTGCGATGGCACCCAACGGACGACGTCGTCGGGTTCATCTACCGCTGCAGGAATGTCCACGAGCATATGGTTATCGCCGTCCATCGTCTGTTCAAAAGTGAGACAGTCAGTAGGGGCCGTCGACTCAGGCTGGCGGCCAAGGACAATAAACAGGTGAGCGGCTGGTCTGCTTGACCTTTTATTGTCCTCAGACGCGTCTTTTTCTCGTCTTTGTCGTCGACGACGAGCGGCGGGTGATGCCACTTTACGTACTAGGTGACGGTCACGTGGGCAACACAGGGGGAGGGGGGTCATTGTCGCGAACGCCGCTTTTCGTCGATACATAGGGCCACTCTTCGTTCTACTTTCAACGATGGAGATGGCAAATTTATGCCGTTAATTGGATTGACAGGCTGTATTCTTGTTCAAGAACTCATGCCGATAGTTGCTGCATAGGGGTTTGCCTTGGAGCACAATACCGATATTACGTAATCCAGCGCTATTTCATCCCCTCGCCGACGAGACGAATATCCAGCAGTTTACCATCGCATTAAGGACGGACCCATTTCAAGGTTGCCCAAAGGACGGTCCTCAGCGGACACTAATTCAGCTACACCCATGGGCGGACGCTCATCTTTCGACATGGACAGTGAGCGGGGCTCGACATCGTCCCCCGCAGCGCGCCCCGCCACGAACGGCCGCGCACATACTCCAGAAAATGGGCACGACAGCGAATCTTTGCAAAGGAAGCTACAACAGGCGCTAGAGGAGAAGGAGGAGCTGTCCGTGCAGTACCATAATCTCCTCGCCAAGCTCACTGCCATGCGGACATCCCTTGGTACCAAGCTTAAGCAGGACGCCGTACGTGCTCGTTAGTCATCGCATGCTTTGCGCTTTGGCTTAATCTGTTCGGCCAGGAAGAACTAGATCGGAGGGAACAGCAGATTCAGCATCTTGCAACTCAGAACGAAGACCTTGTCTCAACCGTGGAAACCCTCAAAGCTGAACTCATTGCATCACACGAAGAAGCAGAGAGGACCACACGAGAACTAGATTCTTTGCGAAGCAGAGCGCTTAGCGAGAATGCACAAGAGACCATCCAAAGGGAACGTGAGCTACGTGAGACCATGGGTGAGCTTGAACGGTGTCGTATCGAGAGGGACGAATGGGAACAGGCGGCTATGCAGGATAAGGTAGCCGCTGATGAGGCACGCTCGATGGTGGATGCCCTTCGGCGTGATTTGGAGATAGAACGAGAGGCTCGAGAACGGGAATCAGCACAGCTCGAGGCTGCCAACTTGACCGCCTCCAATCTGCAGTCTGTCCTGGAAGACTTCCAAATAGGTTAGTCGATTTCATTCGCGCACTTTCTCTTCCCTGTACCAATCTAGGTGTCCTCAGCGAAAGAACACGAGTTACAACAAGCCGTAAAAGATTACAAGTCACGACTTGACGAGGTCACGTTATCACTTGCAGAGTATAAGAGACGTGCATTGGATGCGGAGGTAAATTCGTTGTCGAGTTTCTGGCTTAACTCACCAATTGAGTATCTTTCCACAGCTTCAGCTGGAAGAGAACAAGACCAGCTCGTCGAGGTCACAGGACCTGGAAAAAGAATTAAAGGAAAAGAATGCTATTGTAGGGAAACTCAGGCATCAAAGTATGTCCGGTTTCGCTCCTGCATGTGTGGATGGAGAGTCATTTACGGTCTCCTTCAAGATGTCATCCTCAACGAACACCTGATAGAGGCTCTACGTCGACTCCGAAGAAACTCCTCCGACACTAACGTAGACAGGCAACTCGTGACCAATGTTCTTCTTTCTTTTCTCTCTACGCCTCGCGCGGACTCGAAGCGATTTGAGATGTTGTCTTTACTGGCGACTATACTATCATGGACTGATACTGAGCGCGAAAAGGCGGGATTACAGCGCGTGCAAACTAATGGCGTTAACCCATCGCCGTCCCTCTGGAGTCGTTCATCTAACGTCTTTAATTCACCGCCCAAGGGGAAATCCATCGAGCTTGAGAAAACTGATGAAACAGAGGTAGGCGGCACGTTTCTGCATCCATGTCCCAAAGGCGTCTCATTGATATCTGTGCAAGTCATTCTCCCGTCTTTGGGTCGAATTTCTCCTCACTGAAGCCAACCAAGGCGAGGCACCGACGCATCCCGAGTCACAGATGACACCTACAAAACCATATGTCAGGACGAATCCTTCCTCGCCGAGCAGTCCTTCACACTCACCCGCTCATACTTCCGCATCACCTTCTGCGGGATTCAAGGGTACAAGACGACTTGCGTCATTTACGAGTGCTGCTGCTGCTGCAAGTTCACCGAGTCTGCCTTTGGGATCTCCGCCACCTTCGAGGAAGGGGAAGGAGAAGGAGATAGTTCCATGAAGTTCCACTGGTTTATCTGATGCATCTTGGCAGTTTTACGGACTTAAGGCTATATCCTAGTTGCTGTGCTTCCACCGTCTCTATCATCGGATACGATTGTAGAAATACCTAATTCCCAAGTGTATATGCGGGTTCGGTACAGAATAGCCTCTACCGATCCCGAGGTAAATGGATGCCACGGCTGCGTGGGAAAGTCGTATTGAGTGCTGAATAATGGACTCGTCGTAACTTGCATAATAGGTTTGTGCAGTCCCCTGAGCATACAGGCCAAGGAATATTCACCCTTACCATATGCGAGTGACTGTTCTGAGTTTTAAGATTATGCACGATACCAATGTCCACAGTAGGTCTTTGCCCAGTCAAGCGCTCGTCATAGCCAGTGATTTTTGGGGACAACACACAATAGCGGTACACCCTTGTAATACTGCCATCTGCGAGGCGGCTAAACTACAGCATGTACTTCCTACGGTCCTTCAAGCGTCAAAGCCAACAATGTGTAGTCGCCATGGACCGCAATGACTCCCATAGCTTTGCAGATGCTGTCCAAAGAAAACATGATGCATTCTAGCAATCGACGACATGGAAAACCTAGTGACAGTAGTTCTTTATACAATGTAATGCGCATATGTGCAAGTGGAACCCGAAAAAAAAAAAAGCCAAAACGTAGTTTCAACGGAGCTAAGACCAAAATAAACGCAGGGAAATATGTGCAAAGGAAGATGCCAGAAAAAAGAGGATGCCTAGTCATAATGGGACGTGCAGCATGAACGTTTGCGTAAGGAGGGCATGACACACTCTTGGTTGCCCGGTGTCACCAGGCTCTAAGGTTTCATCCACGATGCAACCAACCAACTTCCAGCCCAGTCATCGTCCGTAGACTGTCCGGGTACGCGCGCGTGCTTTCTGAGAGTAACGAGGCCAGCTTCCGACACACGTTCATCGGGTAATACAGATGCTCAGCTTGAGGGAAACCAGGGTACTTGTTAAGCAATCTGTCGAAGAAACGTTAAATCAACGCCGTTGCAAGGAGTGTCCGGCAGGGAATCATGGAAGATAGTGGATGACACATGCATAAACTCAAGAGACCTACTCTTTTATGTCCGTTGTCGAGTCTGGACCAAGGATCTTATACAGCACCTTCGACGCCTCGAAGGTGTCACTCCACGGCAAGAATAGTGGCGAAGCGAGCATATAAGATATCCGGATTCTCGGCTTGAATAACCAAACCTTGATGGTGCAATTTAGACCGGAGGAAAGAACTATGGGAGACTTGCACGTACCAAAATCCTGGGCCTTTCTTCTTCTTCATCGGACAGTACAAAGCGGTAGGTCGCATGTGCCTGCACGTGTTCAATCATATCGCGGACTATAAAGGCTGACATCGGAATCTTGGGACACCTGCAGGGACACAGATAGTGGTTTTGTTTTTTCAGTAAGTCCTTACGGAGAGAAATAGTATCACCTACTCAGCGGCTGCACTAATCAACCGGATAGCGTACTTTGATAAACGGTACATTTTCAGAGTGGATCCATTCTCCAATCTGCGCTCTTGTTGCCGTCCGATGATCGCACCACATAGACACCGGGTCAGACAAGCGCCCTCGCCGCGCTAACCATTAGACTTGTTAGCACGGACTCGAGGATATAACACAATCAAGCGGTAAGGAAAGCAGATGTGTCCTCGATTGTAGCTCTCAACGCACTGTCCTTGGCGAAAAGAGTTTGTTAAGAGGGATATACTTTACTCTTGGACGTTTGGTATCAACCGAAGATCCCCATGCTTCCCCCCACTAGAACCAGCATGGGCTCCAGAGGGGAAAACAGGGTGCACCGGTGGAACAACGGTGTCGGTCTTCTTAATCGTCCACCGATGACAAACAACCAGGAAACAAACAGCAAAGACTCACGCTGGTGCCGACAATTTCCGTTACATTCCCTCCAACGACACTCCGTCCCTCGAACATTATGTAGCTTCCACCTACAAGCGCTTCACTATCTGTCGGCCAAAAGCCAAACTTACGCCCGCTCTTGCCTTCTGCGCCACGCATATTCATCTTGAGATCTGCAAGTGTCTGCTCCTCAGGGTGACACATCCAAGCATCGACGAGCTCTTCCCAATACTCGGATGGGAGGTCCCGATATTGTGTTGGAGCAGGGGTGACGAGTGGGACGAGGCAGGATGCACAAGTGAAGGATATTGGTAGGAGGGTGGTAAGCTGAGAAGCCGAGAGTAGTGGTGGATCATCGTTTTCGCTAGAGGTGACGTTCGTACTAACACGAGTGCCGAACAATTGGGGCCGTTGAATACAACTGAGCCTAATCTCCCAGTATGTACGCTTTTCAATGGCATTCTTTAAACCGGGAACGACAGGAACCGGAAGCCCGAGCGGGAGAGAAGGAGTTCCAGAAAGTCGCAACATGAGCTTGTCTCCACCTGTTTGGCTAGACGTGTTAGCGAGAACCTCAGCTGTGAGAGTCCTTGATGACGCTGACTGTCCATTCGCATTAGGGTTGCCATGAGATGAGAAAGATGATGGTAGCGAAACAAAGACCAGCACATGCTTAAGCATCTCATGATGCTCAGCTACGTACACGACGTCAAACGTACCTATGAAAATGAATCAATACCTCAACCGTCTGATACGCCAGTAAAGTACCCTACGAAAGGACACTCACCACTGATAGTGGGGCCTCCTGACGACGCAGGGCGGCTTCTACTCCCAAACCTTTCTGAAAGCCGTCTCACGGAGGATGAAGAATTCTTTAGCCCATATGAATGCGGATCTTGTGTCGAACTCGCCGCGCAAGAACGATCCCATGACATGGACCTAAAAAATGCGAGATGTGGTGCAGACACGCTCCTACTGCGTGACTCTTTGTGTGTAGGGACTAATAAATTGCCTGGCGTGTTCTTCGTCTCGGGTGTTGCCGCGGAATCTTTGAGCAACATCTCTGTGCCACCACCATCACGCGGTGAATGGTTGCGTTGTATCTGCTCATTCTCGGCACTATGTTTACCATGAAGCCCAGGATTGGCGGATAAGGATGGAGTACTTGAAGGCGTCGCATCTTGCGAGTGGAGTCGCCCAGCAGCGGCGCGCTCGACGATATGTTCGATGTAGGTATAACGCTACGATGCACTGAGGGAAAAGCTTTCAAATATTTTGTCGAGACCCACCTGTTCTTCGAGGTCCGGCTTCTTCTTTACTCGTGCCTTCCTGGTTCGATCAATAACGACACTTTGGTCTGGGATCTCTCTTGCGCTAGCCCTTCCTAACAAGTCGAGCATCTTTTCCAGCTCCGCCTCCCGGACAGAGGTGGCATCACGTGCCTTTCCTTTGTTACTTATATGCTGGGCCTTCTGCATTTGTGCGATCTTCTCCTGCCGGAGTTCGACCCGCTGGTCATGTAGTTGGGGTGCGACTGCATATAAGCGGTCGATGGCCTGCGTGACGAGATCGAGGTCAAGTGAAGTTGACTGGTGCGGATGTGACATCGCAGGGGACATCACACTGAATTCCCCGGAAACTTTCTCGGGTGGATACTTTGACATTTGCTTCTGGTCGGCAAGTGACCCATGCGCATGTGCAAGGGCAAGATCAGCAGCATATGCAGGCGGCAGTTCACCATTGACCACATCGTACTCGTATTCATACTGTGGGGGCATGTGGTCTTCGTCAAACGAGGGAACGCTAGGTGCATCCACGTTGAACTCGGTAGATGCTGCTCCGGAAATAGCAGCTGCGTCAGAGAAGGGGTCTGCATTATCAGGAGTACGATGACCAGAACTGGTCAGCCCGCGCGTCTTGCACAACGCGACGACAGTTGCTAATTGTTCGTCTATCCGAGCCCAGAGCAGGGCCGCCTGCAGGTGATGTGCGGCTGTGGTGGTGGGGGTTGCCGCGAATGTCGAAGTGTCAACACTGTTGCTAGTTTGGAGAGAAGAGAGCTGTCTTTGCAGAGTGGTTAAGACGGCATGTGGATCATCCTCTACGGCGGGTACTGAAGGCGACTGCGGTGATGATCGAGAGGTGGATTGTCTGGAGGATAGAGAAAGTGATAACTCTGGAGTCGAGACAAACGATGTTGAAAGCTGGTGAAGGTCTGTCAGGAGTCCGACAATGGCTTGCGCGAGGTGTGCATCGTGACGATGCATCGAGGGCACGTGCGCGTCGACTAGGTCGTGTAGTTGCATCAGCAAAGCCGCTTCACGAACAATGCCTTGGCTTCCTTCGTTAGCGGGTGTGCGTGAATTGCCATAATCAACGATCCCGTCCAGGACTTGGAGCGCTTGGACCAGGGCCCCCAAGGCACTAGTGTTTGACCACGTATTGACAACATCCATCGCAGGTACAGGAGAACTTTGATGTTCGCGTGCAATGCGAGGCTGAACAGATGAAGATGGCAAGGCAGTGGTGACAGAAAGAAGATTTGCGAGAGTGGTCATGCATGACTGCTGGACGGCTGCAATGGAAAGCTGAATATCTCTCTGTTGTAACAAATCAACAAAGACGGTGTCAGATGCATATATCAGCCAAGGCACACGTAAATTAGTAATGAAGAGAAAGCTCACCAGAGGTCTCTCAGAAACAATTTCGGGCACATCGTATTCGACGCGCTCAGCAGCCAACTCGTTGAGAATCTCGTCGTCACTGGAACCCTCCAAACCAACGAGACACTCCGTTGGGAAAGGTGCAGGTATGCTGTATCGCAGCGACCGAGCGGCGTCACCTTGCCCAAGTTCCTCGAGGACTGCTGCACGAGTGAGAGTGGCCATGGGGCACTTTCTAGTCGTCAGGCAAAAAAGAGAAAAAAAAATACACGCAGATGGACGTTTTGCGAGCTGGTTTTAAGGCTACCGCCTACGTGAGGGTCTCTATTGAATGCGGTTAACGTACTGCCCAGCCAATGATGGGACCACGTGATGCTGCACAGAGCCCAGGCTGAGAACAGGATCTCACAGGTCCTCAGGGCCTTACCAGCCTCACCGACGGTCGTGGTGCGCGTCGACGACGATGATGCCAGTAGTTACGATGATGATTCGATAAGCGGTTCTGTGGCCGTCTCGGACTCGCGGCATTAACAACTGGGAAGGATCGCGCAGTCACTGGCACCCCCAGTTTTGCAAGCCGATCATATTACACATCGCGGACCTATTACGTCCAAGCGAAGACTGCTCGTCATTTGTACTAGTATTATAAAACACGCAGCACAACTGTTACTGGTTTCGCTGAGCCACAAGCCAACCCCACTAAAGCGTCAACCCATCATAGCTGAACTGGACCGCGGAAACCTTCAGATTGAGCCTCGCCACCGAGGTCCAAGCACTTCTTCCTCGTCTTGCATCAATCCACTCGCTACTGCATGTTGCATACCGAACTCCCTTGAACAGAACGCGCTCGCAAATTCCGAATGTCGAGTAGAGGCATCAAAAATCTCATGTGCACAAACCCTCGATAAGTACGCCCCAGAATGACCGAGCACTTGAAGTGGGTGCTCTCACTTTCTTGTTTTCGTGACAACACATAGGGCAAATATGTATGTTCCACCTGAGTGGTGGAAAACTAACCTAGCAGGCGTACCTGGAGGGTAAAGTGGGAGCCAGTTATGGAGAGCAAGTGCCACATACAGCCGGCTTGGATGGTAAGTGAATACCTTTTAGAAGGCGTAGATGGTGTTTGATCAGGGGAAGTGCTGATTGACTAGGATCGGCCTCTCCTGGTAAGGTGGAGTGTAGGAAAGAGCTTGGTGTACCCCACTTGCCAGGTTAGGGCATCTTGCGCGCTGGTCGACGGTGCATAATTCGAGTGAAATGCATAGTGCTACTTACTAGAAAATGCATAGTTCGTCGTACAATATAAGCTGGGTGGCGGAGGCGAACAGTGGAATCCCCGGTCGATGATAAGTCACCGGCCCAAATTCCCAGGTGCATGTCAATTGGGCTGCTCCATTCTGTGGTGAGAAAATGTGCACAGAGGGTGGGCGAATTGAGTCAAAAGGGAGAAAGCCTACCTATATAAACGAGCAGAGACGGCCATTGAATATTGAGCCCGTCGAACGATGCTTGAATATCCAAGGTGAGACAGATCCTTAATTTGCATTCGAGAAAGGCAGGCGACAGAGCAACATAAATACTATGTGAGCACACGGATGACGTCTCCAGTTTAATAAGTACGTCAGCAGCGGCTGCGCAACTGGGACAGGGTCTAATATGTACACTTGTCAACACCGGAGTTGCGAGAAGAACCCTAGTTTGTCCACGACAAGTTACCTACACCAGCAATATTACAGTAATGCAGTCGCTGGGCCGGAAGTGTAAGCACCCCAAATCAAATCTGCTTAGTCAGCGGGAGATTTGCCAAGCTTCACCCTGTGCCCGAAAGCGCATGGCGGGGGGTTGATGACGTAATCCGCCTGAAAAGGAAATGAGATGACGTCTGCGATTGGGAAAGGTGGCGCGGAAGACCCTGGTTTTGCATTCTGCAACCGTCTTGTGGAGCTGTTCGTTGCAGGTGGTGGCTATCACTGGTGTAGTAAGACTGTTTTTTTTTTCATATACTAACCTCTCGTCTCCCTTCTCTCCTACAACAGCCGCGCGCCCATCGTGACGCGCATCGTCCTGGCTGACAATCTAGATTCTAAATACACGGGACACATATCCTCAGACTGGTCCACGGCCTATCATCATAAAACGTAAACCGTCGTTGTCGGCGTCCTGTCCTGCCACCATGTCTGACACGACTCCGCTTTCTGTATGTGCATTCTTCGTATATATTGACACTCACCGCTCGCTTTGCTCCTTGTCTTTTCTCGCTCATGTCATCACAGGACCTAGTACTTCTGTCCTCTGACCCGCCGCCGCCAATCCCGTCTAACGATGACATCGAAGGTGTCATCAGGATGGTGACGGCGTCATCTGTAGATCGCCCGCAGGCGGCGCTCAGAGACACCCGCACCCAGCTTTTCGTCGGAAACGTACGTTTCCCTTACGTATGGTCATCGTTCAGCCCTTATCCTCCTTCCAGCTCCCATACCGTGTCCGCTGGCAGGACTTGAAGGATCTCTTTCGAAAAGCTGGGACGGTTCTTCGTGCTGACGTTTCTCTCGGCCCAGACAATCGGTCTCGCGGTTACGGGACTGTCCTTCTCGCAACCGCCGAAGACGCTGGCCGTGCAATTGACATGTTCAACGGATACTGCTGGCAGACTCGCACACTAGAGGTTCGTCCTGACCGTCTAGGTGCTTCGCCGGAACCGGAGGTCCATCTTGCCCCACCTACTATCCCAAATCCCCCTCAGTCCCTCGCGCTTAGTGGCGGTCACATCAACGATCTCAGGAAAACATTACCCACTGCCGATCCATTAGCTGGGAGTACTGGAATGCGGTCCTTGTTTGTCGGAAATGTGCGTCTACATCATACATCGTTATTCTTCCTTTTCATCATAACTCCCGTCCCTTCCATTCACTTACTCCACCAACAGCTTCCCTTCCACATTCAATGGCAAGACTTGAAGGACCTGTTCCGCGCGGCAGGTTCTGTAGCACGTGCCGATGTTGCCCTAGGTCCTGATGGGAGGTCTAGAGGGTTCGGTACCGTTACCTTCGTAACTGAGGATGGCGCAGAACGTGCAAGACTTCTCTTCGATGGGTGAGTTCAGCCTCGCATTGTACCATGCGCCGATGACGAATGCGAGTTGGATTCTCCGTTACTCGCCCTTCAAATGTTTCCTGATGGTGATCTAATGGACCCTGACTTTTTTTTTCAGGTATGAATACCATGGCAGACAGCTGAAGGTTCACTACGACAAATTTGCTCAGTCATCGCAGGTATATACACTCGGCGTCACTCCACAACCAACCTCTGGTCCGTCGTCCCTATTATCCGCGTTTGATCCCCTTAGTCAGACAAGTCACTTGGCGCTGAGCCAGAATAATCTCGACGTCCTTGTACACCCACACCCCCAGTCCCACTTGAATTCCCTCCTAAACCGCGCACAAATAGAACCGTCCTTGTCCCCCGCCCACTTCGATCAAGCACGACTCCCATCAGTAGCCTCTTCACCCCCCCATCCTCATTCACATGCCCAGTCTCCATTATTACATAGCAGTGCCTCTCACTCGCTTTCTCCCGTATCGGTTTCTAATTCACAGGTACATGCACACAACATCGCGCAAACCCCACCCCATTCACTTTCCCTTTCCCGTTCGCTCACCGCTTCGCCACATATGACGTCCCCGGGTTCGGCGTCAAGCGCATTCGCTGCACATGGTGGACACATAGCGGGTTCACTTGCTGGTGATGCGAAATCAGGTAGTGGCGTGTTCCCTCCTACTGTTGGTGGCAGTCTTGGGACTGTACTCACACCCTCGGTTTCAATGGCGGATTTGAGAGCGAAGTTAGATGCGCGCACCTCTCGGGCACCGTCAAGCTTTGGGACATCACCTCACCCAAGTTCCCATCAGACTGGAACAACGAGTTTTATGGGGTCGCCCCTGCCTTCATCTACAGCATCAAGTGCAAGTGGAGTAGGCAGCGCACAGAAACTAACGAGCCTAAGTACGGGACCTTCGAGGATGGAGTCGGTCGTTGAGGTACCGAGCGGCGTCAATGCACTCGGTTCTACTGCTTCCCAGCGACCCGGATTTTCGAACTTGATTCGTTCTTTTGGTGCACCCGTGTCTGGGTCGGGATCGGCCGAGCGACCAACCGTCACTTCGTCTCTCTCCGCACCGTCAGCGCCGAGCGCAGTTCTTGATCGCGCTGCTTCGTCAGTACCGTCGCTTGCACCTGTATCCTCATCGCAATGGCGTAAGTCGGTATCTAAGTGTTTGTCTGAAAGTGACCATGTTTCTGCCGCTGTTCCGCCTTCCGGACCTGCCCAACCTTCTACAGTATTCCCGGGTGTACCTCGAGCTCCTCCAGGAGCCCCGACAGCAGTCTCATCGTCATTTATCCCGGCTTCTCGATCCGGCTCTCACCCAGCATCCGGATCAAGGACAGCATCACCGCCTTCTCTTGGCGTGGGTGGCGGCAGTAGATGGCCAGATCCAGCGAACATGTCGGCGAAATCTCAGACGCAGAGTTCGTCGTCTTCGACACGAGGCTCTCCAAGTGCACGTTCTTTAATGGGTTCTACTACGGATGTTTCCTCGAATTCGAATGTCGTATCGGGTAATGAGCCAACCAGTGGGGAGACAAGGGATCATTCTCGTGGTATGGACGCGGGAATACCAGGCGTGAAACTGAACGGGTACGCTCTTGGAAACGGGAGTAGGCAAAGTAATGGGGGAGAGAGCAAAGTAGGTGCTAGTTATGGGGACACATCGGAGGGGGAAACAACAATGCTTGAAACACTCGTGCATAGGCCGGCGAGCAAAGTGCAGAACCGGCACCAGCCATCGCTGTCGCTGGAGGAAGAGAAAAAGGCTGGGATATGTTCCGTGAACCCACAATCCTCTACCTCTCAAACGTTCGATGCACAGAAGCAACATGGACACGGTCCGCAAGCGACCCCGAGTACGACTAACTCTAAAAAGTCTTCCCAATCCACCCTACATCAGCGTCATCCTGGGCCAATATCATTACCTCCGCCCGTGCCATTTACGCTGCCGCACTCAGTCATGCACTCTCCACACGGGCACCCACAGAGTCCGGTGTATCGTCCCGGCGCGGGGTACCCCCTCAGCCCTATGCACCCTCACCCCGATGCCCATCCGCACATCCACGGGCATATATTACATCCACTTGGCAGCCCACTTCATCATCCAGGTGCAGTACATGTACGTAGCCCTCTGCATCACCCAAGCCTGCCACCTCCAACAGTTTATGGCGCACCTGGGGTTACGTATGGGGTGGTCACGCCTGCTGGTCTCCCTCCGATTACACCGAGCATGCCACCTTTCTCGTTCTTGCACCCCCAGACGCAGGACAAGGGCCAGGTACAGCAGAGCGGGCTCAAAAGTGAGGAAAAGAAAGAGGAAGAAGAGAAAGGTCCGAGCGCAGGGAACGACGGGATGCGATCACAGTCTCAGCAAATGTCTAATGTGTCACGAAGCGATGCCCAGAACAAAGTGCAAACGCAGACTACGCAGAAACCCTCTTACTATACCCAACCGCACATCGCTCTTCCTACCGCGTTCTCGTATGGCCCACCCCTGTTCTCGCCTGGTATACCCCTGTCGCCGGGAGTATTGGTTCCTGTTTCGCCAGTTTCGCTGACATTGCCAAATGTGTCAGATTTGTCAATGTCAGGACCGTTGAGCCCCGTGCGAGGTGTTCCAGTCAGTGGGCCGGCGGTAACGATGACACCCGGTGTAGCTATGACGCCAGGTGTGACTATGACGCCTGGAGCTTTCTGGTCGCATGCACCGTGGTTGAATCCTGCCGTTGGCGCGCCTGTGCATACTCGTGCATCTATTACTGAGAGTGTGAGTGTAAAGATTGGACATGGCCACGGGCATGACTCATGGCACCAACAGTACCAAGGCCAAAGTCAGGCGGGGGATTACTTCCCTCCGGTTCCGCCCCATACTTCGTCACAGCAAGCTCCGGCACCTCCAAAACCGAGTGGCGAGATGGGCTACTTCCCTCCTGTGAGTGCCGCGGATGAGATCTTGAGGACAGGTAGTAGGTCAAGGCCAACGTCTAGTGAGGACGAATCGCCCACCGGAGGTGGACAGGTGTATAAGAACGCAAGTCCCCAGAGTGAGACCACTTGTACGGGCACGGACGAAGGTAGCAGTGAGTCTCCCGGTACGCCAGCAACGAGTCTGGCTGCGCATGATTATGGAGACAAGAGGGCCACGGATGTGGGATGTGGAGTTCACGTGATCAGGCGAACGACATCCGCACAGTGCGATGGGGGACTTGCGAGGAGAGGGGTCCTGCCTCATCGAGAGTCTGACCCAGCTCTCATGACGAATGGAGCGAGCACTTCAAGGGAAGTTTGAAGCTCGTATCATAAAGTTTGGTTGCTTGCGATGGATTGAGGGTCGATATCAATATCCGGAGAAGATTTGGCATGATTTGCATGGCGTTACGCCAGGACTAGTTCTTGTTTTCGGTGAGGCCTGTCTCGATCACATACCTCTGATGCTCCTTTTTTCTTGTTCTCTTGACTTACTGGCGTTGTATATCTCGGTTGCGAGACTGGAGTGCTCGTTTACCCTCCCACATTGGTATTACCACTTGTCCACATCTTCTGCATTGTTGGCTATATCCATCCTATCGGGCCACTGCGTATGTAGTATGTACGTAGCTAATTATTAGTTTCAGTATTTGCACTTCGTTTGTTAGCGCTTCAGCTTCAGTTTCCGTCCCCAGCAATTCGCCATCAACATGCGTGTTGACGTCAGCCTACACTTCCGTTCCGTTGATTGCTAATGCGGCTAATCTTTTAGCGCCGAACTTGGTCGTAGTAGGGTGGATGGAAATTTGCCTTGCGCAAATGTGAGCCTGTTCCATGGCGACCCCGGAACTAGCAGACCAGACGTACTGGTCAGTGGGTGCATGCAAGTGACTACTGGTTGATACTGAACTTAAGGCCATCCAGGACAAGGGCTGCTGTCTTATTCTTTACATGTCTCAACGGCATCTAGCAAGAAGTAGGGAGACATACAAATATCGAAACATGCAATTGAGGTCTTGACCCACGCAACCCACTCACTCCGCGCCATTGACGTCAACGTGAAGTATCACTGAGCCAAGCTGTATATTGCTGTACGATGAGCCTTTACATAAAATTAAGCTTAAGCTTGCCGCCGATATTTAAGGGCGCACAAACAGAGCGGAATTCTTCCATTTTCATTCGCCCACCATCGGTAGTGACCACCATTAGTCGAACGGGAGGACTACTAGTCTTGGTCGTCACATGCCTGAATACCAGCTACCCATAGCTGGCGCTTTGGCAGTCACCGCTGTCGGGAGTCTAGTTCTACTCCTTCGGCGTCCCGAAGACGAGGGTAAAATTCAACTGCCCACGCATGGCGAGGACAACAATTCACTCCTCCACGATCCATTCGACGTGACCAAACCTGAAGATGTCACGGACGGATACCCAATTGATGAAGAAAAGTTCTGGAGTAAGGTGTGTCTTGGTCAAAGTCGGCATAATATTCCATTTGACTCGTTCGTTTTCTAGGCCAGACTTTGGAAGGTTGTGGCATGCCTGCTACTCAGCGTGATTGTCGTGCTCCAGGCGATAGCCTTAGGTTGGACGTTTGTCGTCGATGACAAAGAATACAACAAGTACGCGTATGTCGTGCACTCCATGTACGCGTTCTACGTCACCATTGTCGCCGGGCGCGCAGTTTACCGGAACACCGTCGATGCTCATGCTACATATATCATCCATCTCGCCACTCTCACCTTCGTGCCTACTATTATCTTTTTTGCAGTGGCCATCCTTCCGTCTTCCCGTCCGCTCAGCGTAGACCCTGCGCAAGATGTCCCATTCTTGCTCTGGACATCTTATGCCATCCTGTTACTCTACTCTATTGCCACCTATGTTATCTTCACGATACCAATGGGTCCACCTTTACATTTCCCGCCGGAAGCCATCTATGCAGAGAAGATAGTCGGAAGTGCTACCAATCCTGACCAAAACAACGTCTGCGGTATCGTCAGCGCTTCCGTTTGGAGTTATCTCCTGTTCAACTATACCACCAAAGTCGTCATGCTCGGGTACACCTCCGAGTCACTTGAGATCGGCGACCTGCCCATTGTACCGGGCAACATGCGTGCGACATATCTCTATGCTACTATGAGAAAGGCAATTCGCACTGTGAGGTGGCGCCTCAAGTGTTGGAAGCCGAAGATCGGGTCTGGATGGCAGCTCGGATACCAGTTGTTGTGGGTGAACATTCTTCCGCTTATAGGGCTTATAGTATTGGCAATGGTCTCGGCGTGCTTGTTCTACACAGCCCCTTTCTTCCTTAAGATGGTTGTCTCTTATCTGGAGTCGGACCCGGAGAGAAGGGATCGAAGTTGGGGGTGGTTTTATGTCGCATGTATGTTCCTGGCAACCTCGTGTACATATCTTGGTGAGTTCCCCTGTGACCGATAGTCTCCACAAATGAGCTGTGGAGAAGGACATTGCTAACCGAGTGCCATTCACAGTCACTGGTCAGCTGTGGTCCATCGCAACCACTACAATTCAAGTGCGTTTGCGCACCCAACTGAACACCGTCTTGTTCGGAAAGACGCTTGTGCGCAAGGACGTCGCGTCCTCGTCCTCCGCAGCTGACAGGAGCAAGAACGGCGACACGACTAAGGATGATGAAGATGATTTCTCGAGTAAGGCGCAGATCATGACCCTTATGACAACGGATGTCGATCGTGTCAGCGATTTCTCGTGGCACATGTTCTCTCTAGTCGGTGAGCCTTGATCTCTTCGTATGAGGGTTTGTAGTAACCTGCCCTTCACGAAGATTCGCCGATTGAGATTGCCATTGGGACTGTCTTCCTGTACAACCTCCTTGGCGTCTCGTGCTTCATTGGGCTTGCTGTCACGTGCTTGTTCCTGCCTCTGAATCATTATGGAGGAAAGGTCGTTGTGAAGGCCCAGGAGAGCTTGATGAAAACACGGGATGAACGCGTTGCGTTGATGAACGAGGTACGTAGCAACAGTAGGTAGGTTTATAACACTGACATCCGTCGTAGATTCTGGGCGCTATTCGTATGCTGAAAGTGAGTTAGGTACGTTGATAGTTGTGCCAGATTTCCAACAGCGATATAGTTCATGGCCTGGGAGAGAAGCTTCGAGAGAAAAGTCTTGGCTGTCAGGGAAAAGGAACTTAGATATCAGAAATTGAGCTACATGATCGAGGTGCTCTTTAATGCACTCTGGTTGGGGGCTATATACTGTCAAAGTGGGCACAACTGACACTGGTTTTGATTTGCAGGGATGGGTCACCTATTTTTGTCACTATTGTCGCATTCTGGCATTTCGCCGTTGTCCGTGGTCAGACCCTGACTCCATCAATCGCCTTTACATCAGTGAGTTTGTTCATCCTTGCATCCTATACGCTTTAGAGCTGAGAATCCTCTTTTCTGTAGATCCTTGGTGAGTGATTTTGACTTACCCAAGTTCATTGCTAAGATCGTAAAGTTTTCAATGAGATGAAGTTTGCCTTGAATGCCCTTCCGGAAACTTTCATCAATATGCTCCAGGTCCGTTTTCTGTCAACCCTTCTGTCTACCATATTCACCACATGTCACTAGAGTTTCGTTTCTCTTCGTCGTATCGAGAAGTATATGAATGCTGCTGAAGTCACACTTGTCCCACCGCTTTCGATGCAAACGCGGGCGATTGCTTTTCAAAATGCAACAATTACGTGGCCGCAGGATCGTGTCCGGTCAGGGAGTGCGACACCCTCAGTAGCACCGACGCCTAGACATAAGTTCATGCTCCTCGATCTTGCTCTGTCCTTCCCCGAGGGTAAGCTCTCGCTCGTATGCGGGAAGCTGGGAAGTGGGAAGACACTATTGTTGCTTGGTAGGTCATGTCTACTGTGGGCAAACTGATTGATGCCGACTAGGATTTAGCGCTGCTCGGTGAGGCAGATGTGTTGGCGGGTCAGGTTGTGTGCCCTAGATCCCCCCCGGATGCCCTTGCGCAATTTGCCGGACAGGCTATTGCGCCCGAAGAATGGGTCGTCGAAGGCATTTGTGCCTATGTTCCACAAGTAGGTTTTTTGTACCACGCGTCTGATGTTGCAGTTCTGATAATTGTTGGGATCAGTCTGCATGGCTTCGGAATGCATCTATCAAAGGTAAGTTAGTTAAATATTTCAGACAATTGGTGCAGGAGTCAATAAATGCTAGACAATATCCTGTTCAACTTACCCTACGATGAGGAACGGTATCAAAAGACTCTGGCAGCTTGTGCACTTGTGAGCGACCTCCTCATTCTCGAGGATGGTGATGCATCGGAAATTGGAGAGAGGGGCGTAAGTCGTGCTCAAGGTGCTTACTGGCAGCAGTCGTTCACCGATTATTTATACAGGTCAACCTGTCTGGCGGCCAAAAAGCCCGGGTATCTCTTGCTCGTGCGGTTTATTCTAGAGCGTCTGTTCTGTTCCTAGACGACGTTCTGTCTGCAGTCGATGCACATACCGCACACCATCTGTACCACCAATGTCTGAATGGTGACCTCATGCGAGGGCGCACCATCATACTTGTCTCGCACCACGTTCAACTGTGCATGTCCAGTGCAAGCTACATTGTTGCGCTCGACAATGGGCGCGTGATCTTCCAGGGTGACAGAGATGCTTTCCAGGCCTCCGATGTCGTCGGTACTCTTGTACATGCTGGCGACGACGACGCCGAAGAGAAAGATAAGGATACAAGCCAAGCAACGGAAGTGGCGATGACCGATGACACCTCTCGTACAGCTTCCGTCCTTACTGGTGAGGATATTGGCAACGCCGACTTGGGAGAGGCCACGGTTGTGGTCACCCCTACTGCCGAGACGGAGCCCAGTTCTGAGACGAGCTCGACGGCGTTTACACCTGAGGAAGCTAGCAAAGTTGATAAGGTCAAGGACCGCAAAGCCCCACGGAAACTTATCGAGGAGGAAAGGCGTGCGGTGGGTCATATCAAACGCGAAATTTGGGAGACGTATATCAGAGCCCTTGGTGGATGGAAATATTGGTCTGTTTTCGTGGTTGCGTTGATCCTTGGTGCATTGAGTCCGGTCTTGGAAAACTGGTGGTTGAAGTGGGTTTCCTAGCAGCCTCTTGCATCCGATCGAGGGTGATGAAATATCACTTTGTACTTTCTAGGACATGGTCTGGAGCTGATCCCGTCGAGGCCGAACAAAAGGGACCTGTCTTTTATATTACCATTTACGCTGTGGTATGTCCTCGCAGCGTCTCATTATTTTTTGATTGAATGACCCCCCGATCACAGGTGACTCTTGTTGGTAGGTAACAGTGTAAGGACCTTGTGTGTCGGAAGCTCACGTCCCGTAGGCCTCTTTCTCAATGTCTTTCGTTTTTATGTCCTTTGTGAGTAAATATCTCAGTTTTTGCTGAATTTGTGGTTGATATTGGTGCAGACACGGGGTCAATCAATGCATCGACCATTCTCTACAAGAGTAAGAATGACCAAAGATGCTTTGACCGTCATTCTCATCAAGTTACTAGGATTGTTGGAGACAATTTTGTTTGCTAATATCCGCTTCCACGATACTGTATCCCGCGGGCGTCTCCTTAACCGCTTCGGCAAAGACTTCGAGGGTTGGTTTCTTCCCGATCTCTGACTGTAACCCCTCACGCTGTAGCGCAGGAATTGACAGCAAGACGGCAGACAACTTTGGGCGCAGTGTCTTCTATGGGTTGGCTGCAGTGACCACTCTCGTGACAGTCAGCGTTGTGGGCGGAATTCCTTTTATCTGCGCAGGACTTTTCTTGGGATACATGTACTATAGCGGTGAGTGGCTTTCGGCGTGGCTCTGGTCAAGTCTTAGTTGCTTTCTAGTGGCTAAGGTATATGGTCAGACCGCCCGGGATATGCGTCGCCTTGGTACGACTTGTCTTGTTAGTCTTGCTGGTGTTCTGACCGTTATGCAGACTCGGTCACACGCTCGCCTTTGTATTCAATTTATGGCGAGACAATCGCAGGGGTTACCATCTTACGTGCATTCGGAGCATCTTCCATGTTCTTGAGGGACATGATTCGTTGTGTCGACACAGTGAGTTGCCGTGAAGATGGCCGTGTCGACTACTGACAAACTTGCAGAATGCTAATCCATACTATTGGATGTGGGGCGTCAACCGTTGGCTGTCAACGCGATTCAACCTATTGTCCTGTGCTCTCGTTGGCCTGACCGGTTTTGTCGCAGTACTATCACCCAGCATCTCTGCGGCATTGGCAGGTTTTGCGCTTACATTTGCTTCTAATGTTACGCACAATGTATGCTGTCTCACGTTTCTAGTACTTAGAATGTGCTGACTTTGACGTCACCATAGCTACTGTTCTTGGTTCGCCGTTTCGTCGGCCTTGAACAATCAATGGTAAGTTCTGCCAGTGGAAGGTCACCACAACCACCGACAAAGCCTATCTAGGTTGCCCTTGAGCGCGTCAAGGAATATTCCGAACTCAAGCGTGAACCTGCGGAATTTATCGAGCCCAGACCCGACTCAAACTGGCCGGAGAAAGGACACATCAAGTGCGAGGACCTGGTTATCCGATATGCGGTATGTCTCTTTGTTATATGTAAACTATTAGTGCTTACCACCGCGCAGCCTGACCTTCCTGATGTACTCCATCACATCAACTTTGAGATCATGCCGGGGGAGAAGGTGGGCGCACCTTTTCTTGGCCGAGGCTTCAGGCACTGACAGGCGTGGGGGTCTGTGAAGGTTGGTATTCTAGGTAGAACCGGTTCCGGGAAGAGTACTCTTGCTCTGTCATTCTTCCGCTTTGTCGAGGCAACTGAGGGGAGGATCGTAATCGACGATGTCGACATCTCCAAGATTGGCTTGACTGACTTGCGTGGCAGGCTTACTATCATTCCTCGTGAGTCTTCTCCAGTTGACAAAACTATAAGCTTGAGTATCTTTTAGAGGATCCCACGATTCTCAGTGGTACACTGCGATCTACTCTCGATGTCTTCGATGAATACACAGATCCGGAGATAGTTCGTGATGCGATTCTTCCGTCTCGTTCGAACTGATCATTTCTGGCCTTTAGTTTGAATCTCTCCGTCGTGTACATTTGATTCCGTCAGAAGATAGCCCAGAAGAGACCCCGGATACTATCAATGCCAACGTTTTCCGTAATCTCGACTCCGTTGTTTCTGAAGGTGGTGAAAACTTCTCGACGGGGTTCGTACATTTTCTTTTGGGGGTCTCTGAAGAAATAACCTTTTTTTTTTCTCCAGTGAAAAACAACTCTTGTGCATGGCAAGAGCTATTCTCAAGAGGTCTAGGGTCCTCGTGATGGACGAGGTATGTTCCTCCCCGGTGTCCAGTGTGCAGTGTTAACCCGTCAGCATCCTAGGCTACCGCGAGGTAAGGACGAGAAAGGGTTTTGTTGCATAGATTTATCTTTCTTCACAGCGTGGACTACGCTACCGACGAGTTAATCAGTAAAACTATCCGGCAGTAAGTGCAACATGCGATCTATTACCTCCTTTCCATACTGATTCGCTCTACGCAGAGAGTTTGCTACAAGTACGATCCTAACGATTGCGCATCGGCTGCGCACTGTCATTGATTATGACAGAGTACGTTCACCTCCGCTTGTTGTCTCCGCTGATCAACTTAGTTATATAGGTCATGATTCTCGATACCGGTCGTATCGTAGAGTTTGATCGCCCTGCCACTCTGCTGGCAGATCCTAATTCTAGCTTCTACCACCTGTGCAAGGCGACTGGGAAGAAAGAATTCGCAGTATTGAAAAGGATGGCAGGCGCTGCATAGATTGATTCCTGTGTTGATTTTTCGTACCTATGTAGGATATAGGGATATGAATTGCGATCTGGCTTGAAGTTTCGAGGTGTCTGCCTGCTCAGATTGCTTATCGTCACAGCTATTTTATCCAGTATCTAACTCAGTCGAACTTCACGACGAGTTGAGGAAACTGTGCCAGAACACTTTGCGGTAGTGCATAGTGCACAGCCGCCAAATGCGATGTAGACCACGACAATGACGGCAACGGCGACTAATTATGCATGCTAGCGAGCTTGGGCGTGTCGTCAGGGCTTCCACATCTTTCAATAAATTCATGAAGTCGAGAGCGATCCGCCTGAGATCTGTGGAGCGGTCGACACCCTGTATACCGTCCTTAGTTACAGGAGCGTTGTGCACTCACCACTCCCAAGTGACCAGCACGAATCACACGCACCGCCACGGGAGCACGTCCGAAACCACGCTATCCACGGATAGGTGAACTCCGGTGAGCATTCATCACACGTAGGGAATTCTGCGAGCCCAAGCGCGGACGCGACGACCATGCTGTCGGTGACGGGAGACGCGCGACACAGAATGGCGCCTAGGCTCGGTCCTGCGACGGTGACTGAGATGCGCCTCTATCTGCGCCTATGCTTTACCGATCTGGAAAGATGTACATCCTACTAGCTTGTCCCGACCCCCACTGACAAACCCTTCTGCCTGGATATGGGAACCAGAAGAAGATAATGCTTCTGCCACTTGCTCGGAGTGCTTCCGCGAACGTACACTCGGAGAGCTGTGAGGCGTTTGAGAGTGGGAAGTTGATGGGGCGTGGGGTCTGGGAAGCCATACGAGGAAAACAGTTCTTGTGAAACCACCTCTGACAGTCGAAAAGCTGTTGAGTGCTGTGAAGCACACAAGTGAAGAAGATCTGTAACAGGTGGTCCGGCGTAGTCTCTTCTCGGCCATCGGGCAGGAAGTATACTAAGAAAGATGCCATGACCAGAGCGTGTCAGTCTCACATTGCTTATCGTCTGCTACTCCCTCACGCCCTTGATATACAAGACCCTTAGAATCAACAAATCAGATACGGCTCCGTACCTCTTCAGTACTCAACTTGTTGAGCGTAAAAAAGACCAACACTTGCTTTGCAACACCAACACCGCCACAACCAGCACCATAGAAGAGGAACCGGTGATCCTTCGGAGTCAGAGACGGGAATCCCACAGCGAGAACTACCGCGCCTGCACCTTGAATAGCATCATCAATGAGTGGGAGCCTTGCATGGAAACGAGACAAGAAGGAGAAGGCATGACCACTTGAAAAGTCCTACAGGGTTCAAAAAAATTACCTGCTGTGATTAAAGGTTCCGGATAAGGGTACCTTGTCCTCCAGTTGTACAAGCGCCTTTGGAAAGGTGCAGGCCATCTCCATCAAGAATTCTTCCATGAGCTTTTCTATCTCGGCTTCCGACGAGCGCCGTTGTCAAAGCTCTAGATGAGGGGATCTTCCAGCAAAACCTGGTGGTCAGTTCCAAGCTCTAGGATGATGGACAGAGTAGCAAGCGGCAGAATTCTGGGCTTCGAGTTCGCATGGAGGCCTACAGTGTCCGGTCTCACTCACCCAGTACCAACAATATAAAGGCTTGATTTTCGAAAATCACCACTGACGTACCATTGATATCAAGATCGCAATGAGAAAGTATACGAAAGCCTGTACTACGTTTAAAAATTAGAAGAGCTTTTGGAGTGCGAAAAGGACTTGCCATCAGCGACGACAGTTATCCACACAGCGTCCTTCTTAGGTCAGTTTTGAAAGGTGGAACCATTTTTTCCCTTATCTTGCACGGCGATGAACTAGCACACTGTCACGCCAGGGAGTAGCATCCTTGCCGTACATAGATGCCACGCACGAGTCTCTCGGCTTTAGTGAAATCCTTAGAACGTCTCAGGCATGCCTCTCTGGTTGTTGGCGGACGTATTAACACAGCTTTCCTGGAATTTTCATGAATTGATTTTTTCACCCACTGAAGAGCACAATCTGGGTACTGACTGTCACATTTGCAATGAAAAGCCTGTAAAGGTTTTCCGGATCAGCGTTTCCCAAGAAGCTGGGAATAATCAAAGGAATCAGAGAAGGACAGGCTTACGCTGGGGCTCTAGCCTGAGTTTCCGAACGCCTTCTGCGGGACATCAAGACAAGCTCATACGCAAAGTAGACGTACACGTGGAAAGGGCGGTGGCCAGTCCAATTGCGAACCCACTGGTCATAACAGAAATCTCACTGAGGGAAAAATTACCAGCCGGGGGTCCACGATCCACCAGCGTCGAAGCTATTCTTCGCATTCGGCGCAACACGCGTCCCATTTATGTTCATGCCTGTGGAAAAGTCAAGCAGATGCGAGCCCATTCCATGCATACGTTGGGCCTGAGTAACGCCTTACATTGTCAAAAGGTCCGCCAGTGAGAAAATCCCGTCATCATCATGAGAAACGGAAACGGGGCATTATCGTCTCTCCTATGATTTCTGCAACTGATCAGCGATTGAGGCCTCCGCTTGCTGAGGAGTTACGGTGTGACAGAGGTCACGTGGAATGTGTCACGCGTATCCTTGGACGCGTATTACAGTAGACCTGCAGTCTTGAGACAAGCCTTTGAAACTGCTAGCGCGTGCCCATCGACTCCCATAATGTCAGACGACACAGACACTTCACCAGAAGTTATGCTTCAGTTCTACAAGATGTTGTATCCCTTCCCCTCTATCTTCACATGGCTCAATCATGAGCATACACCTACCAAACTCTTCACTCATCGCGAGTTTGCATTCACCTTGCAGGGTGATGTGTACTTGCGATACAACTCGTTCAACACTGCGGAAGACCTGAAGAAACAAGTATGCGCTCTCAATCCGACGCGTTTCGAGATCGGTCCCATGTATTCTGCAAAAGTGGGCATCACTTTGTATTACCGAGATCATCTCCTGAAGTTGATTGGTGGTCGCCCAGCCACGCGACAAGAAGACTGTCCGCCCCGCTGCATTTACCCCTCAAAGACGAGAGCTTGTCTTCGATATCGATATGACTGACTACGATGGCGTGCGTACTTGCTGTTCCGCTGCCGACATATGTTCTCGGTGTTGGGGTTTCATTGCGGCGGCGGTCAAAGTCCTTCGATCCGTCCTCACCGAACAGTTCGGATTCAGACATCTACTGTGGGTTTACTCTGGGCGACGTGGTATCCACTTGTGGATAAGTGACCCCGAAGCTCTGGATCTTACGGACGACCAACGCAGGGCACTCGTCAGCGCACTCACAGTCGTGGAAGGCGGGAAAGAGATGGTGAAAAAAGTAAACGTTAGAACTGCAAAAGGCTTGCCCCCCTCGCTGTGGGGCGCCCTAGAGACCTTGCGGTCAACCTTCGGTCCACTCGTTCTGGATGACCAAGATTGTTTCGCTTCCCAGGAAGGCTGGGAGACGCTGTTACAGCTAATACCGGATCGTTCTATTGTTGAAACGCTCCGTAATAAATGGTCTCAAGATCCCGAACGTTCTTCCGTGCAAAAGTGGGACGAGTTGAAAGACCTGATCACCACAAAAAAGGTTGATGTACGTATCGAACGTAGGGGGTGTGTTTCTGGGGCTGAAAATGTTTCCTGAAGGTTCAACCACGCCTAAAGGAGGCTTTAGAAGATATTGTCCTCCAGTATACTTACCCGCGCATCGATGCCGAGGTTTCGAAGCACCGGAACCACTTGCTCAAAGCCCCCTTTTGTGTACATCCTAAAACTGGGCGGGTTTGTGTGCCTCTCGACCCAGACGACATCGACCGTTTTGATCCACACGGTGTACCCACAGTTGCACAATTGCTGCGTGAAGTGAACAGCACAAGCACAAGCGAAGGAGCAGGCTGGGAAAAAACGAGCCTCAAGCCGTACGTCGACCTACTAGACAGACACACAATGGGGATACTAGAGAACGTACGCATGACGAAGCGTAACGGTGAGACCGACTATCGCTCAAATGTCGCTCTCACTTGACGCCTTGCACAGACACAAGCTGGTGAATGTCCTGGACACGTAGTATGAGTATACAGTACAGTAATGATGTCATTAGGCTCTGCACGGCCGGCAGCCCATTTCATCATCAGATTTGACTCCGACAGCATCACTAGTGACCATTAGTGGTGCATGGTGTGCCGAGAACAGCAGGCACCACACTCAGACTTGACACCGTACCTGGGTGTGTCAGGCGTTCTTTCACATTGTTGCGCAATGCCACGGGACCCATTCATGTCAGCACAGCAAGACCACCATCACTGAGTTGAGTGTCAACAGGGAACTGCACCCTAGTCGATGTCTTCACCACCTCTTACTGGTTTGCCGTCGACGGTGACCTCTGTACCGTCTTCCACAGGCAGTACAACCTCGACGTCAGATCCCAACCTCGGCGACTCATCCACTCTTCTCTTTGTCTTCCTAATCAGTGTACTATCTCTGTTCTCTGCATTCTTGACATGCGGCATTGTTTGGCATCGACTGGTCGCTCGCCGTCGGATGATAGAATCCATGTTACAGAGTGGATCATCGCCATCAGTAGAGGCGGCCGAGAAGCCCGAATTTTGGGATGTGAACATGATGCCCAGTCGCGAACTGCCCAGATGGGCGGATACGAAGGTGAGCAAATTTGCTCCACTTCTCGTCATCCTTGGAACTCCCAGTGTTTGCATAGCCATTGGCGGCCAAGGTGGAGCGGGGTATTGTGCTGGACGTACAGTCGCCTCAGCCAGTGCCTCTCACATGGCGACGACGGTTGATAAGATGCACCCCTCGAGAATTTCTGTATATTTTCCGCCGTTCGTCGGCGCCTCCCTTACGACGTGCTTCTACAAGTACTCTCAAGGCAGCGTGGCCCCAAGACAATTCAGACGTCCGGCTGTCTGTTTTAATCCAGATGCCGTATTCTCCTATCGCAGACACGGATGATAAGTCCGAACACGCGGGGCTCCATGAAGTAGTTATTGGGACCACGGCCATGTGTTATTATGATTCGGATTCGTCCTAATTGCTCCACTCCATACTGTTCACGCTGCGTGCCCGCCTTTTTCTCGCCGCGCATTCGTGTTGGACTCGCTAACCACTACTACTGTTTGACACACCGTCGGTTTCTTCGATTCCTTCAGGTTACTTCTCTTGCTGTAGCGCTACCATGAATGAAGTGCTGAGTTCCACTCGTGAACTGTTCAGTTATCTGAGGTAGCGTGAGACTCACCTTCCAAATGAGGGGATCACTGCGGTGGTGGTTTTTCCACGACGCCGCCGGCGCCGCTACTCGCTGTTGGGATTGTTAAAGATATGCGCCACGCGCCACTCCCCTCAAGGTGGATATCGTGGATGCGATGAACGGGCCTAATTCATGGGAGATGTGTATACATTTGTATACATCTTTTCCTGGAAGGTGCGATCCAAGTTGGCACTTCGCCATTCATATCTTTTCACATGCGCCACGAATCATTAACCCTTGTCACCCCGGGCGCCCATCCGCCTCTTCCATCACCCCGACTAGGTAACGACTCGAGTCACGCTAGGACAGTGGTCCTTGCGCAGTGCCTTCTCGCGCCTTCGACGTGCGCCCCGATGCGATGCATTCAACCAAGCAGTGTCTTCACATCGGTTTGTCGGTGCCTTAACTGGAGAGTTGCTTGACATCCCTCAGCACATATCCCTGACGCCCGTCTCAGTCGAGACGGAGACCTGTGTCAGTTACGCGAATCATAACGAGAGTTCGGTCAATACCTTCCCAGGTAAGTACCCAAAGATGTCATCTTTCTTCAGGGTGGGGTAGGTACGCGTCTAGGTCTGCCGTAACATGGCCACTGTCCACGCCCATCGAGTCAATACTTAGAATTCATCGCTCGCGCCCTCGGAACAGTCCGAAAAGGCATTCACCGCGGTTCACCAAATTGCACTATAAATCCCAGTGTTTCGATTGCTCTCTCCCGCAGTTCGATATCCACCACCCAGCACATTCCCCCACCAGTTACAATGCCATACGCTCGCATGACCCTCCACCCCATCCTTTCCTGCAACCAGACAGGGGGACATGGTGAAGCCCCTCTCAAATGGGACGTTCGCTATCCGCCCCGTCATGGCGCACCCACTTTCGATGCCGCCATTTCTCCATCCGAGTTGATGCAACCAGCCATCTACCCCCCAGTCACTAGCCTCCGCATAGTGTCCGGCCTCGTCTCGCCGACATGGCCGATTACCGTGATTAACTCTTCAGGGGTGACGGTATGGGATGTGCTTGCAAATATTCATGCTACCTTGCAAGTACCCATCACCCACGCCGAATGGGACGCCCTGGCAACGAAGCAGCGCACCCGCATCCAACAGATTTTTTATGATCGGTGCTACGCTTCCAGGGACTTCAAACGCGAGCATAGTGGTGGTGTGCGCCGAATTGATTGCTTGCTCTCCACCACCGTATTTTCTGGCCTCTCGTCACTGATGGCCCGTGACGGTCGTCTAGAAGTCGTCCTGACCCTTTCGAGGGACTTCGGTCGGGGCCGTAGGGATCATTAAGAGACGAGGGGATCTCTTCCCTTGTCCGCGCTTACGTAACGACCTCTTAACGCATACATACCCTGGCGGTGATGTAATTATTTGCATTGGGTGGGTAGCGCCAGATCCGTAATCTCCGTCACCGTACTCATCCTAGCCCGCCAGAATCAAGGACACTGCTTCTGTATCACTCTCATCCACATCGTTCACATAAACTTCAAAAACCATACACTCATATGCATTATTCTGTATCACCAGTTTGCTGCTACTTTACTGCTACTTGTTTGTGACGCTCCTTGTGAGTATTCACTGGTTACTACTAGCTTAGTTAGGACGGAGTCTGTCATCGTACCCATCGTAGGACTGAATTGTATCGTCGATAGTCGTGGCTTTACCACCTGTCCCCGCGTGCCGTGAGAAGTGCCAAACGACTTTCAGTTTTGAATGGTCAGGTTGCTAAGAGCAAACTCGGTTGTGTCGCTAGCACCGTCGCTATGTCATTGACACGAACCTGAGTGTCAAACTGACTCGACCTAAATTAAACTTCATCTCGGGTAAGACTGTCAACCGCTGGTACCGTTTATCCAACATCCTCCTAGGTGACCCTCACGAGCCTTCGTCAGGGTGTCTAATGCACGCTTTCATCCTTCTCTCCAAGGTATCTCCGTGGTACCGATGCAAAATTCGACAGATTCTTCGTCAGCACCCCCAAATTCAACCTGATTCCCTGGCAGTGTTGACGGGGCCGGCGTAGATACGCTTGGCATAGCAATGGTCACGGCGATCTGCATGAGTGTTCGTCTAATTAGAAGATGGGGCGGTGGTTCCTTCAGGTGGGATTCTGATGGTGAAGGCGAAGGGGGCGAAGGCAGCGCCGCGCTAGGAGGTGGCGCCTGGCAATGACGTTTGACCGTGGACAACACTGCCCGCAGCACTGCCGTGTCGCCCACTGGGCGTCTATCCAACGTTGGAACGTGCACGTCATTTGGCTTGGCTGCCGTCGTGGGGTTCCCGAGGTTACATTTCGCAGCTGCCAGTGGCTGTACCGACAGGCATTCAAAGAAATGCTTCAACAAGGTACCCAGAGTAGTTACCAGGTACATACCATGACGTGTCTCCAGAAGTCCTCTTGGGATGTAAAATCCCTTGTTCTTCCCCTCGTTTGCGTCCATATGTCCCAAAGAATGGGTTTCCTACACGCTGCTGCTGGCCTTCCCCGACGAGTCTGAACCCGGCGAGGGGTGGGACGATCGGCGGGTCTCCATATACCATGTCTCCTTCTCCAGCTGAACGCGGCGACCGTTGCTACCGTGAAGATTCCAATAGCGAGGAAAACCACGATGAGTGTGGGCCCGCCGTTGCCAGTGAAGATGCCGCTGTTACCATAGTTGTTAACATTCTCTTGCAGGGTATGCTTGTACTTTGCGCCGGAAGCCGGATCCCGTGCTATCTGCAAATGTGACGATGAGGCGCTTACGAGGGGACCCAGGGGTTCCATGGTGTAACGCATGACGCAGTTGGCCGATGGAGGAACTGCTGACTGATTACAGGGACTTCGTCAGCGCACGGTAGCCTCAAGGCGGGATGGATCATGGGTGCCGGTGGTCGACCGACTGCGCAACACGTTACACGACTTGATGTGGTGTTAAGATCCCGCATTCCATCTACGGGAGAAATGCATCTCGCATCTAAACCGGATAGCGAGGTACCGGAACATGGGAATTTACCAAGGCAACATATATACGCTTTGAAATGGGCTCCATCTTACACGTGGAACGAGAGTAGATACATATGACATCGGGGGAATTGTAGGTGCTATTTGCGAAAGGTGAAACGAAACAGTCGATAAGACGCTAGTAGACACGAACGTCGGAAAATCAAGTATCCGACGAGAGTACGGTTGATGACTATGTTTACACGAGACTTCAAATACGTCTGCGCTTAATTCCTACTCGGCATTCCAACGGCTTTCTCAGAAAGCCTTCGCGAGTGTCCAACTATTATGTCGGTGAATGTGAGCGATAGAAGAATCCACAGGTGGGAAGCACAAGCGTACCGGCTTATCGGGCTCGGCGAGAACAAAGTGGTATCGCCGGAATATGGAGGAAATTATAATCAGCAATTCCATAGAAGCAAGGTTACGTCCAACACACGCCCTGCAACATCCGGAGTTACTACTATTGGTTTAGAGGAAATTTATACCTACCTCGGTCCATATGAGAAGGGGTTGAAAGCCTTCTGCATGGCCATGTGGTCACGTTCGAACCACCGTTCAGGGCGAAACTTGTCCGCATCTTCACCCCACGCCTGTGTATCGCGGTGGATGGTGTACGTAGGTACGCTCAGAACAGTTCCTTGAGGGAAATGAACGCCTCTAATAGTTAAGCCACCCTCAGGGACCACACGAGGAAGGCCAAGTGAAGAGGTGGAGTGAACTCGTAAACCTTCGTTAATTACGGCTTCCAGATAAGGCAATCGTTTGACCTGTTCGTAAGTGAACACCACATCATCCTCAGTAGTTGATGCCTCATCGAGCTCCTTCTGAAGTTTCTCCTGGACATGCGGGTGAAGAGCTATGTAGTACGATATGGCGCAGGATGAACTAGGAGTAGTCGAGCAAATGTGCCAGTGAAACTCAAGAGCACTCACTTCGAAGTGGTGTCTGAGCCTGCGATGAGCTGTGTGAGTGCCTCGGCGGTCAGTTCTTCTCTACCCATTGGCTTCCCTTCATCGTCTCGACCTTCTTGTAGCTTGCTGAGAAGGTCAACTCGATCCGTTGGCGTCGTCAACCGCTTGGCAACGGCAGCGACTGCGAGCCCCGCGAGGTTTTCTACAGCCTCGCTACCCTGCCGATACCATGGGAGTAACCGAACGTATGGTCTCCAATGCGGAGGAAGGACCCCCATTGAAGCAGAGTATTCCCCACGGCGGTTGAGAATCTGAACAGCAGGGATGTGAACAACTTTACAGGCATGCTCCGAACCATATGAGCCCATTGCATCCTTGTGCGATACTGCAACTGGCGCCGAATCTTTCCCACTCAGGATCATTCCGAACGGAGACCCAAAGGCAAGGTCACCTGGACTAGTATCAGTACCAATTGGATTGCCAGCGAGATGGGGCAGTAATTAATACCGATGATGTCGAAGGCTAGATAGTTGTACCCTGCGCCACCAAATAAGCTGACTCTCAGGTGTGCCAAGCTGTAGAGTCACCTACAGGGTAAACAATCAAGCCAAAGCCTCCCGTCTCGGCCATGCCAACCACCTTCCCCATCATCACCTGACTTGCCCTCGAGCGCCGAATCATAAAGGCGGTCCCATTGCTGAAGGAGCTGGGCCACGTAAGACTGTGCAATTGGTTCGAACTCCAAGACGCTCTTCGGTGAGAATATGTGAGAGACGATTTTCCGTTTCCGGGTATGTTGCGTGCGGTCGCGGGTATTGAAGAGGCCCCGATGTATCGAAACAAAGGCGTCATAGAAGTTGGATTTGACGCTTCCGTTTCCATGAGCATAGACTACTTGCAGAGCATCTGGGTCGGCTACGGACACATGATTCGGCGCCAGTCGAACCAGTGGTCCTTGAGAAATTCACAGCGCTAAGGAGAAACTCTCATTGAAGCTAGGAACATTCAACACCGTACCGTATTTCTTATGAAGCTCGTGGACGACGTCCGAGCGATGGCCACGGCTACTTACCCAACCCAGCCAGATGTCGGAGAACTTGGCCAAAAATGGGCCCGGAATAGAGCGCTGATGGAAAGGATCGGTCAAGTACAGAATGAGATGCGCAAAGACGACCGCGAGTGGTAGTAGAACCAAAAGCTTGATAGCGGTGTCGCCAGTGGGGATACCTAGATCAGGAAATGGTAAGTTCATAGTAGTGGATGGCAACGTCAGGAGGCGAGCAGGGCAGAAAACTCCGTGCGCCCTTATATATACGTGGACATATGTATACGCATCAAAGATTATTTGTTAACCGACGATCTGGAGGGGACAACCTAAAGGATATTCCAGATAAATACCCTCGTGATGTGGTGTGAAGTAGTTCCGTGCCGTTCCAGTGCGTCAGGGCCTCTCGCAGGCCTTGGTAGCGGCATTCGTCGTCCTCGCCAACACTTCAACTATTTAGGAGCCTTTGCTCGGCAATTACATGAATCCGAGGGGTGGCTTGGAGCCAGAACGCAGGGTAGTTCCAGCCAAACAACTATCCTCCTGGATTTAACTGGTCGTTTCCAAACCACTGCTCTCCAGCCTTTTGATTTTGCCATTTCGGTCGACGTCTGTGGCCCTGCCATGACAATACGACATGTGACATGTCTTCATGAATAGCTATTTGGAGCAGAGTCGAATATATGAACTCAGGGGAACAAGATTGAAGTTTAAGAAGTCTTTGTAGCCTAGGGACTTGTCGTTTAGCTTCACACACTACAGTACTTACGTGCTGCTTCTGAGGCATAACTGTACATATCTGGTGATCGAACGGCTATTGTGTGACTGGTAGTCATCTTCACGTGAAGAAAAACAGATTCCCGCGAATGTGCAGTGGTGTGGCAAGTATACGTGCCACGTCAATCACAGCGCTGCGCCGTGTCCGTGCTGCAACATGCTGCACACAGTTTGTGTTGTGTTGGTCAGGACTTATCAAGGACAATCATACTGGTGGTAAGTGATTTATGATTACTAGTCGAAGGCATCCAAAGTCACTGAGAAACATGCGGCTTTGCGATGGTCATCACGCAGTGTGAAGTTGCTCGAGGGTTCACTGGTTCGTCAAAGTGATTCAGCCACGTTCCCGACATGTTTAGCACCTGGCTTGAACCTCGTGCTGGCGACAAAGTAGACAAAGGTACGCACCTGGCACTGTATGTCTGTATTGGCACAGACGGCGCAAAATGTTTGCACTACGGACGGCCGGGGGGAGCGGCTGGACCATCCTCGGACATTAGTTGCACGCGCTTGCGAGGCCTTGCGTGCCAGTACCCTGTGCGGCGTTGCACCGCTATACATCCGTGTGCTTCCACTGGGGTGTGGATATATAGCCATGTATACAAGTCTCTGAAGAACCAACTCTCCTGCCTCCGTTCGGACTGCTGCCACGCGAGGTCGTATCCCTCTAGTATTGTCTCGAACATGCCACATGCTAGTTCGACTTTCTCGAGTCTTGCACTTGGCCATGCCCACGCAGGACATATTGCCGCGTATACACCTCAAAATGCACCATATCAAACTCAGCCTGGTCAATCTGGGTATAACCAATGTGGAACCGGTTACAACCAATCTTCAGAGTGCCAGAATGTCTATTGTGCGTACCATACACGACGCAGACACACATTCTTACTGACCGTTCGTCGCGGTCAGTGAACACTGTACAGGATTTTTGTTTATGGGCACCCCCGTACCCAGGTTCGACCATCGGTGATACAGAGGTCAGACATCACGCCGTTCAAAGCCTTCACATGACTGAGAAAACGTGGAAACCTTGCAGCAAGTGGAGGTCGCATGGTGCATGCAGGTCTGTCACGTGGCGGCCATGATTTAACTAAACACTGAAGTAGGCGTATAGAGTGGGTACGGAACACGTCTCATTCCAGACGGTACCATTACCGGTGCCCATCTTGTTGTGACTCCTGACTACGTTCAAGTCACGGGTAAGTGGGGACGGGTCGGATCGTTTTGTGTTGGCGTGCTGACTTTGGCGACAGGTGTAGGCAACTTGACCAACTTAAATATTCTGGAAAACGATCAGGGCGGGGAGCTTGGCTATTATGGCGCGACAGGCGGTGGTTATCCTCTAGGTGGACTTGTTTTCTCTAGTGCATTCGGACAGCTCCAACAGATTGAAACATGGACGGTAACGCTGCATTCTAGCCTGCGATGGTTTGATCCTGAATCCAAGATGCTAGAGTTTTATCTCCTATGATCTGTTCTGTTTTCGTGCTTGCAGGCCTTCAGTCAATGCATCGACACTATGCCAAGACACTTACTCCGTCATGGGTTGCGAATGGAATATGCCCGCGAATTACTCTGCAGGGACTTTCGAGCAGTGCGTTGGAGATTCTGGTCAAGTGAGTCGCTGTTCCGAGCCGACTGTGCTGGCATTCTGACAGGGAGTTTCAGCCTATGGGCATATACGGTACCTCGACATTCTCACAAGGTCAACCCGCGACACCTCCACCACTTCCTATACCGTCTTCATCCAGTTGTACGTTTTATAACACAATCAGTAATGGGCAAGGCCTACTCCCAAGTGAGGCCGCCTCGACGCGGGTGACGGAAGTACCCATAACGTCTGGTGCGGAAACTAGCTTTCCACCGCGAGCTCTCGCTGAACTATGAATATTTTCCGTGGTTGGAACTTTCGAGTTCAGTTTCGACGATTCCGACCTCTCTTTCTTCATCCGCTTCTCAGTCTTCGGCTTCAACTTATTCATCTTCTCAGTCCGAGAGTTCATCTTTACTTACCACATCTACGGAATCCTTTTCCACCGAATCTTCGTCGTCCTCTCAAATTTCCTCCTCTCCCTTGTCTCCTCTGTCTGATAGCTTGACATCTTCAACCACGCCCTCAACCGCGATGTCGACCTCACCTTCGTCCGCGTCCTCAACGCCTCCGCAATGTCCACCAGGGTACTTGACGGCCACTCCATCTAAGGGCGCCACTTTAGAGGCGCTCCGGACACCCGTGTTTCTGAGTCTTACTATCGTTATAGCAACTCTCGTTGGCTGTGCTTTTATTCTGTGACCGCTGGGATTGAACTGTTGGCCTGCCTTTTCTCTTAATTGTACCTCGCAGACAGGTGGAACAATGGGTTGTCATCAGAACTTCGGCAATAAGGATAGTACATGTCACTATCTGTATAAAGGTCCCTCGCCCCCTTCGGCTGTGGTATCCCGTGCTACTCCATTCGTAGGCATATCTCTCCCCCCCCAGCTTCCTCTAGCTCTTTCGTTGCGTAGCCAGTACGTTTCCGAAAAGAAAGTTTCCGAGGTACGCTTGCCTGTTTCTGCATAAATGACTCGGTGCACCTTTTACGTGCACTGTTGGCCGGCTCTGGCTCGCGGGCATTCGCCACCGATAAGCAAGTTTCCCTGAAAAGCCATTCCAGCGGGGACCGACGGGCTATAGTTGGGAAGTGCACAGACAAGATAGCTGGCACTGCGATCATTGGTTCCTATCGAATGGGTTGTCGTCTCATGCAATCACCCGCAATTCAATTTCACGCCGCAGAAATGAACTTAAATTTTGCGTTTCCGGAAGGAAATATGAAATGCTTTGGCAGGTATGATAAGTTCCGGGCCCGAAATACCACACAAAGCCTTCTAGTTGTTCCCGCACCATAGGGATGTTAGAATATATTGGAAGAGTAGTACAAGGTCGGAGGTCGGCTGAAAACCCGTCGCTTAACCCACTCATGATTTATTGTTGCAAAGTCCCACCCTAAGTGACGGCGGAAATTCCAGACATGCTAGAAATTCTAGAACTCCACAGGGTGGACCGGTGAGTACGAGCTCTTCTACGCGAGACAGTGCAATGGCGACCCCCGACCCAATTCTATAGTTAATACACGGGCGGGCGGCACGGACAGCCCAGGACCCGTTGCCTCGGATCTAGAGCTCTCGGGTGAGAAACGCTTGGTTTCCGGAACTGCAACCCACCCGACCCACCCGATGAATAATAACGCACACGCACCAGACCGTGCAAAGAACGGACTGCTTAAGGGTCTAGGTCCTGGTGGGCACCGCCGAAAGCTGAAGGAAAGCTCAACCTGTACCAAGCCAAAAGCTAGGAGAGGAGTGGCACACATCCCTCACGTGGCTGGGGAATGTTTCATTGATGAGTTGGCGACCTTGGGGGGTTAAAATACATGATCGAACAAAAAGTTCGCCGAGACATGCCATGCTATGCAATTTCGAAAATTCTAACCTACAAAGCTTCGATATCGGGAATCGGGCCTACAGGAACGACCCTCGTTGGGTTAACCTGGGACATATAGTCCGTGAAGACCGTACGCCTGTTCAAGTGACGCGGAGAAACTAACCTTGGTTTGGGACCAGTAATAATGGACTTTGATATGTTGGAAGTTTGTTGACAGATGGAAGGCTTCATTGGTCCAGTAGAGTTTCTTCATCCACCTGGGAGTCACTTAGTGTTAGGAATTCAGTGAAAATACTGATACCACCGCTCTTACCTGTTGATAGCTGGATACCCATGGCGAATGTCCCTCAGGTTACACTTGAAGTGGCTAAAGTAAACGGGGTCGAAGCGAACCTGTGGAAATTCAAAATCTCAATGGAGAGCACAGTGAGTGGTCTTACCACTGTGACAAAAAGCCTAATGTCTGCCTCTGTTAATCTGTCACCAATGAGATAATCTTTTCCCGTCAACATCTTTTCGAGCCGGTCAAGGCTTTCAAAAAGAGGGTATACGGCTGCCTCGTAGGCTTCCTGAGAGCCAGCGAAACCCGCTCTGTACACACCGTCTGCAAGATTTTTTCCAGCTCTAGTCAGGGATAGCACAATGATGGATGTAGATGTCTCACTGTTGACGGTATCATACACCCAATTGTTCACCTCGTCAATTTGTTTTTGAAGTTCTTCCGGGTAGATATCGACCGCAGCTTTCTCTGGAGGGAGTATGTGATTGAACGCGGAGTTAAACATACGAATGATCTCCGAGCTCTCGTTATTGACGACTGTATTGTGCTTCTTGTCCCAGAGGACAGGCACTGTGAACCTTCAATGTTTCCCTTAGCTGCGCCAGCCCCTGAAACTGTTGCAGCTGCTCACCTGCCGCCATAGTTGGGATCTGCTCTGAAATATAAATCTCTGACGTAGTTAGAGTCGTACAGCGGATCAATGTCGGCGCCAGGGAAAGGGTCGGCGCTTGCAAAAGGCCACCCATTCTCGCCCATGTGGGGAGAAACGACGGTAACGGCTGCCAAGAGGTAAGCCGATAAATACAAGCCTCATCCCAAAGAATGAGCTCTCGACTGACGGATGATGTCCTCAAGACCTTTCAACTTTCTAGTTATGAGCGTTCTCGTTGCCCATGCTATTCCAGATGGCGACGGCATGTGAGTTCGTGCATGTCGTTGAGTTTGAACAATCGACTACTCACGACATGCGTACGAAACATAAAGGTGGTACCGGTCTGCGTCTCGGGTCAGCGTGGCAGAGCGTCTGAGACTATGAAAGTACCTTTCTCGGCAGGGAATTGGCCGTCCTTCGGGTGGATCCAACTCCTGAAAGCAGAGGGAGCTCTTTTGAACGAACCGTCATTCTCGAGTTTCATCTTGCCGATGTCAGACTGAAGCGTAGTATCCCTTGCAGAGGACATTGCAGTTACTTGCAGTGATGTGCGGAAGTAGGAGAACTGATGGAGGACAGTTGTTGGCTGTATCCGCCGACTTATATGCTGAAGAGACAGGACCATGTAAGGAAGATAAGTTCAAGCCGCCCCTTTGTCATGCTCGATGAAGGTGATGACGACGTGATGACAGTACAGTTTTCCCATGTGATCCCTTTGCATGAACGCGGTGACTAAAAACATTGCAAAAAAGTAGCAGAAACTCCCATCCTCAAGTTATCACCTATCGTGCTATCCCTACTACGTGCCAGCCATTCCGGATACCCCGACATAATCGCGAATCTTGGCGATATCGCTAGCCTTGGCCATCGCACCCTTGCTCGCACACAGGAAGTTCTCGAATGCAAGCAGCGCATCATCCTCGTTGCTAAACTCCGTTCTAAAAGGATAACATAAGCACAGGTGACGACGGTGATAATCTTGGTGGACCAACTTCAGGAATGAAAGCAGGTGTTCCCAAAACTCGGGCTCACCGATGGTCGCTTGGTACGACGACCGAGTTGCGGGGGACAACGAAGCCGTCGGTATGGAGGACGTGTCCAACGTGAGGTTGATGTCTTGCGGTTTGCCTTCGGGCTCCAAGGAAACCACGGATGGCGATGGGGAGAGGACGATGGATGGAGTGCGTGTGTGTTTGAAACCTGTGCTGAGCTTCGGCAGGGAATCCGATGATAATGATGATTTCATGTCCGGCTCCAGCAAGGACTTGGTCTCAGGTTCCGACGACGACGGGAAGGGTGTTTTGGAAGAATCCCACTCAAAGCCTGGTTTGAGCATTAGATTTATAGTATCTCCGTCCTTCACGTTGTACTCCTTGAGGAGCTTATTATCTGCAAGTGCCTTTCCTTTGAGTAAAAGACGTTGTGCGTCTGCAGGCGGTCCACGCGGCTGAGATGCCAAGTGGGATTTGATGTCGGAGATAGAGTCAGTGGACTGTACAGACAGCGTGAAGGACCGCGGTGGTTTCAATGACTTGAACGTAATATTAATGGAGGCAACTTGGCCGCCCGTGCTGATTAGCGGACACGTAGCAAACGCGTGATGATCTGAGGGTACCTGTTGGCGTGGATGGCTGTCCTTTACGCTCTGGAACGGGCGGAAGTTCGATCTGAAGACCACGAAAGCGGTGAGGGGCAGATCGTGGGGTTGATGTGACTGAAACTCCCTACCGGCAAGATGGACACTTTCTTTGGCCAGTCCTGGAGGGGCTGCTGGTAGTCGTCGGGAAAAGTGACCGGATGGTTTGCGATCGTCTTTATGAACGTTCTGACGAACACGAGTTCCGCTTGGTCTGCCATCGTCACAGCTTTTTGTAAATTTCTGTGGTGGAATTCGACGAAACGCGAAACCCGCTGGTCTAACGAAAGGGACTTGTGGCTGTGCCCATCTGCTCATTGCTCACCCGGTGATTTTTCCGTTCGCATCCTAAACACTAGCAGACTCATGGCCGTACGTGTTCGAATCCGGGCCTCCGTTGCGTGTCTTGGCTGATGGCCGTGTTTTCGTTAGTCAGGTTTTGGTTATACTGGAGGTGCGTAACGCGGTCGAAAATCCTGAACGTCGGCCTTACACATACGTAGGACGTTCGCGGTGCTTTGTGTACTGGCAAGAGTTCTCCAAAGTATATATCCGAACTTAGCCTATTGAGCATGCTGGTACTGACGCAACCGAACCACTTTCACAGTGCTACTCGCAGGCCGACGCACCCAGTCAATGCCGTGTCCAGGCCGACGACTACCTCGAGTGCCTGCACCACACCAAGGAGGTATGTCTATTCGCTTTCCTATGTCTTCGTTCCTAAACTTCTTTAGATCGAACGTGCCAAGGCTGTCAGGGCCGAGTTTATCAAGCAAGCAGAACACCAAGCAAAGGAAGGGCGGAAGGTGGCGGATTTACTCGCTGACGGGGTGATCGTCAGCGTTGGCCTCATACAACGTGACAGAGCTTCTGACGGTAAAGAGCAATAGAAATAGGGACTTTCCTGTGGCTCTTGGTCCAAGAATATACCCGCCATCAAGTATCCCTTAGCGCACATTGGTCGCTGCGGGCGGACTTTGCAGAAAACTTCTTCACACCCGGTTCCCAGTCGGCGGTCCCACATATCCGATGACCTCGTTTCCGTTCAATTTTTTGACGTAGTTCTTTCCCATTTAGCTTGGACTCCACTGGCTAGTTCCTGTTTACCCCAGCAGCGAAAAGCTTAGAGTTCTGAACTTGATAGTGATGAGGTCTTTCAGTGGTGATACCACAGGTGAGTGCAGTGTTGCCACAGCTCTCCTCTGTGGACCACCGCCCCGGGTCTCAAAATCCAAACCAAAGCTCACCGCACCTACATCGATATGACTCTTTGAGACCACTTGGAGCTTTAATACTACTGCTTAGATGACATTATTTCCACGTATCACTCCCTTACCCCGCATTATAGAGCGGTCGGGACGTGCAGTTGCGTCACAGAGATCGGTGCCTTTATTAGCAGTGCTTGCCCTTGCCCAGGCTATTCCCCATAAAAGGAAGTTGCGGCTAAGGGTTTGTCAGCAGCCAAACAGGTAACAAACATCATGAGTAGTTGCCTCTCGAGTTAGACTCGTCCCTTCATTCCCTACCATCACCGCATCTACAAGCACTACTTGCCTGGTTGTACTTCTCTGTAAGTTGACTTGTTTCAAAGATAATCTTGAGCATCCGTATACTCAACCGTATTACCTGTGAAACGATACCCTGTTTCTCCCCATCGTATCGCCCTGCGCTGCTGTCCTGATCGTGTGCGATTATGGCGATCTTGCATGCGATCTTCTTTACAACGATAGTATAGCATCAAGCTCTTCATAGACATCTAGCGCAATGGCACTTAAGCGTATTAACAAGGTAGGGGTTTGCATTTCCCTCTGTCGCACCGCCGTTTGGGCGCCTCTCGTTCTGTGCCTCTCAACGGAAATTACTCCCTAGGAATTGATTGACCTCGGGCGTGACCCACCATCGTCCTGCAGTGCTGGTCCGACGGGTGACAACATGTTTCAATGGCAAGCAACGATAATGGGACCAGTGAGCTGACCTATCTTGTCCCGGTGTCGTCCGGAGAGCTGACCCGGCGAACTTGTTAGGGCGACTCGCCGTATGCCGGTGGCGTGTTCTTCCTTTCGATCACGTTCCCTACGGACTACCCCTTCAAGCCACCGAAAGTTAGCTTTACCACGAAGATTTACCATCCCAACATCAATGCAAACGGATCGATCTGTCTCGATATCCTAAGGGATCAGTGGTCTCCAGCGTTGACAATTTCCAAAGGTACGGATCACGTTGACGATGTGCCGACGAACAAATATGTAATCTTACCTCGCAGTTCTCCTCTCGATTTGCTCAATGCTTACTGATCCCAACCCGGACGACCCTTTGGTGCACGACATCGCACACTTGTACAAGACGGATCGCGCCCGATACGAAGCGACTGCGAGGGAGTGGACAAGGAAGTACGTTCTCTCTTTGCGACTACAGTGGTCGCGCGTATTTACTGCCTTCGCCAGGTACGCTATGTAGTGCGATGCGGCCGCCTTGCATTACTCTACCCGTGACGATGAGTTGTATTGGTTGGCTGCTTTACGAAACTGTATCAGTGTCTATTTTCGCATGTTCATGTTCTAGTACCCTCCACCCCTCCTTCTTTTGTGACCAATTGAATTGAATACGCTCCATTGCTGACACCAAGGGATGTTCCGATCTAGCTAACCCCGCCATTGGCTATTTGCTAGGATGCAACTTATGAGACGCCCCATCGCAACGGTGGGTGAGCAGACGATACTGAGCTTTTAGGGATCGGCTGCAACGTAGAAGACGACACTGCTCGTGCTTCTAGAATGTACTGGCAGGCTACCAACAGCCCTTAGCCACGCTGCACTGCCACAGTCTGTCCCTTCAAGTTGGAAATAGTACTGACCTTTTATAGGGGAGTCCTGCGTTGTGCATCAGTTAGACACTTGCATCGACTATGCTACAACGCGTTTACGTTTCTATACTTCGCTGAGCTTCTTAGTCACTGAAGTAATTCACCGCTTTTATTTCTTAGCCCCTGGTGTGTTAAGCATGTGATTGGGACATACTGACTGAGGTTCGAATCTCCGAGTTGTTGCGGCAGTTAAGATGACTCGACATGTAGCAAGGGAGTAACGGGTCTAGGCAATGCAGGGACACTTGCTCTTTCTTACTTAAGACCATGGTTCGGCATCGTGGCCGACAGCTGGGGTTGTCGGAAGTAGCTCACCGAAGGGCAAATATCAGTTCAAGTCTTTGGGGATTGTTTCCATTGAAGCGGAAAGTAAAATTTGGGTATTGCGGCAGAGTCGATGGTCTCTTCTGCGAGAGGGGATACAGTATTGTACAACTGCAGCGTTGGAAGATCTGTATGTCTGGATAGATCTGCCTATGGAGAGTTCCAGTAGCACTAGGATCCCTACCGTCAACTCGAATTCAGATCACGACATCCAACACTCTTCGCACGACACAACCGATTTGGTCGACGCGGGCCTCAACAAATCGTTCCGAGGTTTTCCACGAAGAATTTCAGAAGTGCCCTGGCAACGGTGTAGTGAACAGAAAATGACACATCTTGTGACACAGGGGCAGACTCCAAAGCTTTGGTGCATGGATACGCCATTGCATTTGTTTCCAAGACAATCTCTGGTAGAAAGGGGTGCATGCCACAGATCGCGCCTTTGCAGTGTCTGAGATCCATAGTCGAAAGGCAGTGTTTTCATCTTCATGCAATAAACATCTTTCAATACAGTTCGACGTGCCACTAAATAATGGAGATGATCGTCATCTACTGGCAATCATGCAACCTGGATAGATCTCATGAGGCGTTCGAGCGCACTTGCTTGGATGTGGCGTAATCTCGTCTCTTCGTCAGCTCCAGTGAGCCGCACTTGAGACTAGCGCCAACAAGCGTTAGGTCAAGAATGGACTGATTCTGGATGATGACTTACTAGTGCGAAGGGCTTCATCTGGTCTAGGTTCGCAGTTAGGCCAGATATCATTTCAGACAATGCCACCATATGCCTTGGATCCGAAGGCGAAGGAAGAAGTTCTGGGAGAATACCGATTAGCTTAGGTATTGACCGTGCAAGACATTCCAGCTCTTGCTCCTCGGCCGCATCGAGGCCGTCGGTGTCTGAAAGCGAGGCGTGCAGTTCACGAAGGCGAATCATTGCATGGGCGTAATCCATATAAGCCTATTTAAGCGTGAACACAGTGAAATGATTGGATATCCTCTTAGAAATTACCTTGCCCTTCAGATACCATCCATCAACAGTCTGACTGCTCATTCGCTCAAACAACGAGGTCAAAAACTCGAAATCGTGTTGTATGACAGCTTCCGGTGCGAGCTGCGCTACAGCCAGATCATGAGCTGCTTGGTACAACCCAGATGCCATATACAACTGATAAGCTTCAAAGATGTCGCCTTTGTAGATAGCGTACAGTGCCTTGTCCCTTGCATCAGTTGCCATTTGCGCACAAGTTATTGGCAGGACACACCTTCGCTTCATTAACCCATGTGAGGGGAATCTTTAGGCTCCCGAGGATGCCACTGGTCATCCAATCATCAAGCTTATCTGCCGACCTACGCAGTAGATCTTTTATAGCCTTCTCACGTCTGGTACACTGCTTCAACTCAAACTATCTGGTGAAGGCCTCGTGACTTACCCTGCTGATCCCTCGATATGCAAGAGGACAAACACAGCTTCCTGAAGCATGCCCAGTTGCTCAAGCTGGTAGGCGTAGCAACTCGCCAGTAAGTCTGCACTTGGACTATGGCCCTCGTACCTCCCTGTTTCCTCGTCGTAGTCGGGGGATCGTCGTTCACCTGAGCCCCTGTCAGAGAGGTCGCGCACGCGCATGCATCGCGATAACACTATATACAAATGCCATGGAAGGGAATAATCGCAGGGAGAGGGGCTGAATGAAAGAGGGTCCAAGATCTGAGAAAGCGAGCAAGCAGGTTCAGCGTGCAGTCGGATGAGAGAGAACAAAGCATCGGAAGGGGCTGGTCGAGGAAGGTGGAAAGGAAGGCTGGCCCCTTGACGGCATTCAAGATAATGGGGAAGGGGAGACGCGACCCGCGAAAGGAGCTCCTGCGAAGCACGGTGGTATGCTTCATAGACTTGCGATATAGGCGCGTCCATGGGCTCCGCAAACCACAGATACATTCCAAATGTGCGTTTCCAGTCTAGCCCTTTAAGCGGATCGACATCCGAACACCGCTCAAAGCTGCTCGCCCTCGAGCCCTCTAGAATATCCGTACTTCCAGCCAAGATTGCGTACAGTTTCCTTGTGTTCTCGTTGATGTGAACATCAGTACGTTGTTCACGCCAAATCTGCAACTGCTCCCTGAGGTCTTCCCTAAACTCGAAATCGCCAGGCGCTTGTGAAATAAGGGTTGCGAGTTTGACAAGCCCCCAATCCAAGGCGATCTCACAAGCTTTTTCGATTTGATGGCCAGTAAGAAGGGTGAATATGAGACTCCCCGGGTCTCCAGTGACCTGATTCAGATCTGCATTGACGGAGGAGGTGACAGCCTCTTCTAGCCAAGCTGAAAGCGCTGCTTTGCGCCGAAGGGCGTGCATTCGATTCCGTACGTCAACTGTTATTTCTGGAGCAAAGCGGAGGTCAAAGGGATCGAACAAAGCGTGGCCAAGACGGAAGAGAGAAGCCTCATAGGAGGTATTAGTTTGAGGATAAATCGTCGCGAACGAAGAGAAACACAGTTCTGAAGAAGGGTCGGCGAAGGGAACACCATATTCGTCCTTTACAATTGGGGTTTTAGAAAGGTGATGTTGAAGTAGCCGAGACAGTCGATCGCTGGCCTCGTCTCGAGCCGACGAGAAGAACGGGGCGGATGCTAGCGTCACAACAGACGAGTTTGCAGAGCTTTGCCTAGATACGCATGGGTAAGGAGGCAGTGGAATGTCATCGTCACTTGAAACTCACACTTGACTCGATGGACCACATAGTTGTCCGAGATGAGCAATAGTACCACTCGGGCCCCAACCCACGCGGAAGGACCTGCCGAGTGCTAGGCCTGCGTCAACCAGTGCATCTTCACAACCTGCCACTGCCGAATCGGAAATTTCGACACGTGCATACTTCCGCGAGGGGCGGTAAACAGGGGGTTCGATATCGTGTGCGAACGAGGCTCTCTAAAACATGCTTGAGCCTATGAAAGAAGTCACCAGTAAGTGGAAAAACATACTGACCTCTTGAGAGTCTAGTCGCCCTTCTCCGAGTGAATCACGACTGTGTTTCCGAGTTACGCCTGGGGTTAATCGAAATCGGGGAAGTGTTGGCCTACTCATAGCTTGTAGCGTCGCCGCCTCTTCCGGCATACGGAAGAGAGACGTCTGCATGACGTGCATTTTCTGCACGTCCACGCCGACAGTTTGAGCCCATGAGGTAGCAGCGGAGTCAACGGGACGCTGTCCCTCAGTCTCAGATTCCGACGAAGTGGAAGAATGCGATCGGTGTCTCGGGTGACTATACCGACCCTCCGCATCCAAATCCTCCGCGGGCGCATGGTTGCGCGTCCTCTTGGGTCTGTACAAAACAAGTTCATTTTCGTCCATTTCCGAAGAGCTTTCACCCTCGTCTTCGTCCTCTTCGTCCTCTTCCTCATCTTCTTGGCCATCAACTAATATGGCATTGGCGTCGTCCCCATCTGAGTGTGAACTGGAAGATTCGCTGACCTCTCCCACAGGTTTTTTGACATTGTTGGTAGGACGTACAGCTTGTGACGCGTATGACGCGTACTCATCGTCACTGCTGTCGCTCGCGAGGGCACTGAAACGTGCCATCTTGTCGGGGTATGTGTGTTGGCATCAACGAAATGCCCAGCATGCTTGCCACTAGGAGGTACAAATAACAGCAAACAAGTTCCTGCGAGTGCGTTACATACTACAAAGCTAAAGATCTCTGAGTGAATGTCATGAATCGAAAGCTAAGCGGAATGGCACTAAGTCAAGGAAGGAAGCAGGAGCAAGTTCCAAGCATCGTCGACGACTCAAACGAGACGCTTTTTCCGGCCCGCACGCGTCGCGTTCCGTAGTGTAATCATTGTTCCCTAGTGCAGAAACTTCTACCCCAAAACCGAATTAAAAGGGATTTCTGTTTGAAATGATGGAGATGAAAGGCTCTTTAAGGAGCAAGCGATTTATGCATCCATTGGTTCCGGTGTAGTCTTGCAATGAACTGTTACTTGATAAACGGAAGTTATTCTCACCTTCGCACGGCTGAGAAGATAAACACAAAGGTAGGCATCATCAGAAAAATGTGTTTTCAGTGACGCCCTCGTCCATCTATGTTGCATTCCTGGGCGCACAGCCATCAGTGTCTCAGAGATGATCAAACCATATGTGCCTTTTCGCGAGATAGAAGTATATACGCTACCATTGATTTGACAGCGTAGCTGGGTCGATTTCGACCCACTCGTTGACCCATAAATACCTTGAAAACAACATATAAAGATAGCGGAACCATATCATCTGAGAATCATGTTCTAGGAGAGCACGGACTCCTATCAGGTATTCCCCGAAGCCAGAGGTAAATATCGCCGTTGATGGCGAGAAAACTTCAGGCATCAACCAAGACAGGATGATCCTGGCACGAGCAAGTGGAATAGCAAAGATACCGAAGTATTTCGGCACGACTGGGATAGTAAGGAGGCCAAGTACACGGGGAGCATTCTCAGTTCGGGACTTCGTAGAAGACATCGTACGACTGAGGTGGGATGCACCAAATGGAAGGGAATAGTGGTTCGGATGTGAGGAGATCCCCCGCGTGTCGAAGGTCAAGATCTGTCGCTGCGTTCGTAAGGTGTAGATGGCCTAGTTTTTAAGGTGCCTACCACTGTAATGTTGTTATCCACGACAAATGGAGTGAGGACATCCGCAATGACTGATGCCTCCCATCTCATAGTGATGTTGTCCTGCAGTAAGCTGAAACAAGTCCTCAGAACGTTAGCGAAAGCACTCGATACAAGACATGCTCACGGGTGATCAACCACCCAGCGTTTGTCGCTGTCAACACCAAGTATGTCGAGACTGCGATCCAACTCTCCTCTCCTTTTGTCTCCTAGGCCTTCCGCATTCCCCGTGGACAAGCACAATGAGTAGACCTCAGGTTGTGAGAAGTCCCGCTGAAGTGCGAGTATAGTCGGTGCGAAAAAAAAGCATTCATCGTCGGGGTGTGCCGTCAACAAGAGTATCCGGGCGGCGTTGGGGAGCAGAGCGTCGACTCCTGAGTGAATTGGGAAACACAGCGAGGACACCAGCGCAGCTACGAAAGCAAGTAGCAAATGGAACTGCATATGGGGCCGCTCCGTCACCGGGAAGTTTCCAGCCGTAAGTTCTGATTCCTCCGGCAGACACTCAAGTCGGTAGTCGTCAAGCAAACGAAGCAATGCATTATGCTAGTCTCGTGCTCCCGGGTTGTAAAAATATCGAACATGTAATTTCCAGCATGACTAGTGCTACACCATTGAACGAGAACTCCCCCAATAAAACTAGCTATACGACTGGTATTAAGATAAACGCTTCTGTTTGCCCCATAATAGTTTTAGATCGGGTGCCCATTATTATGATTAGGGTAACGTGTAACATGGTTGGAGCATGCTACATACTAAGTACGCCAGTTCCTCCTGGACCTGTCGCTGTTGAGTGAAATATTCGAAATGTCGTTCGTGGGCTTCTGCAAAGTTACCACCGGAACTGTAAGGTCGACCGCTGTCGATGCGGCGCCGCTGGCGTTTGCACGTGGGATTTCACTGTGAAGGGGGTTTATGCGTGCGGAAAACCTGGGGATATTAAAATGATGCCATGGTTGGATCCATTCTTGCAGGCGCGTAACAGCCCGTTTAGCCAAAGGGGGCCGTTTTACATGTGGCGAGAAACGGGGATCGGGTTCCCACCACCACCGGGCTTTCCGGTCCTGAGCAACATGGATGCACCAAATTATGACCCCACCAACAACCACGAGGACGCTGCCGACAACGGCTCTTGAAACCTTGTCGCCGGGTTTGCACCACTCAACGGAGAATGCTAGCAAGAATAAAAGCATGCTATCGTGACGGTAAACAATGGCTCCAACGCCCACAACGTGGCATCCTACCTCCACATGAGAAACGCATATGGTAGACTGTATATGATGGCTAGTTTCTCGAGTCCATGGCGCTCGTCGCTCATTCGCCGAAGGAAGTGTACCTTTATCATCACAAAATGCCATTAGTACCAGTCAGGTCCCATCACACGTTGGAAACTTACAGCTTCAGATCCCCTTTCACGCCCGGTCAAGTTGAGACCAATGAAGGTCAGACCCAAGGCGAGACTACCAAAGCTGAACACCAGCGACGTATAGCTGGCGATTTGAGTTACAGAGCGTCCGTTCCCCGCGTCAACAGACTGAATAGCAAGGAAACCAACGTTTGCTCCCAATAATACAGTACCCTGAAAATTCCGGTGTTACCTTCAGTTCAAAGAAATGATGGATCAGCTTACAAGGAGATTAAGGTTTTGTAGTTGAATGTTCAGTTTCGTAATGAATACGCCCCACTCAACGGTGCTAGCGATATTATCTACGAAACTCCTGTGCAATGAGCGTACATGGGCGACTGGGGCCATGCACAGGAGTGGGGCGAGCATGATCATGGCTTTTGAAGGACGATACCTCCATCCATGAACGGTTTGATCGACACTCAGCCGAGCGCACGGTTGTCCGTGGAAATTGAGATATTGGTTACGGTCTGAAATGGAGGTTTCAATAGATCTGCAACACACCTTAAGGAAGACGTACAAAGAATATTCATCAATCGTCCTGATGACAAAAGAAGTCAAAATAGGGAAGAAATGACAAAATTCGTCCCATACCGAGAACAACGACTGTATGGTCGCAACGAGAAGATGCGCCTACTAGTGGCGATCAGGTCAGACACACAGCTACGCCTCACGCAAACCTTGAGACTCACCGTCAATCTTATCTACCAATGAAAGGTAATTCTGCAGCTCATCTGTGTTCAGAGCGGCTGTCGAACGAGTGGAGCTGAGGTGGTCTACGAATGTTACACCGGACACGTGTCAATGTGGCACAAACTTACCACAAGTTGCATGCAACATCATGTCTTTCACTTCACAAACCAAGTCCTTAGTGACCTTACCCAAGACCGGAAAAAGATCTCTGTGTTTCCTACAAGCTTTTTGAGCACCCCCATAGAGCTCTGCGATAAGATGAATGTTAGCAATGGTAAAAGAGAATCGAAACTTGCATACCATTAAAGTGGCATACCAGTACTGTGCTTCGATGGCAAGTTCTGAAAGAGACGTGTTAAATGCGTGAAATAGAACGGAATGCTAAACAATGTCACCAACTCTTGTGAGATAGGGCATGGACACCTTTGCAATCACCGAGTACACCACGTGCATCAAAGACTTCCAACCAAAAGAGGCACCGCTTGAGTCGATGAACGAAGTAATAGCTACATAAAACTCCGTAGTCGTCGGATCTTGGCTCCAGGACAAGCTCAACGTCTTGCAACTGTAAATCGACCCTTCTTTCCTGTATGGCCTGGCGAAGTTCACCATAAAGCATATGTTCAAAGTGTTCTATGTCTGCAAGGACGGTGGCATTACATATGTCCACTTCTGTGAACGTCCTCTGAGTTTACGTTAGTACAGCGACCGCGAGCCGTTTGATACGTGGAACATGCCTTTTCGTCGTGGAGGTAATAAAGGGCTCCTTCTGGGTGAACATGTGCCGACCATCCATGAGGAAGGACACCCCTTACACCACCGTTAGCCCGATATATGTCATTATGATGTAAAAACGAACTCGAAGGCCGGGTATTCAACCAAATACTCCTTGATAGTGTAGTCCGAAACTGAAGGATCTCTGAACAAAAGTTAGGGTAAGACTGGAAGAAATTTGAAACCAAAACTCACATCATTGCATGACTCTTGGCGGTTCTATCATACCTCATAACATCGTTCGCGGACATGGGAATGAAACGTGGTTCAGGGAAAACAAACACAGCCTCCTCAGTGTGGACCATATCGGAAGAAGCATTGAGGATCGCCCGTGTATGGAAGCTGGTGGTGGACTCGACACGCGTTTCATCAGGGAGGCTTGCTGTGGAACTGGCTTTCAAATACGAGGTGGATATCCCATAAATGCTGGGGCAGGGAGAACGTGGTCGAGGCATGGGACCATCGTGGCGTCTGTAAGCCGCGCGACCAAGGGACGCCTTGCTAGCTTCAGAGAGTGCGCTTGATGGCCTGTGTGACCCATCCTGATTTTCTGCAGGCACAGCCAACGTATGCCTTCGTGGCTGCGAAGTAGTCGCCAAGCCTCCGAGAGGATCGCCTGAAGTGCCGGCAAATGTGGCAGCCCGAACGAGTTCGGTTCTGGGAGATGGAGGAACAGTACTGGAGATAGGACTTTTAAGTCCCTGCTTTGGAGTGGTATCTAGCGGCCGACGCTCCGTGATAATCGCATGGCGACCCATGGTTGGAACTCGCTCACCTTCATTGCCTTGTGTAGGCGTAGGCTGTGCAGCCAAACTAACTTCAGAGGGATTGTCCAAGTATATAGGAGCCCGTCTGGTCGGCGATGAAGGGGAGTACGGGCTTAAATGGCCAGAAGGGCTGATGTAGGGAGTGTCCGACAAAGAATGGGTCTTAATGACGAGCCGCTGTTTCTTGGAAGGTTCGACGCTTGGTAGCATCGTAACCGCCGGATCGTGAAAATATCGGGGTCGCCTCAGGAACGAGAGGACACACTCTCTGATCAAGCGGACAAACGAAGCTCTCACAAGCTGAGATTTTGCCCGACGGATACATTCACGTAGTAAAGCCAGCGCAAGTAGAATGCGGGAGACAGGTTTGTCGGATAACAAACATCTGCGGAAAATAACCGAAATGCGACTAAGGCTCTGAGAGACCATTCAGAGGCCGTTGGCGAGAACGTTAGAATGTAGGGAAGGAAGGAATTACGGACTGCTCAGAAATACATAGTACAAGCCACGTTGTAACAAGTGGACAGCCTCAGCGTTGCGTGTGGTGCGTATGGGTGCGTTCGTTTGGTGCATAGGGGAAGAGTGCCCTCCACAGGAGTGTCCAGAATAGAAACCTATGGGAGACGGTGACAAGGTTAGCTGCGTTGCAGCGTACATTCACAGAAAATCTTCCAGCTTGCACTCCTCGCGTACTGCCGCGGTATAGCTGACATAGAAAGCTCTGTGAAAATAAGTAGGATAAAGACAGCTGAACCCACTGAAATCAGGATAAAGCTCAGGGTAAGTGGGTCTATTGCTAAATCCACCCTGCCTATATGCTCGGCTGACATTCAATTGCATTCCCACCTCATCTTGATCCCGAAAGATCTTACTGAGAAAAACGGGACGGGCGGCTGTAAACTCCCGATCAGTGCATTGGAAAAAGAATCCTGACTGTTACCCTGTGCTGATTCCTCGTCGCTTCCAGTAAAGGTGATTGGCCGAGAGGCCGTGCAGAACCAGGGTCGACGGCTGGCAAGAACCCATCAACAAGGCAGTGAGTTCCCGCAATGATAATGAACTGAAATGAAGGAATCTAAGCACCAGGCTGCTACTACGATGCGTGGGCATTGGCAAGCGCACCATGAGTGTGGCTATGTTATGAATTGGAAATTGATGGAGCTCAGTGGTTGTTTACCCGTGTTTTGGCCTTGTGGTCCCGTCGCAAACAAACAAAACGAGCGACCTCCCTCTTCTTGGCAGAGTCCGAGGATGTCTGGTCCGTTCGCCGAGTCGCACGACGACTTCCGTGCAGACTATCTATTGCGTTCCCAAGATTACCACCAAGGGGACTCGAAACTGAGGAGACGCCTGCCAATACCAGACTTGCGCTTCGAACAGGTCTATCTTAGCCGAATACAAGGCTGTCTTCACATTGAACCACAACTGCCTGCTCCGGCCAGCGAGGACGGGCAATATGCTGAAGTCACTCATGTTGCCCCTCTGATCACCGCTTCCCAACAAGTCACCATCATCGACTGGCAAAACATCGCCTATATTACGTTCCGAGATCAGGTAGTGATACCTTTGTTACAGGGAATACTTTGGTTTGTCATGCTTGAAATCATACGGCGAGGCCCCCCCGTGATCTGTTGCGTTGCAGGGGCGTCGTTGGAACCTACTACAGGCCATTCATCAGCCTAGCAAAAGATAGACTCCGTGGCAAGTCACCTCCACCCAATCTCGCAGAAGGGGATGGCGTGAGTTGGCTCAGGAAGTGGGCTAAAAAGTTGGGGTTCAGTAATGTCACTGCAGGACCTTCGAGTGTCCGAGGTCGCATGTAAGGTAATGTCCTGTACGTAGCTAAGTGCTTATGATAACGGGAAATGGTCACGTTGATGGTTTTCTGATCCTGAGCCCAAGCGTCTAGTCTGGTGAACCGGCATTTATGCTACCTAAGACACTGCTGCAGCCAGTTCACTCGCATGAGTACTAAATATGTGGCGGGTTACGGCCGTCCATCGAGTCACCTCAGGCAGTGCGCCGTGTGATTTTGGATGTTCCTCATTCAATATTAGGACCCAAACTTTTACATCATATTGCCTAACATCATCGTCGGCCACTCTTCACTGCTTTTGACTGTTGGCAGGCTGCCCTCGCTTGCCTTTGGCATTTGCTACTGTTTCACGCACCTCAAGTCCAATCGAACCTGTACCACTCAGGTCGATTCAGCGCAGATGTCAACGCGAGCAGGGTAGTAAGCCTCACTGCTCAATATGTCTTTCGATTCAATGAAACGGACGACGAGATGACGAGATGACGCGATCTTCGAGCAGTATGTTTATCGATGATTGTGCACTAGGCAACTACCACTGGGTGTCCGCGACTTCGGCTTTGAGCAAATCTTGATTACCGAGGAGGATCGCCCATAAGATTGGTGATCCGAAATAGGGCAAGAGATTTTCTGGTTTCTACTTTTCTTCGATGGACTGATATACATTTCCTTGAATCAGTCCATAGCCTTGTACGAATGAAAACGACCTGAGATACAGATGTGAAAAAGATCAAGACTTGTGTGACGAGAGTACTCTCGTACGTCGACTTGGAAGGCATCTAGTCGCCTCTAATCAAGTCCGGAACTCAGAATCCTATTGCATCTGACAATCATGACTGTCAATCCGACGGTAGCAAATCCATCGACAAACAGTCAGTTGGCACCTCTGAGCAAACTGTCCACGTTGTTCCCGGAGGTTCCAGGAGAACGATTGGTTCAGGCTCGATGTGGAAGGGCTTAGGAATAATACGTTCCAGTCTGTCATCCTCGAGCAAATCCATGAGTCCGGAGTATGTCAAGCGTCACTTGTTGGTACATTCGTACCCGGGCATCACATGAAATACGGTACCATGTGCAGTACAGTGAGTGTCGAGCGATCCGGCGTTCTGACCAGTGACTGCTCCAACTTCCCTTCGCCGGAGAACCCGTACGTATTTTGGCAAGCCTGACAGACATACTTAGGGCATTCCTGACTAACTTTCCGCCGGTACTGTGGCTCTGACAGTCGACCGGCAGACAAATATGTCCGAAAACAGCGGTGTCCCTCCAGAGTGTAACGGTGGGGCTACACTTACATAGTTGCATTTACGATGAACGCGAATAAGCTTCACGCATAATCACCCCGGTACACAGCAGTATCCAAATTCTGTGGTAATTACACTGAAACCAATAGGTAGTCTCGTTGCCACGAACGCACCGAATGCCTTTGACCAAGCGACACGGAATGCGCCCCATGGGAACAGAAGTTCCCCGGATCGTCGGAGTCTACTTAAATCAGACATATGTAGTATGCTTTGACGGGTTCTGCAGGTACCCGCGTTGACAACATGTAGAACTTTCCTCCCTTGTCCGCGAAGGACATCTGCGGTGGTCAAGGCGGATTGCCTCCTTCGAACCAAGGGTTCATACATCGTAGATAAAGAAACAGTGATAGTGTGTAACTGGGCAAGAGCAGACATCGAAATATACTGCCGGAGCCATGACCTAGCTAAGTCCAACGAACATTATCGTCACCTTAAAGGTTGGCGGGTATGGGGGTAGTATGAAGAGAAATGTCCTCAAATTGTGTCCATTGTCCGTTTGTGCTAGGTATCAAAAGTATCAATATCCACTTTCCCAAGTGTCGCAACCAACCTCTGTTAGCCAAATATCCCTTCTTTCTCTCTTCCATCTACGTAGAGCACTGCAGTTAAAGGAGAAACAGTGACACTCCCACCACTCCGGCGGTCTCCAAGACCCTTCGAATGGTTGTCGTTCAACGGCAGAGACCCGGTCTCGGGCAACGATGGTTTTATTGCCACCAGGTTTTACCATAGGTTCGTGACCGACGCGTGGAAGACTTGTGATGTCGGCCGCATAACGAACAACACGTACGAGCTGCTGGTAAGAAAGGGCCGGTGCAAGGAACGTGAGGATCTCCAGGTGTATTTCAAAGGGTAATTTGAAGAATAGGCAAGACTTCTGGTAACGCAAGGACTCGCGGCTCAATGGGGAGGCGGGCTGTGGCGGGTTTAGACTTTCCCGCTGCCCTGAACGCAGATAAAGGGCACGGCAATAACGTAGAAGAGCTGTGGCTTGCGTTTTTACCGTTATTCTGGACCCAAAGTTGCGACGAGTAGCGCTCGAAAGAATGCGCCAACCTTCTTGCCATGCAACGGCCCTCTCCTCCGAGTCGCCACCGTCCTCGTCCATGTGCTGGTCATCGACATTCACTTTCCCCAGAGTGTAATTAAATTTCTCGATGGCGTCGATAATAGAGCGGGCTCCAGGCAATGACAGGCTATTCGCGTTGCACTGCAAACGTTCTAGGTGGCACCGGGGCGACTTGACGTAGTCAACGATGATAGGCACAACGGCTCGAGTCATGTTGATAGCCGACATATCTAATTGTCGCAGATATGGCGTAGTCAGTCCTGGAAGGAACGCCTGTACGAAAGGATCCGACAGGGAACTACTGTGGAGCAACTGCAGGGTACATAGGCGTGACGAATTGAGGGATGTGACGAACTCTCTGACCACGCCGGCATCCCTGGTCAGAGGGTTCTGATCAGTAGCCTTTGTAAAAGATCCACGGATGAGAGAAAGAAACGTAATACTGACACCTGACAAACACAGCTCTCTCAATACCGTATTGTCCTTCATGAATCCTGCTACGGCAAGTAGTCCACGGGGTCCGATGTCGTTCTGAGTAAGGATGAGTTCTGTTAAACATTCCCGACATGGGCGGCCAGCAGGAGAACTCAAGAAGTCGAACAGCCGCACGCATCCGGAATCGCCTAAGCAGCTGTTTCCCAGATACAGCCTGTGCACTATCCCGCGACGTCGTATCTTCCTGATGATGGCTTCAACACCTAGAGAATAGTTAGCTCGATAAGGAGCACCCTCTGGAAACTCACTCATTCTGGAAGCCAAGCGCAGGCTGATACTGCGTATTCCGGAATTGACAGCAGTGGAACAAACGGTGGCCGGATCCTTGTCATACTTATGACCGGATTTCTTTGTAAAGAATCTAACCCGCTCGCGCATAGGGCCGATACGCAGGGACTGGGAGAAAGTTAACCCACTGATTGGGGTCTGTCATGAGGCTTTTATATAAATTCCGCACGGCCAGGAAACACCGAGGTGAACAGCCTATTAACTACCATAATATTGGCCGAATTGAGATTCCATGAGGTCGTGTCGAGTGCACCTCGAGATTAGTTACGAGCCACCGGCAGTCGTGTCCCGTTTAGCTCAGTTGGTAGAGCGCGTCACTAGTAATGACGAGGTCAGTCGTTCAAGTCGGCTAATGGGAACTTCTTTTTATCTTTTTAATGTACACGGCTATCATGGCCATAAGATGTTCCGTTTACCCTCTCTTCACCAGTACAACATCCTTTTACCTGACAGCAAGTCACTATTCGGCTGATCACATCCAAGTTGTGGTCGTGCAGTTCCGGGCTTTGACCTAGATCATGTCGAGTCAAAACCTTCTTTTGGTTCAATTAATGGGAGACAATCGCATTACTAAGTAGAGGTCTGCTTCGGGCCGCGAATGAGTAATACCTGCCAAAGGGTATGCAGGTGTCGCCCCATGTAAGAGTTGCACTTTTTTCAATCTCTCTCACAAATCCCATGACCGTAGGCTGCATGATAGATATTTCCCCCCTTTTACCTCTCGAAAAGTGGATGACCCATTGTCCTACACAGCTTCAGGCAGGAAGGCGGTATCACCCTAGTTTGGGGGACTATGTAAGCACAAGCAGTGATTCGTTATATTTTTAGGCACGTTCGCTGGCCTCTCAGGCGGGGGTTACGTCTCAAGCGCCCAAAGCACTTCCCTGGAGGGCGCCGGCAATGCCCGCAGGAGAATGTTTCTGTAAGGGTGAAGTCTGTCAAATCGTAGGTCGCCCGTTCCACATGCCGTCAGAAATCACCGCATCAGCCAACTTTTCCACCGCCGGGCGGAGCTAGTACATGCAAAGAGGAAAGCGGAGTCCCGCATTTGTCGTTCTGTGAAATTTGACCAACGAGTTTAATAACATTGTTTTGGCCGACCCGGACGCTCAATCATTGGGTCCGCCCAAAAGTCATGCGACTCAACATTTGCACTCTGGTGAGCGGCTCTCGACCCCTCCCTAAAGCAGCCCGGAGGAGATCAGCAGTGTGGACTCTGATCACGGACGAGAGCCTCAGTAAGGAAGCCGGATTGCCGGTTATGTGGCCAACATCGTGAATTGGGGCACAACAATTGTACTATTGCAAACTTGGCATGGCACCGTCACCTGTTGCATTTTTCGGGGATTTCCTAAAGTTCATTGCTGATAAGCAAACTGCCACGGGGCCAGAGGAACGCCGTGAGTGAGTGTCCACGGGACGGGCGGTTCTTTTGTGATTCCCCTGCTTGGTTAGTGGTGCGGGACACCCTAAAATATGCCTGGTGGAAGCGGACGCTATTGTTCTCGTAAACATGAAGGGACACGACAACGAGTGCTGCGTGCTCACTACTATTCGTCGTCCGCGGTAACGCCGGGATGGCGCTTGTTGGCAAGGATATTTAGCAACCGAGAAACCGTTCGATGCGGACATGCACTGACTGGCATTCGGAGGGCTCCGGATGGAAGTAAGGGAGGGTCTGGAATGGTCAATGGGCGATGTTTTCCACGTTGTGCCGCCGTGATCTGGCCCAAGCACCAAAAGAAGGGCTGATGCGGGACGTGCAACCATTCATTCACGGGGACTTTTGCCACGCCCATTTGATTTGGATCTGTTCGTGGAATGTTCCCAAACCCACTTGGCCCAACAAAAAAGGTTGGCCAGACCCCACCACTGCGCCACGCTGTGCAGCACGCCATGGCATTGAGTCACTCGGTGCGTTATATCGAATCTGGAAAGCCATGTACATACATAGCGTGGCAGCCTGCCATCGTTGTACAGCAGCAGCACTGTCGGAGCACTTCCGAAAGCGGATTACATACAGTCAACAGACTTTTTGTTTGTGGATGCTTATACTGGTGCCGTAAGGATACAAGCCATAAGAGAACACGACTCCACTGTGCTTTCAATATTTCCCCCTCATCGTCATCCGCCATGTCCCTCGTCATGCCCACACATGCATTCGCCTACCACCCCTTCAAACAGCGCCGGAGAACTGCCACAGACGTGCTAGCCGGCAATTTCGATATCCGCCCGCCACGAGATGTCCTCACAAGCTTGCTCAATGGCGTAGGTCCATACAAGGATGTAGAGAAGGATGAGGAAATGCGCAATCGCAGGAGGAGGGATAAAGAGAGAGAGAGGGAGAGGGATAAGGAAAGGAGAGACCGCGAGAGGGAGAAGAAGCGAGCAAGCCTGGCCACAGCAGACAAACAACCCAGCGCCGACCCTCCGAATACTTCTCATCCATCATCCCCCCCTCCTGCCCAGGCCATCGCCTCACAGGCTGCCCAGCCATCGTCCTTCTGGCGTGCCAGGGGAACGAGTCAGCGCCCAACAATCAATATTGCCACAAATCAGCGTTCTGTATCGGTTACCCCACCGCCCATGGCTTCATCTCCCCGTTCCACGCCCGGTCCGTCTAGTTCCTCGGTCACATCTCGCACATCCTCGAAGCGACCGCGAACTCCCTACGATGATGTGCCTCTCGATGAGCCATTTGTCGTTACCCCGCCGCCTCCACAGCCCCCAAGGAAGAAGAGAGTTGCAGTCAAGAAAGGGTGGAAAGGATGGGTAGAGGGCTCGCCACCCCCATCAGAGAAGCTTATCAACCTGGATGTCGTCCCCATTCTCCACGAAAGACGCACTCGCAGCGGGAAGAGTTTCGACGCCATCGGCGTTGGTAAGGAGACCTGGGTGTGAGACGTAAGTGGCCTTCAGTTTGAAATCTATCGGTTCAAAAAATCTGAAAAAAGTGGCATTGCCCGTACAGCTGCTCCCCTCACTCCTCTACCGTTGTCTGCGTCGCCCCCGTCTTCCCCCCTTCTTTGAAGTGGCCAATAATGCATTGTAGGATTGCAACACATCTCCACCCGATATTCAACTACCCTATCACTGCCCTCATTAGGATCAATCATACCAGTCACCCTGCCTGTCATATTCGTTTATTTTCGGCTCTTCAAATGTGCTGTTGTCGTCGTTGTTCCAGGTCTCGCTATTACTTATCCATTTCTCTTGCTACAAGTATCCCTCGCCATCTCGAATTACAGAGTAGAAAACGGATAGCCGTCAGCATGCCTAAGTACTCATCCATTTACTCGAGAAGTATCCTGCTGCGGTAGTTCATCCGTGATATATACATAAGTTGTACTTCTGCAGTTTAAAGCCTGATGTTCGTGTAACAACGCCAAACAGTTCAAGTGGCCGCCAAAGAACGCAGGAGTCGTAAACGTTTTCATCGATCAGTTCCTCCCGAGTCAAATTGCGAAAACGGGCGCCAGTCGAGTCACGAAGCCTTTGCGTAACTGGACTCCGAACAGCCACCAACCAAGCGTTTCTGAAAGCGTGACTAGTGGAGGAAAAGCTGAACCTCTTTGCGACTGAGGATACCTTGGGAATTGCCTCGGTTTTGGGCCTTTGGCGAGTTTCCTGAGTCCTCGCACTCCACACGCCAATAGGACAGCCTCGGATCACCCCTCGTTTCATCTCGATCATCAACTATGCTTCTTTCTATTCCTTTCCCTCACCTTCCATCTCCGCCATCATGGTTCCCTGGACACATGAATAGATTCACTAAACAGCTACCAGCGTTGTTATCGCGCACTGACATCGTCCTCGAACTCAGAGACTCCAGACTTCCGTTGACTAGTATTAACCATAATTTCGAAGGTGAGTAGCGCTTTGAGCGTGCAGGGTACGGTCGCCCTGCAACATCCACTTTTCGTGCGACATTATTTTTGCGCCTGACGGCACGTGGAGAGTTTGTCCTCTCACGCACTAGTTTTCCTTTGACAGTGTGGTAAGCAGATGGCCCAGCTACAGCTTCCTTGCTGTGCGGGATATTCGATTTGGGAAGCCTACTACGCCGTTACCACTTTTTTGGTTCCCATCAGTTTCTAACCTTGTTTTCACAATAGGCGCGATAAGCAAGTGGAGAGCAGAACGGGGAATGGTGACTAACTCGTTACAGCCCCGCCGCGATGCGGCTGTGGAACCATCGCCCGTATCAGGTTACGGTGGTATGACATGCGAGCGTATCATTGTTTTAAATAAACGCGACTTGGTACCTGAGTGGGGAATGGAGGTAGGTCTCATACCGCCTAGGTTGCCAAGGCTTGGCGGTTATTCACGAGACAGCCTTTCCGGAGAGCCATGGCCGCCCGTTTCCCTGAACAAGTAATTCACTTTGCGTCCTGTAATCGGCGTGAAGATATCAGATCTCTCAGCACCTTGCTCGTAAGTATGTTGTATTTCTTCCGACCTCATTCTTTCTACGATTGGCGCATTTATTTTATTTTGCTTTATTTTTCTAGATATAGCAAAAAGAAACCCCCACGCCACGGAAACCAATGTCCTAGTGGTTGGTATGCCCAATGTCGGCAAGTCGACATTGCTGAACTCACTCCGAAATTTTGGCATCTGGGGTCGTACGTATGCTCCATCCTGTCGGCTTTTGTATTCGGTGACATTTTCTATTTTTGCGTAGGGACGCCGAAGGCTCTGCAGACGTCCGCTCAACCTGGTCATACCCGTGCTTTGTCGAACCGTCTCAAAATATCTGAGGACCCGCTGGTCTACTCTTATGACACACCGGGTGTGATGCTTCCCTTCCTTGGAAAAGGGGACGAAGGAGCCGAACGAGGAGTAAAGCTCGCTCTAATTGGCAAGTCTCGATTCTCTAGCTAGTTGACTGAATACATTTTAAATTCGTAATAGCCGGTATCAAGGAGGGGTTATACGATGTAGAGGCACTCGTTGCCTACCTGTTATACAGGTTGAACATCCTAGATCCTGTCTGTGAGCAATTCTGATCTCCCCTAGGATTTTATTTTATTTCTTTTTTTTTTTTTTTTTTTTCCAGCACCTGCATACCTCAGGGTTCTTCCGCCGGGCACTGCACCGACAACTAGTGTCTCCGCGTTCTTAGAGCAGCTAGCTCGTAGATTGGGGATGCTGCTTCGTGGGGGTGAATGCGACACGGTGAGGGCCGCAAAATGGTTTGTTGAATGGTGGAGAAGAGAAGGTGGTCTCTTCTCCGCCGCAGCGCCACACACACTACCTTCTGCCGTTCTGGCCACTGGCCGCGACTCTGTTCGTCGTGGGTGGGGGTTTGACCTAGAATGGTCAGTCGAAAAAAGCGACTCAGTGCCCCCTGTTGCGGCGTCGGTTTTGGAGCACAGGATGGGAGAATGCATTGACGAGTTTATGGAACGTACACGGGAATACGAGCGTCAAGGCGGCACGGTTAGCGAGACCCAGTTAAAGAAGCGGACTTGGGAAGAGAAGCTAGCCCGGCGAGCCGCTAAATCGAAGGCCAAATTTATAGCACGGAAGAAAGGGTTCTGACGTATGCAAACTAGCCGGTCTCCGCACACATGGACGCGCTTGTATATAATCTCCCAGGTGGCTTCATTCAGACCTCAATTGACAAGCAAGTCCGAAGGTATAACCGGCGATTTATTATCTGAGGTGCTTGAGCACCCTATACTAGCGTTTGCGAAGTTCAGTCCTGTTTGAAACATAATTATTCGCCGGTCATAAAATATCAGTAGGTTCGTTACTCGTGAGTTAGGGTGTGATGTTAAGACATGCTGAACATCGGGAGTTGTGGTCCAGATAAGAATTGATACTCCTCGACTTTCGTGGGGCCAGGAAGGACTGGATAGAAAACTGGTTACCAAACTCGAGGGAGGAACACGCATCACCAGTACAGGCTGCGAATGACTATCATTGTGGGGCCAGTATTTCACAGGCACTACGTCGTCGCCAAGTGCTGAAGTTTCCCTCGTCACTCCAGTTATTTAATTAACTGCCGAACGCGCAATTATTGATTCTGGATGAGTGTCTTTGTGTGCAGTGACACCTTTCTCTACCAGCCATTATGCGCGAGAGGTCCTCTCCGGTATATGGCTTTCGTTCGGAGACTCGACGTGAGGTTGCTCAAGTACTAGGACGATCTCAGTAATGTTCAGCGGCGCGCCAGACCATAAACTACCCATGCATAAAAAAACAATGTCAATTAGCCTACGAGTGCGACAGCAGCTAAAATCACCATATTCATTACTTTTACTCGACTCCTCACGCAGCTACATCCAAAGGGGAAAAAAAAGGGCAGCGAAGAATATACTGGTAAATGCAACGAGGTACCCAACTTGCGGAAGGATTAGGTAATAGTGCAGGGTAAAAGTAGAGGCGAATGAGGTGGATAAGTGTGCAACACATGAAATGACGGTTGGTCTGGAAAAACCAAAGAAAGCGCGTGCGGAAACGCCAAAACACGATGCACCAACCCACGACACCTGCCTGGCATCTCACCGTCGATCCCAATCCAACCTTTCCGCAGAGGGATGTCGAGCGTCATCGTGTGTTTACTTACCAGCGGGAGGACCCCCCCGTCCCCGCCCACCCCCGCCACGACCACCGCGGAACCCACCACGTGAATCGCCATTCATTGGACCGCTGCCCCGCGGACGGCTCTGGGGACGATCACCTCGTTCTTTGCGAGTCTCCACCACAATGCGAACTGGTCCGACATCGCCACCAACGTCAATGCGAATGCCACCCTCACCTCCTTGGCCCGCCGGTAGTGACGCAATGATAGCCTTCTTGGCAGCGTCTAGCGACACAAACTCTAGGAAGGCACAAGCCTTTTGGCGGACAACCTCAACATCTTTGACAGGCCCGAAGCGCTGGTTCAGTGTTTGGATCAGATGGTTCTGAGTGACGGGTTCAATGACACCCTGTTAAAATTCAATATTAGACATCGGAATGCATGATACTAATGGTCGAAACAACACACCTTGACAAAACACTGAGGAGTAGTAAGTGCCTGTGCAGCAATGACTGCAGGATATTCGCGCGGACCATGGTGCTGACCGCGGTGGCCGTGGGGAGCAGGGGAGTGTGGGGTTGACACAGGGCTACTCGAAGATGCAGGTGCCTCCGACATGCCCTTCGACTCCTGGGCGACCGCTGCACCCCACCTTTTGGAATCGGCAGCAGCAAGACTTGCCCAAGTCTTAGGCTTGGCGGGAATCGGTGCATGGGGCTGGGGTTGTTGGACAGGTTGGACAGGTGGGGTCACTGAGGTGGGTAGTGCCTGAGGCGGAGACTCGGGTACGGGAGTAGGTTCCGGGGGAATCTCGGTGACGGAAACCACTGGAGAGGGCTGCTGGGAAGTCACAGGGAGTTGAGTCTCAGGCTCCGTGGAATGGATACCATTTGGCTCGGGCAACTTAGCCTCTGCGGCAGGAGGAGGAGTAGGCGGATGGGGATTAACGGTAGTAACTTCCTCCTCGGGAAGAGGGGTAGATGGAGAAGGCGGGGAGGGTGAAGAAGGGACAGGTTCGGCAGCAGGTGCTGGGGCCGGGACTGGCTCTGGCTCTGGCGCTGGGGCAGGTACAGGGGCAGGCTCGGCAGCAGGCTGTTCAGGGGAGGAGGACGGCTGATCGACGAGCGTGGCTGCGTCAGCCTCGCTCACATCATCTTCGGTGGTTTCCTCCTTGAGGAAGCGGAAGATGTCATTGAGAACGAAGTAACCATTGGGTTGTTCCGCAAGGAAGAAGGTCTGAACAAATTTCTTCCATGCGTCTCCATGATTGGACATTTCGCCGATAACCTGGATAATAATACCGCCATTTGCAGAAGATTGGGCGTCTACGGAGTGGATGTAAACCTTGCAGTCCTGGAAACCGATGGAAGTGATCTTGTTGTGGATTTCCTGTGCAACAGTCGACATCTAAATGCACGATGGGATGTAATCATAAGAAGGACGTACCTGTTGACCGAAGCAAGGCTTGACATCCTCTCCCTCCATGCCGTGAGTAAAGGTGGAGGTTTTGGTATAGAAACAGTGCAAACGATTGGGATGTTTGTTGACATATGTATAATATTGAGGGACAAACTGCCATCCAACCTCGGAAGGAACGACGTTCTGGTGGATTGCAGATGACGGGGTTGTCGACATTATGGAAAGCTAGAGTGTGGGTTTGAGAAGAGAAAAAAAGGAAGAAATAACCGATATACCAAACAAACGGGAATAAAATGGACGTGTAGTTGCGTGCGTGAGTGAGTCTAAAGTGTACAGCGGGGAAAGGCCAACGACTTGAGCCTCTGTTAATGATAATGAGCACTGGATGAGACGGCGAGCGCGGGTCGACGACGACAACGGACGCGAAACTTTTGGAGTTTTGCCTCGGCACTTGCCGGGTTGCTGATTCAGCTGTGGTGGCGCCCCTAACTTCCCCTCCCCCTCCCCCTCACTCTCGACTCTCCCCCTTTAGTTGTCGCTCCTTCGAGTCAGCTCCACGGTGTTGTTAAGTTGTTATACTTCGCATTTAGCTTTATTTTCATACGTAGACCCTTCCTACTTATTTGATGGGCAGTGCTAGAGGCAGCCACGCCAAGGTGCTGCCAAGGTTCCCTTTCCTAATCAGGCCGGTGCTCGACACAGCCAGCAGCGATGACAATATATGGCCCCACGGCCGAACGATAAAAGGTCGGTCTGGCGACTGACACGGACATCGATCTATCCAAGGGTTTTTTTCACGATGTCTAACCGTATCCCACCATTGTTTATTCTCTTCATTGTATTCGCCTTTTGCCTATCCGGTAAGGGCGTGTACGCCTTTGGAGCGGGTAACATTCCGTCGTAAGTCTTAATCTGGGCAATCGTCGTCTTATCTGAGAGACTCACCTTGGTCTATAGCTTTGCATACATGGAAGGAAGAGCATTCCGGCATGGCGACATTGTATACATACCTCTTGCATGTGACTGAATTCGCCAAAGCTTACTGGGTTCCTATCTAGGAGGATACTCTATCTGAACTTCTAAAGCAAGGGGCCCTGGGCGGATTTGGTCTCGCTGCTCTGATCTCCAAAGGAACTAAGTTTGGTGGTCTCGACGTCAAACGTGTATATTTCGGGTAAGCTGCAATCGAAAAGTTGATCCGATTTCCTGAGGCTGTGGACAGAAATTGGTTAAGGGACTATAGCCAGGTGATGGCGTTGTTTATGTCGAGTATCACCTACGTTGAAGTGTAATTACATGCGCAGGCAGTTGATATTGGCACGTTGAAGAAAGTCAACATTCAGGTGAGTTCCCTTTACCAGTTCCGAATCGGTAATCCTAGTTTTACGCCTCTCAGACCATCATTAACTTATGCATGGTTCTTGGATTCATGGTATGCGATCGCCATACTACGCCGACTCTCAGCTATGTCTAACAATCGGAAGGCCCATGGGTATGCTACGGAAGAATTCGAAGTGACTTCGGAACGCTTGGGCTGTTACCTCCCGGTATTTGCTACTTTCCTACGTCAGCTTGGCTATTCACCGCTTGACAGACTGAACACATCGACAACCCAAAAGGCTACGGGGATGGCGAAGACGCCCGCAGATACCATCCTGGATTGCGAGGACCCGTAGATGTAACCGTTCGGCTCTATGTGCGACGTTCTTTTCACTGATAAGTTGGAAATTAGCCTCGAGAGCTGGAAATTGACCCTCGCACTGGGATGAAGAATTATATTGCCAATGGTGGGTTGCCCAGTTATCAGTTGGAGGGGAGTCGTCATATGATTATCCCCAAGAGAACGGAAACTGGGATACATCAAAAGCCTTTGTCCGACGCACCCTTGAACGATGCATATATCTCGGACGGCAGTACCGTTCGACGAACAACAAAACCGATCAGTGCGAAGCATTCCGCCTTCTTGGACAAGCCGTGAGTGCCTGTAGCGCGTTTCAGTCACATATGCATATAGGAGTTTCTTGCAGTTGCATACACTGGAGGATTTCCCAGCACATTCAAACTTCTGCGAGCTTGCCCTTGTTTCGCAGGGGCATAACCAGGTATTCGCTCACGTTGGCGATAATGTTCGAGTTCAAGCTCCTGGCGGGAGAAGGGTAGCACCCCTTGTGACTGGAACATTCGGATCCAGTGATTTTTTGCATAGTCTTCTGGGAGGTAGGATCACCCTGTGATACGCTCCAATTTCGTAGTGTTGACGGTGCCCATGATTGACTCACCAGAGGCCACCGATCACCTTGTAGGTTATGTCTTCTCATTTCTAGTATAAGCTCACCCTGGACTACCGCATATATTCTAGAGCGAGGTATGTTGTTCCAACAGATCAAGGACAAGCTCTTACTGGGCATCATTGCAGGCATCTGTAACCGACCTCAACAAGGAATTTGATAGCGCACGTTCCAAGTCGCGGTCTTCAGGGAAGAGTCCGTTTAACACCTTGCGTGACTTGTTTATCAGTATTCCCGGCGGTAGTGGTAGTGAGATGGCCCGCGACATAGAGGGAGTCGAGAGGATTCGTGCAGGCCCTGCACAAGGGGGAAAGCGCCCTGAAGAAATGAGTCCGCAGGAGATACACTCCACCTTGTGGCAGGTCTTGAGCTTCAGAGATTCAGGTTCATCCTTCTTGTTTTGTTTTTCCAACGATTCTGTGACGTCTGTCGACAGTGATGAAGAAGATATCCACAATCATAGGTTCGTCAAATGGTCTACGCTTTCATATCTGAATGCTGAATACCTCTTAGAGAAGATTCCAGGACTGAGTTCTCTCATAGAAAAGATCAGCGACTCCATTGCCGGTAAGCAGCTGCAACAGGTTTGTTTATGGACTTTGATGTTAACAGTTCCCTGATCAGTGTTCGTGTTCACGACCGTGGAGGTCGGTGAAGCTCCCCCTCATATTATTAACTCTTATTCGTACCTGTTATCAGCCTTTCGTGAAGCCCGTCCTCCAAACTGCAACCAATGGACTCCAGCTCGCCTCTGCGGAGGTTGTCAACACCCATGATCAATACGAGGTATGATCTTGTACATAACAATTGGACACTTCTATATTTTTCCCACCAGGTGTTCAATGATCCGTTGGCTGTGAGTGTCTGCACTGCATCATAATGATTGTCACCTCTTTACGCGACCCCTCCACACCGCGGGTTTCATTTTTTTGTGTCGGGTGTTCCGGCTGTGCTACTGGACTGGCTGATGCTGACAAATCATCGATCTACGACAGAGCGATCCCACGCACTCCTTCTTAAGCAAGGATCATTTCGTACGTGACTTCCATTATGCCGTGGAGATATTTGTTAAACGAAGGATGTGACATTGGCAGAACTTGATACTGAACGAGCCCGCTGGGCATTTGGCCAAGATTATCCTCGTGAGTGCAAGAAAATGATCCTCGAGTACGATGCAGACGGAGCCGTATAGATTCATACGGTCAACTTGGTGGTTAAGGCGTGGGATGATACATCCGTCAACGTTCACCAAGTCACCGAAGATGTCTTGCAGTGTTTGTAAGTCCTCCAGGCCTTCTACAACTCTAGTGCTGGTAATGAGTTACCCCCGTGCGACACAGGTTCCATCCCGACTTCCATGATCCGAACTCCAGGATTCAACGTGAGATGATCCAGTACATGAATAGCTGGGTGCAAGGACTCAGCCAGAAGCGTGAGGAGGTGTTAGGGAGGCTTACCAGGGAATCCGTGCGTGCGCATCGTAACACTCGCTCCGGGGAAGAGTGGAGCTCCGAAGGCTCAGGGTACGCTCACCCACAGCCAAGGCGTGCAGGACCGGCATACCGACCAGGGTACGACCAGTCTACCCCAGTGGCGGTACAGGCCCAGTCGCTTCTGGGTCGAACGGAAAGGATCGTGCGAGAGACACGAAGTGAATCGTTCGACCCCCGTATTCCAGCGAGCGAGTATGCTCCGGATTCACAACATGCGGTCGGCATGGGAGAAGCACCATCTTTTCCGAACGCCGTGGGCTCGCATGCACCCCCGCCGGGTCCCCCTTTCCCACATAAGAGCTCACACGCGCCGGGCTCTGTCCACACCCCGTCTCCGTTGCCTATGGGGGGTCCCTCGTTCTTCGGTGTCGATAACACACCTGACCCGGCTCCGCGCATGTCCTCACATGCACCGCCATACATAAATACTAGTTCCCGAGGTGGAGAGCTCTCTTTCCCCGAGGGCCATGGACGAGCGCCTGCTTACTATTCGAACTCGTCATCTGTGTATGCCTCCCGGCACGGGCATGCCGCTGACGTTGGCTTCCCAAGTGTTAACGTACCGTCCGGAGGAGGTCCTGCTTTTCCAGGTGTGGCCCACGCGTACGGAAGGGAGACAAATGAATTCAGAGATCCGTCGCCAGGGAGAGGGCCTAGGCGTGAGCCTCACCCAGAACGACCCCAATACGGTCATCAGCATCAGCCTTATCATCACTCGCACGGCAGTTCATACGGGAGGAGGCAGTAGCATGTACATTGTATTGGTATTTAGTGTATTCAACTCAAAAGGTAAGGTCCTTAGAAAGAATGTAGTAGGCATCGCTAAAAGAGCGTATACTTCGGATTCAGACCCATCTGTTGAAGCAGTAAGTAGTTTCGATGCACAAAGGGTGGTGTGTCCAAGTAGTGTATCGCGAAAGTTGATCTTACTGTGTGGAAAGGAAATAGTAAGAAGAGAGAACGTCAAGTAGCATGGTAATAACAGACATGTGGCTGAATTAGAAGTACAGTGTGGAGTGAAATAATAAAGATATAGTTTACGTGGCATGAAGGACAGGGAAGCAACGCATCAAGGAGTGACTTCCTCTCGTTCCAGGATGGTCATAAGTCCTGGGATGTTACGGACTTTATCAAGAGCAACTGGCTTCTGAGGATCGGGTCGCGAAGACCGTGAGGCAGACGCAAGATAGCGAACCTATTTAATCCCATGAGTAACCAGGGAAACCGACAGAGCAGACCAAAGACGCACCCGAACCCTATATGGCCCGTGCCTGGGATCTTTTGGCATACGTATCGTGAGCTCCCAACTGTCGACAGAACATGCGATAGTCAGCCCCATGACTTGTCGCCACAACATTGTAGTGGAAATAGCAAGCATGCAGGGGACATACCTCTCCTCCACAAGCACGTTGCCACCTAGAAACTCCGCCTTCTCCAAAAGACTCATTCGCGTGGCTCGCAATAGCTTTGGAACATCGACACCGCCTTTGCACGTAAACAGGTCTGAGTGTACTATAGAGACGCGACGTCGACAGGTGGCACTTTCACCGGACAGCGATGGGTGTGTCTGCGGCTCATCGCCAGAGGAGCAGTGCAATGATTCGGCTTTGGACCTGTCTCTGACCCGTCGCAACTTGACGAACACGTTGGCTACGGACGGGATGGTCAAAGGCATAGTGACTGGAGATGGTGGAGGCGTCGTAATCATGTTTGGAGGTGATTCCCAGTGGCTTGAAAATTTTCTGGGTCTGAGCTGAACCTGCGGCCCAGCGTCAGTCTTGAATCAGGCTATAAGTAACTTATCGGATGCGGAGTTTGTATCAGGGCATCCGTCTCCATTTGGAGTGGCTCCAAGATGCCATCAATTGTGGCAGTCATATGTGGGCACGCTAGCGTCACTGCTGGATCTCACCTACCGACAGCAGGTTTCGAATGTAACAATGAGTGGTGTCAGACAGCGTCATTACAGCGGTGTAACAAGCCTGCGGCCTCGTGCTAAGGGCCACAACGACATCCCTGCACACCCCCCAGTCCCGCCACACATCAACGTCAACATTGCCACACATCCATCGTATATGATGGTGAAACACAGTGGACCGCCGCTCCTCGTGTCGTGTCCCTCACATCACGGTCGTGGTTTCAAGGACGAACTTCAGACTGCTCCTCTGATACTTTTTTCCCTTTCTTCATCTTGTCGTGCTTCTTTGTCTTCCCGGCTATTAAGTCATTGCCCGCATCTGTCCGTTTCAGGCCCAACATCGTTTCATGAACTACACGTGTTCCATCTAGTAAATTGCCTAGGCTCGACTTGCAAGCGACGATTTCGCTTACCGTTTCCCTCCAAGAGATCATCGGCAATGGGTCGACTGCCGAACGTGATATATTTCGCGGAAATACCCCGTGCGAGGAGAGGTTTCGAGAGCAACGCTCTTAACTCAGCCTTCAGAGAAGCTGTTTTGGATTCGGCTCTTTTTTGTTGATATCTCGAAGGATTGCTTTCGTCTTCAGAGGCACTAAAGACAGATCAATACAAAGCCACAAACCCTCGACGGGTGACCGCTTGCCTCACGAAATCAGGGTCAAGCTCTATGTCCATTGCTTCCGCCGTATCCTTCAACCAGTGACGCTCGTGATTTTGTTTCTTGACCTTGTGCTGCTGCTGGTCAATCTGCCGTGCAAGGTGAACGCGATCCTTCAAGTCATCTAACAAGGTCATCTCGATTGTTATAGCCGGAAGGCTATCCTCGCCTATAGCCGGACGTGTTACCTATCCGTGCAAATGCCGCATTGCAAAACATGGGAGAAGACGTACGAAGTCCGAGCTTCGCCAGCAGTGATCTCGCAACCCTCCTTTCTTCCGGCGAACACATGAGTAAGCTAAATCCCTTCTGCATCGCACGTGCAGTACGTCCATTCCGGTGTACGAATATGTCCACGGACCGCGGAATCTGATAATGTATAACATGATCAACAGCTGGGATATCAAGACCCCGTGCTGCAATATCGGTGGCGAGTAGAACAGCCTTCGGCGTCGATTTGAATCTATCAGTCCATTACAGCTCCGATCAGCAAAGAAGACAGGGACATCAAAGCATGCGAGAGACCCGAACTACGTACCTATCAAGATTCTTCAACCGCTGGCGCTGCTCTAGCTGGGAATGCAGAGGGAATGCTTTAAGGTTAAGCAGTTCCAATAAAGGAAGGAGACGCCGGATGCCGTCGATAGCCGATAAGAACACGAGGGAACGTCCTGGGTATCGTAATAGGAAGTAATAGAGATACACATCCTGTGGATGATGTCAACGGGTGGCCCGGCATTAGCAAACCCGCACACCTTGTCAGATGAGAGGCATTCGAGCCGGCTAAGCTGGAGCGTGGATACAGTGCCGCTACTTGGGCTTATGTCAATGACCTCTGGCTGTGGGTCACGGAAGTCAAGACGCAAAAGGAGATCATCTGTGCAAAGAATCTGGGGTACAAAATACGTTCCGGAAATCATAGGGAGTTACTGACCGATGGTGCTGAGGGGCTTATGGTCACCTTTCTTACCGCCCTTATGTCGTGAGCGTTTGTTGAGATTACGTTGGAGCTCTTTGCTGAGCGTTGCAGAGTACACAAACGTTTGCAATGTGTCTTGAGTAGACCGGTCTGCTGTGTCTAACAGGTTACCGCACTCAGGTTCCACATCGCCTTGCCTGAACCGTAATTAGTGAATAACATGGAACAATGAGTTACTCTCACTTCGACTGACGCCTAGTCAGGCGGAGAATTTTATCCATCTCCTCGAAGTGTCCTGCTTCGATCATACGGTCGGCTTCATCAAGGACAAGAAACCTCAGTCCCCGTATTTGGTTCGCCAACGCCTCATCCTAACAAGAATGTATCCATGTCATCAGGTACATGTGATACAGGCCATGCTTACCTCCTCGAGGATATCCCACAATCTGCCAGGGGTTGCAACGATGACATCGACCGTCCGGTCCAGAACACGGCGCTGTCTCTGTACGGACATACCTCCGACAAGTACGGCAACACTCACGAGGGGCACATGGTACTCATGTCGCCTGACCGGCACCTCTGGTTTACCCGACGACGGCTCGCCAGGAGCGAGATCAACTTCTTCCGACTCTTCTTTTACATCACCACTGACAACCTTGGAGAATGAGTTAAGATGATCTGAGACCTGTAATGCAAGTTCCCTAGTTGGAGCGAGGATCAGAGCTTGTAGTTTCCTCCGGTTCGTTGGAGGACGCGGAAGCGAAAGTATATGGTGAATGATAGGGAGACCGTACGCAAGTGTCTTACCCGACCCCTGTGAACAGGGAATCATTGATTTCACACTGGGGCGATATATATATATGTCCACGAACTGTTTCTGCGACTCCAATGACATCGCGACCGGATAGTGCGGGAGGGATAGCTTTCGACTGGATAGGAGTGGGAGAGTTAAATTTGCGCGAGTGGAGAACTCGAAGGATATGAGCGTGGAGATTGAAGTGGTGCCAGTGGGGTAACAACGTTGCGGCTGTAGAAATGGAAGGATGAACCGCTAGGATGGGTACAGAATGAAATCAGTCCTACAGTCAAAGGTGGATAACTGTGGAGATTGAGGTCCATCCACTTCGATTGCTACTGAAGGGGAGGCACGATCATGAGCAGATTCTTCGTCACTGGGTGGACTCTCGTCGGGCTTCTCGAGCACCTATCCTGAAGGTTGAGCCGGTTACAGTAGCAAGGAGGGGTTTTTGGAACGAACGTTGAATTTTACAACTCGTCCTCGATCTGTATCTTCATAGACCACTTCGACGTTGTCGACCTCCTCCAGTTCCATAATTCCGTCTCCCTCATCAAGGCCTGCTCCCACAGATTCCGAAACGGTTTTCCATGGTAAACTCTCCGCCGACGTGAAAGAAGCCTTTATGCGCTTGCTTGGTGAACTACGCAGCGAGCTCGCTTTTCGTTTCAGTTTTGCCTTGGACGGTTTTTTAGCACCTTCTGCGTCCATTCCTGTTGACTGTTTCCTGTGTCTTGCAGACGTTCTTGCCCTGGGAAGGTTTGACCCGTCTGATCGAACTAGTACGTAAACAGTAAATAGTAGACTAATAGCCCGGTGTACGTCTAACATCGTTGCTGGTGCGACGAAATCTATCGGTTGACTTCGCCAACTGTAGCCGGTAGCACTGATCTGCAAGACAGCCAGATTACAGCATATGGTTTCTACAGCTTTTGAATGTAAGTAGTAGGTAGGGTTTTGTCGGCACTAGTCCAAATAGAGCGACTGGCAGATGGGGAATGTGGTTATGTTGCAGACGCTGGCACGAGACACAAAAATCCGGTATAGACATTAGCTAGTGTCGAACAGTTGCAGTACTTAGTTTGGGTCCCAATGATCGACCGAGCACTCGTGGACGACGAAAGTAGTTTTCAAGGGTCGATAGATCGAAACGAAGATTGCGTACATGCTTACTAGAAGACGTGGGACATTACAATAATGTATACCCTCCGCGGTTTCTCTTCGACAATTGATGCCGAATTTATATATGTAACGTCAGCTTAACCGAAATATCACAACAACGAAGACATTCGCGAAGAACCAACTTGGAGTTCTCTGATAGAACTGAATGTGAACCACGGTCTATTCGTCAGGTGGCCGTGAGGATACACCGATAGATGACCCGTGTCACTGCTCTCGTAGGATTGGTGTTATCACAGTTTGGCATTGGCCTTCGATCCAAACAAACATTTTAAGTGCTCTCCACACCCAAATTGGGGAACTTTGTGGGTCCAAATTTCACACTGACAGTGACTCTGTCGCTCGTTTGGCATCAACCCTGAGTCTACTTCTCCACACTTCCTACACACCTGCCCGTCTTTACATCCAGCAAGTCTTCAAACACTGGCTGCCCTCTTGGCCCTTTCTCGTGTTGGTTGGTTTTTAGCACGTAAGTAGCAGCCGCACCTCCACCCACCTAGCTGAGCCGATTTGAGAAGCTCAATACAAAACATGCCGTTACCCCCCAACATACCTGTGGAGGTCTGGAGACATATATTCGTTCAGATTGTCAGAATACCCGGCCTACTTCTGACTGATCGAACAGACCCCTTCTCGCCGATTAGGGAAACCGATCTTCTCTGTGAGAGAGACCTACGGACACAAGCAGCAATGCTACTGGTCTGCAAAAGCTGGCACAGCATGATATCTGAGTTGATTCACGAGCACGTCCATCTGACTTCGGTATGGCAAGTCGACGTCATAGCGTCTCGCTTCGAACATAGCAAGCTGCATGACGGTCGACGCCATCTTGGCACCCACACCCGCCGCATAGACGTTAGCATTCATAATCCTACCCCGAATGCCATGACCAATCTGGCTCGGATCCTGAGGTGTACTCCAAACCTCGAGATATTCACTAATAGCAATTCCTACACGACACTATCTGTAGGCTCACACCACATACCCCCTCCATTCCCCACACCTAGCGACGTCGTACAAGCCCTCTTGAGTACCAGTGCATCCACACTCCACCGTCTCGAGTGGACGTGCAACGAATGTCCGTCGTGGGACGATCTGATGACATTGTTACGCTCGTTACATGGCCTTTGCAGCCTCACCCTCGCAAACATTCACGGCTCGTACCCCGAGAAAATCAAGAAGGAGCATCTCAAACTACCTAACCTTCGGACCCTTATCTTAGGAGATAGTCCATCATTTTCACATGCATCACTCGGCAACGTGCCTCTCAATGCACTCCTAACGATGCTTTCCGACTCTTCGGACCAGCTCCCCTCCCTACAAAGGCTAGAGGGCTTCTCACCCTTCAGTCCCACGTTCTTGAGCATGCATGGTTACAAAATTCGCATAATTCGTACCGTCGCGTACACGCCCCTATTACCAGATATCATCGCTGAGTGTCCCAACCTCGAGACATTCATCACAATATTCCCCCACCAATTCTTAGATCGGCTGACACACTCGTCGCTGAGACGCATTGGAATATTCCCGATCAGCGAAGACATGGTTGGAGTCCCCGCGCAGATATTCAGCGCCTATATTATGAAGCCGCTAGAAGATCTCATGTGTCAGATCGAACAATCCGATCTCCCTAGCTTGACTCACGTTCGTCTGAGGAACGTGGGCACCCTCGGTGGTGTCATCAACTACCCTGGATTTATCCGGAAATGGCGGGACCGTTGGAACTCCAGGGGCGTCCTGTTCGATGGTAGAGACGGACACCCGTTTAATGCTGATGTTCCGGGTAAGTCGCAGCTTTCGTGGCATGATAACCATTGATCTGAATCAACTTGTAGATGTGGACGTGAGAGTTGTGATCGATTCTCAAGGGTGCCTCTGATACACTTTGCACTGACTTTTTCGTTTTCTCTTCGCCTCCTTGCTTAGTAAAGCCGCGCGATCACTCCACAGGGACACTGTTTTTTTTTTTCTTTCTTTCTCGGCATCATAAATGATATATATGTTAATAAGGCCTGAAACCTTCCACGGGCATTTGTCTCAGCGCCCGGGGAGTAATATCGCCTATTGCGTATGGCACCGGCCTGCAATGTCGCTCAAACTAACTGCTTCGTTACATCCAATTCCTAGTTATAATATCTGTGAGTCCGTCCGCGGTCCCGATGGTCATCTAGAATAGCCTATAAATATATAGCATGCGAAAATTGTCCACAACAAAGGAGTGTTAGTGCTTGGTCCATGATACTTCATAAGTTAGGTTGCCGTCTGCTAGACGTGACTAGAGGACGTTTGCCGTCTCAGCTGCTAGCAACGGACGTTAGCTGCAGTGACCAAAACAACGTTGAACGGTAGACTTACTGGTAAAAATGTGTACCATGGTGACACCCTTCGTGGTGGTAGTAGCTTAACGATTCTTGTCTTCTTGACTTCGTGTCCACGTTTTCCAAAGTAGCGTTCGGTATCGAATGACCAGTGCAAACTTCCAACTATCCAGTCAGCAAGCCCCTCGACGTAAATTGCCACGTCCCGATCGATCTTGGGACCCCACGAAGGCAATTGCCCGCGGCACTCGATAAAGCGGTCAATAGACTGCCTGCAGAGGTCGCCGACGAAATTGAAGGCACTTTGCAGGTCGATGCCCCGTTCGTTCATGATCACGTCAATCATGTTATGCGTCTGCCCCTTTGATTGCTCGACATTGTAGGAGAATATGTCCTATACCGCTTTACTATGAGAAAAGGAAGACGCAGAAACAACAGATATGCTACTGACGTTCGACCAAGTGACGAGGTCGTTAGTGGCCTCCCCTAGACTGCAAATTAACGGGTGATTCATGACTTCGTCGGGTATGTCAAGACCGTAGGCGTATTCCACGAGCGCCCAACATGGCTTGCATCCACTTGTATCGCGACGAAGTGCAATGTATGCCTCGAGACCAGGGATAAAGTTATTATGGCGGTCAGTCGCTTGCTCGTTGATTGCCTGGAAAAAGAGTTCCAAAGTCTCGACGAAGCGTTGGCATGTCCCAGGGTTGGCGGTCCTAAGAATCCGCCTATAAAAGCTAGTTAAGTGGATCGTGAGTACGTGCGTTGCCAGGGGGGGAAGTCAAGGACTTACCTCCGGGTCATCCGACCCAGCCGGACATTAGAGTGATATGTGTACGGATGATGCAAGGAATTCATAACGACGTTGGCCACTTCTGTTATGGACCGGTTGCCCATGTCGTCTGACAGATTGTCAAGATGAAAGAGCCAATTCAGAAAATCGCTAACGACACGGAGTTGCGTATATTCGGCCTTAGGGTAGCACATTGCAGTGAGCTGGCCGGCCTTCAGTCCGTGAAAGGAACGGCGAGTGCTTTCGTCGAGGTTGTCACTCCTAAACAGCCACCTCTCAGACTCTGCGGAGAGCCTCTTTTGATGCGTGCTACTCCGTAATTTGAATGTGCAGTGTGACACGAGGTCAGGGATAACGACCTTAGTGGGGGAAGAAGGGCATAACGTGGATGAAAACATGGCGAATGCGGTGGACGAAAGGGGTGAAAGGAGCGTCTCTTATAGTTTGCCGAGACAACGGATGGATAAAGTTCTGATTGCCTGCTAGCCTGGTCGCCGCACGACTTCTAGCGACCTCAAGCATCTCTGAATCAGCAAGAAAGAAAGACAAAGGTAATGACCACAACTTTACGGGATAGGGGCGGCAGTGATCGGGTAGGAGTCGAGTGGCTGAGCATAATCCATGCCCGCTTGAAGTCCATTTTGGGTTTCTCCCCGGACATTCGGACATTCCGCTCTCTTACTGTGTACTTACCTCCATGGTCGTACCGGAATTGTCACAAAAGCTGGTTCAAGATAGGTTCACGTCATTTCAAGGCACGAAACCTTGGGAGACAGACGGTGAGTGCCAGGCCCCGGTGATGTGATGTATTCGGTGAATGATCACTAGCAAAGGCTCGTCGCCCCTACTCGCTGAAACGACGTGTGGGGAAAGACTGCACCTCGTGCCAGTGTTTGGTATCTATGTCCACCGAAGGGATTAGTGAATTAAGACCGGTCTGCGCGTGACAATGAAGCACGGAGGACGGACACACGGCGATGACGAGCCCGGCGTGTCGCTACAATGGTACTAGTACGATCCGTTCCTGGCCGCGCTGCACCATGAAAAGCTGAACGCCACAAGTTCTAGCACTGCACCAGAAAGACCGATCAGTGAGATCACGAAAGGGGGGGAAAGGATTTGATTCACGGTACGGAACATCCCCCCATAATTTTGGCAGGCCCATCTGGGTGACGAAATTCCACGCGCGGTGTTCCCGATAATTATTCTCAACGCTGTGTTGTCGTCGCCGGCATTATTCGAGCTAGAAGGCCAGTAGGGACCAAGATGCTTATGTAATGTGTCCGCAGTCCCTTTTTGGGCGTCCAGTGGATTGGGCTTTGCACCGCGCCGACGGAGTGCTGCACTAGAGGGATATCGATACACTGCCGAGGCCGTCTTGTGCACGACATTCATTGCGAATTACTTTCCATGAGGAATCCCGTGAAATCGACTAGCTCCCCTCTGCCACCTACTAGAAGATCGTTCGGCGTCCCCAATGCGCTAGGGATCCAGCTCCACGGAGATGCTAGTCCGCCGTCTGCAAGCTGGGATGATGAGCAATCTTCGATAGCGTCTACGTCACGGGTTCAGCCCAGGACAAGCCTCCCGTCTGGGCACGCGGTTAAGTCTCCAACCTCTGAGCGCCCACCAATTCCTAGCGCGCTCCATGGCGGAGAGTCGGGTATGACGCCTCTCCCCTTTCTGTCCATGACAGTTTTGTCCATCGTCAGTTTCATACCCGTCGTGTCGTATTCCTGCTGAGCCATTAAATAGACCATGCTTGGGGAGTTCTTGTCTGCTAATGTGGCCATGCCATTTCTGCTATTCATGGTGAAGGGTGCGCGCACTGAGACAGGTATCATTTCCGGGCTGCGATTCATATCGTTCCCTAGGGTTCCATGAGTTTGAAGACGAAGCGGACGTTGCCTTTTATACAGGTGTACTAGGTGCGGTCGTCTAACACCGTTCATGAACAGCCTTCTCATCGCCGTCCAGTGGCCGCATTTTTCTTCACTCAGTTTTTTACGTCTCTCCTATGGGCAAGTCTGGTAGCTCCCCTTCCCTTTTCAGAGTCTCATGCAACTGTTTCTCGGTTCAGGCCACCGTCGCTGAGCGTCATGGTCGGCGAATTGTCCTGACACTCTCGTTGTTTGGTAGCGCAGCTACTGTTACGATTTTCGGCACGTGCACTTCTCTCCGACAGGCACTCGTCACTCGTCTTCTCCAGGGTATCTTTGCGGGAGCCGTTGGGGTTGCGCGTGGAACTGTCACGTCGGTGACCGATATCACAAATGACGGACGAGCATATGCGATCTTGGGGTGCGGGCTATGATTACCTTGAAAACGAAAAAATCGAACGCTCAGTTCCTTCACAGTTTCTGCTGGGGCATCGGTGGTGTAGCAGGTGCAATCATCGGGGGGTCGCGTACGCTATCCACCCGTGACATTCAACTTTTGTGATTGACCAGTTTTTTAGTCGAACAACCTGCAGAGAAGTGGCCGGGAGCTTTCGGACAGGTACATCTTTTGGTAAAGTACCCGTACCTTCTTCCTTGCGCCGTTGCTGGGAGTATTACTATGATTGGTCAGTCATCTCTTCGGCTGCTACCCAATTGCTTTTAAAACATCCTAGGTTCGTTCTTGTCCTTGTTCCTGGGTCGCGATGGAGGACCAAGAGGTGGTGCGATTCGCTTGCCTCTAGAAAAAGCTGCAAATCAACCATCGGCGATACCCGAAGAAGATGCCGATACAGTCGACCCACAAAGTAGGGAGTCGTCATCAGGCATTATAGCATCGTTGAAGAAGATATGGCCAAGTCGACTACCGTGGTTCCTTTCGTCATCGTCACTGTGCTTGAGAACTAAAAAACCTCCCGCAACATCTGTTCCTCTTTTGTCGTCTCCCCGGCACCAACGGCACGCTCATGCAGTTCGATTCAGTGGATCGGCCTATGGGTACAACGGAAGTCATAGGCTCACTAGTTCACTGACTCGCGGTAGCATGGAGAACAGACTGAGGCGACGAAGGGAGTACTATGAAGGAGGACTGTTAACCAATCGTGATTATTCAGACCTCAATTTTACCCAGAAGCTTTTGCTGGCGAATGAGAACACGGTGACAAATATTGCCGATCTTTGGGTTGCGGCCGCGATGAATGTAGACAAAGAGGATCTATACTCAGACCGTGAGGTATTTTCAGGGGAAGGCGGAGTATTTCATGAGTACGAGCAGCAGAATACTTCCGGGTTATTATACTCGGACCCCACACCCTACGACGCCCACACTATTCCGCATGATGGCATCATAGCATATCGTTCATCCCCCGGCGTTCGAAGTATATTCTCTCATCCAGGCGTGCGCACGCCGTCTGCCGTTCTCGATGCACTGGCTCGTGCAGAAACGGCCTGGGGATCCTCTGCCCCCGACCAAACCCACGCAGGCAACACGGAGGACGACACTGACAAGACTCCGTCACTTGCATCGCAACTGCCTATCCCCATTATCATTCAGTATGGCTTGCTAGCACTTCATAGTACTACGCATGATCAAGTTTTCTTGTCGTATCTCGTAACGTGAGTAGCGTTGCTCTTCTCTTGTTCCCGTCCTGACTATGTAAAGTGACTATCAATTCGGAGGTCTTAACCTCAATCCCGCCGACTTTTCACAGCTCAGTATGTCTTCCTGATAAACGTTCTAGCTTTATTGCTAAGTACAAAGGTCATAGTTGCATTAATGTGTTTTGCACAGATCGTGTATCAATTTTATCTCTACCCGTAAGCACTGTCTTTCCTCGTGCACCAGCTACGTGCTCAAATGGATCGAATTATGCAGGAATATCGGGCACGTACATTTACTGCGTCGGGATCATACGACTAATCCTACTGCAGACCACCCAGGGGGCGTTTCTCCCACCTCTCTATGTTTCGCCTAGGATCGTTGTTGTTTATTCCAGCGTATCTAACTGTAACCATGTACCGCGTTCTTGCCGGCCCTTCCGCTGAAAGTAACTTCATCTTGTTGTCTGGTATGTGTCCACCGAACTTTGTGCGGCCTCGTTTTGATTTTCTTTGCCTGAAGCTCTTGCTGTAAGCACGTGAGTACCTTCTCCAATTGCAACTGGTTCGATTGTAAGGCTGACCGTGCTGAAGTGCTGTGCGCTTTTGCGGCGTTACTTTTGGATACACCGCCGTGTCTATCCTTCTCAATTACAGTGTGTTTATCTGCTCAACCCCATTCGGACTATCTCTTAAATCTTCTTCAGTGACGCCACCACAAGCTGTAGGTTTCGCCAATGGTGTAGCGCAGAGTATTGTGAGTCTCGCGCGCTGTATTGGGCCTATTCTGGGAGGCTATGTGAGTGTGCAGGTTGTTTCATGACGAGATTATGCTGAATCTATTTAGCTCTGGTCCTTAAGTACCCAGAACGACCCTTCCGGTTTCCCGATGGGATTCTTTGCCTGTTCAGGTGCATGTGCAATCGCTGTGGCCCTTAGCCTTTTTATTCGATGAGCATTGTCCACTTCGGCCTGCTTTTCCGTAGCATTTTGGTGTCAAGACGATCACATGTATCATGTATCATAGAAGAGCAGAGGAATGTGCTGAGAGTCTCCTCTTCCCTACCGCGTTACATCTACTTGGCGTTCGTTCTCAGGGAAATCTAATCCACCAGTCGGCCAGAAGCACTTAAAGTGTGAATGTCAGCTTGTTGAATGACTCTAAGTGGTGACGCTGAGACTCTTGAAGTTCGTTGATCGTTCAAAGGATTTGTTGTTTGTACTGCTTCAATCTTTAGAAACGAAATTTTTAGAGGGGAAAATAATCCGATGATGGCCTAAGCCGATATGACCCTTAAGCGTCATGAGCCGGTCCGTCAAAATGCCTAGTCCTACCCTATTGCCCACACCACATTTAGAACCGTGGCGCCTTCTGATGTCTCTCATTTTACTGTGAGCGTAAGTGGTGGGATGTTGGTCGTTCTATGTACATTGGTCGGTGGAGGGATTACGGTGCGCAGCTGTACACATTGTAGATTTATGTAGCGGAGACACAGTCAGCGAAGAGACAAGCACCATGACAGTCGAAGATGAATCGATGATGATCGATAAAGCTTTAAGGTTCATTGCACAGTAGTTCAACTTAGCTCGCCAGATTGCATCTTCGCAGTGACAACGAACTCAACGGTTGTTGTCTGCAAGAAGCCTGGCAAGTATGCAAAATAAATTCGTGTATGCAACTGGCTTAGCAACGACATGCTGATAGGACAGGAGAAATTCTGTGGCTCCGTTGCACATTACACCCATGAACACGGTCTGCTGGTGACCGTATTGCCACAAGCACTGTAAGGGGAGATGAGAAAACCTGCCAAAGGACAGACAGTCTATCAGCAGAATAATCATTCAGGTATTGAGCGCAATGGCGCAGTGAAGATGCGACATTAAACAAGCAGCTTCAAAGACCGAGTGCTGGGGTCTCAATGCCATGTCGTAGGTCGCTTGCGCCACACCTGCCGCGGAGCATTCAGTATACGCCACCCAGATATCAATTTATCTTCGTGCGAAGAACTGTGTTCCTCCGTGAGGGCATCCTGTGCTGAATGAGGGAGGCCATATGATGATTCCTAAGGTCCAGTACTATTCATGGAAGCGCAGTTATTCCCACAGCGCTGATGGACGTTGAGGGGAGTTAGAGAATTTCGAAGCTGATATGGATACTCGTAAGGCACCAGAAGTTTGTAGAGTCGAGTCCACTGAGCGAACGGAGATTTTATATCCAGCGCGTACCTTGTGCCATGTATATCCTGGGGGTGACGAGAGAATGATTCGTGAACCACAACTGCCATGTGGCGATGGTGAGCTGATGGACGGCCCGAAAACGATCGATACCATATCCATTATCGTACATGCAGAGAGAAATTTCTTAAAGGCAAGGACTTAATTAATAAAAGGAGCGTGTAAGATATTCAGCAATTGTGCACATTACGCCTTCTCGTCTGCTTTTTCATAAACGTCAGGGGTTTCTTGGACTGTCCCCCCGTGTGCGATCTTCTCGAGGGCATCTTCACCATCGAAAATGGCAGCGGTCTCTTCCAATGTCCTGTTCTTGGTTTCGACTAAGAAGACCCACAAGAACACAAACTCGACTGCCAACCAGCAAACGTAGACGAGCTTCGGAAGATGTTAATGCGGAGAAACGAAGAAAAGAGTTGACTCGAAGCAACTCACGTAGTACCTCCACCCAAGAGCGGCTAGGGCGATGGGGTTGACATACTGGTTGAAGATAAGAGCCACAGAGATGACAAAATTGAAGACATTGAAACCCTTCGCACGTAGAGGGAACGGAAGAATCTCTACGGTGTATGAAACGATGAGGGGAGTAAATGCGATGTCGTAGGCGGCGAAGAATAGGAAGACGAAGGCGACGACGGCATGGCCAGAGGCAGCTACTCCGTGCTCACTGTATTCTGCGAAGCAAATGGCTTGTGCGGTGTAGAACAAGGTCATCAGAGCGGCGGAGGCCAAGAAAAGGAACCGGCGCCCAAGTCTATTGACCATGAAGGCAGCCAGGACAGCCCAGAACAGATTCCAGACTTGCAGAAGGCCGTTGATGAGCAACTGAGTGCTCGAGCCCGTAATGCCAATTTGAGTGAAAACCTGGTTCAGGTAGTACGAAATGAGACCGTTCCCAGACCACTGCGAAAAGAAGGCCAGAGCGACGATAATTCGCATGCGTTTAAGGTTGCCCCTGGTGGCAATGAGAGACTTCCAGCCGACATTGGCAGCAACTGTCATAAAGGTATGTTTGCATACTAGAACTCGGCACCTACGTGCGACGTACCGCTACGGTCAAATTCAATGGCAGCCTTGATTTCTTGGAATTCGTACTGAACGAGGGGATCCTGCCTTAACCGGCCTCAGGCTCATATACATCACACGCGAGTGCAAAAGATACGTACTCGTCACCATCGGCATGGTAGTAGGCCAAGGTACGGAGAGCCTCGGCATCCCTACCTCTACTAACTAACCAACGAGGAGACTCTGGGCAGAACAGAACCAATGAAAACTGCAAAGCCGCGGGTATTCCCTGCAACAAGGATGGCAGACGCCATGCCCATGTGTTATTGATTCTGAACGTTCCATATGTGGCCCAAGCCGCACTTGCGATTTTCGTCATCAATTTTTGGGCGCTCCACGGGAACAGGACAGAAACACCCACATAATTGCGCCGGAATACCAAAGAGAATTGTACAAGGATGTCAGGGGGGAGCGGTACTCAGGATACGCGAGTTCGGTGACAAGCATAGGCGCAGCATTAGCTATTACGAGCAACTTGAGCTTCCGATATTTCCTATGATATCGGAAGAACCTCACCAGCAAAAGTCAAACCAAAGCCAATCAAGAACCGAGCGCCGATAAACATGCCAACTGATTGAGAAGCAGTTTGCAACGCTGTGGCAACAAGCATGATGGTTGCACCAAAAAAGACCGTCTTACGGCGGCCGACGCCATCTGAAAGGTAAGGAGCGAAAGGGTAGCCTGCCAAAGCGCCGATATTCTGAAACACATTGAAAAAATAACCATAGATGGCTGAAAGCGACTTTGCTCACCTGGATTGCATTGAGAAGGCCCAACCTTCCCTTTGACGGGTGGTTAAAGTCATTCTGCCATTGTTGAAGAGACTGAAGACCATTCATCATACTTCCATCGTAACCATTGGTTGAAGAGGTGATCAGTCTGCCAAACCATGTGTTAGAAATGGCAATAACGAAGAGGCCAAAAAGAATGCACAGGAGAACGATCCAAGCATTGAGGATGATGATGCTGTTGGGGACACCAGATGAACAACGCTAAGCGGATGGTGATAGAATGTCGACACCGACCGCTTGTTGTTGAACCACTTCCTGTTAGGATTGAGGAGATGTGCAAAGGAAGTATCTTGGGCAGCACCAGCAGCCGCAGGACCTGCACCCATATCGTGTCGCGACGTCCGTTAATGAGAGAAGAAGCAGTCGGGGAATGGGATATGCAGCAGCGAGGAAGTAGACGGTTGGGAAGCCGACTTAAGGGTGGAATGACCGCTGGCAGGTTGAACCGTCCCTGAACAGAGGATTTTTTGCCAAGTTACGGTGCGTTCTTCGCGAGTACTTATGCCGAGGAGACTGGGGGCTTTGGGTAGCCATCACTTTTTGGACGGTTCTCCACTGGGAAACGGGGTCACATTGTTTCGGCTAAACTGATTTTTCTGAGCGCACCTTGAGCGTCCGAATGCAGGATGGCGGGCACGATGGGCAACGGAGAACCCATCCCGATCCCCATGACCCTCCCGGACCCAGCGATCGAAACAAGGCAAGCTTCCCTCCCTGAGGACTTCGCGGAAGCTCACTTTCCGAGACCGGTCGACAAAGACTACATTTTAGAACCCGTGCACATGGTTTTTGAACTCTGTTTCCCCGCACCGCCCGAGTCAATTGTCCCTCCTCTCCAGGGCGATGATGTCTTCCCTCCTCATCCTGAACAAACCTGATAAAAGTAGTGAGCCGGCAGTCGGACACAGCCTTCAAACTACCAGGCCCATCCACCTCTTCGAAACGTCTCCATCACGACAGCGGCCACTAAATAACACCGAGCTACCACCGAGTGTTGCCTTCATTCCGTCTTTGTGATGAAATCTGTCCAATATGATTGCCGTGCTTTGCCCCTTATTGCCCGTGCACGCGACAGAAATAGAGAAGCCTGCGGAATGTCCATGCTACTAATAAACTCGGATAAGATGCGTATCTAACATAGCATGCGTGCAGACCGGGCGCGGGTGATCTTCGGTGGAAATAGAACCTCAGACAGAGTCGAACCCACCCAGGTGTTCTCCTATCCATATGATCAAAAACAACCCTCTCTAAAACCGCCGCAGCAAATCTCTGGCAGAGACATCGTCATCCCTGGACTGATATTCACCGACACCTTGTCCAGCACTCGTTTCAGAAACAGGCTGAGGAGTAGGGTCGTCCCGCTTCCTCCGAAATCCCCAGTTTCTGGCTAAATTTGCCAGAGTACTCGTAGCCGTCTGCGCCGGTCCGCCCGTAAATCCAGATACTAACGGTGAAGACCGCGGTACATGATGTGAAGTGGTCCGTCGTCGACTCAGGAAGTTTGACATCCCATCTGTCATAGACCCCACGGGTGACGGTGGTCCTGCCGGCGATGACGTCTCATGAGACGTAGTTATTGATGATTCCAACGCATTTTCAGTGAGTGCTGTTGTCGCAATAGCCTTTACTATTGTAGGTGAAGTCGACGCTGCTGCCAGTGTGGGCAATCTGACTGCGGAGAACTTCGATGATGTTGACCCCCGGGAAGCACGGGAACCGGGACGCAGAGGAGTGGGCGCATGTGGACTGTGTGCATGCGGTGTTGAACTCGCCTGCTGAATTGGAGTTGGTACGGCTGGTGTTGTTGTAGTGGCGTTTACGGCGGAGTGTTCATTGTGGGGGAGTTCCTTGCCAGATGGGGTATCTTTCAGTGGCGGATCTCCCGACGGGGTGATTATCTGAACTGAATCTTCAGGTAATTCAGATGGCGCTTGTGCAAGGAGACGTGATAGTGAAGAAGGGCCGGCTGAAGGGGTGGAGTTTGCCCGTGGACGGGAAGGAAAAAGATGCGACGTGGGTGGTTGCGTGGCGCTGAACGAATCCTCGACTTCTGCTTGAGGCGGGCCTGGCAGGATGGAAGGCGGATCTACTAAGTGCGAAGGTCTTCGGGTCGCAGATCCGGGATCCGAAAGGGCAGAAACCTTGCGCGCGTCGCTCTTGCGTTTGTTGGTCTGGCCATTTTGTGTCCAATCTTCAACTTCCAGCATGTAGTATTTTATGCCGTCCCCCAACCCGTAAGGGTTGCTACTAGGATCCTGGTGATAGTTACAGTCAGGTCGTCGCGCGCACAACAAGCTCCGCCTCACATTTTGATCCACCACTCGCTCAGTGATAGATGTGATCCTAGCGACGATCCATTCGCGGGACTTGAGTTGTTCGCCCAGATGACCGGTTGCTTGCAGAAAGTAGTGAGGGAACGACACTAAATGATTAGTGTCGGCGTAAATGGTTCCCAGTTGTTGAAATAGGAAATACACACACCATTGAAGGCTGCCCACGGTTTCGAGGCAGAGTTTCTGGTCGGGAGAAACAACGCAAGATCACCTCTGGTGAAATTTCGGAAGGTTATTTTGCTTTTCGCACGCTCCCGGTACTCCTTGCATTGTTTCTGCCATTTCCTGATGACAGAACCCGTCTTGGCAACGCTTTCTAGGAAGTGGTCATGATCAAACGACCTTAGAGTCTCCACCGCACCAACAGTGTCGGAGGTGTCGATGGGAGAGGGCTCCTCTAGAATAATGCTGTTGCGCGGATGTGGCGAGAATGTAGACTCGGCCAAATTATTATGGCTCTGTTTAGCGTTAGGATGGACAGTCATCGTTTGTAACATCGACAACGCCTTGCAATGCGTGTTCCGGAACGCAATTGCGACGTCTAGAAGTTGCGCTACAAACCGACTGCTGTCCTCCAGACGCTGCTCGAAGTCGGACTGCGACACACGACCCGCCATCAGGTCATCGCGAAGTAGACGTTCGACGTGTTTGGCCTCTCGAAGCTCGTGCTCCACTCGTTGCAGTTCCTCTCGCAAACCTATGGCGTCTGCATTCGCCAAATCTGCGACGGACTGCGCGCCCTTCAGTTGTCTGGTCATATCTTCGAGCTCCGCTCGCAGTTCCGAAAACTGGTGTTCCAGAACAGCACGGTCACCATCGGCTTCTGCTATATGATCGCGCAACATCCGATCGTGCTCTGTCGCCTGAGCTCGCAGTAGCCTCTCCTTTTCCAGATCAGATTCCCTCAGCATCCGGTTCACCTCGTCGTTCTCCGTGCGTGCAACGCGTATCTGGGCTTCCAAATCCTCCCCTCTCGATCGTGCCGCCTCTAGGTTTTGAAGGGTTGTCGTTTGTTCCTCCAAAAGCTGCGCAATCTTGGCCGCGTTCTTTGTTTCGAGTACCTTCACTTCCTCCGCCTGAGCACGCACCTGTGCCAGCTCCTGTCGCAGCATGTCTGCCGCCTTCGCCTGCTCGATTGCATCCGCCAGAGCCCTGCTACGCTCGTATCGCTGGTTCTCTACATCTTGTACCAGCTCTGCGTTCCGTCGCTCTAGAACTTTTCGTGCTGTTGCCTCACTCTCAATCTGTGCACGTGCTTGATGCAGCTCGCGCTCCAGTGCATCCATCCGCTCACGTTCAGATCGCAGTGTGGTCTCGGCGCGTTGCAGTTCATCGCTTAGTTTGGACAGCTCGGCCTGAAACGACACACGTTCCTCTTGAGTAACCCTCTCCTGCGCTCCTTTATCGTCTTCAGCTTCCCGAAGACGTCGAGCGAGTTCTTGAAATGCCAATTCATCAGCTTCAGTGACTACAAACAATGAGTTACAAAGTTGTCTTCCCCATAAGAGGGACGTACGCCTTCGTCGTGATGCCGATAACCAAGACGCCGACAACACTACGAGAAACGTGAGTGATCGAACAGCCATGGGTGAGACGTGCTCAACCCACGAGAACGTTCCGCTATTCTGTCGAAACCAGATTCTAAGTTGTCCATTTTTTGTACGTGCTTTTCAAGTGCTTGGCGGGCTTCTTGAACAGATGCGAGCACCGCGGGACTGGAACTCGATCGAGCAAATTCTTCCAGATCCTGTAACACCTTGAAGAACGCTAGATGACCGGATGATGAAGCTCTTAAAACCATTCCAAGACTAAGGAACTGCAAACCAACCATCTACATCCTCCCTTTCCAATGAGTACGGTTGATTCTTCCCTCCAGTCGGGGAAAAATCGATGGTGGGAACAGGGTCTTCCATCCCCTTTGTGTCGAATGGCAATTGGCCATATACTTCTCCACGATAGATTTGCCTTCGTTTTTTCTCGCTCGCTCTAAAGGCTCAAGGGTGATTTGGTCAGGGTAGAAAGTATGTAAATTAGCAACGAAACCCACGAAAGCTTTGCCATAACCTCTAATATCGACTGTGCGCGTTGATAGAAGAATCGTGCTAGTCAAATTGGTTAGTTAGCTTGCTGAAGCATACGACACTTGAGAACACACAGAACTCCTTCCGCCGCACGATCTCGATGACCGTCGCGCCGTACGCATATAGCATGTTGTGTAGTCGATGTATGTGCGGGAAACTATTCTTCGCTCGGAATTTAGCCTGTAGCTGTGAGAGTGTCACAGGCAACTGGACGAGGTCGACATTCAGCGTGCTTATGCTTTGAAGGGCGGTTATGCATTGCTCCGTATAGTCATTCTGAAATAGCTAAACCAATGTTTTTCCTGTCAAAAGTACAACTATACACACCTTGAACTGCGTGATGATCTCCACTTGTCTTCTAAGAATGTTATCAAGCTGCTTGATTTCTGACGTGTGTTCAGCGTGATAGGTACTATCGTGAATCACCGTGGGCATACCTTGTAGCAGGGTGTCACTGTCACTTGCAGGGCTCTCAAGTGCAGCTGTAACTTCCACAACCTTTTCGTAAGCATCATGGAACCGTCGAGCGGATAACTCTGCTTCCTCGATGATCCTAATATAATTCAGGCACCCGTGCAGATCCAGCCGCAGTGCACTCACTTAACGTTCGTCACAATTCCGCGTACAGAGTCCGTTCCGTTCTTTAGCCTTGTCACTGACTTCTCTGCTTCTGAGAACTGCGAGCACAGGTCATCTGTGGAAACCCGAATGTATGAACGTCTATCAAAGCCCACAGGAACAGGCACTAATGAAGAACGGGACCCACCATGCGTCCGTTTACACGTTTCGGCAACTTGCTTCATTTTAACACTCAATACATAATCACCCAATGTGCGCCGCCTCCCTCCATTCTCGATTGCCTTCCTGAACGCAGGGGACATGAACTCGACGTGCACCTCCACCCGCCCTATGATCTCGAGGTCTGCATCGACACTTGCGAGCGAAACTGCCTGTCTTTCTAGATCTTGACTTGTGACCGCCGCAATCCCATCGAAAGCGTCCGTGATGCTGAGTACATTCAACTCAAGACTGCCAAAAGCGATTTTCATAGCTTGGTGTTGCTTGTGGAGCGTTGCGATGGTGCGATTGACGTGCTCAAGGAAGACTTGGGCACTGCGAACGTATGAGGCGGCAAGCTGAGAGGGCTTATAGGGTGGCGTTGCTGAGAGAATTTCTGAGAACACAGTCGAGCCTTTCCTATTGAAAAAATGAGATGAAGAACACACCCTCGATTGGAAGCAGCAAAGGCGGCTCGACTCGAAGTTCCTTCAGGACATCCTGTAGGTCGATATCGAGGTAATACTTGTTGAATACATATATGGTCTTTTCCTCCGAGATGAGCATAGTCTTTCTGACATAATATGAAGTAAAAACGCACTTGATCATAAGCACCGACCAGTTCACGGACGTTGTCGGTCCGTAGGCGTGTGCCGTCCGAGAGGTATGCGAGGATAGCATCCTGATCCACTCCTGTCTCCTGTTGTAGAAAAAGTTCCAAATTCCCTCTCCTTCACCAGGCGAACCAGATGACATGAGAAATTTGCGGACAGTTAGACCACACGCTTGCTCACCTTTCGATATCCCGAAGGGTGGCATTGACCTGGCGGGGCGTTAGCATGGGGGCCCTATCGCAACTACAATCCAAGGCCAGTTCGTAACATACACACACACCTGAAATGACTCTCCATCCTCAGCACGACATATCTGAATCATAATAAGACGTCAGGGCAATAAAGAAAATCCGAAAGTTAGGTGCAGGTTGCCGCGTGCGTAGTGGCGACCGCCTACAACCACATCGCTGTATCCCACAAAAGGAAATATTGCTCCTATTGCACGCCCCACTGCGCAGAAGGGCTGTCACATCTACTAAAACCTAATAGCTACACGAGGACATGAGGACCTTGGCGTCCTCTTCGTAAAAATAATGAAATGTACGATCGCGCGTTCGATGGTTAGCTTGTTTAGTCTACGTCGTCACTATCGTCCTCCTTTTCGCCCACCGGCTCATCGTCATCGGCGGACACCACCTCCACACACCAGAACATATCGGTTATTGGTTCATCACTTTCTTCCTTCCCTCCTCTCGTGCCGCACACGAAACGAATTGGCTGCTTATCCCAGTATTTCATCAAATCAAAAGTTATGCCCGCTGGAAGCCGGAGGATGATGTCCGGGTAAAACTCTAGGAATCCATAGCAGAAATCTATTGTGATGATGTCCTGTATGGATGCGTGAATAGGTTACAGAGATAGGCAGGGAAATTCGAAGGGGACGCACATCGGGGCCAAAAACTAGATCCTTGCGGTTCGTCTCCTTACTAAAATACTTCTTTCGCTCGCCCGGTGTCCGAAGGGGAAACACTGCTCGGTCGTCCTTGTATGTCTGGGCCACCTTGAGATTGTTTTTGGTCGGGGACATGGAAGTCATGCCAAGCTGGGATGTGTCGTCTGAGATGGACGTGCGAGGTGGAAATTCTCCCTGTCCTCCCGGCGCGTGATCCACGCGAGCATGCATGAAATGAGGCACGGTCGCAACCAGCGGCGAGAGTGCCCATGGCTTCGTATCCGACGTAAGGTCATGCTCCAATGCAGGATCTACAAACCTTCCTTGCAATGTGAGCCACCGTTCCGTCGCCAGATATGTACCAAGGACCGCTCACTCACTTAGCAAACTGAAGAGCAAGACTAGACCCCCATGGCAATCTCAATGCCCTGTCAAATGTATTTCCGAGCAGAATCTCGTTCGCAGAGCGCGGCTGGAGAAACCTCCCTTGAGTGCAGTTGTGCGTGTGACCAGAGCCCCAGCGTGGCGTGTACTCACCCTTCACCTGCACGCTCCAAGTTATTCCTTTACGGTCCGGCCGTTGGAAATACTCGCTGTACGACGGCTGCCCGCGCGAGTTCCTAAACCCCTTGATGTATATGGCAACTTGTCCTTCGAACTTTTCAGAGTGAAAAGGGTGGGCCCTGCCCGTGTTTACAAGTTCGGTGATGTCTTGAAGATCTTCGACACAAGTTCCAGCACGGACGCGTAGTCCAGGCATTACCACCGTAAGTCAAGGGAATGCTAGATAAGTCAGTTGACTCGAAGTAACCGCAGCACGATGGTCAGGGTTCTCTGGCGGCCTTCTTTTGTACGCCACTACTACTTTGGCTTGGCAGTACCAGTCCTGTGATACACCGGTATTGGGCAATGGACGTCTCAACGTCATAGCACCACATAACAAGAAAATTTATCAAAGTGCTCCTACTTGATGGCCAAAGCGATCCACTGACATTGTCTCACTCCTCCGAACCACGACGCTAAAGCTGCAGAGATGTGAGACAAGCTCGATAACCGGTACATATGTACGTCCACGCTGGAGATGTATATAAATGACATCCCTGGATCAGTGCACATAGCGAAGCGGCGCGATTCCGCGGCGGTGCGTCAATTACTGGTATACGTAGTTTGCTCGGAATGTGCGAAGTGCAGGAGGAAGAATCAGAGAAAAGTATGGTATAAACCCAGCAAAACCAGCACCATGCCATCCATACCCGATAGATACAGCAAGAAAAAGAAGACTTTAAGCCCGATAACACAAAAGATCATGTCAAAGAAAGCAAGAACGCAAGCAGAACACTCAGCAGCATAATGCCCACGTGTGGTATACCCGTGCGTGCGAGGGCCATATTGGAAACATTCACCGTCTGGGCATAGTCAGCCCCACAGGCGTTGTCTAGACTCTTTGCAGCGCTCTCGTATGTCTGCTGCAAGCTACCCAGTAGTGTACCGTCGCTGCCGTCTAAAGCGCCGGCATACATCGCCATCAGCTGCTTTGTACACTCGTTACAAGCGCTGGTAGTAATCCCAACCAGTGGTCGACCGAGAGGCAGCAGGTAGAACCAATAACTCGACGGATCGGAATTGCCTACGGATTCGAGGTAGCAGTACGCATTTGTTGCCGTGTCGACCTGGCACGAAGTGTTCCTCATGAGATCATATGCCTGAAGAGCTGCAGCATTCCAAAAGTCAAACACATTTTGCTACCGACTTGTCCTGTACTTACCAATGAGCGTTTCAGCAGCCATTGCGTTCTGAGCGCCGAGGTCTTCCACACAGGAGGACTGCAACGCCGATGCAAACCACGCCATGTTGGTGCTACATTGATCCTGGCTAAGGTCGGTGTTACATGTCCCCCAAATGTCGATGTTCATTTCCGTGATGTTATTCTGGGCCTGCTTGGGAAAGGGGGGATGCGAGTCGATCAGTGTTTAATGTTAGACGGGAACAGTAGTAGTACCTCTTGGAACACCTGCGAGTGCGTGACGAGAAGGGAAAACGGTCGACATGACCGGAAGGGTAACGTCTGTGTCATGTTAAGGAAGAAACTATAACATTCTGTCGTAGAAAAGTTGGTAGAGAGTGTCGTGTCAAAGGGTTGAGGAAATGGTGTTGGAAGCGTGGGATTCTGAGGGACAGGAGGAACAGTCGTGGGTGCCGCAGCACGACGGACCAATGAGGGGGAGGTAGTGTGCGGAGGGTGTGAATGACCACTGTGAGGGCTCCAGTCGAATATCTTCTCCGTCCACTGGTCCCATTTATTCTCCGCGCCGGGTATCAGAAGGTCGAACGCCGCAGGATGAGTGAGAAAGCGGGTCGTGGCTGCGATCAGAATGAGCGTGAGCGGGACGAGGAGGACCGACCATCGAAGTCGGCGTGCAACGGCGTGTTTTGAGGGTGCAGGAGTGACAACTGGTGCGAGTGGAGGTACGGTTGCCGGCACGAGAAGTCCGTCCGAGACGAGGTGCACGGGTGACGGTGGTCTGGTTTTCGGGGGAACGGGTGATGGGGGAGGGGTAAACATAAACGTCGAAAGTGGGGGTATAAGTTACAAACGAGTGTTGGTTCGAAATGAGCGTCGAGGAGCGTCGAGTCCGAGAGACTGCGCTCCGGTAGTATGGGAGGGTAGAAATAAAATAGACGACTTGTCGACCTGAGCGAGTATGAGATTGGCACACTCAAGCAGAGGGGGAAGAACGTTTGAGTAGCGCTCACCGTGGATAATTTTTTCGTTCAAAAAGCAGGCTAGCTAATTTCATCGGCGTGGTAAAGCGAGGGCACGATCAGAGCACCGCGGCTGCAGCGGATGACATGAAGACGATGATAGCCGAATAACTCTAGTTGGGGGGGTCACTGATTGGCTCCATCCAAAACCTCCTCACGGCCTCTCAAACGCCCTCAGCGCTAACAAGATCAGTCCAGAGGGTGATCAGTGTGCTACGTGCACATGTATCGGACTCGCTGCAACGAATACATTGCAGAGGTTCGTCGAGCGAGGAGGGGTGGCAACGTGGGTTCCATACAAAGAGGGCATTTGATGACATTTGAGGCTACACGCCAAGTAACTGAACGACTTATCATGCAGACCTGACACTCGGTTAACCTGAACCATCTCATGTCATGGCAGCCGTCAACCGTCACAAAGGAGCGTAGTAATTTCCCTCTCCTATGCAGGGAGAAATGGTTGTGAGGAAATTACGGCCGAGTCCACTTCTTGTCGTGCTTGCCACTCAAAATGCGCGGCCTGAACCGTGCCTTGCCTGTAACATGTACATAGGATAGAATAGAAGTGCCATGGCATGAGACTCTGTTTCCTCCGAAGTACATAGAATTCGCCGCTATTCTCGCGTGAACGCTTACTTGCACAGTGATTTTTCTCTAAATGGCTGCTATGGTGTCGCAAAGGCGGAGAAAGACTTGGCGTCAACTCTCGAGGTTTCGACCTCGAAGGAATAATGAATGTCGCCACGGTATTATCTCCGTCATAACCATTGTATCGGCTCCCCTCTTCTAATCTACCCGTAGGGCTCGTCGATTTCCACATATTCCTGGTCCAGGCCCTCCTTTCACTGAGGGGGCGTCCATACAACTGGTAAACGTTTGCGCGGCTCCCACAGCAGTACTCAGTCACCGAATTTTTCTCTTTCTGTTCACGATGCACATCACACGTATGAGGTCAGCCTTCGCGGCGAATTTGGGGCGACGACTTGACTACTGTCTATGCACTATGCAGACCAACTTGTGAGCAATCATCCACACTCGTGTTGGACGCAAGCGCGAGTACGACTAAGGTGATAGACACTATCAATGCAGCAACACTCGACACAATCATCGGCGAGCGGTTTGATAATGATATCTCTGGTCCCAGACCCTAGTTCCTCAGTCGACACGATCGACTGTGTGCATGTCTCAGCCATAAGCTTAATAGCGTGGGAATACCAGGCAAAACAATTTGTCACACACAAAAAGTGAGACGTCTCCTTCTGCAGTCAACTGCAATCTGCTTCTGCTCTGAAAACAAAACCCAACTCAACTACCGCTCTTCGCTGTCGTCAACGGCATACACGCTAAGTCTACGAACATAGCAACGAACGAAGCTCAAGGAATCACCACGATAATACCCCACGACACTTACGTGTCTCCTTTGATCAAACCTTGCCTCGTAGCTGCTGCACCCTACCGCCCATTCCGAAATCGTCCATTCAACCTTCTCGAACCATGTCACAAGCAACGAGACCGTCCTCATCCAACTCGTAAGTTGTGATTCCCTTCTATGTCCCGGACCGTCATCAATGATACCGTCGCGTTTTCATATATATATTAAAAAAAAAACATCAGCCTTTCAACTGCTAACACCAACGACCTGTCTTGGAAGGTTGGACTTCGCCCACCACCAAAAGATGCCAGACCACAGACAGAGGATGTGACGGCCACCAAGGGCCTCGAATTCGAAGACATGTACCTCCGCCGCGAACTTCTCATGGGCATCTTCGAAGCAGGATTCGAAAAGCCCTCTCCTATACAGGAAGAAGCTATTCCAATTGCACTTACAAAGCGCGATGTCCTCGCCCGTGCCAAGAATGGCACCGGCAAAACAGCCGCTTTTGTCATCCCCGCCCTCCAACAGATTGATATTCATAAACCCAAGATTCAAGCTCTTCTCCTCGTACCCACCCGTGAACTTGCCTTACAGACATCCCAAGTATGCAAAGTACTCGGAAAACATATGGGCATTCAAGTCATGGCAACAACCGGTGGTACAACACTCAAAGACGACATCATGCGACTATCTGAAACGGTCCATGTCCTTGTGGGCACTCCTGGCCGTATCCTCGACTTGGCTGGAAAGAACGTGGCTGACCTTAGCGAGTGTCCCGTCTTCGTCATGGACGAGGCAGATAAACTCCTTTCCCCCGAATTCACCCCAGTCATGGAACAATTACTCTCTTTCCTCCCTGCTGACCGCCAGGTCATGCTGTTCAGCGCCACATTCCCCCTCATTGTGAAGGACTTCAAGGTCCGTTCGCGCTTCTCTCGTCTGGTTCGCTGGCTGATCACGTCTTCTTAAGGATAAACACATGAAAAATCCTTACGAAATCAACTTGATGGAAGAACTTACCCTACGCGGTGTCACTCAATATTACGCCTATGTAGAAGAGCGACAGAAAGTGCACTGCCTAAATACATTATTCTCCAAGGTGAGCTTCCACTGGTGTCCTTGTCGGTGAAATCGCACTAACTTGTAAAATCGTTGTAGTTACAAATCAACCAGTCGATCATCTTTTGCAACTCAACCAACCGCGTCGAGCTATTAGCCAAGAAAATTACCGAGCTTGGCTATTCATGTTTCTATTCACATGCAAAGATGCTGCAGTCACATCGTAATCGCGTATTCCACGACTTCCGCAACGGCGTGTGCAGGAACCTCGTTTGCTCGGACCTACTCACGCGTGGTATCGATATCCAAGCCGTTAACGTTGTTATCAATTTCGACTTCCCAAAAAATTCCGAGACGTACCTCCACCGCATCGGTCGGTCGGGTCGATTCGGACATTTTGGTCTCGCTATCAATCTCGTCACGTACGAAGATCGGTTTAATTTGTACCGCATCGAGCAGGAGCTGGGAACGGAAATTCAGCCCATCCCCCAGGTTATCGACAAGAGCTTGTATGTCGCTCCGAGTGGCCAGGAGGAGCCTGTGCTACAGAAACAAGCGCAGCAGCAACAACAGCAACAGCAACAGCGGCAGCAGACGCCGGGTCAGCTAGTTCAGGTTCATCAGGGCAACGGACGGCCAAATGGCTTGCAGGCGCCTCCGCAAACAGCTCTACCGCAGCAGAGAGTTCCGTACGCTGTGCAACCGGGCTATCGTGCGACACCTGTTGCACGGTGAAAGCTGACATCCGTCGTATTTGGAGTGGGCAGTGGTGGTATCGGTTGGAGTCGTGTGGCCAATGATATCCGCATCCGAAGAAAACACGTTCAACGCCATTTTTCACAAACATCGACCAAGGGGACTCTCATTTCTCAGTATATTTTAGCGACCGGTGGCCACTTTGTGATCGACATTATCAACACCGTGCTTGTCGCAATCCCGACACGTTTTTTTCTATTCGCCTGTGTTTTTGTGTTTGACTATATATATCATAGGTTACGTTGGTTGCACTCGTAGTTCAGTGACATCTCCCCCTTTCAGTGTCCAGCTACCCTGATCCCCTTTCCCCCCCCTCGTGTCGTGTACTGTAGATATTTGGCGTTGTGGCGTTTTTTTGGAGGATACCGGTTGAGTTGGGTGGTGGCAGGTTGTTTGCAGTCGGTGTGGGTGGGTGTCGAGGCCGGGAATGATTGGTGCGTAGCGTACATTTGTCAAGTTGTCTGTCTGTTTCACTCGAGGACAACTCGCGCAATCCCAGTCATTGTTCGCCTCTTATCTTTCTCTGGATAAGCTAGCTGGGTAACCCGCAGACGCTCCGATGGCGACAGCCCGTGGTCTCAATCGAGTCCGACACAGTTGAAACACGCGAGCAGGACGCAGACGGATGAACACGCCGACCCGCCACTTGCAATCTCTGCGAGAGCTCTCCATCAATGAATCTCACCACAACTTATTGAACGAATGCAAGACGGCAAGCAGAACGGAGATCAACTAATGAATAATCGCAAATTGCATACACCGCCAGAAATACCTCTGCAACAATGCAGATGTGAGATCACAAGACTACTGGCTCGCTTCGGTCCGTCGAGCTTGCCAGCGCGTAAACATCGACATTTCGATTTCTAGTCTTCCAGGGCTAGTGGGGCTGCGGGAGTTACATACAGACCAGGTAGATGAGGAAGATCGTGATCTGGGGATCGAAGGTACGGAATAAGGGAGTACGATGTCAGGATGTCTAGCAGAGGATATAGAAAAGCTCAAGTTCCCTCTTGACTCGAGTTTGCGCACAAGAATCAATTTGTCTGCGGCACGAGTCCGACACAAGGCTGAATTCCCAAACATGGGACATCCAGCGACTGACGTCATAAGTCTGCGCCGTGCGCCGTTTCTTGCTTGTCACCGAGTACACCACATCGTTATCAAAACCACCCTACTAACTTTCCGATGAGCAGTAACAAGGACCTGCGAGAGTTGGCTTCTACGACCCCAAGAGTCAGGGTAAGCACCGACGCGGTATTCGAAGTTCATTGAGATGACCTTGTCCGTTCCGCTACCTAGGTTTTAGTGGGAGGTACAGCACTCTTTATGTCGTTCTTTGGGCTGTCCTGGTATGCCCTCCAACGGTATCAAGAACGAAAAGATGCCAAGGCTACAATTCGACCAGGCGGCATGCCCACTTGTTGGCTGATTTCTCACTTTCAAGGCAACACTAATGACTGACGAGAGCTTGCAGGGGAGTCTCGCATGTACCAGGCTCTCTTCCCCGCGAAGAATGCCACATCGCCTGCGACGCTGCGCAACCGCGGAGACGCCAGTGAGCCTTCACACACTCCGCCACCACCCGCGCCGGGTGCGCACAACAAATCGCCAGAGGGGTACCAGGGCGAATCCAAGTCTTCCCCTGAGCGAGCGCAGAGGGCCGTCCCCGATGCAGATCAGACGAAGGAAGGCGCGGCGCTTGACCAGAACTCACGTCCTCATCCTGGGCAAGAGCCGACACCGCAGCGCTCGGATAACGGGAGAGTGTACGGCAAATCCAAAACGCACTATGCGTAACTTGTAAGACCAAGGAGTGTTGTGCACGTATTCATTATTTAGACGTACATTGTAATTTGTAGGGTTTCGAATAGTGTTTTGAGTACACAGCAGACTTCGTTGTCGGGCGTTGCACACGGGCAAACAAATGACATCATGGTTAGCATCAGCTGTTGGTCCTCCCCAGCCGACCCTTCCTTGGACAGAACCGACTCGCACCTGTCACACCTTGACCTGAAAGTTGATCAAATACACGCCGGAATCCATGCGCCCATCGCAAGTGTATCGCCAGCAACGGCCGAACGACTCGTTCACAGCGCGATACTGGACTAACCAGACACCCAGGAACAAGTTTGTGAGTGCAGGAAGCGGGCAACGCAATCGTGAATGAAGCTCATAGTTCCTCTTGGGTTTAGTTGATTGCTTCCGCAGCCACCATCGCTGTTTCTGCTGGAGTGTATTACTGGGTTTATGGTGATGTAGATCGCAGGCATAACCAAAGTAAGTCCTCCGCATACCACGATGCATCGGTGATAATGAACGCGTTCGCACAGCCCAGGCCAATAACAAGCGCCGCTGAGGCACCAGTGGGCCTCCTGATGGAAACTTGCATACGATGTCGGGAAGGCATACCATTATCATGTTCATGTCCTAAAAAATCACCACAGAATCGAGTTTACTTGGTACATTCGTTACTTTTCGATTGCAAAAATGTGTAGCAACATCACTATGTAATAAAAATCAGTCTCGAAGAAGTGGTTTCCTCTCTCGTACCATATCTGCGCACGGATGCAATTGCTTAGCTTCCGGTGTCCATTTCTGCATCTCCCGAACTCTCTTCCTCTGCATTCTTCATCTTCGACTGGTCGATCAGGAAGAGCATCATAAACGTGTTTTCTTCGCACCTGGAATTCCTGTTATTTCCCCGACATTGGAAAAGCGAAAGGCGAAAACTCACAAACTTGATATTGATTGCTCGACATCCACAAGAGCTTTTTGCACCGCCCTTAGAACAGGGGCAAATTCCCCACTCCGGTCCTTTAGATACCTCCCATGGCTCATCAGGATCGCCCGGACCCAAATCAAGTCAAACTCCAAATGTGGGCTCTTCTCCGTGTGCTCTGCAATGAACCGCAAAAGAGCAGCGATATACACCACCGGGATCTGGCGCGCAATAAGACGGATGTCGGAGCAGGGGACACTCTCATAAGTGCGTCGAATGATAGGTTTTTCGTTCAACCGGAAAGCAAGGACGAGGGCCTTGAGGTATTCGCCCTGACTGAGTACATCCAATACACTCTGAGGCGTGAGGTCAATAGTAAGATCAAAGGGATCGAATGCAATGGTGTCGTCGAGTGAATATATCAGTAGTCCCTCTGTGCTCGCCGCAGCCCACGCCCGTCCAGTCGGTGAGAACCTGACGCACTTCGTCCGCACTTCTTGGCGATACTTGCGCACTGACATGTCCCCTGCCCCACGGACAGCGCCAGGCAGTGTGGTATCGATTCTATCTTCCAGGTCACTAGCATCCCCTCGGTCGTCGATCAAATCCACGTTGATGCCCGCACTGTTTATCCTCCGATTATCTAGGAACTCCTCCGTACCGTCGAGGGACAAGTTCTCTGAGATCTGGAACTTTTTTACAAGTACTCCTTCACCCTCGCGGACGTCATACAGGACGACATATTTGCTGTTTCCACCAGCAAGAATGCACGTGCCGTCGGCTGTATACACCAGGCTCGTGAAAGCTTTCCCAGACGAATTGTTCGCAGCCGTGACTCTGTCGCCCGCTTTTCGGCCTCCTGAAATATCTTTCCGCCCTTCGATAAGGTTGGTCTGTTTTCCTGAGTGGACGTCGAAGAACGATATCTGTCCGTCGAGCGTTGACACTGCGAGTTCCGCGCCATCCGGCCGGAAGGCAAGGGCAAGCACGTCCGATGATACGGAAAATGTCTCGACCGCACGAGACCGCCCGAACACACTCCACACGCGTACAGTCCTGTCCCACGAACCGCTGGCCAGTTGGTTTGTTCCCGAGGGACAAAACGCAAGGGACGAGACAGGTGCTTCATGACCAGTAAGGATGTCTAGTAGCTTGCCAGTCTGCACGGACCAGAGGAAGACCTCAAATGAGTCGGTGGATCCTGCCGCGACAACCTCAGCCGACGGCTCGACAGCTAGCGCTGAGAATTGGACAGGAGAAGGCGACGTGAAAGTCCTAAAATTCCGATACCTTATCATATCGAAAGCGCGCACGGTTCCATCGAGGGACGCCGAGAAAAGGACAGATCCCTGTTTAGCAAACGCTACGTCCATTACCGGTGCAGCATGGTCCGCAAAAGTAACAAAACAGAATCCGGAGTGCACTGCCCACACCTTGACCTTGCCGTCATCCCCTCCCGTGGCAACTGTTTGTCCGTCAGGAGCATATGACAGCGTGTTCATATCAAAGAAATGCCCCTGCTGCTTGAGGATATATGACTCAGATTGCCATTCCCACACCAGGAGTTGGCCAAGAGTGCGGGCGCCGAAGGCCAGCCATTCCCCAGATGGAGATATCGCCACAGAAGTAATCTTCTGCTGTGATATACTCAGAGTGTGCACGTTGGTAAACGCAGGGAGCTCCCAGAGACCGAATACGCCATTCGAGAAGCCGACGACGACGAGGCTAGATGACGGATGGAAGGATGTACAGACGACTTTTGTGTTTGGAAAGTCGAAGAAGTGCCTCTCGTGGACACCCCACCGCGTCGTCGCAATCGACTCAAAATTGCTAGTAGACTCTGAAGAAACGGGCATCGCATCATCTGAGGAATTCCCGTCGTCGTCAGAAACCTTGGCTTTCCACGTGAACAAAGCGCCACCACGGCTGATAGTATATATCTGCACTAATTATGGGGCTTGCTTGCAAACCAGGGTGACATAACTCACGTATTTGCCGCTTGAAGAAAAATATGCCCCGACCACCGCATCACGATGCCCAGCGAATGTTTTGGGCCGGAAACCTTCGAGTGGGTCTAGAGTGAACAGTCTTGCAGTCATGTCTCGTGAGGTCGTCAAGAAGCACCTTCGGACGATGATTGTGCCGTCAGGACGGCGCAAGGCGCTATACATTAATACTCACTTCGAGTCTGATGACCATTGAATGCTCAAAATTTCGTTATGGTGACCCGTGTACGTTCGATGTAAAGTGAATGGCGCAAACTCCCGCACGAGGTGGTTAGGAGTGCGCCAAACCTGAAGGTGAGAATCGTGCGTCACCGCAATATACCTGCGTCAACCACCCAGGAAACTTAGTACACCTGTGATGGACTGACGAAGTAGAAGAACCGGTAAATAGACTGACTTTCCATCCGGGGAGAAGCTAACGTCATTCACAGGCTTTTGAAAATTGATATGATGTAGCACTACGCCACGTTTGAAGTTGACGAAGTGAGCACGTCCACCTTCGTCCACCGAGATAAGGACGCTGGCGTCGGGGGAGAGGGCAATCCGGGAGATGTTCTTTCTGTTCTGGAACGGTAGCGTGCGAGACTTATTACTTCAAAAACAAAGGACTTGCTGTCAAGACGCTGTAAAGAAGCAGAGGATGTCGGGTACTCACTTCACCAGGTCAAAGACCGAGACGCGATTCCCAACGGGACTTAGCAAGCTATTGCCGTCCGGGGTGAATAGAACATTTCCTTGTCTATAAACCGTTCCACATAAGTTCGAGAACTGGAAAATCCCATGCAAATTGGCGAATGTCCCATAGCAGGAATCCAAACGAACCCACCTGATAGTTGGCCTTCATGGCCTGCAAAAACGAGCACAGCCACTTCGCTATCAACGGTACAAGGCCGAGGTTTTACTATGACTAAGCTGGAAATATTTGCACATATGATATTCTTACAGCACGTACTTACATCACTTCAATTGCGACATTTTCAATCTGACAGCCTGGCCAGCGCATTCAGGGAAGAGCAGACCATGTTGGTGGACTCACGACCGCACGGGGAATAATAATGTCACCGTTCTAACAGCCCGAAATCTCTTACCCAGTGCCATGGATTGTACCTCAAACCTTTTCTTACATGGGAGTGCTGAAACAAACTTTGAACCCCAGAACGTTGCTTTGGGTAATGAACTTAACGATGACCAAATAACGAAGCCGAAGCTGGGCGCCCAAGTGCTGAACTTTGAAGTGATATGAATGTCCTCTGTAATTGGGAGGTCCATCGAGGGCTAGAAGGTTGAAAGTAGGTGCACCATCATATCTTATCAGATAACACCGCAGCAGGCCAGTATAATGTCACTGTTCGAGACCGCAGAACACATATAAGTCACAGGAGCAATTGAACGATGACCTGTGACGTACCCAAGATACTAACGGATGCCAGTCTTCGGCCTCATTGTCAACCCAGCAAAGGACAATTCCGATTTGTACGGTGGTTTCGTCAGGCAGCAGCAGTTCCCACAAACATACATATCCATGTCACCTAATGCGCGCTCATGCTGCCTTTGATCCATCCACCATTTCGTATCGCCGCCTCCTCCTTTCCGTCAAGATGCGCTTTACAATTACAAAGCTCCCGCCGCCCAGAAGCGTTAGTACGCCCAGCCTTGTCAACTAGTAGTGTACGAGTTGCGTTCACGGCATGTGTGGGGACACGCGCATATGTTTCAAAAAATGAGGTAAAACAAAATCATGACGAGAAAAAAAAAAAAAGAAAAACATACGAATGTCCGGTTGATCATTTTCACGACACCACACGCCTGACGACGTGAATCAGAGCGGAATGAGCGGCCACAGAACGCAGTTTGTCTTGACTATATTATTTTTATTTCCAAGGCGACTGCAAGGCACAAAGGAGTCGCAACTGCCAAACAACAAGACCCTTTTTTTTTAATTCAAGACGAGATGCTGGTAAGTATTGATGTGACCAAATACCTGAGCGTTTTCCCTCCGACCTTGGTATAAACTGACTTCGTGCGAGAAATGTCAGCTCACGAGGGGTCGAGAAGCTGACTTTTTTTGGATGTGGATCAAAGAAGTGACGAAAATGTGGGTCGTCTAAGCGGTGGTCAGTGTGCGTTGCAAGATCCGACCAAAGTTCTCGTACACTCAGAGTTATGACCCGGCCGATGATTATTTACAGCCAATACTCTCTGGCTGGAGAGTTTCTTTGTACGTGCCTTCCGCCAAACCGAGCGGAAACCAGAGGTCTAGACTGGACCTCCCAGCTCTTCACACTGTCACATTAATATCGCACTCCCGCCACGTGCGAGTGTGACACGATCGAGGGTGCCGGTGATGGCGCTGCGCCGATTGATAGAGCGCATGAATCGAACGATGGTTCTCCTTCGATGATCACTCGATCTGAAGCTCAGGACTCGCCATGATCACGCAAATGAAGACCGACACTTGGCGCGAGGAACTCGCAAGTTGTATAGAGTGGATGATTATTAAAAATACTGCTGGCGTCGTGAAAACAAGAGCCCTTCACTGGACCCGCAAGTTTGGAAAGAATCTAGTCCAAACGCACATAGTTCCCAGACAAGATATTGTACTGCACCCCGCCACGATGAGCTGAGAAGTCTGTCGTGCGTGTGGAAGGTAACCTAACGCTGCGCTAGCCCATTAAAGCATGCATCCACAGGCTGCCGTCATCGAGGTGAGGCGTCGTACGAATTATAACATCTCTTCACGAAGGGTACGATGGTCCAGCGCGAAATTTGTCCGTAAGACCGCCAGACAATCTTGAGAAACCTGAGACTTTCTTTAGACAGGTGGCGACTTTTTACGGCAGGCAAATGGCAAATGACATTATTGATCCCACAGCATGAAAAAAGTGTCTTATGAACGTACAGTTTGACCTGTATCTGTGCAGCACGGAAGTGCCTAGCCTTCTTTTCTTCCCGTCAAATTGCAAGGCGAGCTCGGGGATGACTAAATCCGACAAGGGAGTGACCGCTCTCGCCAGGGTGTCTGCCCAGAGTAGTAAAACGGGTCTCCTTTGTCGCCACTGCTATTGTCTTCCAAGCGCAGTTCTGAGAGGCAGACGACCAGCACGAGATGAACGTGAACACATACTTGTTTACTTAACCGAGAACGTCCGCAGTCCTAAAGCTAAGTAGCAATATGTTGCAAACGTCACTCGTGAGTCAGAGGCTTCAAACATGTGAGTCGTTGCTGCCGCTGTCATTCCGTTATGAAGCAACCAGTTGTTCCTTGCTCAGTGTCACCAGGACGGGCTACCGGTCATTCGAGGATGCTCGTTGATCCACTCATAGTCTGCAATGTGGCAGCGACACTGACAACTGAATGAATCCCGTCGTGTTTCAAGTTGCGATGCACGCACTTACTGGTCTCGAAACCGTTGCTACGCAGTCGATGCGGCTGCCACTCACGGATCGTCGCCTCCCAACAGGTCCGTCGGGTGTGTGTGCATGTCTAGACTTCATTGATGCCAAGTACTAAGACACAGCGATTCGACCAGGCTAGTTGGCTGTGTTTGACCACTATTCTCCACTGCCCCCAGTCGTGTTCTCGGATCAAATAAATACTGCGGGGTCCTGTGCTTTAGATTAGGCGGAGTAGCAAGCAAGGCAAGAGAGGGCGGCATGGAAGGAGGGTAATGACCTACCAAACCTGTTGGTAAGAGGTAGTACTTACCCTGCCTGCCGGCGCCGCAGCCGTGATATATGTCCATATCTCGCCATACCCTTTCCTGACAAAGGCAACCCCAATAAATGTGTAGACCCACTATCCTCTGATTGTAGAAATACAACCAAGACATCAGTTTTGGGTGCGCCCCGCGCCTTCCCCATTTTCAAGATCAGTGTGTGCTGTTCAGGGGAGATTCAGGAACTGGGGTGCGAACGCGCAATGGCATAGTTCTGCTTCGTAACATATTTGCCCGGTTCCGGTCATTTTTTCGGTTGCCTTTTGGACTCGTACTTTCCCATCTGAGCAGGTTTACTGAGCATGGTTTTCCTTCTCAGACCTAGTATTGTGATACCTTTCGCCTAAGCTATCTTCCATTCCAAAACTCCCTCGGCTACTAGTGGGCCGCTGTTCCACTTCCGTGTCCTACTTACCTCGTCAACCATGACCTTCTAAAGACAGTCTTATCTTGTCTTTCCCTATCGACTGTTGAGTTACGACAAGCTCTGATAATTCAGCCTAGCAAAGTGGTAAGATACATCAACCTGCATATCACAGACGTGATGACATTCATCGAGACATGTGTATAATACAGGGTATGTATCTGCGCAGGAGTTGCAGAGCAGACACTTACCAACATACAGAACGGGACCCGATGCCGTGAGTAAGAACCCGACGACGAATAGTTCGCTTGGCGACAGGAAGAAGAAGCAGAGAATTAATGACTGGTCGACTTCGGTATAAGCGACGCGCACTTCCGACAGGTTACCTGCATCCTTCCTAGAGAACCTTTGGTAGTGAAACGTCCACAAGAATGCATGACAGCAAAGTGGGAGTAGAAAACAACATTCCGAGGGAATAGCTAGCGGTGCAGGGTACGCAGCAGGACACTGAAGTGGGAAAGAGAGGCGGAACATGTAGTCTGCAAACTACCCAGCCCCGATTTCCCCTGCTGCGTAGTTCTATATATCTCCCTGTGCTGAGATATATACCCATGAATAGAAGCATGAACATGCGGTATGTTTAAGCGAATGTCACTCATGTATTGACAGCAGACAACATTACGGTAAGGAAGGTATAGCAGTGCTGGTCTTACCTAGGTTGTTGGCTCGTCACAGCCAAAACTGGCCGGACACATCCCTGAGGTTTACCGCCAACCGCCAAGTAAAGCGGAAGAAGTTGGGGACTCGCGATAACGTACCTTGGGAAGCTCTATCATGGATGCTTTGCCATGCCACGTGAAGTGCTGTCACTGGGAAACGCTTCCAGGAGGGGATGGTCCCGAAATATAATTCTGATCTCACAGTCTATGATGGGGAGGTTGGCAAATCCTTAGAAAGGTCGAAATGTGGCGTACATGCGCAAAGTAGACAGAAATGCGGCATGTCACCATCCTTGTACTCGTAATGAGTGACACATACACAGTGCTGTTGGAGAGCAAGATGGTCGTACTCGGCATACGTGGAGGGGTACCGTGTGACGGGCGCAGTATCACACAGGAGTGCGGGCTTAGGACGCGAATAGATCACGGGAGCCTGTCTGTTCTAGAAAAGCTGTTGTTTTCATTGACTGCGCAGCCGTGTGGAATTACTACATACACGAGAAAGGGTGCACACAACACCGGGTTATTCACACCAAAAGAGATGCGCGCATGCCGAGGGACAATAGACGTTTGAAAGGTTAGCTAACAATGAAACAGTGTCCGCTTCCTTATATGAAACTTTATGTCGAAGTGCGGCGGGTGTCAGGTGACTCGGATACAGGTTGGGCCTTCCTGTAAATCGATGGAAGAAGGGAACGACGGGCTGAAACGGCGGGCTATCAGGGTTCGATTTTGCAACAGAACACAGGAAAGTTGCTTACTTGGCTTATCTCCGACACATGTGACGGCCAAAGCTGAGTTAGCGCTGTAAGGAAAAACTACGCAATGGATAAGTCAGCCATGTGCATGAGGTGTGCCTGCAGGCTAGACTCAAAAGGGCCGGCTATCATAAAGAGTTGTGGTGGTGAGTGACGCATTGTGGGTTATCGTGTAGGTAGAACTCAAAGAGGTCGGGGTGACGTACTTGGGGCTGACCAGGGCGACGGGTCGAGGTTTCTATGAAAGGCCTTGATCGGCGAAATGGCACACTTGTTTTTCCCATAAAACTTGGGTGCAATCGAGCGGAAATCTCCCTTGAATGGGTAAGGATATTGTGGGGTCGGGTCGTGGATGCAGATGACAAAGCAGTCCCGCTGAAGGGGGGGTCGCACTGACCCAAATCGATAACCGGCAGGAGATCTCAGATTTATGTCACGTCATTTCCACAAAATGGGATTGGCTGATGTCACCCCCCCTCCTTTCAGCTTGTCACGCAAAACTTATTCCTTTCTTCTCTCGAAATCGGCAGGCCATAATTATAAATTCATGCCCTCCCCCTCCTCGTCCACCTCCTTTCTGTACTCCAACCCACTCACCACCACGTCGTCTCTCCGTTTCTTCCCCCAATGAATTCTACTGCTACGAGCATGCGTCGCCCCGCCATCTCTGCCGCCACGAAGATATGGGTCACCAACGATTACTGGTCCTTGTACTCCCAGTGCTGCACCTGGAGACCAGAAGGAGGCGTCGACGTATGGGAGTGTATCAGACCTCGTGCGTACATCTCTTTCTACCTCTCTTTCGCTCCTCCCTCATCCGCGCCATTAGATCAATCGACAGTGAACACTGCAGTATGTCCACGCGATATCCATACCCGCTTCGTTCATTGATCATCTCACCACCAGCCACCAAACTCGCTCTACTGGCAATATCTCGGTCGCCGATGATGTTTTGACCGCATCATCGTGTGCCCGCACCCGATGTGCACTGCCCGGTCCAGCTGCCCCCACGTCACCGTGGGCGCGTGCAGTGCCACTCAGACCACCCCGAAACACCCCCATCCACACCTGCATCTGCCCCATGGTAATTCACGGCACTCCCCTTCCCTATTCTCTGCGGGGATGTACCCACCACGATCGCCCACCTCTCCCCGAGTGGAAGCTGCTCGATCAAAGCCGCCGCCGCATTTGTAACAAACACCCATATCGATCGAGATTTTTCACAACTGGGGATTATTGTGATTGCTAGTCACACCGCAGGTCGGATCCCATACATGTTTCCCTTGTTGTCTTTTCATCCCTCTACACACTTACTGCATATCGTCCTATTATCATCGACATTTGGCGTTCGTTCGTTCGAGCAGTGACCGCGTGTTCTGGGCATCTTTGGCATTTAGATTACTATTCGTATCTCATCACACACTGTCCCGAGTCTTTTTTCTTTTTGGGTGGCCATCACACGCCATCTTGCCTGCACAGCTTGCGCTCCTCGCACGACTCGACGCACATGCATCATATTGTTGTAACGCACGTCCGATCAGCATAGTAATACAGACATAATACACACCTCCTCGGAGATCTACAGCGTGGCAGGCTGTGACAAGGATTACGATGGTTTCATGGTCTGCAGTGCAAGATGTGCATGTGCCACGCGATTCCGAGGATGCCTCACCCGACTGAAGATTATGCATGGCGAGAGCGTTGTGCTATCCGCTACGACATCGAGATTAGACAAGCTGGCGGACACGTGTCTCTCTCTCTGGTCAGTTCCCACTTTTCCCTTGTCACAAAAACCACTGTCCTGCCTCGAAAGACAATTTCCAGACACGTGCTATGTCGGTCTCCTCACGCCATTAGGGGACCCCCTCCGAGGGCCGGAACACACTGGCGTTATCGCATCGATATATTCAAAAATCTTTTTTCGATCACTCTCACCGCCCTCGTGGTCTGCCTCCGGGACGGGCAAAGACAGCCTCGTTCCTGGTGAGCTTGGTAACCACGGTCAGCCGCTATTGCGTTCCGAATATGCGTGGGCATTGGAGGGCGTAGCTGGCAGTGGCCGGAACTTGCTCGAACCACCGTAGACAGCCACGGATATCGCGTTCCCAGGCCAGCCAAGCTGTGCAATTCAAAAAATGCGGACCGGAATTCTGGCAGCAGTCACCACCACCTAACGTGTTTCCTTTTGTCTCTTTGTTTAATATCCGAACGTGTCAGTATTACACCAATCTCCAGTCGGTTACTGCGCACTCAGCGGAATTCACGCATACCACACATACACAACGTTTTTTGTTTTGTATTCCCGATCTTGACGTTGCTTCCCCGTCGCTCGAACATCGGCTCAGTACATACATATGCCCCGGCCGCGCTAGGTTCCATTCGCCTACTGCAGTGGCGCATGCATGGCTTTCATTTCATACATTCGAATCGGTCACTTACCGTCACCCGCGAATTGAAGTGAGCCACGAGCTTATTAACTCGACCACCGATTAATCATCAGACCGCGCTATGCAGGCACAGGTTTCAGCACAAGCGTTGGTTTCAGGACTCGGCCAGTCACACACGTGCCGAGGCTGGCTTGACAGATGTCTGGGCAGGAACACTGCCATGTGAAGTACACGGGACAAGGGCGGATCAGGGGCAGGCATCTATGTTCTCCCGGTCAGCGTGGTTACAGGCCATGAGGGTATGTAGTCGACGTTAAACAGTTTCTAGGAACGAGCAGAACATCAACCGTCGCTATCACACTCATCTGGGGAAATATGTGTTGCACGAAGTTGGCATCTGATATGCTACCGCCACCGTCGTTAACGACTACAGGGTACGGTGCTTGACTCTTGTATATAATGACTTTTTCAGGAAACTGTCGAGAGAACGAGCAACGGGCCGGAATTCTCTAGCCTTCTCTTTGCGCGGGTTCTACCTTGCCAACAGAAACTCCGCGGCAACAAGTACAAAGGCGTCCCTTGAGCTCTACGCCAGCAGACTCCCGTTCATATAACTTAATCAATATTTCCCCCTTGAAGCCGGGGGTGCGCACGAGCACCTATGAGCACCCCAAATCTTACATGGAAGGCGTAGTACTCGCCACACTTCCGATCGAAACTGCTGAAATGATCGTCGCTTCGCCTACCAGGCGAGTGCACTGCACCGGTAGCCCACCGCCCCCGGAAATCCGAGATCCGTGCAAATGGTATATGTACGATAACAGAGAGCTTTGGTCAGTCGCAGATAAAAGGAGGGTACGGTGGCCTTGGACCAACTTTGATGAGCGCCGACGGATGATTTGGAGGCCAGGAAGTAGGCGCAATGGAAGCCATGGTCGAAGGATAGACAGATACATAGATGCCCGGACTTGCCCAATCGGGCCCTATCAGTACTGTTGGCATACTTTGATACGATGCGATAGGTTGTTAGCGGGGCCCGTTAGGAGGATCAGTGGGGCTGGAAATATGGAAGGGCCTCCACGTCGGTCGTCAGTTTCCCATCTGGGTTCTGGGGTACAGAACATTGCCGCCAACAGTCCCAACCCCGCAGCGAGAAGAGCGGAAAAACACTTCCTCCAATCACACAAGCGACCCTGTGGTATCAGCGGCTACTTCTTACATGTCGCTGAGGGAAAATCCTCGGTCGCGGAAGTTGCTTCCGAGTGGCGGTGTAACGAGTTAGAAATGGTTAGAACTACTAGTGTCTAGATATTATTTGACAATGAGAGGCTGCTTGTTATTCGCTTCGCTGGAGAACATGAAGGACAGGCGCGAATGATGTACCGTGACCACGGCCCCGGTAAAGTTTCATGTCTTTGGAACATATGCTCGGCACACGCGCAGCCGAAGGTGAACGGGAAAACCCGTAAAGTAGTTTGGAAGACGCGAAGGAAGGTGGAGGACATCGACAGGAGTTCATTTCAACCAAAGGTACTTATGTAGTGGAGTAACTTCGGGGCCGAGTTCGTCATCGAAAAAGACGACTATCGAAGACGTCAGCTTCGCAACGCGTAATCCTGCTATGAGGTGAGAGTGGAGATGAAGCTGAACGTCATATAATGAATGGACCCTCCATTGATTGGGCAGCAGAGACACTGGAGCGGCCAATTGTGGTCATCGAAGTTCTGCTCGGAACTGCAGGTCACAGACACACACGTTCAAAACGACGGTGACTCTCAACTACAAAGGCTCTTCCTGAACCTTCCTTCGGGAGCGTCGGCCATGACGTTACGCTTTCGAGTGGGTTATACTTACCTTTTCCCGTCGCATTGCGGAGTTTCAGCAAAAAGGATAGGTACGATTACTGTCTCGATCAAGCGCATGCTACTCACGGCGCTAAGTAATGTCTGATACTAGGTAAGTTGAGACCCAACCGCACCGTCATCTCATGGTGCCTGTTCAGTAGTAGAATGTCACCGAACACTGGCCCAGATCGCTGGTCGCGGTGGTGTGTATGGGTCAGCCGACTCGGGTGTGGCGAGCCGGATGGTCGAGGCCAGGCATACAAAGCGTACAACCTTGCACTTGATGTAGGCACAGGCTTGCTCTCATTTTTGGATCATTTTGAAAACATTTACCCTTGATAGTGTCTGACAGAGCTTTGGCGGGAAGGGCGAACCTTAATCACTGACTTTCTGATGCGTCGTGCGCGGGTGCATCCGCTTTCGATCTTTACTCCATCAAGAGGGCTTTAGCACTGCCCCACGGACCCCGCAAACATGAGGAGGGGAGAGGAGAATGGAATGTGTCGGTAGAAGGTGGAGCGGACCAGCACCGCCATAGTCGATGCCTGACGTGCGAGAAACACCTGGCTTCTTGGGGAGACAATCGAGGTAATACCTGTTGAGCTTATCGCGCTCCACTCAGCATCACACATATCTGCATCATCGATGAGAACGGGCTTAAGTAAGATGGTCGGCCACACGAAGGCAATGGGTTTGCAGGGGATTCAGATAAGGCAAGTGATAGAACGTACCGAGGAATTCCGGGAACGTGCAATCAGAAACAAAAACGACAGTTCGATAAGAAAAGGGACACACGCATTATGATTGGAAGTCAAACCTATTACGATAACGGCGATTACGGCGGGAGCGCAGGTGATTTGTGATGGAATTTATGGAGCTGGTGCAGTTAAAGATCTAGACATGCCGCTGTGCCTTTTGCAGATTGCCTTTGAGTGCTAACGATCATAAGCGCAATCCAGCTTATGTATCACGTTTACAGGCTCGCCTACCCAAGAAGAGACAAGAAGTACGTTTACGATTATTTGTTCGACTGACCATTGGCTCGGGATCAAGGAAGCCTTGGCTCGTCGTCCCAAGGCGCCCCCACGGGGATTGGGCAAACCTAGCGAATGTGCCGCAGCCCAGACATGTCGACTTTCGTCACAGGTAATTTCATAAATTATCGGCGGTTGACAGTAATAACGCCCGCATGCGGAGCCCCAGTGGAGTCGACCACGGAGACCTGAGGGCCCGCCACTTCCTGCTCCGTCTCTGTTTCTCGGAGTCTCGACCTTGGGAGTATTGAATTCCGTGAAGGAAGCGCAATCAGAAAGCATTCAATATGTAGACGCGCGCAGATAAGGCATTCATCAAGGGACCCTACAGTTGGGATCTGGAGAGCTCGACTTGCCTGGCCCTACCTACTACACTGGTAAGTTCAGAACAAATGAAAATGCTTACGAACTATTATAGCATATATTATCGATTCAGGCTTTGCTTCGGCTGATTGCACACATTCAACTATCAGAGCATGCGTTCGCGATCACCGCGGCCGAGCAGCGTATGTATCGCATGCCCTTTGACCAGCTGGCTGTCCAACTGTCTCAAATTCGTGATTTGAAAAACACCCATTTGAACGACCATGACAACCAATTATAGAGTTTCCATGAAATTCCACCACTTACTAGCTCAGCTTTGTTGAGAGCATCTATTAAATGGATGGGTGGTAAATCTACCGGGGGCTACGGTACATCTCCCTCTCATACTCAATTCAGCTAACCTCGCTGGTGCCCGTACAACCTGTTCATTAATAGGCTTGTTTCTTGGTTTGACCAGGCCAAGGAACAAGCTGATTACTGAATGGAATAAGGGTAATGCCCTGTCAAGACATTCTGTCCGGTAAAATCCCGTCACCGATTGGTATTTTCTGATCTGAATGATCAACAGAATGTGAGTGTACGCTCACCGCGTTCATCACACATGATCAAAGCTGTGCCTTCTCTGTCTCACTAGTGGGACATTTCAACAATCAGATGTCTTTGATGCATTCTGAAATCGTTTCAGGAGCGCTGCTGATGAAATTTAGCAGGTAAGGACGGTATCATAAGTTGATAGACGAACAATTACAGCATATAACGCACATCCATAATGGGAGTTGAGTGCAACTTGGCGGAAGGGCAGATTTCGGAGCCCAAGGCACAGACGATTCGGGCCAAGATATGTACTACCGCCGAGGAAACTGCAGGGCGTCGAGATACATAACTAGAAGCATGGGGACGTTAACGATCGAGGAAGACAATGGAGAAGGTGTCGTCGATTAGAACGGCATGTTCTTTGAGGGTTACGAGAGGGTGCCAATCGAAAGCAATATGCCCTTGTCCGGGTCATTTTGGATGTTCCTGCCGACCGGTCGGGAAAACGAAGTAGCCTCCCCTTACTGACAGTTAGTTAGAACCGAACCTTGTTCACTAGGAGCGTTGCGCGTGACCAGCTGACGAGCAAGTTCCAGCCGGCCTGTGTGGCCACTTCTAGTTTACGACGACGCCGACGCCAACGCTGATGATGATAACACAAATGATGAACGACATGGTCGCACTGGCCAAACTAGATTTGCTACTGGACGAGTGTCTCGTGAGTACATCCGAACGATGGCGCAATCCTTGCTCATCCACGCCCCTTGACTGAAACAGGCGCAGCCAATCATCTCGGTGTGTCTGACGTGTGGCCCATTCGTTGGTCCCCGTAGTCTTACTAGTTCTTTCCATTCACGCAGCCCAGGGATCTAGAGACGCCCTATTCTCAGTATCACTCTACCAATTTCGTCCCAGCGCCTCGCGACATCGCTTACATTGACGAGGTCCTCCATCAAAGACATGCCCAACTTAGAAATATTTCGTTCCAGCTCTCCATCGCGCAATCTGCGTTCCGGAAGTTGGAAGCACTCCAAACCCGGCTCGAAGAGAGTGCATCTCGTGTCCGTCTCTCAGTCATCTCTCACAAGGCACTCACCTCGCCAATCCGCCGTATTCCGCCCGAAGTGCTCGGGGAGATATTCTACCATTGCTTGCCAACGGCACCCTATGTCACTCCCCGCGATGTTGAGAGTCCGATGGTCCTGACTCAGGTCTGTCGACATTGGCGTGCAGTGGCCATGTCGACGCCGAGACTGTGGACTTCCATCACGCTCCACGTGGGCCTTGCGACGGATGAAGGATACAGGTCGATGTGCGAGGCGTGGCTCGGTAGAGCAAAGAGTCTCCCCTTCGCGATGCGCGTGCTGAATGATCTAGATGGTCCAGATCCATGCACGCAAGCACACATTGTCAGCTGGCTGCGGCAGCTTCTGATGCGGTGCCATGATTTCTGGTGGCACGGTCCAGCCTTGGATTCTCTACTCGACAAAGATGATGCACTCAGTACTGTAACCTGCGCAGTCTCACCCACGCCTTATCTCACTCATCTCCGTGTAACTTCACATCGCGGAAATGTCTACGCCGTCCGCCTTCCGGGCCCTGCACCTTGCTTGCACGCTGCATTTCTCCAATGCACCACCCACCACCTTCGTTCTCTCGATCGGATCCATCTTTCGTGGCCCCAATTGACAGAGCTGAGCCTCCACTTTGCTCTACTCGATAGTACTGTGCTTTTGCGGCTCTTATCTCTTTGCACGTCGCTGCGCTTCCTCGCCGTTTCTTCTCTGTGCGCAGATCCAGATCAACTGGCCTTATTACGCACGCTGAGAGCAGGTGCGATCCGCCACAGCACATTGAGACGTGTTGAGATGCGCGTAATCCGACATGGGCTGGATGCCGTCCTCGATGCCCTTACCGCACCTGCACTCGAGGAACTCGACATCGGGTTTTGCTATCGTGAATGCGATCCGTGGCCACATACCGAGTTTGTGGAGTTTGTGAAGAGATCTGGGCGTGCACTGAGGAAGCTAGTCGTCGGGCAGAACAAGAGCGTGGCACGGCATCTGGCGGAGTATAGCACTCTGGCACCTGGCTTGACGGTTACGGTGCGATGAAACTTGTGCCTTTCTTGGAGGTCTCGGAAGCGAGCTTGCGGATGCATATCACTTTGTCCATCCATTGCAATACGACACAGAGACCGGAACACAGGCGTCACGATCCCTACTCTTTTTTTCTATCATCCCTTCGTAACTAATCATGTACGTGTACCACTATGTGGCCCGCAGACCCTGGAGCCCTCTATTTCTTCTTTAGCATGTACATTACCTATCGCATCTTATTAATTTTGCCAGCTCAGGCGTCCACTGTCTAGTACTTTTGAGGATACACCCTTGAACGATTACTAAGCGACGAGGTAGACCCCGTTGACGACGAGCATGCCATTGTGGACGACGAACGAACGACTGCCCTTCCATGCTGTACCCGACTCTCCCCGGTCAGATGCCCACTGGGACGACGACGACATTCAGCACTCTCCACGGCCGGCGTCCACTCGATACCCCCCTTCGACTCTTCCATTTTTCTTTCGATTTCCCTGGTGGACAACTTCGCCAAAACCACGGCCACGAACGTCAAGTGTGATGATGACCCTCCGACCGCGTTCCGCATGCAAACTCCTCCTCGTCTTCATTGCTTCGTCGATCCTGCTAGGCCTTGCCTTGTTCGAACCTCACATCGAAATCGCGTTCTACTCTCGACAATGGGTCGGCAACGAAATCACTCCGACCGTTCCTCTGGGAGGATGCTTCGAGCCCGAGCGTGTCAGTCCCGAGTATAATATGACGCGACATATTTATGGACCGAAGACGACGGAAGTACACTCGGGACTACCGATGCGTTTTGGGATGGACTGTTATGAGTTTGCAGGGACTATCGAGTCGCCAGCGCCTCCCCCTCTGCGGCCCTGGTCAGAGTTGTATGGGCACGGAGACGCTGGACCGGCCGAGTATGAAGACGACGTGCTGCCGAAGGAGGAACGGACGCATTTTCACAGCTACTGGCGCGTCGACCTTGCGCCGTTCGGTGAAAGACAGGAGCAGATGCTTAAATCTTTCTTTGCGACGCAGAACACGCACAGGTCATTGTTCATCCTTTGGTCGAATGGCCAACTCACTCCGAATCCGATTCTGCAACGCTACCTCGACCGGTTCCCACAGGCTTTCGAGTTGCGTGTTGCCAATGTCACCGCTCTTGCCGCCGGCACGGCGCTTGAGGGCAGTTCACTTCTAGACGTGAATGATGGCAAGGCATGGATCGATGGGGATCTCGTACGACTACTTGTGGTCTGGAGATATGGTGGCGTGTGGGTAGACATGGATTCGTTGCTCACGAGAAATTTGGAACCACTGCTCGAGCATGAATTTGTGACTCAATGGGACTGCTACGGTGAGAAGCCTATGCTACGACCACGGTAGCGTATATCTTATGCGGGTCTCGGCGCTAGACAAACCTTATCTAGCACTCAACGGTGCACTCCTACACTTCCACAAACGGTCGCCTTATCTCTGTGAAGCCTTCCATGTCATGGCATCGTCACGGCCTCCGCGGAAGGACTCAACGGACTGGGGTGCTCTACTCTACCTGAAGCTGTGGCGACGTCTCGTCACGGGAGGAATTCCGCCATTTAAGATTTTGCCTTTTTGTTTCAGCGATGGACGTGCGTGCCGGTTGGATAATAGAATTCCCGATCCCTTCGAACCCGACGGGTCAGCAGCAGGCAGTGGGAACAAGTGGTGGGCCGTCGGTACGAGGGTAGGCGAAGCGGGAGGGTTGGAGAGTGTTTTGGAAAAGGTGTTTGCGGTGCACCTGCACAACCAATGGGAAAAAGAATTTCCAAAGGGCGGGTGGGTTGAGAGATTATTGCTGAACAAATACGAGCGAGTGCTTGGCGATGGGAATGCTGAACTGTAGGTTTGAGTTGGCATCTCGATCTTACATTGGTGAGCGCCGGTGGGTTACACGGATATACTTATAGCACACGTATTCCAAGGTTTAGTTCTTTTTCCATTTCTGAGATCCATAGTTACAGATAAGGACCTAGGTTGGTGCTTCATGACAGAGGAGGCATGGATCGCACGACCTTGCCCTCGTTTTTCGCGTGCAACTTAAGCTTTTGTAACAAGGGTGAACTCGCCCACCGGTCCGGAGGTGTGCGGTTGCCAGTGGCCCAGTAATAAATGTCCCAATCTGATTCGTCCAGCAACTAAGACGTGACATGAGGCGTTGGATGGGCCACGATAGCAAAGGGGAGCTGTGGGACTTACCTTGTCGTATTCGCTCAGCTCTGGTATGGCCATGGTATGAAGGTGGTCACGTGCGAACGTGCTGAGGAGTAGGTCGCTTTCGAGGGTGCCCCGCTTGCGCGACTGGTATACGAGTCTAGCCCGCATGGTGTCTATGGATTCGTTTGGACGTGGGATGGGCTGTGGTGGTACGACGTTGGAAGGGGTAACCGTGGATGCGATGTGCTGTGGTGTGTGGGGTAGTGGCCATGGATCCTTCCACCTGCGTGCACTGGACGACAGCGTCCTGGCCAGCACTCGACTGATCGTGACGGACATGATGACGGAGGGAAGAGGAGGACACCGTATTCCAAGTATGGACATTTGTTCTCAGGTGTATCTGACGTTTGCATTGGAGTGGAAAAGCGGGCCAACCATTTGCCGCGAATGTGTTGAGGTGCTGGGTCATCTCACGTCTTCCCTCGTCATCGTCGTCATCGTCGCTGTCGTGGTCGCGACAGACAGACACGCCGTCGCCAATACACAATGATGCTCCGTCCCCGCACCCTCTGTCTCTATGCCCTCCTCGTCGTCATCACCGCGTCAGTCCTCTCCCTGGCCGTGTACTACCTCTACGAGCCCCATCTCCACGTCGACCTCGTCTTCTACGACCGCAACTGGGTATCCACAGAAATTGATCCCATCACTCCCCTCTCAGGTTGCTTCCGTCCGGAGCGCGTTAGTCCTCTGTATAACCTGTCCGACTACGTCTACGGGATGAAACGCTTCGAGGTCCAGGCTGGACTCCCAATGCGAATGGGAATGGATTGCTACGCTTTTGCTGGCACCGTGTCCCCACCTGACGACCACCAGATTTCGCGCCACCACTACATCGCCCCCGAGCAACGCGTGCAATACCATGTCTACTGGCGGGCTGACCTCTCTCCTTTCGGTAAACGCCAGGAATATATGCTCAGGTCCTTCTTCGCGACGCAGAACATACATACCTCCCGTCTCGTCCTCTGGTCCAACGGGGACATCTCTTCGAATCCAATCATCCAAAAATACCTCCGTCTCTTCCCAGATTCTTTCGCTTTGCGCACCGTGGACATCCCGACTCTCGCACGTGGAACAGCCATGGAGGACAGTACACTGCTCCAACTTAACGACGCGCGAGCATGGGTCGACGGCGACCTCGTCAGATTGCTCATCCTGTGGAATCACGGCGGAATGTGGATCGACATGGACACGCTCCTCACACGCGATCTTAGTCCTCTCCTGGAGCACGAGTTCGTCACGCAGTGGGACTGCTATGGTACGTTCATTGCGTTCCATGATATGTATGCTTCCCTCGCCTCGCTACAGATAAAATTTATCAAGCCCTCAATGGCGCTCTAATGCGTTTCCGCCAACACTCACCTTACCTTTGCGAGGCCTTCCACCTCATGTCAACCTCTTCACCACCCCGCTCTCCCTCGACGGACTGGGGCGCCATTCTGTACCTTCGACTCTGGCGACGTCTCATCGCCGAGTCTATCCCTCCGTTTAGAATCCTCCCCTTCTGCTTCAGCGACCCACTCGCGTGCAGATTAGACAACAGCGTTCCGGACCCCTTCAAACCTGACCGGTCGGATGGACAATGGACAAACGGATATGGCCTCGAAGAGAACGGCGGTCTGGACCAAGTACTCAAGAGAATATTTGCAGTACACTTGCATAATCGGTGGGATCGGCCGTTTCCACAAAATGGCTGGGTCGAGAGGCTACTTCTCCGACGCTACGATCAGCGGTTAAAGGAAATGGGCATTCGTGACCTGGAGCATTGAGCTGGCTTTTATTTTAATGCATCACCAGTGGTGGTGAGTAGACGATAATAGCCCTCGCCTTCTGTCTTCCTTGCCGCCGCACTATCTGTGAGTGTTCCCGCATTTGTCCCAGTGCAGCCCATTTAACATTTCGACATAGCTCTGCGACCACTAGTCTGTCGAGCTATGCACTCTTGGGCTAGTATCACATAGAGTTGCACTCACGTTCCTTCCTCGACCCAGTGTGATGCATACGGGCACCCTCCCCATGCACCTTTTGTACAGTATAAGCGCGCACCCAGTGAAAACCAGAAGGCTCCTTACTCTGTAGAAGTAGGTCGTCTTTTATTGCATAAAGTACCTCCGGTCATTGTCATAGATAATACACGGATTGCCATGGCTGAGAAGCCTTCCAGAAACTGAATTCATGCTCGTTCTTGACCAACACGTCTTTTTCAACTTGGTAACTTCACCCGTAGTCCGTCGCGTACAGACCCTGGATGACTCGTATCCTTCGGCTTGCTTGGATTCTTGGCGTATCTGGCAAGCCATGTCTCCACTATTCATCGCGGTGTGAGAGGTCCTACTGGGTACCTCATGCTACCGAACATCTCGAAGGTGATATGTACAATCCTGAAAAACGTTTCCGTACTCACAGGGAAACCACTCCCAGTCACTGCGTCAGGCCAGTTCGTATGGCAACGCAGTTCATGACCTGCTGGTGTCGCACAGGCTGTGGGTTAGGCATCGTGGAAACAATCGTAGAGGCCCACGAGCCTGACAGTCCAATTACTGCATGATATTCGGAAACACTGTTACACATAAAATATAATCACTAGGGTGAGCCAGCAATGTACTATGCACAGGCCTACGCGAGTAACTTGGGCATCGTAACGAAACCGTCAGTTGAAAAAGAAAAGAGAGAGGAAGAAAGTCTTCGGGCTTGCCCGATTCGAGAGACCAGGGAAACAAAGAAAACAAAGAACACATAGAAGACGCCCCCACACGAACACTTCACCCAAGTTGCCTAGGATTGAATGACTCGATGTGTAAAGACGGTACATGCGGGCACACTTTTCCACCATCACCTCGTCAAAGATCGTTCCATCCTCAGAAAGCCATTAATTAGCTAGCGCACAACCACGATAACGCAGAGTGTGTGTGTGGGAGAAAAAAACAATTGAGAGGTATTATAAACACACGAGAACAGAGAGGATCAAGAAGGGCAAATATGAGGGTCCACTGCCGCCTCAACCCATCTTGCCTTCCTTCTTCTTCTGTTTGCGAGGTGGTGTCACCGGCCGCCCCATGTTCATGCTGCCGTATGGATATTTCGCCTTCTTTTCAGCCGGTTTTAGAATCTATCGAGTAGCAAGATTAGAGCAGACATATCACAGGTGCAAGCGAGGTCTTACTTGGAAGGAGCATAGCAGTGTCTCATCAACACTCATCATTGCGCCAGCGTTATCAAACTCCCCACAGTAGTTCGGCGCCGAAAAGAGCGTTACCAAGTGTCGCTTGGCGAAAAATTCGTAGCCGTCCTCCACGACCTAGAATGAAAAGCAGTCCCATGAGAAATAGTAGATCGAGAGGAGAGCAAGGCTCCGTACTTGATGTGCCCTACAAATGAGATCCATGTCGTGTTTCTGCAAGAATCTCGAAACTACGTCTGGTCCAAACGTGAAGGAGACGCCACGATCGTTCTCTGACCACCCGGTGATGTCCTTGTCTGGGTCCGACCATAGTAGATCACAAAGCAACCCTACACAACAATCAGCGTTAAAGACCATCAAAGCCCTGGGCACGGAAAAGAAGGACGCACCAGTATCAGGAACATCCGTTGGTCTCATAACCCTCCGTATTTGCTCCATGGATTGGAGGTCGGGACTTAGTCCACCATGCATGGTGAAGATTTTCTCGTCGATGATGGCAGCGATGGGTAGGCAGTTAAAACAGTCGGTAAATGTTTTCCACAGCTTGATGTTGTAGCGCCGCTTGCCTAAATATCAGACATCGAATCAAGGCACTCCTTATGAAACCATGAGGAGGTGGACATACATTCGTCATAAAAGCCGTAAATACGGTTGATACTTGCACACTCGTGATTGCCCCGGAGGATGAAGAAGTTTTCAGGATACTTTATCTTGTATGCTAGTAGTAGGCAGATGGTTTCGAGTGACTGTTTACCCCGGTCGACGTAATCACCCAGGAAGAGGTAGTTCGCTTCTGGCGGGAATCCCCCATATTCGAAGAGTCGGAGTAGGTCGTAGTACTGACCGTGAATATCACCTTTGAAAAAAGGGAACGTCGAATAAGTCACTGTAATCCTGACATGGACGTCGACGAGATGACGCGAAGTTGATACGGACCGCAAATCTTTATAGGTGCCTCTAGTTCCAACAATATCGGCTGATTTATGAAGATCTCGCGTGCTTTCGTGCAGAGGTATTTGATCTCGTACTCCTGTAATTGAACTGGCTTTCCGGGTCGGTTACCACGCACTGTGAACAGACAGCAATCAGTCAAAAACGTCACCGTACTACGAGGAGCGCCCGTAAACTGTGTTTGGAGAATGGAGGACCTAATCAAAGATAGACGGCAAAAACGGTGCACCCTCATCGAAGAGGAGGGGGAAAAAGTACAGTCGAAAATCGACAGACATGCGGCGCTGCGGACGACGTAAGATGGTAGCCGCACGACATCCAGACCACGTCCTGAGGGGTTCTCCTTTCCAAGGAGCCCGACCCTCGCACCCACTCGATGAAATGGTCTGACAGTGACATCGAACTCCAAGGGGGGGTAGGGATGACCGAGTCACGAAAGGGAATGAAGCGAGCGCCACTTGCCTTCCAGCAACCGGTCGATTACCGAGTCCAAATCAATCTCTGTTGCAGAGTCAGCCATCGAATTGGGTTACAGTGATGGACGTTGTTATTGTGAAAGCGACAAGATGGTAGGGAGCGCGAGCGAGCTGAGTTTATGATGTCGTGGGGGTGGAAAAAAAAAAGAGGCACGCAGTGGGGTTGATTTTGACGCTTCGAATGGGTGGATGTTTTACAGCTTTTGAGAAGGACAGAAACGTCCAAGCGAACTGTCGACAGAGCAAATTGCAGAACGAGAAATGCAAAGAAAGGAAAGAAAAGAAAAATCGATGAGGACGAGGTGAGCAGATAACACAGCGACTCGTTTGATGCAACGATGTGAACAAACTCGGCATACAACGGAGCACCGTGGGAATGCACCCCCTCATGCGGCGTGTCTCAGTTGTCACTGGTACCCAACTACTGTTACAGAAAAACAAAAAAAAAAGGTTCTACATACAACCAGCGCGATGCCAATGATGCCTAGAGTGTGGCCATGCAATGATAAAAAATAGAAACGAGTAAGTGGGGATGTGGCAGTCCGGGAAATGCATCGTCCAAATCACACTTGCACACGTATCACGCCATCCTCATGGCTGCAACCGCTTCCGCTGACGAGGACTGGTGAGACTCTTCGACCCGCGTCCGTCGATTCCTTCTTCTACGTCTTCTGTAAAGGCGTTGTTAGCTTAATTACAACACTGCGGCGTGTCGTGCGCGAGATACGTACCTCGGGAACATCGGACCTCGCGGCATCGTCCGGTGATCGAGGTCAAGTGCAATATTGGTCCCAGCGTGTAGTCCCTGCAAGTCAGCCAGCCAAGGGCCATGCGATGTCATTACACATCCAATGAAAGAAGGCGAGCCCACCCACTGACCTCGATCCACTCCACAACCGACGGCACATCAGGAGCTTGCAGCAAAAACTGTTCGCCCTCCAACCTTACCCGTATTACATTTTTGCGCTTGACGTAGTCATTTCCCAGTCCACTCTCTGCATGCTGCAATGTGTAGGCTCGAATCAGGTCGCACTTGGATGGATTGGGAAGTTCAACTGTGCCGACACTGGCAATACGCGACCGCCCAGATGGCAGGAAACTCAGTCGCGAAGCAGACCGTGGCTGATGCGTCGACGGTACAGGCGTACTTGACCGACCGTTGTGAGCTTCGTGTAACATAGACGGCCCCGCCGAGTGACCGTCGCGTGAGTCAACAGGGAGAAGCTCCATCTGACGAGGTGAGTCAGAGGGCGACAATCGGGATGCACTTGACTCTTGCGACTGAGAGTGGACCCCAGTGGCAACCGACCGCAGTGACGACAAAAAACTCGCTCCAGACATTCGCCGCGCGGCGCGAGAAGACACAGCATTCACCTCCGTACCTCTCGACGATTGTGACTCGCTCCTTCGCATTGGTGATTCTTCCCCCAAAGTGGCGGTGGGCGTTTCTGGCTGTTCAAACCCCAACTTCGCAGACCTCCTCCGTTCCCCCGACCTTTGTGCCGAAGGACGTTGATAATGACTGGTTGTCCCGCTCGCCGCCACATCTCCCGCTCCAACCCGCTTCTCCCACCAACCGCTTAGAATCCCAACACCACTCGTGCTTGGGGGACACTTGTACACCCTGAACGCAGTGCCCTCTAGTTCGCAAAGAACACGCCGCCACTTTCTATCTCTGGCCTGCACGCCTGGTGCGGTAAATTCCATTTTGCGGGGCATGACCGCAGTGAGGTAGAGCGAGTTACTGTATGACGGTAGCCGCTCCCGCCCTACATCTTCCCAGAGTTGCATCGATATGGGGGCCGCACCTTCGTGTAACTCCCTTGGACGAGGATCAAATGAAGGATATGGTGGTGGGTCGGATGCAGGGTGGTAGTAATTGGGCAGCGAATTCCGGCGCAATAACCGTCCGATGAGTGTTTCTGTTTGATCGCTCTCAGATGTTTCCCCGGCGTCGCTCTGTTCCGCGTTGCTGGAAACGGATGGTGCCGTTGAGGTACGCAAACGATCATCGTCATGTCGGCTAACTCCAACGATGTCTACCATGCTCCGCGAGGCGACGCGGTACAGGCTTGGCCGCAGTTCTGACGAGGAGCTTTTTATCCCAGATGGGCCTGCTGATGCGTAGTTTTGGGCATTGAGCCGGTTCACGACTTCCGAAACGGACGTTTTTACAGTGAAAGGTCGAGAAGTTGAGGGAGAAGGTGATGAGGACTGTATAGGATTCGAATACACTTTTGAACTGAAGTAATCGGGCGGGCTGGGAGAGGATGGCAGTCCTGAAACTGAGCCTTCCACAGCAAAATTTTCATCAAGATGTGTCGATGAGCCAGTATGATGCGACTCTTCTTCTGCTTCATCGTCACTCTGATGAACATCTGTTGGGTTTACCATCTCAAAGTCGTCTTCTTCGGACTCATCCCCTTCTGATGTACTGATGGACGCTGTGTCATGGCTGGCTTCGAGATCCATAGGGCCACGACCGTCGACGCTAAGAGACGGTATGCTCCTCAGACGTACCCGAGGTCTCGAGGATGATGGGATGGGTGGCGTCGGTACAGGCAGAGGCGGGAGGTTCAAAATAGGCAAGGGCTGCCTCGTGATGGCGGACGGGGACATCTTCGCGCCCCGTTCCGTAACAACACGGAAAGGTGCAGGGAGAGATGTCATGAGCGAAGGGCCAGCCTCGCGGTGTTGCACAGACTCCGGTGCTTTCATTTTCTGCACTGTCAGTTCGGACTGCAAAACTGACTTGGATGAATCCGGAGAAATGACTGGCAACAAGATTCCGGTGGATGGCGGTGGGTCCGTGGCAGTGGTCACGATAGTGCGGTCGGAAGATACAGTACTCTGGAACGCTAGTGGCGATTGGGTGGTGTCGCTACACGGAACAGGTCCAAATCTAGCATCATGTTGCGAGGGGCCGCTACCTGGGCTCTGAAGACCCATGCTAGCATCATGATCGGCGCTCCGTGCTTGAACTGCACCCGCCGACGAAACTGGATGGGACGGGGGTTTGAGGCCGCTACTGTGTTCGCACAATGTGCTCTCTGAGATGGTCTGGTCTCCCACGAAGTGTCGCGCGTTGGCGGCGATGGAAAATGAGTGCACGGATGCAGACCGAGAGAAATGGTCATAAGTGGAATGACGCCTGAGATCGCCAGCCGTGGTGTCACATGACGGGATATCTTGTGATGAGTCATCGGTATCGGTCGGAATGGAGGTATCCTCTAGCCGATATCCGATAACTGGCGAGGTGGTCTTGCGAATGATATCTACAGAGTGAGGTCGTGGATGGTCACCGTCGACTACGGTCACAACAGGGCTAGTGGAAGAGTTCACAGGTTTCTTTTTTCCCGGCCGTACATGGGTGGCGCGAAGACCGAGCCTTCTGAAGAACTGAGCGGCCCTCGTCTATACAGGAAACGGGTAAACCGAGGTCCAAGGAGTGGAGCAGGTATATACCTGGAACGAAATGTGGACGGTGGATTGGGTGGCCTGGTAGTGGTCCATCGGAAGATTGAGCCCTCGAGATGAGTGAAAGGTGAGAAGACAGAAATCCAAAAGAACGGCTGGGAGCGCCAGCAAGGACTACGTTTTAGTACGATCTGTATAAAGTTTAGTCAAACTCCGTAGCCGGAGACAGCAGCTGATTGGATGCGGTGGTGGGCGGTCGGAGGCGGTACTCACGTTTGAGACCTTAGCGAGAGGAAACAAGGAACAGGTCGAGGACGTTCGGGAATAATAATTTAAGAGCGTGACGAGGCCATGAGTGAGGTGGACGAAGAAGACAGTCGACCAAGAGAGAAACCCGGTGACTAGGCGCATGCTGCTTACACTGCGCCGGTATTTTTAATACACTCCCAGTTGCATGTTACATCATTTGTACTAAGGAATCCCCCTCCTCCCTGTGATCACTGATGGGGGACTAATGTAGGACCCGTATCGCAGTATGGACCCCACAGGGATCCAACTGCACAGTCGACTCGTCCCGTTTGAGCTGCGTAGCTGCAAGTTACCGGGGCCATGACGTCATGTTGTCAGTCGACGACAGTCACCTGTACAAGTCACTAAGATATGATGCCAATGGGTGTCTGCCTCCACACACGTGTATTTCGACCACCTGATATCGAGGCAGGCTTCTCATGTCATTTTCCAGAAATAAACACGTTGCATGGCAGTGTAGCCTTCCCATTCCTGTTTTCCGACTCGGTGACTGCCCTCACAGCATCCATCCGAAATTCTCGAACGTGGACACCCTTCCTGCATTGGTAACGCGCTTCAACGCTGAAGGTCACTCGACGGACTTGTCCGTCTCTTACTCGCAGTGTATCCAGAATATGGTGAGTAAAACACGTAAACCTAATTGACTCACCTATAATCAGGGTAAAATGGTGACCCATATTATCTCCTCGGAGTCACACGTATTCGTGGGGGTATTCGTATTAGTATTAATGTATCTAGAAGGGAAGCTTCGCATTCTTGGGTGTGCCAGCAGGTTTGAGAGGGTTCGGACGCCTTCTCCTGTAATACTGTCCGTGAATGAGTAAATCAAGCGATTTCAAGAGCGTTTGACGCGAGTACGAGTACCGAAGGCCACTCACCTGCTTGTACCGCGCAATTCGTTTGGGCATATCGCGCAACAGCATATTCTTCCGAATCGCTCTCTTCTCCGCGAGTCGCTCCCACTTGTGCCCCTTGAACATTCTCTTCCGGCCAGCGTATAACCTATTCCCAATCTCCGCACCAGCGACTTTGCGCTCTCTAACCTTACCGACCCACTCAACTGGTCGTTGCCACCCTGCATCTTTCGGGTTCGTTGGCGTAGAGGACGTTTCCCCAGCAATGGCCTGCGCTTTCATAACTGGCTGTGCAGCCTGAGCGACGGCTAACCTTTCCTGCGCCTTGTTCGTCTTCGTGCTCGGTGGTAGAAGGTCCAGCATTCCCGTCTTGCGCGCCTTTTTGATCAGTTCCGCCTGCTGGCGTAAGGAATACTTCGGGGGAGCCCACTTCCCCGTCTTTGGGTTCAGCTGTGGGACGAACGGGTTCGTTCGTCGAGGAACATGCTTCGGGGCAACAGGCACATCCACATTAATGTGGTCCTGTGTCTCTGTTGAGGCGCCGCCGTCACTGGTAGTAGTAGGGGGTTCGAACTGGAATGGATATTGGAACTGAAATGGCTGCTGCAGTGCTTGAAACGGCGATGGTTTTGTCGCCAACTGGAGCTGGGGCACCGAGAGACTTGGCGCAGCAGGAGGTAAAACGGAGGGGGCCTTTGCAGTGATGACCTCCCGAATCCTGAACCGTTTCACAGCGCGTGCAGCCATCTCGTCGACAAAACGAAACCCTCCGACGCGAAAAAATACCCCAGACCCAAGTTGGGTTAGGATTCCTGAAAAGGTAAAAGTCCCCTAATCTTACAGCCGTGACGCTCAAGATGTGCGTGTTCACCAGTTTCGATGGCTGAACGTGAATGGTGGACTTCGAAGAGTTTGTTTACATTGTCGTACAGTCGACTCCCTTATAACACGTACCAGGCATAACACATACATTTTTGGATTCCCTGACGGGATTTTTGGCCCGTAGCCCCTCTCTGACCACGCATACTTCCTCAAAACGCACACCTTTAGGCCTGTCCCGAGGGAGTATGTGTTATGAGGGAGTCGACTGTAGTGTAAAGTATGTTGCATGCAATAGTCCGTGAGTTACAAAAAGATGTCCGAGTGAGTGGTAACCGAATATGCTTATTAGTCCGACGAGGCCAAGCCATGTGAGTTGCGCAAACACAAGACAAATTAAAACAAAATGTTAGCTTAGACACTCGGCTCGTTAGATAATCCGTCCAAATGAAACCAGCATGTAGCATCGTTACTAGGTGACAATCCGACCCCTAGAGGCCCAGAACTTCCATTTCGTCCGTTTATTCATGACGGCCGCAGCACCACCGCCAAACTTTCCTACCACTGGATTATCCGCGATTACAGGGCCTCCCCGCCGGGTGTCAATTGGCTCTGAGCTACTAGAAGACCGGGAAGGGCCACAATGTACTTCTGGCCAGCCATTCGCGACATTTGGCCCGTCATCTTGTGTCATCCCACCAGAGTAGGGTGCTACCGATTGGATTTGCATTTTGTTCTCGCTTTCAGCCGTGAAAGCAAAGTCGGCGCCACTACAAATCCACGCGCGAGGACCTGCATATGGCACGCCTCCCGGATTTGCTTGTGAGTCAAGCACACCACTTAGGAGAATGTCCGCTACCGTCCATTCAGCGACAACTGCCTGGCGCGCGATCCGAGACGAAGATACCGACGACGACGACGAGGAAGCACCAGACGAGTGGTGAGTATGTGAAGCCGAGGACTTAGAAGCTCTCGGGCTAGGCGCGTACCGCACAACCTCGCGTAACGCAGTGACAGGAAGGACGAAAGCAACGGCACGTTCTAGTGTCTCAGGCCGTTTCATACTCAGAGACGGTGGGTATGCAAACGAGAGTTGGTAAGACTCCATGTTGCGCACAAGTTTGTCTTGAGAAAGGTACGCGCGCCCAGAAAGTGGCAGAATATGTACGAGGCGCGATTTCGGAAGGGGACCCGAGATACTACGATCGCTGATTGCGGAGGCAGAGGCGATACTAGATTGGAGGGAAGCGTGGCTATCGGAACCCAAGGCCCGAGGGAAGGACAAAGCAGAAGCAGGTCTCCGGCGGAGAATATTTCGCTTCCGAGTCTCCGAAACGAATGTCGCAGAAGTGAAAGCTGGGCTCGCAGGGGTAAGGTAAGGATGTGTAAGAGACGTGATGAGAATCGTCTGTTTCATGATAGCTACGTCGCTGATCCCATTCGGAATGAAGTTCAGCATCGCATCGAACGCACGTTGCGACCTGTCTGTGGGTGGGGACGAGGATGAAGGCGAAAGGAAGGAAAGGGTGGACATGATGGATAAGCGAGCAGAGGGTGTGGTGCTCTTTAGACCTTCAGACGATGACGACGGTGAAGACTGTGCACTGCCAGAATCTGGTATGAGGAAGAGATTTTCCGGGATCTTTGAAGCATCGAGGCCAGTTTCCGATTCACTGATTTCGCGAAAGCCCGACCCTCCGTCCTTCCTCCACAACCGAGAGACACGTTCAGCGCATTGCAGAACGGCAGCAAGGCGAAGAGCACCGCTCCTCTCATTTGTGATGGAAGTGTTCAAACGGATCGTGCAGATCGCAGGGCGGACGCCAGTAGGGACCGGGAATGGCCGGTGAGTAGCAAGGATGATCAGAGATCGCGAGAACTGGGGAGACTGCAAGACTGGACTAATGTCCTTGAGCGTAGGGGCTGGTGGAACACGTATCAGTCGAACTATATAATCCCATTGAGTCGCGATTGCAATCACCTCCAAAGACCAAAATCACGTCGCGCCGTGGGTCACCCACGGCCATTGCGACGCTGTCCAAGCGTAGCATCCATGGCTCCCGAATTACTTGAAGCCTTGCGAACGGGTCCGGGGGCAGCTTTGGTTTGAAGACCTCGTATATGAGGGGTCCATTGGCTCGGGGACGAGGGCTATCCGCACGTTGTTCGGAGGGGAACTTGGCCTGGGAAACCCTGGAAGAAGCCATCAGAAAACGACAGTTAGCAGGAGACGAGGAAGGTCGTAGTAGTGTCATACTTGGTAGCGCTTTTATGAACATAACGGAACGGACACTGTCTTAACGCGGTGGTTCCCGCGGCATCCGCGACGGCTCTGCGGGTGGTTTGCAGACGAGATCCAATACATAATTACCGCCGGTCTTGGCCGCCTTGGCCGACCGAAAGTAAGCTAACCCCTAGTGTCGACGTAAAAAAAATCGGTTTAGAACGACTTAACTTGGGTTCCATGGCGCTAATCGGTAGCGATGACCCGTTGGATGAGTAAGAGTCTTTGTCTCCCTACAACTTGTTCGACGACGGAACATCGGGGAATGTCTTGTAGGACTGAGTTTGTATCATGGCGTCAATGAGTAACAGCTCACCTTGGTCGATACGTCAACCCTTGGACCTTCGGCGAGATAAGAAAGATTGCACTCGAGAAGCTCGTCGCTGTAACCTCTTATGAATCCCGCTAAGCTCTTACTTTTCGAGGTAGTTTCAAAATCTTGTGGACCACTGCTGTCACACCTTTTCCAGTCTAACTAAAGACAGGAGTAGCTCACCAGGAGGATATAGAACACCGTGCTATTCATTAATGTCAAGTCATCATGTGGGCTTTCCCCAGGACCAACCCTACCGAAAGAGGGCACAAGTTGACAAAATGAGGAGGAAGCCACTCTCAGTTGGGTTAGAAGGACAGATAACTGACGAATCCTACGGAAGTTTTTGTGCTTCAACGCATAGTTCCGAGTGGTCAGCTCATTTATCTTGCAGATGGCATCGAGATGGTGTGATGCTGGCCCCACTTAGCTCACCCACCGAACTCAGTACGGGGCTGTATCATTTACTTATCCTCACTTACACGCCTGTTTCACGCTGAAATGGTAGGGATCGGGGCAATGCAGCAACTCAGGAAGACTTACAGTCGTAAGTAAAGAGGACTTCCTTCCCTACCTGCATGCCGCTGTACGCAGGTGATGGAAGACACGTCAACCAAGGTTCTAGTACTCCGTGTCAGATTCCTGAAAAAAGCATTGCCAGTACTTCGATTCCGAATGCGTCTGTTACCTTGCCCAGATTGAACGTGATTAGGCGTACGCAGAAATATGGGAGAACGCGGCCACGTGACTGGTCATGTGATCTATCCCACTGAACGCATTCTCAGTGAGGACGTCTTTCGCGAGCGGCCGTCGATGGCTGGTGCGTTTAGCGGACATCTCTTGGATTCCTTCAACGCCAAGCAATCTATGCACTCAGCTGGACCGAGTATTGTTACTAGCGGCGCCATGTCGTTCTCCCCACAAGCACACGGGTTCTTTCCATCTTTCCCTACTTCACTCTTCGGAAATACGCCCTTCGCAAACCCACCGGAGGAGACCGCCATCAAGATTGCGACGCTTCAGGCAAAGCTAAACAAGAAACTGGGTCCTGAATTTGTGTCCCAGCGTCCTGGTCCGGGAGGTGGTCCTAAGCTTACCTATGCGGAAGGGTGGAAGATCATCAATCTGGCGAACGAGGTTTTTGGATTCAATGGATGGAGCTCCAGTGTCGTGAATATCACTACCGACTTCATCGACTACAACGAGGAGTCCCACAGATTCAACGTAGGCGTGACTGCAATTATACGCGTGACGCTCAAGGATGGAGTGTTCCATGAAGACGTCGGATACGGGATGTTGGAGAACTCGAAGAGTAAAGCCGCAGCTTTGGATAAGGTGATTCTTGACCTCGCCATATATCTTCGGTTGCAGTTGATTGTCACATGGTCAGTGTAAGAAAGAGGCTGTAACGGATGCTCTCAAACGAACCCTACGAAATTTCGGCAACTTGCTTGGGAATTGTCTATACGATAAGGCATATGCTCAGGAAGTCGTGAAGATGAAAGTCTCCCCCGTGGGTTGAAGCCCCTGTTCGGATTCCGCGTCGCTGAATGACCGATATGCAGGTCAAGTTCGACAAGAGTGACCTGCACCGTCGACCAGAATTCGATGACACGAAGTCAGGTGCCCCACATTCAAACCCCTCAGCAGCGCCGGACCGGCCTGTGCAGACAACGAGCACCGGTACTGGCTCTATGCAGCAAGAAAAACCTCTAATTAAGACGGAAGTTGTTTCGGGCCAGCCTGAGAAACCGATGGTGTATGTACCACGACACCTGCGGCAAGAAATGATATCCGTTGCCCAGCAAAACACAAATTCCAAAGAGACAGTGCAAGAGACTTCCAAGCAGTCGATCAAAGAGGCGGTTGATACCGGGTCTAGTGTTCAACAAGCCACTGGTCTCCAAACACCCGTTCAGACATCGGAGCAGAGTCTCATACAGCGGCCTCATGGTCAGAGTGGCCAGCAACCACCCGACCGCAGGGTATCCTTCGCTGACCCTCCGGATGATGAGTCTCCTGTTCCATTACCCAACACGCAAAACGATTACGGTCTCAGTCCCGACGACGATGCATTCTTAGCCACAGTGGACCTCGGCGATTGCGATCTTGGGAGGCCTATAGATTTTGAGGAAGGTTTAGGGGGCGTAAGCACGATGGACGACTCAATGATTGATCAGAGACAAGTATTCGTTGACAAGTCACCCATAGTTCGTCATGCTCGAGTTCACGGACGCAGTATGGACGGTCCGAGCGTAAGTTCTGATACAACATCACATGATCGGCGCGCCGCGGTTGTACCGGACGGAGGCATCGCGGGTCGATCGAATGGAACCGGCTCATACTCGGGTTCCGTGCCAAGTCCTGCGGCTAATGTTGCGTCCCCATCCACGGGTCACGCAGCGTTATCACGACAGAAATCTTTGATACCGCCACAGGGTCAACAGCAACCAAACCCCCAAGGGGGACCCCCTACGATAGGGGTGAAACGGAACGTGGATTCCATACAGTGAGCCTATCTCGTTATCTGCATTTCCTCGTTACCTCATTCGAGCTTAGGGGTTCGTCCTCAACAACATTTCGGCCGCCGTTGCAAGGCATGGGTCTCTCTAGGCAATGGCAACAATATACCAAAGCTGTAGCTGGGCGGCAGCCTGCGGTCAGTTCAGATCCGGATACAAACGGGGGTTTCAAGAGGGTGAAGCGTTAGCGGTCACTGAGACTGCCACGTTATGATGGTATTCCGCTGTTGTTGTATTATTTATACTTGCTTTCCAAAACCAATGCAATATGATCATTCTACATACAATAATGCATGGCAAAGATTACAGTCAGAATGCCAGGTATACAGTAACGGGTACAGCTGATGCATCTAGCAGCAGCTCCGGTAGCACCGAAGGATGGGGGTTCCTCCACTGAGGGCCATTAATTAAGACTAAATACTGATGTCATGGGACACGAGTTTCCCCCAGATGGGCCAAGTCTTCTCGCGCACCTAGCAAGACCTCCTGAACACTAGTCAGCCACTCGGCAGACAAGAAGAGAGAAACTTCCCACCGTTACGAGCGCTTGCCGTGCTTCATCCTTAATCTCCTTCCACCTTCTCTCGTATGTGGCCAACAATTGCTCATACTCAACTTTTCGGTTAGCGGACCCCGTCCGTATGAGTGCTCTGAAAACGATGATCCCCGCGACCCACTCCACTTCATCTGCTTCCCACACGGCATCTCTGGCCATCATCTCGGAAAATGTCTGGCTGCTCGGGACGGCGTACCCTATCTCGGGAGTGTTAGGCCGGAAGCTGAGCATGCCCAGTTCAAGTGCAGCCGCGTGGATCTGCGCCCACTGGATGTGGTCCTTCCGGCGTTGTCGGTCTGCAGCAATGCGCTCCATCTCGTCGGCTAGGGATGCATGTCCGGACGATGAGCTGAGGGGACTCCAGACGGACGACTTGCGTAACGCCATTTGAAGTGCGCGCGGGCCGGCGAGTGGGCCGGACACGCCGGCGTGGAGGAGAGAAGAAGGGAAGTAGGAGCAAGCATCAAGGAAGCGCCGGACAATGTTAGATATGAGGTCAGTGAATGAAACGGTTCTTGAGGATGATGGCGCGGACAGCAGAGATGAGATTGCTTCAAACAAAGAGCTAATTACCGTGTCCAGCGGCGTTGGCGAGGGATGCGATAAGACGTAACTTTGGATTAGCGAAGACAACGTGGCTGTATCGATACCATGGGTAAGGAAAGCGTCCCGGAGAGCTGCTGGAGTGACATTGAGAGCGATGGTGGAAGATGACGCGACAGGGACATTGGACTGGAAGCTAAATTGCATTTGACCAGCTGACTGAGCGGCAGGTATTTGAGAGGAAGCCTCTGCATTTTGGGCGGTAGTCTCGTTTTGGGCAGTGTACTGCACGGTCGGTGGAGTGGTGACCGTAGGGCCCCACGTCAGACCGTTCTCTCCGATGGACGGGGTCGCTGATGCTGGATGAAGGGCCCGTGTGTTTAGGGAGGCATGATCGTGCGCTGGGCGACTACTCACAAGCAGTCTTTTTGGGTCGCGTGCGGCCCTCGAGTTTTCTTCTGGCTCTTCCGACGGTGTTCTTGTACCAGTTGTATATTTGCTGGAATCATTCGGACAATGATGATTCAGTATTATTTAGGGGGTGAACGAAGATGCACCTGGATCCATTTACCTACCTCACGGAATCGCGGCTCAGCATCCTCAATTCCTTGAAGTTCCTCAGGCAGACCGAATCTCGCTAGAAAGTCGTTTGCACGTTCTAAAGCGAACTTCTTTGCGTCTCCCCTGACATGTCCCCTCGTCCGTGTTTCAAAGCCGCTGATATGGCTCCGCAGGAATACCAGTTGCTCATCAGTGTATGCCTTGGGCAACCTGGGTTTGCTCACCCTGAGATCGTTGTCCATCGTCGTCAACAACCCAGCCTCGGATTGCACGCCTCACTTTCCCACCACGGCATTCTCCGAAGAATCCTTTATGGATCCCATGCGTCTCTCACAGTCAAGCTTAAAATCTCAGGTCAGGCCAAAAATCCCAACATTGCCGTGCTCACGAATCAAGAAAGTATTAAAGAACAGCATAAAAACGTAAAAAGTTAGCTAGAGGTAGAAACATGATCACTATCACTCAGACAGCACAGGCTTGCGACTGACTACCAAGTACATGGGCGTAAATAGCTGCGCATCAACAGATTAGTCAACCGGCACCAGAGCTCGACCATAGCGGAACTAACCTTGGCCTGCCCTCCCTTGACCAGTGCTTCCCCCGCAACCTTGAGCGATTCGCCCACCTCGAATGTACCTTTAGGCACAAGGCCGACGGCTTCCATAAATCTAATAGCCGTGTGCGTAACGAGCTTGCCGCTCCAGCTCATACGCCAGACAGTGAAATAATCCCAGGCAGTCTGGGCTTTCGAGATGTCACCTTCGAGAGGGTAATACCATGTTACTTCGTCCGGGCGGTCGGCAAGGTCTTCCTCGTGCTCGATTTGGAAGCCCACATTTTTAATAGCCTGACGACAGAGCCTCAGTGGTCGCATTTCTGGAATGCCGTTGCCAAATTCAATTTGATGGGCGAGTTCCTTGTGAGAAGGAATAGATGGATCCCAGGCATCGGTCATGCACCACTCATAAACACCAAACTGGGTGATTGCATCAGTGTACGAACGGGATGAAACAGGGACACCACTTACAACACCGCCTGGTTTGAGAACCTTGAAAATTTCACCATAGACACCTTCCCACGTGGGTGCGTGGACAGTGGCCTCGATAGCGTATACTGTGCGTGGGTGTGTGAGGACATGTTTAAGTGCATAAAACTTTACGTACCGGCATCAAAAGAATTTTCACCGAATTGCTCTGAAAGCTTCATGAAGTCACCCTTGACGAAAGTGATTTTGTCGGAGAGACCAGCTTTTTCAGCATATCGCCGAGCTCGGTTGACTTGGAATAGGTTATTGTTGAGACCGACGATGTTCGCGTCAGAGAAACGTGCAATTTCGCGCGCCGGTCCGCCAACGCCACATCCAACATCCAGCACTCTCATACCGGGCCGAAGACCCATATGAGAAGCTAGATAGTGTTCGTGGCGGGCCAAGGATGCAGCGAAGCCCTCGCCCTTGTAGAAACGCGAGAAGTGGAATGACTGTGCCCAACCATACTCGTACAACTCGGTGGCACCGTCGTAATATCCTGGGCGCCCGCGATGTCAACTTGGCACGAACGCCAGTGGAATGAATGGGACAGACCGTTGACAACATCGGTATAACTCTCGAGGCGGTTCTTGTTGTCAGCTTCACCCTCGTGCTGGAGGTTCTTTTGCCAGAACTTAGTATAGCCCTCTACACGCCCCTCTTGGCGACCGTCAGGGTATGCTGCAGACATGTTTCTGCGGATGAACGAGTCAGCTATCAACTACTTGGGAGAGATAGAAGCGGGTTCAGAGATACCTACACAAGGGTAGAAGGGGAAGCGAGCGCAGATGAAAGGTCGCTCGGGTCTTTATGGTGTTGGCAGACGCCTTTTTATCTATTCTTAAGCGAGTGGCCCTCATAATTTCACCCCAAATCGGCTCATATTTCGCTTCGCCCAAAAAGGAAATTTCTGACAGGGACCACGATGCGGTTTCCACGTGAGTCCGTCGACTACAGGGAGCGGTGTCTTAGTCAAGCACTGAAGTTCTTCTTGCCTTTTACTCGGCCGCCACAGTACCATATGAGGGAGTGAACGCGCATATCGACCAGCCTGAGCCTGCATTGGCAGATAGGTACTGGTTCCTTGCACTGCCGGAAGCTGATGGTTGGGAGCACATTATTTAGCCATGCATGGCGACTATACGCCGTGAGGATAAGGTCCATGTGGGAATTATGTTCAGGGCAACCCCCTTCGGCGTGAAAATGCCATGCTCAATGAACTGGGCTTCAATAGGCTTCAATGTGAACTTGAAGCCGAAGATTACTATTAGTTCCATAACACCGAGTGTCCACCTTGGCTCGCCATTTCGGCCCTCCACAGTTTTGACGCCGACCATGACAACTATTTTCGGCTCATGTTGGTCTTATTTTAATATCCGGATACCGCATCGGTCATTCTCTGTGCTAGCTGTCTGAGTCGTGTGGGCCGAATTGCTCTCCTCGTCTCTCCCTTTAACCATGTCGTTACAGCAGGACGGCGTGGCTAATCAAGCCAACTCGGATGATAGCTTGGTTTTACTCGACCCCGGCACTGAAGAGAAGAGACTGCTTCGAAAATTGGATGCGAGAATTTTACCACTGACTTGTACACTTTATCTCTTTGCTTGTGAGTCCCTCGTATCCCATTCCGAAGACCGTGACGACACATCGACCGCCTTTTAAAGATCTCGATAGAACCAACCTGGGAAATGCACGTTTGCAAGGGTTGCCCGAGGACGCTCTTGGCGGAGACCCTACGGGTGCCTTGTTCGACTGGGTGAACGCAGCCTTTTACATAACCTACGTAAGTTGAGGTGTGTTCTTTGGCTGAGGGAGGTCAACTGATGGTCAAACAGATCCTCTTTCAAGTGCCGTGGACCGTTTTATCGAAGTACCATAGCCCCCGGCTGTGGATTGGCGGTTCCGCAATACTATGGGGTCTCTGCTCTACTCTAATGGTACCGTTTCAGATGCAGTCCAGTGAAACACTTCGTGATCGAATTTGCTAGTCTACCGCAAATAACTTTCCCCAGCTACTAGTAGCCAGATTGGCTCTTGGAGTTTGCGAAGCCGCCTTTGGTCCATCCGTGGTACTGTATTTTTGTCCGTGTAGTCTCGTTTCATCTTCCCCGCCGTCAGTCTCACTCTGAAAAAGCCTTTTACTATACCAAGACTGAGTACGGGACGCGTGTTGCGTACTGGTTCGGGTTTGCTGCGGTCGCCGGAGCATTCGGTGGGCTCCTTGCGTACGGGATACAAAACGCCGAAGTAATTATCGCACATTGGAGGCTCCTGTTTCTTCTAGAAGTCAGCTTGGTACTTACGGATCATCGCGAAACACTGACGGTTGTCTAGGGACTGCCCACCGTCTTACTTGGGATGTTATGCATATTTATACTGCCCGGTAGACCAGAATCGACCAAATTCCTTACCCCTGCCGAACGGAAATTGGCCATTGAGCGCATCAATAGAGGCACGAGTAGTGATACTGGTGCTACGGTAAATTACGGTGCGAGTCTATTCCGTTCCAGGTCTTAACTTCTAAAAATATGCCTTGCAGCACATGTTGTAGCGGCTTTCCTGGATTGGAGGGTAGGTTTCGACGACCGTCTCCTTAATCCTTTGTACTTTACCACACATTACAATAGGTATACGTGGCTGGCATCATATACTTTGGCCTTAATTGTGCTCTGGGTTCCTTGTCTGCCTTTTTACCCACCATCATATCCACTATGGGTTTTGGCAGTGAGTCACCTTGGTCCTAATCTGAGATTTGCCCACCTTCCTCTCACCCGTAGGTGTTGCACTGTGTCAACTCATGGTAGTCCCTCCCTACGCTGTCGCTGGACTAGCTCTGGTGATTTTTTCATACCTATCAGATAAGACGCGAACCAGGGGTCTCTTCATCGTCGCCGGATGCACATTCGGAGGGATAGGCTACCTGTTCGTCGTATCCTTATTTTGATTTTTCTTCATCTAACGCTACGTAGCATCCTGCTGGGGGTGACACACAACCAACACGTCCGTTACTTCTCCACATTTTGCGTTGCCATTGGAACGTATGTGAGCATAGCTTTAGTGCTGGCGTGGTGTAAGAGTGCCTTTGAGATGTAAGCCTGCAGATGAGCTGACCAAGAAGTTCCTCCCACCAAGTCACTCACAACTTAGGCTCGGAAACCAAGCGAGCAACAGGCATGCCCCTTTTCGGAGCGATTGGTCAGTGTGGTAGTATTCTAGGCTCCCACCTGTACCCGTTGACGGAGGGACCTGCTTACAGGTGCATCTTCATCCTTTCCTCTCGAATAAACCAGTTTTACTGACCATAGGGACAGGCGTGGTTTTGGAAGTTCGTGACAACGATAAATGTCTTCTCCGTGTTCTCGTTAACCTTTGGGTAGCTTCGGGTTCTTTGATGTTCTTAGCAGCCATCTGTGCACTGGTACTGAGCGTAAGTGAACAATCCTTGATAATCACTTGGATGAATAAGAAGGGATTCGATGGTCTAGGCGTCATACCGTTGGGAGAACAGACGGCGGGATGACCTGTACGGAGAACCAGAATTAGACGAGAGAGTGGATACATCGGTGCTCGCCGATAAGGTAGGTATTCTGGGTCCCATCAGATGTCAACCTCAAACATGATTATTTTTCAGGCGCCCTCGTTTAGATACATACCCTAACTGACAGGGGAGATGCCGACCGCCTGTGTTATCATCATCCTCGTGGTGCTGCGGGTTGCTGTGCACCAAATATAGAGGACCTGTATATCGGGCCTGGAGGTCCCAATTGTACAATAGTGCATCGTCCCCTTTGTTCTGTAATGATCTACGAAACTCTTAGATGCCAAAGTGTATCATGTGACATTTGCTCAACATTCATCATTTCAGTCACGCTGGACGGACTGGTTTATATAACCTTGTGGATCATGAAAGTCGTGAACGAGGGAAAAAACGAAATAGTAAAGGCCAGGGACAACGAGGGTAGTAGAAAAGATGAGGAATCGCCTCCAGTGAAGATAGATATAGGACAGTAAACGGTATTAAATGTGTGATAAACGGCATCTCATCATCATGAGGGAATTCGCAATCCTTCGACCCCGCGATACAACTAGAATCCGAAGGCGGTGGGTAAAAGCAAGACTTTCAACAAATGTGATGGAACAGGATACAATTCAAGTAAGGTTCTTTACTTGCCGCCAACTTGCGAGGCCTGGAGTAGGACTTTCTCTTTAAGCACGGAAGGGTAGCTGTTCAGAAGGTGTGCAAGGGCGCGCAAATCTTCTTGATCCAAGAGAGCAATGGTGAGTTTAGGCTAAGATATCCCAGATCAGCGCATGGAAAGAAGCCCAGAGACAATCTACCCACAGCTCCTTTGATCCCAAACGACTTAATCGCTCTGAACCTACAAGTTCACATGTTAGTGCCTCTTGGTTTCCTCCAATCAAAAAAACGGACAATTTATCGCCGAGTTGTTGCTTCTGGGTCTGTATGGGTTTGTCTAATAGACCATCAATAAACTCATCGGTCGCTTTTAAAACCAAGGGGTCGGATTTCGGTAATGGCAGACCGGTGGCCGAGGGCGAATTTACCAGCTTGATAATATCGACGGCAGGTAGGCGCGCCAGAGATGCGATGGTATGCGTAGACGAAGCCGGTGTGGTTGGTGCCGGAGAAGAGGCTGCCGATGGCCCACGTGAGGATAGTGCTGGGGTATGTGGAGAATCCTCCAGGGCCGCCACCACGGTCTTCTTCGCTGGTGGCGTGACGGGTACATCAGAAATTGCTGGCTTAGGTTCGGGCTGTGATTGCTGCTGCTGCTCTTCCTCTCCCTCGGAGCAGTCGAGGACCATTTTGGCGTCAGCGACCTTGGCTCGGAGGACCTCAACATTGAAGAGGCACATGGCGCGTTCACGCTTAGGCAAACTCATGAGGAGTTCGGTGATTTCAGCTTGTCTGGATGGCTCGAGTTTGCCTACAGCAGCGGCGATACGGTCCTTCTCGAAGATCGGTGGTACGGAGCCCGACGGCGAAGACGTACGAGGTGGGGTTGAGATAGACGCGGAGACGGATATTGGAGTCGATGGATGCTCGGGAGCGGATGCCGTCGCGTTGAGAGCATTTGCATCCAACACACGGGAATCTTGGGAAGCTGCCGGCGATGGCGACTTGGCGGGAGATGGTGACTTCGACTTCCATAAGGCATTGCGAGCGTTTGCAATTTGATCTGCAAGTTTGGCAGGATCATGGATGCCAGCAACCACCTCGCTGAGAGACAGGCCAACCAATGACTCGACGACGGCATCTACTTCATCGGTCGGCAAAGAATCGCTCGCCTTAAGACGTCTGCTCAATTCACCGGTGAGCACCTCCTTTCTTACAACAGGTGAAAGAGCAGCCAAATCATCATAACGCATTGGCAGGTTCAGCGTTCCGGACAGAGCAGCCTACAAGATCAAGTTAGTGGGACATGCATGCACCTAAGCGTGTTCCTCACGTTGTAATAACTACCAGAGCCTCTCCTGCCTCTATCCGGACGATCGTGGCTGATAACAGGGGACCCGAGCACGGAATGGCGAGGACTAGAGAAGCCAACGTAACTTTCACCAGTCTCGCTAGCAGTTGGACTCGTCGCCCCGCTAGCACTCCGAGGGTGGCCGTTGTGACCGAAACGTTGTGCCAATTTCTCCTGTCGTAATTGTTTGGGTTCATGAAGTCTGACGACAATCTGTTTAGAACCAAAGACGGCCCCGTTCATAGCATGCATAGCGGCCGCAGCTGTTGGGCGATTTAACGGTCATACAAGAATAACTGGTCGTTCAGCATCTACCTTGTTCCGGCGTTTGGAACGAAACAAAGCCGAACCCACGGCTATCACCGCTCTCATTACGCATTACACGGGCACTGAGTAGGATTGACTTGCATGTCCATGGAAAAGGGGCGACTGCACTCTACCTGACAATCTGGCCGAACTGCGAAGACGAAATAAGTAATGATGTCTAAACCACGGAGAATAGAACACACCTGACGAAAGTGGGTAAAGAGCTGGTTCGAGTCGATCTCAGGATCAAGGTTCTACATCCAGGCATGAGCAATCTGCACGAAGGTCATGAATGATCTACAACCTTGCAAAAAAGGTTACAAGGGTCAATCAGGCCACTGTGGCTATTGGAACCAGGCCCGGACAAGGGAGCTAATTGAACCTGCTGGCCTGGCCCATGTATGAAGACCGAGCTTCTTGCCCCGTATGGAGCAGCACGAGGGGGGGAATACTGATGACGGGTAGTGAGTGCAAATCCTATGAGAGAAAGAACGATGTCACCTGTGCTGGGTATGAATAAACAGAGCCTGACGGTACGAAAGCTGGCGCGTGAGCACTGAATTCCGACGGTCCTCCGCTGGCTCTCCTGTTCTGATATACAGTTACGGCAATATTTTGACCTTCAACGTCGACGCAATGCATAGCCTCCTCTGCGACACGTGCTTCTTCCTCTCGCCAGAATTCTACGATACCCGTGTCACTACCATAACCAGTTTGCATCCGAACAGACGCGAGAGCACCAAAAGGTCGGAATAGATCATAGAGTTGAGATTCCGTGTAGCCTACTGGGAGATGTTTCACAAGCCGCGCCGACGCAGTTGTGTGAAGGGGTGTAGGTGGGTTGGTAGGTGGATACGGTGAGAGGACCAAGTACACGGGAGGCTGGAGTCCTTGGATGGGACGCGATTGTAGGGTGGCCAGTGCCTTTTCAGCTGTATGGTCTCTTGTGTTCGTGAATATGTTCGACACCTTATGAGATATCGTCCCCACCTTTCTCGAGAAACTTGAACTCGATGGTTCCACTAAGAGGGCGATTGCTACCGTCACGTGGAATACTTGGTCTGAATGGAGCACACGACTGAAAAGTCATAGCAATATTCTCGTCCGTAACATAAGGAGGAAGGTTGGAAACGTAGAGCAAAGGTTCATGAAGGTAAGGGTGGGGCTGAGGAGTTCCGCCTTCTTGTGGGAGCGGGGAAGCATATCCAGAAGCCATCTTGATTATCGGCTATGAATGACTACTCTGGACGATGCAAACTAAGAGTGGAGTGTGACGGGGGACAGGAAGATGCTGGTGGTTACAGGGAAACAGAACGAGACATACCTGCAGGCAAACCCACAGCGTTGGCTGAGCGTCAAAGGGTTGGTCGATGCGGCCACCAAAGAAAATTCATCGCGTGGTAATCTTACGTCATCAAACGTGTCAGCCCTTCGTCGCTTGTTGGATGGGCCTCGAATGTCTTCCCTGCATTCTACTATGCAGGCTTGCATCTAACCAAGGTTTGGCGCTTGCAGACCAGATGCGTAGCATGTGAGGACTTACCACCAGTCGTCACTTGTGCGAGGGGGATGACAACATTGAAATCTGAGCGGTTGAGCTTCAGTGACGTGTTCGACCCTCATGGGCAATCAGTGAGTTCTTATATCTGTTCCCGTGGTCGACTTCTTGGTGAGTATACACGTATTGTGCAGTTCAGCTTCTCTTTATGCTTCGTACCGCCTCCACATGTGGTTATATATCTTCTTAATGTCGTGGTGGCTATGCTCGTCGAACCACCCCTGCGGCAGTAAACTGACGCACGGCGGTATACCTGCCACGAACTAACCTCACCGTGTGTAATGGGCGCGTCCACGATGCCTACTTCCAATGCTGTGTAACTACGTCGATGACCCGTCTTGATCTCACCAATGACAGATGGTTTCTGCATCTTCAGTAAGCCGACAATACGATACATACGAGCCTCGGCACAAGCTTCTTCGTCCTGCCTGGGTTTACCGTGAACTCGAGCGTCGTTTCCCCGTGAAATGATGCGCTTCCCTCGATGATCCTGTGGAGTAAAAGCGAACGCAAGTACCACGCTCACATCCTTCAGATTCCCCCACAGAACTCAGTCTGCTCAGCACTTTGTAAGGTAGCCAGACGCAGAAGTCGACCATCTTATAACTTGCTCCTGCTCTGACCACATTCCACGTGCACGTGTGTATAATAATATACACCCCAAGCAAGATGAGCCACGCCGCACTTCATCGGTAAGGGGCCATCAACACACGTTCCTTGCTCCACCAAACGTTTACTGACGTAGAAGGAAGGTTTTAGATGCAATTGGTACCACAATATACTTGATTTCGGGCACGCTGCAGATAAGTAGGGAGCTTCCTTTGATAAAATCTGAACACACAATAGAGTTACATGAAGTGAGTTTCTAACAGTGTGAACCGTTTCGAACGCACGAAGGTGACACTTTTACATTACTCCTCGATTGGATGAGGTCGTGCTCATTCATCGAGGCCGTAATATCGACCTTCTCGAGGCCTACTCTCCACATATGAAGAATTTCCCATGGGAAATCGGGGAAAAGTAGGCTGTACCGGATGTGAGAATGGCAGGAGGGCTCCGGGTAACCTGATCAATAGCACACAAGCAGTGAAGATAAGTTGCTGACGCGCCCAAAGGTGCCTCGTGCATTGAGTGTGGCACGACAATCCATGCTGATAACTGTTAGCCCCTGATGGGACCAGAGATGTTTAGAGGTTAGTCTGTTAGCAAGAAAAACTATTTGAATCACTGCCAGTGTGATTGCTCAATAGCGTTCCGCCCCAGAGGCCGCTCTTTTCCTTCTCCCCGGATAATGTATTCCTGGTCTGTTCTGTCGACTCTGGCCATCCTCTCCACTGCCCTCGCGGCACCACCCTTATCCGAAACCTCTCCAGCTCCCTCGCCGACCGTTCCACCTGCGAGCAATGACCCAAACTATCCCCTCTGGAATCCGCGCTCCAGTGACATCACCCCAGAGCCCATTCGTGGCGGCTTAGGTGCTACTGTACTGGGACCGCAGAACCGCCTATTGGACCTCCAAAATCCAGATGCACTTGCCCCACCAACAACAGACAATGGCGACGTGTACGCCTTTCCTCTTGATACACGCCAGCGTTCTTTGCTCACCACTTCACAGCCCTAACTTCAAATGGCCTTTCTCTCTAAGCCACAACCGGTTATACACCGGTGGTTGGGCTCGCCAGCAAAATGGTTAGTCCGATGCGTACGATGTCGAAGATCGGCTAACCCTCCCTCCAAATAGTAAAAGATGTACCATCCGCAACGGACATCGCTGGTAAGGTTGATCTTTTGTTCCAATGATTGGTGTATTAACCAGCTATGATGACCAGCTGTAAACATGCGCTTAGAAGCAGGCGCCATCCGGTAAGACAGACCAACTAGACTCCCCACTGGGCTCATCTTTGATAGTGAAATGCACTGGCACATTGATGCAGAGGTAGGTTGCCCTCTTCCTTTTGTATCTCATAGAATTAGAACGAGTTCAGTGGGCCTATATGTTGGCCGGTTACGTCAGGGTCAGTACAGTGACGCCTGATGGTAAAGTGTATCTTGCCGATGTCGTAGGTATTTGCGGAACGCCTTGGTTAAGCCGTGACTCCACGCAAACTAGGGTCCTGGTGATTTGTGGTACTTTCCTGCCGGATTTCCACACAGGTGGGATTCCAGTGTTTCTCCTCTCACTCGAGGTGCTGATGGTTTTCATAGCATTCAAGCCAAGAACACTACGGAGGAAGGCGCCGAGTTCTTACTCATTTTTGACAGCGGCTCGTTCAGTGAAGATTCCACATTCCTTCTCATTGTGAGTGGGTTTATTAGGGGTTAGGCAGGCGCTCATACTTTTAACAGGACTGGTTGGCCCACGTTCCTAAAGAGGTGATCGCAAAGAATTTCCAAGTTGACGCTTCGGCCTTCGACCGCATTCCGTCCCGCGGATTGTTCATCTTTCCCTGTGGGTCTCCATTCTATGAAATGTCTGAATTGGCCTTGATTTCGTCTAATGTAGCGATCCCACCTCCTTCCGATGCCACTGATGACATGGTAGTACCCAATGATACGCCTGTTAATTACACATTTCTTTTGTCCCAAGTCAACGGTACGAAAACAGCGGGTGGGACTTACAAGGTTGTCGATTCCACAACGTTCACTGCTTCGACGACTATCAGTGCCGCGGAGATCACTGTAGAGGTCGATGGCATACGGTACGTCATACATGCGTTCGCCTGGTCGGTAACTGACGGATTTTGCTTAGCGAACTGCATGTAAGATTGGCATTCCAGAGTATGTTTGTGACTTCTGAACTAAACACTGACAGTGGCACCCAACTGAGCCGGAATGGACCTACTTTATGTCAGTCGTTGGTCAACCCTTCGCGCAAGTTCTCACATATTTCTAGTTCTGGCGAGGCTCGGATTACCGTATACGCGTCGTCGTCCAATGCGCGGACCTCCGACTTCCAGGTTCGTTGTAGTTGCATTTTGTGTCGACGAAAAGCTGATCTGCCGATTAGGCTGGTGACATTGCATACATCCCTCCGTCATTCGGTGAGTCTGCTCGGAAGCTGGGCTTTCAAAACTGCTGATGCCGTTGCTTCAGGTCACTACGTTGAGAATACGGGTAACACTACCTTAAAGTTCCTAGAGATCTTCAAATCTGGTATGGTTCAACTCGTTGCATGTCATATTGCGAAGATTCTGACACATGTCTAGGTCTATTCCGAGACGTTTCCCTCAGCCAGTGGCTGGCACTCACGCCCCCCGAACTTGTAAAGGCACATCTTCAGGTTGACGATGCCACCATCGCCAAATTTTCAAGGGACAAACAAGTTGTTGTTGGACCGGCTCAGCCAGCTCCCACGTATACCAGACCACAATCTCATCAGAGTCAATTACATGCCGAAACGGATTCTCTCGACGCGTACTCTCCACACATGCAGAATTTCCCACGTGAATTCGAGGAGAAGTAAGTAAACTGCATCAGACGTAGGAAAGGGGGGGACACCAGTTACTTTCGCACCCAAGCTACCTTGTGCCACGAGTACAGTGCAATAATCCGTCCCGATAACTGCTACTGGAACGCCATCATGTGAAGCACTTGAGACGGCTGTTTTGTGCAGCAACCAATTTCACTTCGAGAGCGAAGCTGAGCATTGCTGCATGTTTTATGGCTCACGAGAATCGAAGAGGAAACTGCTACGTTCGCAGTCCACGGAAAGTTGCTGAGAATTTCGACGAGGCACGCGCGCTTCCGAACTGATAGGTGAATCGGAAATGTGCTCATAGGCCGTGCATCAGCAAGTGTCCAAGACCTAGCAAGGCCAAACTCTAATTTCGATCACCAAACCACATTTATTTGCACGCACTGCAAGCCTCGGAGGAGACGTTGCGAAAGTTTGCAAGAATAAACGCTGAACTCGTGTCATTCCGCCAATCAGGTCGTGAGTTTCCCGCAATAATCTTGTGGAGTAAAAGCGAAGCCCAAACCCAGCTTCGTGTACTACCCTACACCCGAATGTACCCGACATCGATTCCCTTGCATGAAGAATCAGTTTGCCCGGCATCTTTGTAAGGTGGCCAGGCGCGGAAGTCAATCATCCTACAACTTGGGCTCCTGCTCTGATCATGCACCACTTCGCCCGTGCGGGCGCCGTGTATATTTATACTCTCGAAGCAAGGTAAGGCATGTCGCACTCCATCGATAAGGGGCCATCAGCACATGGTTCCTTGGACACCAAACGTTTACCGACATGGAAAGCCGGTTTCAGATGCAATTGGTACCACAATATGCCTGAATTTTGAACCCTCTCACACCCGCTGCAGATAAGTAGAGACCTTCCTTTGCTGAAATTTGAGCACACAATAGAGTTGCATGAAGTGAGTTGCAAACAGTGTTGACGGTTTCGAACGCACGAAGGTAACGCTTTTACGTCGCTCTGCGATTGGACGAGATGGTCATTCATTGATGCCGTAATATTGACCTTCTCGACGCCTACTCTCCATGTCTGATGAATTTCCCTTGAGAATTCGGGGAGGAGTAGACTGTACCGGATTTAAGAATGGCAAGAGGGTTCCAGGTAGCCTGACCAAAGCAACGCAAGCAGTGAACACTCTTAGCGCCCCAGGCTGCTCTGTGCCATGGGCGTGGTGTAATTCATGCCAAGAATTGTTACGGGACATGTGAAACAATTGAGACGGCTGCTTACTGCAGCAACAGAGTTCAAACATTCACTTTCGAGCGCGAGCCTAGAGTAGACCTGTATGTTTTATAGTCCATGAGACCAAACAGGAATCGTTTGTTCGCGATCCACAAAACGTTGTTGAGAATTTCAGAGAGGCACGCGCGCTTCCAAACCGAGAGATGAATCAGTACATATCAGTAATACGTGCTCACCATCGTCGAGTGAATCACGAATCACCAAATGTACACCGCGACCACCCCCATGGCTGGTGGAAACTTCAAAAATATCGTACCAATGTCGACGCGACCTTGAAATAGCACGCTCCATGAAGTTGAAAACGGCGACTGGGAAGACAAGGAGGGTAAAGGTTTCACCGTCAAACTCGACCTACAATAACTGCCTGGGTCAAAAAGCGGAGTTCATCGTGCCACGACACACTGGCGGTGCAAACCTTTCTAGGACGCTACTTTCGAGACCTACGGTGGGAGAGGTGCAAACGGGTGCAGTGACTTTCCACGGAGATAGGCTTCAGAGCCAGCCTAGTGTGCCGTAAGAAAGCTGTCTTACTCGCCCCCAGAAAAGTCACCGCCAAAGTTTTCGTGTTTACTATATGGCGATCCGAGGGGCCCTGACGGGCCAAAAACGTATAAAGAGGTTGGTCTGCTAGCAGGAAAAAAACTACCTGAGTCACTGACAGGATTGTTCATATTGATAGCGTTCCGCCCCAGAGGTCATTCTTTTCCTTCTCCCTAGAGAATGTATTCTTGGTCCCTTCTGTCGACTCTGGTCGTCGTCTCCACTGCCCTTGCGGCGTCACCCTCATCCACAACCTCTGCAGCTCCAGCTCCGTCGCCGACCGTTCCATATGCGAGCGATGATCCAAACTACCCTCTCTGGAATTTGGACTCTGATATCACTCCAGAGCCCATTCGCGGTGGATTAGGTGCTACCATACTGGGACCGCAAAACGTCCCAGTGGAACTCCAAAATCCAGATGCACTTGCTCCTCCAACCACGGACAACGGCAATGTGTACGTCTTTCTCCTTTCGAGACACCTTGTCTTTGCTCACCGCTTCACAGCCCTAACTTCAAATGGCCTTTCTCTTTAAGCCGCAACCGGCTACAGACCGGTGGTTGGGCTCGCGAGCAAAATAGTTAGTCCACTGCGTGCGACGTCAAAGCTTTGCTAACTATCCATCTAAACAGTAAAAGATGTGCCATCTGCAACGGACATTGCCGGTAAGGCTGGTTTTCCCCAGTGATGCGCGCATTAACGAATCGTGATGTCAAGGCGTGAACATGCGCTTAGAACCAGGCGCCATCCGGTAAGATATCCCCACTAGACCGCTTGCTCCCCTGGGCTCATTCTCGATAGTGAAATGCACTGGCACTCCGATGCAGAGGTGGGTTATGCTCTTCCTTCTGCATTTCATGAAATTAAAACGGGTTTAGTGGGCCTATATGTTGTCCGGTTACGTCAGGGTCAGCACAGTGACACCCGGCGGTCAGGTGTACCTTGCCGATGTCGTAAGTACTTCTAGAACGTCTTCCTCAAGCCGTGGTCTCATGTAAGCTAGGGTCCCGGTGACTTATGGTACTTCCCCCCCGGATTCCCACACAGGTGGGATTTGAGTGTTTCTCATCCCTCACGGAATTGATCGTTTTTGCAGCATTCAAGCCAAAAATACGACGGAGGATGGTGCCGAGTTCTTACTCATTTTTGACAGTGGTTCGTTTAGTGAAGATTCCACGTTCCTTCTCACCGTGAGTGGATATATTGGGAGATAGGTAGTCGCTCATGTTTCTAACAGGATTGGTTGGCCCATGTTCCGAAAGAGGTGATCGCAAAGAATTTCCAAGTCGACGCTTCGGCATTCGACAATCTTCCATCTCACGAGCTGTACATCTTCCCCTGTGGGTCTCCATTCTATGAGATTTCTAAATTGGGCTTGATTCCGTCCAATGTAGCGAAACCCCCTATTCCCGACGTCACTAGCGACATGGTAGTGCCAAACGATACTCCTATCCCTTATACATTTTCTTTCTCCCAGGTCAACGGTACAAAGACAGCAGGTGGGACTTATAAGGTTGCCGATTCCACAACATTCACTGCTGCGACAACTATTTGTGCTGCCGAGGTTACAGTAGAGGCCGGGGGTCTGCGGTGCGTCATACATGTGCTTGCCTGTTCGGTGACTAACGGATTCTGCTTAGGGAACTGCATGTAAGATCAGCGTTCCAATGTTTGCCTGTTATTCCTAAGTTAAACATCGACAGTGGCACCCTACGGAGCCGGAATGGACCTACTTCATGTCAGTTGTTTGGTCGACCGCTTGTGCAGGTTCTCACTTATTCCTAGTTCTGGCGAGGCTCGGATTACTGTATACGCGTCGTCGTCCGATGCGCGGACGTCCGATTTCCAAGTTTGTTATAATTGCAGGTTGTGTCGATGAAATACTGATCTGCTGGTCAGGCTGGTGACATTGCATACATTCCTCCGTCATTCGGTGAGTCTCCTCGGAAATCGGACTTCAGAATTACTGACGCCGTTTGCTTTAGGCCATTACATTGAGAACACGGGTAATACTACCTTAAAGTTCCTAGAGATCTTCAAATCTGGTATGGTTCGCCTTGTATGTCATGGCCAAATTGCCAACACGTGTCTAGGTCTATTCCAAGACATCTCCCTCAGCCAATGGCTGGCACTCACGCCCCCCGAGCTTGTCAAAGCACACCTTCGCGTTGATGATGCTACCATTGCCAAATTTTCAAGGGTCAAACAAGAAGTTGTTGGACCGGCTCAGCCAGCCTCTACGTCTGCCTGATCATAGTCTCATCAGAGTCGATTAGGTGGCAAGACGGACTCCTAGAGCGAGTACTTGTACGATTTTTTATGGTTCGTAACATAAGAGATTAGGGGCGGATTTTTCTATATTCCTGTCTTTGGGCTCCGTAGTTCTCTAATCCACATGTATCATTTGCAAATCAAGACCTAAGTGGTCTCTGCTTTGTCCTTCCGATGGCGGAATAGTGTTTGACCTAAAAGTCAATCAAAAGGCAACGCCCGAAGAGGAGATGTTGATAAATAATGAGTACTGCCGCGGGCATCAGACACTTGAGGAACACTAACTCCAACTAAAAAAAGTTCCTTCCGATGACGGAACAATGTTTGACCTGGAAGTCAATCAAAGGACAACACCTAAAGAGGAGGCTGTTCATAAAATTATAGATACTGCCGCGGGGCCACCAAAGAGTTGGAGAGCACTAAGTCCAACAAAACAAGTTCTGCCTTGAGAAACAAACACCTGCCTCATTCGAGTTTGGCTCGGACCGGCATTGCGGCATGATGTGAATCGGATCAATATTACGGTAATCCTGTCACTGGCCCTCTGCCGCAAACATTACCCCGAAACACAGGTTTGCAGTGGGTTGGAAAACCTATCCACTACCATCCATCTGCATCATGCAGCGCACGAGGGTGCAAAGTGTTATGTAGTATTCGAGGAGGAGATAGTACGTATATAATAGCTGATCATGAAACCTGGCGGACCTTATACTGATAATGATCACGTGATCGCGGAGATGGGACGCGTTCCTCGCGTTGCTTCGAGTTTTGTTCAAGTCGCAGCGGACGAATAGCAGCCATGGCAAACGCTGATGACGATGTGTTCATCCAAGCCCCACCTGTCGTCGACATAGAAGTAATCGAAGCGGCCAAGGAAAATATACAACCTCTTGCCTCTGGGCGGCGCGTAACAGCGCTATCTGCTGTCTTGTCCACCCCACACGCGCAGCGTGAAGAACAGCTTCTTTCTGCGCGCAAGCGCCATCGGCTTAACGTTGAAATCGCACTGCAAGACGAAGACGATGATCCCCTCGAAGCTTATGTCCGATTCGTTAATTGGATTTTAGACAACTATCCCCAGGGCCAAAGTGCCGAATCCGGACTCCTTGAGTTGCTAGAGGAGGCAACTCGTGTCCTGAAAGACAATCGTGGCGGCATCTGGAAAGGCGAGCTTAAATACTTGAGGCTCTGGTTGCTTTATGGCACCTTTGTGGAGAAACCGATATTGATATTCAAGTTCTTACTCGCCAATGACATCGGGACGAGCCATGCCGTTTTGTATGAAGAATATGCAGCTGCGTTGGAGAGGGCAGGACGGTATGCATCCTTCCGTTCTACGATGAGTCCGCAATTGAGTTACGCGGCTAATCCGGCTCCTACAGGCGAAACGAGGCTGATGCTATCTTCCTGTTGGGAATTGCACGGCAAGCAGAGCCCCTCGATCATTTGCAAAGTAAACATGCAGAATTTCAGAAGCGTATGATGTCGGGTATCGCCTTATCTCCTGCACAAGAACCGACGAGCACTTCCCGACGTCCCGCACTTGGTTTGACCACATCTTCGTCCTCATCCGGCTCACTAGCCAGGGTCCATGGCCCTTCTTCTTCATCCGATGCTGACCTATTTGGATCTAGTCCATCGCTGCCGAGGGCTACTCCCAACTCTCGTCTTCAGATCTTCGTCGACCCGACAGGTTCTGAACCTCAGGAGGAGACAAGAGCTGCTTTCCCTGATATTGGAACTCGTAAATCGCGAGTCAAAGAGAACGTCCCTGAGGTGCGAAAGGCAGCCGGGACCACTTTGAAGCACACGAGTCGCTCCCGTCGCGTCACTCCCGGCTCCAGCTCATCTAGTACCTCGAGGATAATTCCTTACAGGGACCCTGATCCCGAAGAAAATACCGAGTCGGACGGAATGCCTCCTCCACCTATTCCTGCTAAACTACCGCCGAAGACTCCCGCCAGGAGTACGATTGTGCCATACTCAGACCATGATCCCCAAGGCGGGACACTGTCAAGCCCTTTGTTTACGCCATTCCGAGATGAAGTAAGGCACACGACTTTTTTTCTGAGATTATTTCTGAGATTTGAACGTCTAGCCTGCTACACCCAGTGCAGCGATGGCCATAGCTGCACCGGATACCGTGATGAAGACCAAGGTTGCTGGTGGCAGAGGTCCTTCCGTCTTGTCTGAGGCAGAAGCTTTGAGGAAAGACCCATTAAAGAATTATCCAGCTGATGAGTGCTCTCTAGCGGACGACTGAATTGGTTCCACTAACACCAATGTTCTGGAGTTGATATCTTACATTGCGTAATACGTAGATTGTTCTTCGTTAAGCCCGTCTTGGGGTGAATTATTGTTGCTTTTGCCCACTACCAGCAGCACTTCCCAAAGTGGTATTCCCCTGACTACGCCGCAGGCTAAATATAACACTGCATGCCAAAGACTGACTGATTTCGCGACATTTCGCACAACCTTCGTCTTCCAAGTAATATTCATCGACTCTGTGAAGCTCGTAGCTGGATATGTCATTCGTGCAAACGGCTCTGTATCCATGCAATCCCGTAACTACGCGTGGGGTGTCGACCAAGCTTAGCTCCCACCAAGATAAGCTCATCTACGCAAATGGAAGGACGATAGTAGTGGGTTAACCTTTCCACTGAGGAGACGTTTCCATGCTCACAGGTCCGCCCTTACAAGATTCACGACCTTAAGGTGATTGCTCAGCGTGTTGTAAAATCCCAACTGCTCACGAGGTGTGAAGGATCCGGCATCGAGCAGAACTTTCTCTGGTCACGCTCAGAACACGACGGTTGCCCGATTCTCCCCCACTGGGTACTACTGCGCATCTGCTGATGCTATTGGTTTGGGTATGTAACTTGAGAAGTAGTTGGTGTACACTGACTTGGATTGTGCCAGTGAAGATATGGGACACGATCGGTGAAGATCAGTCGGTAAAGTGGGAGTACAGGGTTATCTCTGGGCGTGTGTAAGACCATTGTTTGCGGATCGTGTCACTCGAACTCAATTTATATGCGTTTCTGGACAGCAATGATCTCGCCTGGGACGGCGAGGGTAAGAGGATGATAGTGGTGGGCGATGGAAAAGACAAGTGAGTGCTCGTGCAGGATCCCAGGAGCGGCCAAAATATTCTGACTCCCGCAACAAGATTCGGTCGTCCCATCATCGTTGATACTGGTGCATCCTGTGGCGAGATCACAGGTCATGCAAAGGTAGTTCTACCGTAGTACTGCGCATAGTTCAACTTGATCATTTGTTAGGTCGTCAATGCGGTCTCCATACGTCATCAACGCCCATTCCGCGCCGTTACTGGTGGTGATGATGGTTTGATCATCTTCAGTCAAGGTAACATCCTTAAGTTGTTTCCATGTTTTGAGATCGAATAACGGTAAACAAGGGGTGCCGTACAAGTACGACAAGGTGAACATTACGCTGTTGGATCGTCCTTTCATTTGGTTGACCCGTTAACCCTTCAGACGATCAGGACGCACACAAAATTCGTTCAGGATGTTAGATATGCGCCTTCCGGGGATGTTTTTGCAAGCGTTGGATCGGATTACAAGGTGTTCCTGTATGACGGCAAGACAGGCGAAACTCTAGTTGAGTTGACCGACTCGGAGAGCGCCCATAATGGCAGTGTTGTATGTCCTTTGATATCACTTTCCCCGGAGAATTGTGACCATTTCCCGTGACAGATGGCTTGTTCATGGAGTGGAGACAGCGAATCTTTCATGACGTCTTCTCTGGACTGCACTGTCAAGTTGTGTGAGTTCACCCTCGTCTAGCTGTGGCTATCGGCCAATGTTAATCGTCGTAGGGGATGTCGAGTCCCGAAAGGTTGCAAGAACATGGGATGTCGGGAGGGGTGTCACGAATCAACAAGTTGGTTGCGTTTGGACGTCCTCGGACGACCTTGTTTCCCTATCTTTGTCCGGTGCGTTGAACGTGTTCGACAAGCGCGAGAACAAGGGTCGTCCCTCGCGTGTACTCCAGGTTGGTAATAATTATACTGCCTTCCTTTCCATTTGACCCTAGCGTCTACTTACTTCGCACTGCAGGCACCTCAAAAAGCCATCACTGCAGCTGCGCGGGGTCCTTCAGACACATTCATCGCGGGATCTGCGGACGGCCGTACCTTCTATTATGACACATCTTCGCATTCCATTCATCCCGTCGAGGGCGAAGGACACACGAACTTGGTGTCGGGGTTGGCAGCCGGGCCTGACGAACACTTGTACTCATCTGGATTCGATGATCGTGTTCGTGAAATAGAGCCAAGTGGCGGAACTTTCAGCTTCACGTGCGTTTGGCCGTGTCATACTTTCATGCGTTGTACCTGATGGAGGGCACTAGACAAGCGTCGTTTAGCGCCTCCTCTCAGCCAAAGGCACTCGCAGGAACGGTCGATGGGACTTTATTTGTGGTTGGAATTAACGGAATAGAGGCAGTTAGAAGCAATCAGCGCGTCTTCGAGCTTAAACCAACGTACGTTCCAAGCGCCATAGGGGCAGCTGGAAATACCGTCGCAATTGGCGCTGAGGTAGGTTACCCGGTCTTGCTTGGCTTTATGCCCTATATCATGACTGAGTTACTCTTCGGTACCAGGATACCAGGGTTCATGTATACGCATGGGATGGCAGAGCGCTATCAGAATCGTATGTACTGGAAGGAAACAGGGGGCCTGTGACGGCTATTGCGGTGTCTGCAAATGGTGAACACATCGTTGCCGGAGATGTAGGTTTCCCTCCTATACCGCTACAACTGATTAACCGTAATCTCTTACAGTCTGCTGGAAAGATCGTACTTTTCGGCACCGCGGCCAAAGCGGTGAGGGAATCCGTGTTTCGACATGTACGGATCTGACCAAAATCCCTAGAAAATAACGGATCGCTGGGCTCACCACACAGCACGTATAGCCTCTCTAGCATTCCTTTGTCCATCTACCGCGGAGTCAGCTACCCACGTTGCATCCATCTCGTTGGACACGAACGTGTACGTTTATAGTGTAACAAACATCTCAAAGTACGTGGCGATCAGGGGTGCAGCTCCAGGCGGTGGTTCAGCAGTTCTCTGGCTCGAATCTCAAAGGGACGGAAAGAGGGAACTGGTGAGTGCAGGTGCGGACGGCTGCGCAAGAATTTGGGAAGTCGCTTTGCCATAATGAAATCCAGATGCAACATGTAAATGTACCCATAGCCTAGCTTGCGAAAGATATGTACGTGAGATACGACATAATTGACCGGTAGAACATCTGCCGTGATTATATTTACCCGCGCAGGGCTTCCAGCGCTTCTTCTACAGCCCACGCCCCTACTCGTGCCCACCGTGCATCTGTCCGGTGAAGGTACGCCGCAACTTCTTCAGATGTTGGCTGGCGCCCACCACTTTCCCTCCCTTCCCCTCTTGCCTTCCGACGCTTCAGAGCCGCTGCTGCATCCCTCACATAAGTCGATAATAACTCTGGCGTGAGAGACACGTAGGCGTCTTCGTTAGGCTGAGGATCAGACAGATACTCGTTCATGTCTTCCTCCTCTGTGCAGCGGCCGCTCGAGCGGGATACGGAAACCGATGATAGAGGCACCGAGATAGCGGAAGCGGAGGATTTACTCTCCGCCGATTCACTCCACAATAAGCTCTCTGTCCGCGCCTCCGGTGTAGAAACAGGTAACGGTAGGGGATGCACTGGCCCATCCCAGAGTACTATACTGCCTTCCTCATATAGCCGTGCAAGCGCCCACTCGAAGAGACGTTTCTTCTTTGCTCGGAAGGGATCGTGAGAAGAGTCCCGTCTACTGGTGGGAACCTGGATAGAGTTACCGGCACTCATTGAGGGCGCTGTCCCAGTAGATGACATGACAAGTTGGGCTGTAGCGCGTTGGCGTGCCTCGGACAGCTCAGTTTTTGCCCTTCTTCGTGTTTCAGCCCGCACGACACGCGCTGCGAGTAATGCCAACTCAGGGACACGCCGAAGGTGAGAAAGAGTAAAGCCATGTGCTGGTTCGGGCATCGATGATAGAGCATCCGTCCGTTGAGTCATAGGTGTTCTCTCCAAGCGGTTTGTTTGTACCTTGCGTTGGTTGTACGAGAGACCCGCCTGTGGGTTCACTCTGGTATTGTCCATATAATGCTTGAGATGTAGACGAAATATATTCGATGTGAGGTCAGAGCTACGAAGTCTCGAAGGATGGCGGAGCTTGATTTTCGAGGGCTATGCAAAGGTTTAGAGATGTACAGAGTCGGTGCGGTTGAAAAGAGAGGGGGTAGAAGATTTTAGTCAAAAATGAAACTATGCGGCAGAAGTTGAGTCTTACCGAATCCGGGACCTTCGTCGGGCTGGATCCCTTTATCGGACTGGATGGCGCTCCGGGTGACAGCGAAAAGCGGGAGTCACTAGGTAGCACGTGTGTCCGCGTCTGTAGCCGCGCCCCCCGTGGTGCCAATGTATACGATGGAGTATCGTAGGCCACTCCAGTGAAGGAGACACCTTTACCCTCTGTGTATTGTCTGCCAACATCGTCCTGCATGCGCTCTACTGGCGGCGGTATTACGAATGGCACAGCAAGGGAATACTTGGACTTATGAAGCTCCGCGACGCGTAGCCAGTGGTCTGCCTCATCGAGTGCGGATGCACAAGGTTCTGCACACAGCGAACGTGAGGAATAGGGGTGAGATTCATCCGATGTACGCTTTACCAATGGAATTAGCAATGATCTGTCGCGTTTCATAGTGACATGCAACCCTTCCAACAACTCGAACTACATATCCAACTTCGGTTACCGGTATTGGAGGTTCCGGAGGCGCAGCCGATTTGATACTTGACTTGGGTTTCTTCGGCGAGGGTGGCTGGACCGCGTTCTTACTTTCCGCAGGCGAATTTGAGGGCGCTGGGTGACGTAGAATGCAGTCGATTACTTCAGTCCCATCGTCTACTGTGGTCCGGGAGACAGACTGACATGAATCAAAGTCGAATTAAGGCAACCGCGACTTACAGGTGTAAATGGTCCGATTCCCGCGAACCTGGACTGCAACGACCATGCCAACAAGATTTACGAATCGACATGGCGTGTACCCAATCCAGAAAAAGTCAACATCTGGAATGTGAAATCAAGATCCCTCGTTCGATGACCGAACTAAGAGATCAACTCACCCTTTACACTAGCCTCCTTCATGGAAAGCACGTCCCGGACGAAACACGGTGCTATGGCATCCCTCGTGAATGTCCATTTCCAGATGTCTTGCGCAGAAGGGGGGGATGAAGTCGCACTCATCATTATAGTTGGTCTGTAATACTGTACTGTAACATGACGGAGGAAACTGCTCAGGAGCCTAAATCGAGACGCGACACGTCGATGTACATAACAGACACGTGACTTTTCGACTATGACACCGCCGACCCTGGTAAAGCCAAGCCCTTCAACCTAGTGCAAGGTAAGACCCACAGTAACACAGCGCAGACAGGGACTCTGCGCTGGAATTCTCATTCATACTAGTGTGTAGTTCGGGGGTATAGTAGTAATTAGTCTCAGTGCCTTACAATGACGAATAACCCCATAACCCCTATTAGTAGAGCTTATTGATGAGATCCTTATCAGCATCCACCTGCCGTGAACGAGCTGGATGACGCACGCACTAAGCTGCGCCGGCTGGGAGGGACTGAAATTTGGAACAGCGTTCTTCAAGCAGCTCGTAGCAATCCTCGCAGCCATGAAGAGACCGAGAAGCAAGATCATCAAAAAACGACCCACTGCGATTAATCGTTTCCCTGTCGAACTCCTTTCGCAGATAATATTCCGATCCTTGCCAACTTACCATGACTGTCAAGTTGGGGCCCGAGGATGGGTTATTTCAGGGGACAGTAAACTACAGGACGGATCTCTCAATTTGCCACTGTTCTGAAGGGCGATGCACTTCGACAATCCCGAAATTTGGGGTCACATTGTGGTATGCGCGAGCTGTTGCGACCCTCGGGACTCCCGAAGTGAATTGGAGATCTGGACGTGGTCTGGCCATGATCAATCGCGCGTTCATCCCTACGTCACTTGTGCCCGGTAAACGTGTAGGTTAGGAGAGTCAATTACATCGATGGTGGGCCATTGGGTATCCCAAAGACCTTCTGTGCACTATGGTAGTCAGCTTGCATGCTCAAATGAAGTTGTTGGCCTCAAAGTGTAGAGTGATGCCCGTGATACGTCATAGTCATCTCGTTGCAGAAAGCGACTCAGCCTTATCAGCGGTTTGGGCTTCACTCTATTTTTCACACCGTCCAGCCAAGTAATCGGTGATGGACAACGTCTTCACCTCCCACCTCGCGAACTTATCGACACCTGTTCCCTACGAGGAGGCTACTTGGCATCCGTTTTTGCGAGATGCTGCAAACCTGGCTCTACCTCATGATCGTCTTGCATTCTGGTTGGCACAAGACAGGATTTATGCCGCTCAAGCTTATCCCCGATTCATCGCTCTTCTCATAACTAAGATACCATTGGATTCTACGGATCCGTCAATCCAGGATCGAAGCAGACGCGCCCTTCAAATTCTCGTTGGGTGTCTGGATAATATTGTCCGCGAAGTCAATTTTTTCGAGGACACAGCGAGGAGATATGATCTGGACATCGGTGGCGTCGAGCAGGGAGAAGGACAGGTGTGGCTCGAGAGGAAGGCAACACGAGACTACACAGCTGAGATGGCACGCATCGCGTCCCTCGGTACGCTTGAAGAAGGGCTTGTGTTCTTGTGGGCCATGGAGAAGGTGAGTGATCATTTGTGCGACGGCGGTGGCCGGCTGTTCGTCGTCGTATGGTTACAGAGGGATAACACCTTCCTCTTCACAGGTCTACTTGGATGCATGGTCGAAAGTTTCCTCCGCTCTTCACACAAAACCAGAGTCGGAACTAGGAAGAACAGGACAAGCACTTCGTGACTTGTCTTACAGTTGGTCCACTGCAAACCCCGACTTCTCAAAATTCGTGCAAGGCATAGGGAAACTCGTCGACGAGTACTGGGCACCTCCCTTCCAGGAGGTTTTGAACGATCGAACGAGTAAGCATGTCGAGGCCGTCGTACGTGCAGAAAGAATATGGGCCCGTGTCGTTGAATTAGAGGCTGAGTTTTGGCCTCAGCTAAACGAGGAGGGAAAAATGCGCATCTCCCGGATGTAAGTCCGGAATCTCAAACGATCACACATGTTATTGTTGTATTCCACGTACTTATGCCTGTGTAACATATACGGACGTACCAGTTCTCGAGCGCGACGCAGAGCGACGATGCATACTGCATGCACAGAAACCTAAGCGTGTACAATAAAGGCAGACAGTGCAAGACTCCTTTCCTGCTTCAGAGTCACGTTCAATAGACGGCATGATCATATGAGATGTCATATTAATCCGCACTCCATACAGCATGTCATATACCAGCGACCAACGACAAGAAACACCTCCGTCATGCATGCCAAGGTCGAACGTATTTTATAGCTTGCCAAGAGCAGGAGCGTTAACATTCTGACCAGCAGCCTTCGCGCGTTTACGAAGCATCTGGGTTGACTTGTTACCACGAAGTCCTCCTCCCCATTGGCGACGTTGATCCTCGTACTTGTCAGTGCTGTTCGGGGTTAAAAATCACGTTCTTCATAGATGACGCTTCAAAGGACTCACAAGTTAGCCTTGGCCGCATTGACCAATGTCGCAAGTTCACGCTGATCTTCACTCTTAACTTCCTGGATAGTGAGGACAGCAGCAGTCTTCTTGTGAACCACGGTCCCAAGACGGGCTTTCCCTTTTACGATGACATAGGGGACACCCATTTTACGGCAGAGTGCTGGGAGGAAGACGACAAGCTCTATGGGGTCGACATCATGAGCGATGACGACCAGCGAGGCCTTCTTGGCCTCAATAAGAGCCACGCAGTGGTTGAGACCGTACTTCACGAAGAGGGGCTTCTTATCCTTGGCGGCTTCCTTTTGTTCCGCAGTGGCCGTTGCAAGGGCCTCAAGGCGAGCTTTCTTTTCTTGCTTCGTCTCGGGGCGATATCTGAACATGTGAGCGATAGCCAGCCTGGGTAGAGGAGCTAACTCACTTGTTGAGGAGCTTGAAAAGTTGGGTCGCAGTGTTCTTGTCCAGCGTGTGGGAGAACTGGGCAATTGCGGGGGGAACCTTGAGACGTTGCCTGAGGATGACTTTCTGACGCTGGAGTCGGACATATTCGGGCCATTTCACGAAACGCGTCAGGTCCGTTTGGGGGCGGATATCTTGCCCTGTGCGATGCAGGTATTTCAGACTCTGGCTCATTCCTTGAACTGCAGGGATACACGCACCAATGCCGAAGTTGCGAGGGCGTGCCTCAAAAAGAGGGTTCTTGGTTGATTTTGCGGCACCCTTGGCAGTGCCAGGGGCAGGGGCAGGCTTTTTCCCGGAACCTGGCTTGGATTTGGGGGGCTATGGGTCATTGAGACGAGAACAATGTCAGTAGCTGATCATGCACTATCAGATGATAGGTGCGACGACCGCTACCGTGTCTCGGAGCTCTAGGTAGAAACAAGCCATCCTAATGGACTACTTCTGTTCCATCTCGGTTTTCACAGACAAATGTCTCCCGAGATATCCCAGCCATTGTCCGCAGGAGGTCGCTCATCCAAGTAGTCTGGTGGGCATCCACCTGATCGTTTACGTGCTTGCCAGTGACAAACCACCCCGAGATGCAGTAGCGGTTGTCAACCCCAAACTTACCATGTCTTTTGTTACCTTGCGTGTGTCGAGGTCTTGATGTCCGGCTGGGCGATGGAGGATGGACTAACGACTCTTGGTAGAGTTGGAGGTGAGCGAACCAACTCCGCTCGGATCTTTCCGAAATGCTTATATCAGCATGAATCGCTTACACATCTCCGGCCCGGAATTAAATCTCGATTTCAGACCTGGTAAGTTCGAAGAAATGTCTTCCAACTTGCTGAGACACATATTCCAACGTCGGAATATTGGTGCGGGATCGAACAGGCTCTTTTCACTGCGCACGAATGCGACAGTACAACCCAAACGCAACTGCCTGCGCACCCTCGTACTCCTCTCGCTTACTGGCGTAGGAGCCTACACAGCTGGCGCTGTTGCACCTCATCCAATCTTCGCCTTCATCGCACCACGGCCTGCACCTGGACCACCTGCCGATCCGGACTCTCCAGAATCACTAGCCTATGCTGCCTCTCTTGAGGAAGCCCTTCAATCTTTGCCGCTACTAAACTCCCTCCGTTCACAGCCTGATGCCGACCAGTGGTACGAAGCCCGTCCCTACAAACGTTTTCCAGAAGAAAGGCGTGTCAATAACCTGACTGCTGGTGCTTTAAGAGGACCAGGCAAGCTAGGAAATATACCCCTAGTGCGATCAAAGCTCGACGAGAGTGAAGCAATCGGATTCGTGCATGTTGGCCGAGGACTTTGCGGTCATGATGGAATCGTTCACGGGGGGTTACTGGCAACCCTTTTGGATGAGAGTTTGGCACGGACCGTGAGTACTAGTCCAAGGATCGTTTGCAGCTCTTGATATTCTTTCTGCTACAAGGCAATAAACAATTTACCTGATAAAATCGGCGTCACAGCCAACCTTTCAATTAGTTACCGTGCACCCACGTTTGCTGATCAGGCAAGGTTGCGTCATTATTATTTCCGTTAACTGTCTCACACCGCCGTGCGAACAGTTTATTGTCATCAAAGTACGTCTGTTAGAGAAGAAGGGGCGCAAAGTCTTAGTAGGCGGTCAGGTCGAGGACCTCAAGGGCAACGTACTAGTTGAGGCAAAGTAAGTTGATCTATATCTTCTGGCAGGCCTCTTGTCCTGATAGCATTGCAGTGGTACATTTGTTCAGCCCAAGTACGCGAGCTTGCTGAGCAACTCTGTCGTAAAGCAAGCAATGGGGGAGCCAGAGACCGCACAGTCACCAGTTTTGCTTTCCGAGGGTGTCCCACCTCCCGCTAGAAAGTCGTAGATCTATACCTGGTGGAACACGGGCGTTAGGGCTTATAGACCCAGAATCCCTAATACTGTTCCATCGCACGGGGTATATACCCTACATGTTTATCGCCATTGTAACGAAACAATCCAGAATTACATATACCTAAACGTATTTGTAGGTTATCGTCACCATTTTACAACTCTCGCACACATCCGACACGAGCCCAAAACATCTCTTCCCTCAGGCGAACCACCTCCTTCCAGGTGCGTTCTTCCCACGTCCCATCACTGGCGCAACCTTCGGTGTCAATGCTTGGACAAGGCTTAGTATGTTTCTCCGTATCTATAGACGATCCTCCATTGCTTTCTACGATCTGCGTAGAAGAGGAATTTTCAGTGACGGAAGAGTCGTCGGCGGCAGCCGCCGTCGTTGTGGTAGGTGGCTCTGGTTGTGCGTTGACCAGTTCAGGGAGGGCAGAAGCCTGTCTTCTTAATGGCGGTGAAGCGGGTTCCGTGGATGGTCCAGCCGGAGTATTACCATCCTCCGGTAGCTCGTTACTTGACACGGAAGAAGGTTCACAACCCCCGCCATCTTCACGGTTGGCCGTTGTAGGCGCAACGACCGTTTTCGGTGTTTCCACCTCCTTTGAGCTTTCGGACTCCTCGGACTTCTTGGTTCCCTCTCGTTTCAGCCGAGTAGTTAGTGTAGTTGATCGTTCTTGCACAGATGTTGGCGGAGGCAACGGTACGGCTCGCCTAGCGGGTGCCCGCCGTGGGACTGGTGGTGCAACTTGTAGTGGTGCAGGAGAACCTGTTCTCGAGGGCAAGAACGGAGATGAAGGGCGACCAGATGCGGGTGATCCAGCTCGTGAGCGACTCAACGACATGGGCGAAGCCACAGCTTGAGGAATAGGCGAGCTTACCCGCGAGCGGGGCGGAGAAGCTGGGGTCGGAGGTGTCCGCGGCAACGGGATAGCATGTGGGGATAGAGGGCGCTCCGCCGTCTTTGTGACAGAGGTTTCCTCCTGAAATACGCTAACAGGTATCTCGTTGTCAACCTCAACAACTGGAGCAGGCAGCGAGGATCCGACTTCATTTGTCGGGGTAGCGAACGACTCGGAAGATGTATGATCATCTTTGTGTTCCGAGTCTATTGTATTGTTGTCAATTACGACTGGTTCCGCAGTGGGCACGGTGTTATTATCTGGGCCCCCTTCGCTAGTATCAGCTACAACGCCCTCAGGGGCTGCACTCCGCATTTCGCTGCGTTTTGGAAGAGCGGGTGGAGCTTGGGTTGTAAGTTGGGTGGGCTCTACGTGAGGGTGGGGCACGGAGGGATGTGATGGCGGCGGCGGCGGCAAACACTTGGGAGCAATATTTTCTTTCTCCCTATCTTTGAGTTTTGGGCTCTCCCCCCCATCCTTCCCCCAACTAGCGGCCTTCTCACCAAGTGCACTGGCCATCTCCCAGAGCCTCCGCCTACGCGGAGGAACAGGAGGCTTTTCAGACGCGTTTGGCAAGGTCAGTTGGCTGCTTCGCGGAGTTGATGGTGGATTGGGCGACCCATTTCCGTTTATAGTTGATCCATCAGCGCTCGGAAGCTGGGCAACTTCCTCCTGCCATATGCGCTCAACGATACCAGTGCGCACAAAAGCCCACAAAGAACAGGTGGTGCGGAGACGGAGAAGACAATAGTTTGATGTGCAAAGGGGATGCGGAGAGTTATTTGATTGAGCAGGTAGTACGCGAGATGTTGTAGAAGAGTGCGCAGGAGGACGTGATGACGTCACAGCTGTGTGGCTTGATGCCTGCTTAGAAAGTACTGAGGAGAGAGGTGGTGGTGGGTGGGAGGATGTCTGCGTGGCGACACGGAAAACGTAAACGAGCTCTGGATATTCGTTTTCCTGCAAATGTGAAACGGTAACTTCAGATCCATGCGTAGAGGATGATAATGCAAGAGGATATTTGAACCACGAGTTTGAATTCGCACTACTGGAACGCGTGAGAGCAGCGAGGGGGTGAATGGGGGGTTTCTCGTGAGCTAACCCAGGGGTAAGGCGCGCTATATGCGTCCCACAAAGAGAACACGAAACAGTGGCAGCTGCCTGTGACTGTGAGCTCAACTCCTGAACTAAATTCAAGAAGGGCATCGGTTCCACAGTTAGCATTCCAGAGTGTATGGCGGCAAGAACCGAGCGACGGGACAGCCAATTGAGCGAGGGTGCAAGGTCAAGACGTACAGTTGGTTCACTTTTTCGCGTCCATCAGAACTCACACAAAAAAGAAAAGCGAGCACATTACTCACGAATCCTCTGTGTTGAGGCGTGCAAGGAATGGTTGATTGAGAAGCGAAGATATGGTAGGGGAAGTTATTTGCGACGGTCTGAGCGTCCGCAGGTACGCAACGAATGCAGCAAATTCCGCGTAAGGCGTATGGGTTGTTAAGAAGCGCAACTTTGGAACATCTCCCTTAGAATCGTGCCGCTCAACCCACTTGCCTTTACCCATCGTAACCAGAGCACCCGTCGCTTCTCTCTCGGCTGCCGCCTTGTCAGCCTCGAGAGCTTGCAGTTGGCCTTGCATAACCTTGACTGCCTCCTCGGCACTCTTAAGAGCCTCTTCAGCCTCCCGTACTTTCCGTTCGCTGCGTGCTTGGTTAAGCCTGGCTTCGGCGACCATAGTATTGGCTTGGTCGAACAATGTAGCGCTAAGGTCATCAAGGTCCTTCTCTATATCGTGGCGTGCGCTCTCTGCCTGACCACGCTGGGCAGCCTCCTCCGTGGCACGCTCCATGAGTCTGTTCAACTCAGCCGTTACATGTGCCTTTTCAACCAACAGGCCGGTATTGAGGGCTGCTAGATGCTCGGCGCGTTCAAGCTCCAGCGACGAGATGGTGATCGAGGAATTGCGCAGGGAAGACAAGGCCTCGTGAAGCTGGTCCTCGATATCGGATACGCGATCGTACGACGCGACGAGCTTACTGTTGAGTTGTGTGACTTGGGTGAAGAGGTCGGTTACCTGGGAGCGTAGGGATGCGATGATCTGGGCCTGAGCTTCTGAGGCATCCTCGTCACGCTCGAATGAGACCTTGGTGTCCGAAGTAGCGTCGTCCCTGGCAATTTCGCTAGTGTCTTGGTCCTGGTCCGCCGTCATCGTTTTGTGACGAATCCCGTTCCAGTATGCTAGCAATAATTTGGGAGCAGGCTGTCGGAGCCGCAAACAAAGCCAAACCGAACGGACTACCCCATCATGATGTAGTGGTTCTACGAACGTAGGTACATATCTCACGATGTAGATTCGTGCCGAGAAATCCATCCATCATGTCGCCTCACCAGCTCCCTCACAATATCTTCCTCGATCTCTTTGTGGGGCGCGGACGGCGACGAGTCGATCTCGATCCACGATTCCTCGTACTCTGTTGACATGTCACCGTCCGGATTGGCGTGTGCGTCCAGCAATGAGAATTCTCTTGGGGAAACAAGAACGACACGGTACTTCCGATGGAGCAAATCATTCCCAATGACGACCTGATGTCCATAACGCTGGAGTGCTTTGCGTGCGTTGGGTATAATCAATGCTTGGTTAGTCTCAAGCTGTCGTGCATTTGCGTGTCAGAGGCATGCAGCGCAGAGGCAGAATAGCAAACCTTGAAAGACACCGTGAAGCCACCGACAGCCCAATCCGCGACCATGGGCTTGAGGATTTTCGGCACTTGATCCATCTCAATGGAAAGGCTACCTTTTCCAGATTGAATCTTATGCTCAGACTGACGGTTGAAACGAAGAACACATCAGTATGAGTCTCCCAACTAAAATGTGATTTCATCCAACTAACCAATCGTTGACGGGGTAAGAAGAAGTCGCTGACTGCAGCAGCAAGGTAAAACATCGCTCTCGGGCCCAATGTACTCATCGCCTGGCTTACTTCACGTAGGAGGAAAAGATAATCGTCTACGGTCACGAAAGTGAGGGTCAACAACTTCCCCTCCGCCTGCACCGCCTTGTACGCGCGCAACACAGAGAGAAGCGCCGCACGTTCGGACGGTTTCACCGTAATCTGCGGCAGTTGTTGATCGTTTCCTTGTTGTGCTTTTGAATCTTCTTCGATTTCAAGAAAATCGAGGAAGGGGTGCGTAGAATGGGAATAATTCCGGCTGAATGGCTGGAGGCTAAACTGCCGGTGCATGAAAATCACTGCATATCCCTGCTTGAGAAAGTATTCGGCAGAAGTTGCACCTCTAGTGCCTGTGAGGGGAATGTAAGCATCCCAGCGACACGAAGCGGGGTAACGTCCCTGCACTGAAGTTATCCAGAAAGCGAACGCTAACCTCGTAGCTGACTAAGCGACGAGATGAGATAGGATGCCATGGCTTACACGTTGAGCTCGAGCGGCACGCTGGTGCCCCCACTCTACCCGGAAGGCGATGTGAGTCAGTCCACCATGGAAACATTAGGGTGTCCCACCGTTACAAGGACCACTCTCTTATCTTTGTGTTTTGCGATAAAACTCCGGACATCACTCATAAGTGTATCATCTTGAAGGAAAGCTGGCTTTGGTTGAGTCGCAAAGTATAGCTCAGCAGAGAACGTTCGGGTATCAGTTGCGTTGTCTGGCATCTTCACTAGTAGCCTATCGAGAACATTCTGCGGAACTGCGAGAGGATAGCTCCAGTCAGATGATGTAAGCCGATCTCCATCACGTGCCTCGTAGTGGAATTTTTCTTTACAGCTCGGCCCTGCTTCGGTTGTGCGTTCCACTGACCCCCGGGGTAATAGCCATACCGCCCTTGTTAACTAGGTGGCCAGCAATTTGAGACAGCCTCAAACGCATGATGCGCAAAGAAGATAAAGAAGATGTGGCGGTTAAACAGCTCAACCGCTACGGATGATCGGCAGTACTTGTAACCAACACCAAGTCCATGTCAGTACTTGCCTAGGACTGTCACTCGTAGCCACATACATACCAGCGTCCGACCGCAACCGCATAGTGTCTGTCACATCGGAACAGGTCAGGAGCCAAAGCATGCAGAACGTCCGGTCTCCAGCCTTGCCCCCATGGAGGGAGAAAGTATTTGCGGCTGGTATAAGGTTCTTCGTTGGAGCACGCGGCCTCAATATCGGCAAACCCGCATCTTCACATGATCTCTTATAAGGCAGAGATATTCCCCTCCGCCCAGAGCGCCCTTAGAGTCGCCCTCCTGGATCTTCTCCCACAATGTCGGATGAAGACAAGGCAGCCTATCGAGACGACAAGCTCGAACGCAGCACACCTCCTCCCGCGACCGTAGAGGAAGAGAAGAGACTCGTCAGAAAGCTTGACAGGACTATTCTGCCCATAACATGTCTTCTTTATCTCTTAGCCTGTAAGTGCCTTCCTTCGCCAACGAAAACCTGAGACTTACATTGCAACAGACCTCGACCGCTCCAACCTCGGTAACGCTCGCCTCCAAGGTCTCCCACAAGAAATTCTCGGGGGTGACCCCACGGGTCTCCTCTACGAATGGGTTTTTTCTGCATTCTACTTCTCATATGTAAGTCTTCCTTCTTTTCTTGCGGGCTAGCAGCAATCTAACGCCATTATCAGATCCTATTCCAGGTACCAGCCACCATACTCTCAAAGCTTTTCCATCCATCTTACTGGATAGCCACTATGGCGATTGGATGGGGAATCTGCTCTACTTTACAAGTAAGGCATCCTCGACCAATTCATTGCATGGCATATTATGCTCACTTTGCTCCAGGCAAGCGCGTTTAACCTCGCGGGTATCATTGTTTGCCGTGTTGGTCTTGGTGTGTTTGAAGCCGGGTTCGGACCTGCTATCCCCCTCTACTTCTGTAGGTTTTGGTTCCGTGGTTATACTCTGTGTTCACTCGCCGCCGTAGCCCTCTTCTACACCAAGAACGAGCTAGGTCTACGCCTAGGATACTGGTTCGGCTTTGCCGCCATAGCTGGTGCCTTTGGCGGTCTCATAGCGTTCGGAGTTCAACTTATTCACTTTGGCCAAGACAGCAAAAGTGACTGGAAGATACTCTTCCTCATCGAGGTGGGTTATTCCTCTAACCACATCCCTTGCCGAGCGTCCCATCCGCCGACAGGGTATCCCCGCCATCATCCTCGGTACCGTTACCTGGTTTGCTCTTCCGAACCGTCCTGAATCGACTCATCTCTTCAATGAGCGGGAGCGCGAAATAGCTCTAGAACGTGGAGCCCGGGGAACCAAAGCCGATGTAGGTTTGGTCATTAACAAGAGTAAGGCATGCACCATGGATGTATCACTTGGCTGTTTAGCATCGTCACCACAGAACACGTCATAGCGGCGCTCACCGACTGGCGCATCCTTGCCTGTGGTACTATTTATTTTGGCGTGAACTGTGCTCTTGCCAGTATCTCTGCATTCTTACCGACGATCATTACGACATTTGGATACAGTGAGCGCATCTACGCCTAACTTTTAGTGTCTTGCTGAACTCACGACCCGTCTAACGGTAGCTAATGCTCTCGCTCAGTTACTCACTGTACCCCCATATGTTGTAGGTGCAGTCGTGCTCTGCATGACTGCCTATGCGACGGACAGGCTACAGAGCCGTGGCTTAGCTATCGCCAGTTCCTGCGCTGCCGGCGCTATTGGTCAGTTTCCAGCTCCCTGAGGTGAATCTTACGCATTACTTGCCATTGATAGGCTATCTCCTCGTCGTTCTCGTGCCTTCTAACATGCACGTGAGATACTTTGCTGTCTTCCTTATTACCTCGGGCACCTACACTGCCATTGGTGTTATCATTGCATGGTGTACGTACCTAATACTCCCCACTGCCAGACTCGCAGTACTGAACGTGTACCAAGTTGCACACAACCTAGGCTCTGAGACCAAGAAGGCTGCGGGTATTCCCATGTTCATGGCTATTGGCCAATGTGGTTCTGTCCTCGGGGCCAATATATATCCCTCATCCGACGGCCCCCGTTATTTGTGGGTTAGCCCCAGCATTTTTTGTTTCGCCGCTGATGGTTCATACCTGACAGACGCGGTTTCACGATCACTTGCGCCCTCATGGCCTGGGCAACAGTCTGCGCCGTCATCCTTTACGTTTCGTACAAGCGAGATAACAAACGCAGGGACGAATTATATGGCAAACCTGATCCCGACGCCACTGTTGATACTAGTGAGTTGGCGGACAAGGTCAGTAACTCGAGTCTTCTCACTTCGCCACTAATCGAATTGTGCTCTCAGGCCCCCATGTTCCGATATATACCATAACAGGTCGGGACTGCGATCCGTTCGAGTTGGCATGCCTGCTTCACTACCTGCTACGATATCCCTCCCTTTGGTGTAGCTTGAACCCTGTACCTTGTCTTTTTATTTTATTTTTGGCGCGCTGCCATACCGATAGTCACGTATACGACGTGGGGAGACTTCCTCATTCCGGCAACCCTACGCAGGGTTCAAAATGTTTCCGCCCCGGCCAGCCTGCAGTACCACATTTACCGGCTATCGCACTACAATGTGCGCCTGGTCATACCGAAATTTGCGAGATCCCTGACATAGAATCCTCCGCAGTATGTCCGAACGTAAATGTCCCATCTTTGACTAACTCCATCCCCTTCAATCCATTCCACCACTCCCTGGCTGTCAGTATAGCACGGTCCTGTGTTTGTAGTTTGTCCACACCCAACAGACTCCCTCCTGCGCAGGACACTATGAGTTTTTTCGCGGTCGACGAGTACCTGGCCCCGCCTGGACACATACTGTCCACTTCGGATACCAGTAAAGAGCCCGCAGGAATGGTGCGCAAACCGAAAATTGAGACCGAGCGTCCCCCAGGGAGTACATGAGGGATTGACAAAGCACGCTGGTGCCCGATAGCTCGTTCAAGGCGTACAATGACATCAGCTGTCTGTGCAGCAAAATTGACGGTGGAGTCAGCCGCAGTTATAGGTGGAGCATGAGGAGTCTCTGCACCCAGTGGAGCTTGAGGAATGCACTGTGCCTTAATGACGTCGGGCAGACGACAAAAGAGGATGACATAGAGGAGACACACCTTTCCCTTCAGCATATTGCGAAGTACTTGTACTAAACATTCTCCCCCCTTCTCAGCAAGGAGGTCTTGCATATCAGTGAAAGTTGCATCGTCTGGCATGACCTAAAGATTATCGTCGAAGGGTCAGCGCCTAGGCATTTGTCACGATGTTACGAAGAGCATATCGTCGGGGACTGTAAGCATCATCCACTACATGCCACCGGCTTATTGGTCCCATGTGGAGCCTGTAAGTGATGACCTACCATTTTCTCTACTGCCCAAATCCCGCCCTGATCAACTACCTTACCCTCCCGTCGGCTCACTTCACCCATTTGTATCACGCAGACGCCTGTTTCTCTCTCCCCTGCCATCAGTGCTCGTTGTATGGGTGCAGGTCCACGATACGCGGGAAGTAAACTCGGGTGCACGTTGAGACGCTGCGTCTCTGGAAACAGACCAAGGATTGAGGAGGGTAAGATACGTCCAAATGAGGCTGTCACAAGAACATGAGACTGGGAAAGTTCGAATGCACCAGCAGTCTCTTCCAGACTTAACGGTATAAATGGCGGAGGGGGCTGTTAAGACACGTTACCGTTAGGGGGACGGCCAACATAGGGAGAATTGCATACGAGCCAACACCTAAACGCTGTCCTCTCTCTTGGAATGGTATGTACAGGCACTCCGAGAGTCTCCCCAAGTGTTTTCAGCGGTGCTGTATATGTAGAATTTGTGTGACAATGGGCAGTTGCATGGATCGTTGTAAAGAGGGGACTCACAGATGTCCAGCCGAGACCCGCGTCGGCCAGTCTTCACGTCGGGATTCGTAGCTATGTGCAGGCTATGCCAGATGTCTGTTTGCGAGGGCTGGGTATAGCCGACGTGAATTTACTCTTTCAAGGCCACTTACCTCTGGCTTCATAGACGGATTTGAAAACTTTGCATGAGAACGCGTCACGCCCAAAAAACAGGATTGTAAACGGCTCTTGTGAGACAAGGCCGTTGGTCGTGCCTCCATCACGTTTCGATGGGTCGGCGGACGTCTGTCTCCTCGAGTGTGTAGCTCGAAGACTTCTCGTCTGAGTGTTTGCCCCGGGGAACCTAGTGGCAGTTAATGCAGAAATAGCGGACACACACGATACGTTAGATGTCAGAGCTCTCGCAGAACGCGGCGGGTGGTTCGTGATACGACACAAAACCATCAGCCGCTAGTGCTGGGTGACTTGAGGTGAACAAGCTCGTTCCCGGTCATTTTTGAAGTTGACACGGTGCCCCCGAACGGATCACTTCATCACTCGGTACGGTCGAAGTTCAACGAATATCTACAAATTAAAGGTGCGCCTTTGCATGAACTCGTCGGATAACAACCATACCGTTCCCCATGTACAGTGTATCTCAAAACACCAAACCTTTCAGGCGAGATTAACACTGCATACATCAGGAGGCCGCCCGTGCCGTTTTGTGAGCAAGTTACGGAGCTCTTCGTTCGGAACGGTGAGCTCAGCCTACAGAACGAAGCCTATCTACAGTACCCTACTCCAGCGAGATATAACAAAAAAAAGAACTTGAGACCTTCACGCCATCTCAACGTCCTGAACCACCCCTGCAGTGGACTCTACCGCAGCAGAGTCTGCATTCGTTCCGTCTTGACCATCTTCCCCCATAAATACATCGAGCTCTCGATCTAACTCTTCCGCAGTCTTCGGCCTTGGCCGCGATACACGTCCGCCACGGGATCCAGGGGCTCCCCTAAGTGGTCTCGCTGCATGTCTCCGAATAGGGCCGGTCCTTGGGATGTATCGTCAGGTGGCGACAATGGAAGCCCAACAAAGACCTACGTGGATGTCTTCCGGGTTGGCTCACTACCATTGTCTAGACGTTCGGCAAGAGACGGGCGTTCGATTCTGTTGAGGAGGGACGATGTTGAGACGCCTGGCAAACTCGTGGATCGCAATCGTTTCGGTGGTGCCGTGTCGAAGGCGATTTCCATCGGTTGTCCTGAAAATTAGGCGTTAGGAAACCAGACAGCAAGCTACCCACCGCCCAACAAGCCACCAACCTTTGGCAATTTTACCCTCAAATTGCTTTTTCGCTCGCTCTGCCTCCTCGGCAGTTTCAAACGTAACGATTGCAACACCAGATGAGCGTCCACTGCGGTCGTACTTTAAAAGGAAAAGGTGATTGCTCAGGTTTAGTTCCGTGCTCATTCCCACTAGTAACCAAGAGCGAAAGCGGTCATCGAAACCCCGAACATTCATGATATATAGCAATTGGCCCACGCGTGCGGTGACCAGATGGAAGGACGGGGCCGAGGTGACAGCGTGCATTCGAATTCGGAATCATCGTACCCTGATGAGTGGCTCGCGAACGAGCGTGCCCACTTGCCCAAAGATGGACTGTAGACAGATTGTCAAAGACAGGACTGTGCTGGGATGTACGTGTGAACCCACCACTAAGTTATTCGGTGTGATCTCATAGTGTAGGTTGGATACGACAAGTTTTGTATTTGGAGCAGCAGATTTTGAGGTGTCAGCCGTGTTGCTGGGTTTGTTGGAAGCACGGTCGTGCAGCCAGAAGCCCTCTGAACGACGGGGGCGCTGAAGCGAACTAGTTAGTTATCGTGTTGGATGATCCAAACCCGAAGGTCGACACACTGAGTAGGGCTTCTTGTTTCTGTCAGACCTGACTGAAGCCATGCGGAAAACGAAAAAAGACAAAGCAGTTGAAAAGGACGCCGGCGAAAATGAGCGACGCCCAACTTCAATTTTAACTCCGCATCGCCGATTATGTAATACATGCATCAGCTAAGTACCGCCCTCCTCCTCGTTGACATCTTCCTGTTTTCCTTTCCTACTAGCACCCCCAAAAAATATCTGGTCCAGAGTTTTCTGTCCAGGGTCTTTCATCTTTTGCGTTGCTACCTGGGTGTCCCGTCTGTTTACCACCCTGAATTCGTGTCAAGAAACTGCAACCTACCTTTTGCGATGAAGTTACTGGAGGAAGACCTTGCACGCGCCTTATAGAATCTTCGAGTAGCTGGATTTCTCGATCACGTTGTCCCTTGACCGTGTTTACGCTCCAAGAATTTGTGCCGACAGATTTATGTGCGAGCTAAAAATGGTTCATCAACGGCCTGAAACTTCATGGGTTGCGAGAGCAACCTTATACTTGTGCCCCTCCATCCGTGTCGAGTAAGTGTTTGCATCTTCTTTGACAACGTGCTGCATAGAGCAATAAAAACAGTAAACACGTTCAGTAACAGCAACGGTACCTGGTGCGCAACTTGGGAACAAGGTGAGAAAACAACACAAGCCTAGGCAAGAAACACATACCAATCAACCAGTGATACTCGGTACCAACTGGTGCTCCTGAGCCTTTCGGAGCAGTCCGGTTCCGGTGCTTCTTTGCTTCAAATTTGATCTGGCAGCGGCTTTCAGGTACACGCCGGTCGTTTGACCTTGCAAGGACGTACCTTCCACAAGTCGGGCTCTTCCTTGGTTTCTACCCACTGGCCGCTGTCATAGGTCCAGCGATGCGTTCCCCCGATGGCCATGCCGCTGTACCTCTGGCCCTTGAAAGACTTGAGCTCATCAAATCGAGTGTAGCTGGTCTGCCACCAGTTAGTGATGCGTGTCAATGGGTAGTTTACAACACTATACCTTGGCCTTTTTTGCAGGGGGCCCTGCGCTCTCTGGAATTGGCTCTTCTTCGTCCCAAAGCTCATCTTCAGATCCTGCCCGAAAGCTTACAGGTTCAGATTGGTCATCGTGTACTTGTGAAGTGAATTCGTTTGGAGGTGATACAATCCTTCTCTTAGAGACAGGCACCTTGCGTGGAGGCATGAAGACTAAGTGCAAGTTATGTGGAGTGACTGGTGGTCTGACCAGAAGGGCTGCTAACCGTGGCGTCATCAAACCCTAACCTTGGGTCGGGCCCTTTGGAGAGTCCATGGTTGCCCCAAGAAGCTTGTTCTTTGGCCCGGCGGGTTGTTTCGTGCAGAACTTGGCACAATAGCAGAAAGTTTTTGAATTCGATGTAAAGATGGGCCAGACATTTGTGGATAAGCTCGGCTAGGAGCATATTGCTTGTGTGACAGAAAGAAACAAAGGCACTCCTTAATCTGCCCAAGCCTGACTATCCGAAGGGTCCTCTTTCGCTTAGCCTTGCGACAGGGCAATGTTAGTAAGAGAATGAACTCCATTTGATCGCGATGACAAGAGTTCGGTATTGCTGCATCAAGCAGTCTCAAAAATTGTGCTAGGCTCGGGAAATGTAACTGATTAAACTGTCCGTAAGTGCCAAAGCGTCCGTCGTCGACTACCAGATCCATGTCCATGAACTTAGTAAAGAAAGCTGGCGAGAGGTTGTCCATACGTCCAGTGTACAAGTACAAGTCAGCAGTGTCAGGACTGCAAGTGGTCCATTCGCGAAGCTTGAAGCCTTTACTCCGTGGTCACAGACTTGGCACTGTCATAAACTGGTCAGCAGGGATGCATGCAGAGAAAAGTCGAGTCGCGTACAGGTTCCTTGGGCAATCAACATCAAAGCCATTCTTGACGGCCAAGTGGTAGCTCAACAGCTGGAGAGGAATGATGTTAAGAAGGCCTTGCAAAACATCCACGGTCCTGGGTACACGAATCGTCTTGACACCTTTCTTGATCCCATCATCACCCTCGTTACAGATCACGATTGGCTGTGCCCTGCGAGCGGTAATCTGAGCGAATGCCGACTGAACCTTCGGGTATAAGGAATCTTGGGTCATCACGATGATCACTGGCATGTTCTCATCGATCAATGCAAGAGGTCCATGCTTCAATTCACCGGCGAGAATGCCCTCCGAATGCATATAAGCAATTTCCTTGATTTTTAACGCGCCCTCAAGGCAAGTGGCATGCCTGCAGGATAGGTGTTACCACAGGTGACCAGATATTTTCAAATGCGTAACTTACTGGTACCCCCTACCCATGAGCAACAAACTGCGTTGGTTCGCAAGAGCAGTGGTGGCAAACTCCCGAAGGCTGCTGTCGAGCTCCAGTACCTTCTTAATCTGGCCTGGCAGTTCACGGAGACCGTCAATGATGGCTCTACGTCGCGGCGTGAAAGAAATTCTATCTTCAGATAACTGAACCGCCATCAACACTAAAGCCACATATTGCGACGTGTAGGCCTAATAAGGCTCGATAAGACGATATACGCAACAAACGTACGCAAGACCATACCTTCGTTGACGCTACACCTACTTCAGGACCAGCATTGATATGGATACCGCAGTGTGTCTCACGGGAGATCGTGGAACCTACGGTGTTGACAATACCAACACAGAGTGCCCCGCGCTCCAAGCAGTACCTGAGTGCCAAAATAGTGTCTGCGGTTTCGCCACTCTGGCTGACGAAAACGCAGACATCGTCACGGAAGATAGGCGTCTTACGGTCCAGGAAGTCAGAGGCAAGCTCAACACTGACGGGAATCTCCGTCAGCTCCTCGAACATTGCCCGAGTAGCCAGCGCTGAATGGTAGCTAGTGCCACATGCGCAGAATACTATGCGGCGGCCGCGACGAATAATAGGAAGATAAGAGCGCAAGCCACCAAGGGTAATGCGGTAGTCGTCGAAGATGACACGTCCACGCATGGTGTTCACGACCGACTCAGGTTGCTCGTAGATCTCCTTTTGCATGAAATGATCGAACTTGCCCTTCATAATGGCAGCGATCTCAATCTCCAGTGTCTCGATGCTACGCGTAGCGGGGGTCTCTGCCTGACCACTTTCATCCCTACGAAGACGGTGAATGTGCAATTGACCATCAGAGATATGCGCGATGTCATCATCTTCCAGGTAGAGGACACGTTTGGTGTGTTCGACAATAGCAGCGGCATCCGATGCTACGAAGAACTCGATTGGTTGAGGCATACCATCCTCAGACATATAGTTTCGCGACTGCCTGCGGGAAATCTTGGGTGCAGGGGGGGCAAGTCGGGAATTGGGCGCAGTGGGGACGACTATGTGGACACTGAGTAACAATTGGGAATGATGGACGAAGAGTCAACTTACAGCCATCCACAGCTTTGCCGTCGTCCGGTCCGGAGATCTCAACATCAACGAAGTCTACTTTCAACTTCTTTTCTGTCTTCACACCGATCAGTAGAGGGGAGCCACGGCGAGCGGTGACAATCTCGTTAGGATAGTGAATGGACTTGAAGACAAACGCAAAAGATCCTTCGAGCTCCTTTAGAACCGTTTTAACCAGCGAAGGGAAAGTAATCCTCTTGTCCGGCTGGGAATCGTAAACGTATTTAATAAGGATGGCAACGGCCTCGGTATCTGTCTCGGACTCGAATTTGTAACCGCGGTTCTGAAGGACCTGCCTGAGAGCAGCAGCATTCGTCACGATACCGTTATGGACGATAATGAACTCATTGTTCAGGCCCGAACGAATAGGGTGACAGTTGACGGTGGAAGGGGGTCCGTGGGTGGCCCAACGCGTGTGAGCAATGGAGACCTGGGAAGGGTAGACTTTGGTGGTGTTGATGTCCGATTCGGCAATCCGTTTCCGCAGCCCGGCAACCTTGCCAACCTCCTTAAAGTAGACTATTTCTCCTGGGCTGTCTCCATCGATTCCTAAACCGGCAGAGTCATATCCACGGTACTCTTGGCGAGCGAGACCATTGCAAAGGATCTCCAGAACCTCCTTGCGATTCTGGATAGGCAGTATCAGTACGCTACCCATCAGAATTGGTTGTCGAACCACGTAGAGTGCTATGAGCGCAGCAGTCCGTGGACGTGACACCTGGCTTTCTAGGGCATGTGCGTGCGACGCGCATGTATGCATGCCAAACCCATCCTCTTACACGCCCTGGCGCCACCGACGCGTCGTCGAGCGGAGACGACTCACCTTGTCCTTCAGGAAGTTGCAGTAACCGAAGATGCCACACATGATGAATTAGATGGAAGAATGGGTAACACGAATGAAAGCTGAAGGAAACACGAGCAACAAAGAGCGGCACTGGGGAAGGAAGGAAGGTTTAGCGTTCGATAAGACAGCTTAAGTACTGCATTCTGGGTTGAGGGCCATCCAAATATAAACAAATAGCCGAGGAAGCTCTGGACCCCAAATCTTGTCGTACTTTACGACGAGCAGCCACTGCCGCCGATCGGGTACAGCTTCATGGGATATCTGCGCAGCGTTGGCATCGGTGCACTGCTCGGTTTCAGCCTATCACTTTCACTGTTGGCGTACGCCTGTTCTTATCGTAAGGACATAATACCCTGCAGGAGCGTCCTGAATCTCGTCACTCTCCATCATTTTCACTTCACCTCGTGGTATCACGACAACACTCGGTCAGAACCGTTATCTGGCGCGGTGGTGATTTATGTACTCCGCGTCTTCTAGTCTCCGCGTGCCGACATGTGCGTACGGTCGATCTGCCCTTAGACCTAAACCCTGCTGTGTGCCGCACCGTTTGTTGTCCGATTCCGTCAAAACCTTTATACCGCCTGACCTGTGATTCGGAGCATTTTCCAGAGATAAATAGCCAAGTTGGTGATAGCATTCTTGCACCATATATAGTGCAGAGAAAGACTCGCTTGTTCTCCTTAGGTTCTGAATAAATTTATGACATTCCTCCCCGTCATTCCAAAACTGGAGAACATGGAGGTCAAATGACCATTACTGAGGTACCGCTGTTACTACATGTGCATGCGCGTGCCCTGCGGTATATGTACGTGTGCAGGCACGCGTCAGGGGAAGACCGAGTCCACTCGGAGCGTCTTAGAATCGAGATCCAATGATTCTTTCGCGAACTTTGCGCGTAGAGTTTGCGCGCAGAGTCGGGGATCCAATCCATCGCCGCCTCAGTCTATGAAATCAACCTGTCAACACGCTGGACAGCATTTGATTTTGCAAGTCTGCCTTTTTGTCGTAGGCCGGTGTGGGGTCGTGGGCAGCAGGATAAACTATGCCGCCACATCTTCCGCGCGCAAGCCACTGCGCCCACTACAGTACGCCACTCAGCCAGTTCTCCCACAGCTTCTGTAGCCCCGCGGCTATTCCTCGGCATCAGGTTGAACAGAAGTCCCACTCTTTTCCAGTGTTCTGATCCACGAATGAATATTGAATATTGAGTGCTGGCCGCATATCCGAAATTCTAACCAGATGTTTTATGCACTTATGCAATCCGCAGATCCGGCGGCCCCGATGCTCAGTATAGTTGTGGCCGATATCAGAAGCAGTGGTGTCATTTTCCACGGAGGTATGCACAGCAGCGGCAGTTCTTTCGTAGGCTTAACCGACGGGGTCATTATACGCCGCCGAGTCGATGTTATGGCGGTACGGTCGGTCGGTCCCGCTATACACATACCTGTGCCTCAACACATAGCCGCCGTACTGCCTCTTGGAGATACTTCAGGGTTTGAATGCACGGAAACTGGGTGACGGGCACACAGAACCCCAGTTTTTTTCTTTGTTTTTGCCTCCCAGCTTTCACTACGACGATATATATTTGTAGCCACGGTTAACCAGATCTCATTCATCGAATGAACCTAGATACAACTCAAGAAAGCACGAAAGTTTGGGATACTAGCTATTTCCTACGGCACCCGCAAGTACACTAAAACATAAATGCAAATGAGAACAAGATGAAACGAAACAGAAGTAAAGGACGGGCACCGCACGCTCCTATCTCAAGGAGAGTACTCGTGGTGATCCCCGTGTTCCTGAATGTGTCCTCGGGCATGTCCTGCCGCTTATGACTTCAAGAGGGTTGCGACCTGTAGCCTGGGCTACTGGTCGAAGGTCTTGGAGTGTACGTTGCACAGCCATCGCATCAAGTAGTGTGCACCACCCGTTCTCGTCTCGCAGGAAGAGCAATGGCTGGATGTTCGTGATCCCCACGGAAGAGATTCACTGAACAGTCCCGACGGCAGTAGGAGTCTCATTACCGGCCTTGGAGCCTACTAAGACCGTTCCGACGGTATCGGCGACGAGCACCGTTGCTTTGGGGATAGCGGCGACAACAAGGTTCGGCGAAGATGCGACAGGGCTGAGGTCCGATGTCCAAGAATATCGGTTGTAAAAACTTCTCTTCTTGCGAACACCAACCTGATAAGCTGCTCGCATTGCGGTGGCAGCGTCGTTTTTGTTCACGCCCGATATTGTGCGAAAGCTTGAGGAGGAAGGGCTTGCGAGAACAAATGAGCCAGAACTGACAGAGGGTGCTGGAGAATCTGGTGGAGACGTATCTACTCGTTGTCCTTCTGAGTCAAAGGACGGGTGAAAAGGGCTGGGGGGTTGCCACGGAAGAGCATGTGAATTGTCAGGATAGCCAAGAGCAAAGGTCGGCAACGTCAGTGGAAAAGAAGCGAGGAAATCTTGAGGTGGTCGTGGTGAAGGAGGAGGAAAGTCGCTCGGAGAAACATCGTCCTGATCACGGGGGCCAGTCAACCTTGCTCTTTCCTTCTGCCAAGAGATGAGGTTGGTAGTACACTGGTCTGCAAATCGTTGCATTTCTATGTCGAATGAGATGTAGTGCATCAGAATGTCAACCGTGGTATACGCACCTGGGATGACTCTGGCAGTAATATCCATGAGAGGTTTCGCGAAGGTATCTATAAAGAAAATTTGCCCCTGAACTTGGCCTAACGGATTGGACGAGAGTTGAACGGACGGGGGCAAGTGCAAGTGTTTCTCCAAAGAAGCTTGGGAAGTCCACTCAGCCATTAAGGCGTTTGCCCAGTAATGGGATACTCCTGGAGGCCGACTCTGCGCTACAATCAGTACAAGACTACACGAAGGGATTTGAGAACTCACGGGATTACTGATGTCAGCACATTTGATGATCGCTTGGCAGAACAATAGTCTCTTGTAATCCAAGGGGAAGTCCCTGCCGTCAGCCAAGAGGGCAAAGTTCTTCATAAATTCAAAGTGCACTCCCATATCAGTGGCAAGAACGATCCCGGCCAAAGACTTGCGGAAGGACTGCCCGACTTTAGGTTTGTCAAGCAGAGCACCTAGGCCATGCTGCCGCATGGCATGGATGAGAATTGTATAGTGCATATGTTCCAAGGCGGATTTGCCATCGAACACGGTGGACAGCGGCGCATTCGCATTTTTCTGTAAGTTTGCATGTTAGCGGGGAACTAGGACCTCGTGTAGGTGATAATACCATGAACAGATTCGTAAGACCAGGATGACCAACGTCGTGTCCTATTGCAGCGATAAACAGTGCAAAAAGGTCCATATTGGATAATTCGAAAGCCAAACGGTCGGTTCTGCCACGCCTGTCTGGTTCCCATGGCCCTTCGTCTCCGCACAAAACATCCGCTGGTGGGATCACACCAGCGGCACACAGAAACGCATGACAGGCCTGGAGAACGTCCAGGGCATGCTGGAAATTATGGTACGAGTTTTGGCCACAATATAGGAGTCGTAGGTGCTGCAAGAAGATGGAAATGTCGACTGGTAGTCAAAGGTTACCAAAGTGACAACAAACGTGAAAAGGGACTGACCGAGAGCCACGCCGGTCTCATAGTGCATACCGGCTCTCCTAAACAGGCTTTCAAAGAGGATATATGCACAATAAAGTACTTCCTCCTCGGGTAGCTTGTGTGGTTCGAAATGCCAGCCATCGAGGGCCCCAATCAGCCGCAATCTTGTTTCTGGTGGGATCTGGATTGGAGATCTAGCGAGAAGCATTAGCGAAGCGCGCCTTGCTGCGTTTTAAAGAGCCTTACAAGTTCATATTACGAGGATCCACGGTAGTTTGCGTCTGAGTATACATCTGGCTCAGCAATTCAGCGTAGCTATCGTTGCACGTGTTAGTTGGAAGATAAGAAAAAAAAGTGAGGTGAGGGAATCGTACCGAGTTTCGCCTTGCTGGACTTCCTCCCAGCCGCCCCAACCATGACCTAATGCCTGGTTTCCAAGAGCGAGCGCTAAACCACCGACATCCACGCTTCGACGCCTGCCATGGGCATATTCTTCGTTATCGAGCATGGAGAGGTGGATACGTGATTATTGGCAACTTGGTGGACAGGATGAAGGGAGGAACGAGTACTACTGATAATACACTACTGTAAGAGGGGGATGGACGGGGATGATGATCTTGCCGCTCGCGTGGGCGGCCGTTGCAAAACCGTTGCGTTTTGACAGACAGGCACTTGCAGTTCGGTCTCGTGGCCCTCGCGTGGCTTATTTACCTTTTGCATACACACACGTGCACATCCCGGCCCGACCACCGACGTCACACCAAGCACTCGTCTTTTTTTTTTCTTTCCCACGGCTCAAGGGGGGGAGACGCATTCCCAGCCACTGAGGGGATGCCACCTCACGAAGCACGTCAAACTCAGGGCAATCGGCGTCAGCAGTTTTTTTTTCGACAGCTGTATGCAAAGCATCGTTACAATTGCTGACCGATGCTGGGGTCAGGTGCTAGTAATATTATTAATAGCCTTCAAATCTCGTAGTGGGTTCGGACTCATCAGTGGATGAAATGTTCAAGTTCTTTCCCTGTGTATATTGGCCCTGCCGGCGTCACATCAACCTACATACTGAATATTTCTTATCACCGCTATCATCACCCACATTTCAATTGAGCGTTAACATATGTATGTGTGGACTATTAGGCTGTCCATTTGTCGATCACTTCCCTATTTGCAGTCGCCAGTGAGCAAGCTCTGGTCGGGGTCTGTGCAACGTCCTCGGGTTTAGAAGGTCCAAGGGCTGGGAAAAAGGCCGCCTGCATAAATGTTATCCCGCAGTATTTTTTTTTGTGTCCTGCCGTCAGTTGCGCTCACTAGTGCCTCCTTCCTACGGCTTGGATCTTTACCAACTTAAAAATCTGCCTGGCACACTTTCAATTGCCACAGTCTTGGCCGCCGTCAATATTGAAGGGTCCCTCGTCTTCATAGACGGTCGGTGTGTCGGTGCCTTTTGCTTCCCCCCGCCGGCTCACTTTTGGTGTCGTGCGACCTTTCTCTGCCTGTTGCCAATGTCGTATCTCGTGCATATTCCGCTCGGGATCCGCCTTACTTTCATCAGTATCATAAAACTCGACTTACCCCGGGAACACGACCATCCGGTTAGAAAGGTGAGTGCGAGCGGGAGAGCCTCGGTGAGATGTCATCAAGAAATGAAAATCGCTTGGCTACTCGAGGCTGACCGCAGCGGTTGGCTCCCCAATGATGGCACTGCACCGCACGGCAACCCTTGATTATTGGCAGGTGAGCTCCATATTTGTGGAACTGGCGCTGAATTTTACATGTGAGATAGCTATTGTTTCGATCTATTTTGTGTTTCATTGATGGGTACGCCGCCATCAACGGTCACTTCAGGTGCACACCATAGAGAGTATAGCCCGTGCGGCGCTGCCTATTCTGTGGTTAATGTTTGTAACGTGGTCACCGAAGGTAGGTCAAACGTTGCATGTGGTACTTATCTGGCCCGGGGTTACGGAGCCCATTTGTACAATAGAAACCTTTCTTCCCAAATAGGCACCAAGTACTCAATTGCCCATACCTGTGCAATCTTGTTCTCCCTACCCCGGTTTGGGCCAACGTCTCCTCTACCAATCGACACGGGTCTTGTAGCTTCAAGGCTGGCGTAATGATCTGCCTAACTAGTATGTCTTGATAATGCCAACGCCTATCTTGCGATCCTCGACAATGCCGAGTTTTTGGTACAACATCGAATGGCGTAGCCCGATTTTCTTGGGGGGTCCTCAAGTTCACGGGTTCATTTCACTTGATAAGCTCCGACCAGCCACACCATGATAGACGAGCGAGCCGATCACCGACGTGTAAGAGGTGTTTCAGTGGTCTCTAAGGTCACGTTGTATGTGCCCCATCCACCGTCATGTGGAGGCTGTTGCTGTGTAGGACGGATCTGTATCACAGGAGATTCTTCTCGACTTACACGTTCCCGGAGTCTTCAGCCGGTCATCTGTCCTGTGTGTACGATAGAGTCTTCGTGGGTTGGCGTTGACTCGTAACGGCAGGAGTTGCTGCCGGTTGATTTCGTGGAGTTGGACATGCCAGCATGTGTACTCGAAATCAGTGCTTGTGCCAACGAGGTAAAACTTTTTTGTGTCGTCCGAGGTCTGTGCTTGCTGTGACCCCCGTTTTCAGATGATGCTGCGTGCCATGGGTCTAACCTGAATTTTGTACTCTTGCATTGTACTACATGCACACCGAGTGATCGACGCGATCGACCACGTTTCGTAAAATTGAGGGAACGTTAGCGAAATGAGGGTGGTTCTGTCCACCATTATCCACTGCCGGTGATTCGATTCTTGCTGTCCAACCCGTTCCCACTTCTCGTACTTCTCCCAGCTGACCATATATTTTTTTTGGGGGGAACTCTGATTATGGTTAATGGATTTCTGCAGACAACCAACGTTTTGTCCGTCCGCGCAAGTCGCTAATAGCGAAGTTTGCACGAACGTACAAACTTACTATCATCGCCGAATGAAACTTCGGTGCTCACGGTCACATCCTTCCCCCATCTACCGCCCACGAGTGGAGGGACCTGAAATGATCTAAAGTTCGTGTCGGCGTTTCCGTTCTCGATTTATGGCCCCCCCTCGTTCTTCCCGTTCCAGTTGATATTGTTGTCTCGTTGCGGGTCCATAGACAGGAAGAAGCATGTGGTACGTATTGCGAGCAAAGGATTACCAACATGGCCGTGGGTAGCGGATCACTCGATCACTCACGGTCGTATTGCGCACCACGATCAAGTCTTTCCATTCAGGTCGCCGTCTTTTGTTCGCCTCACAGACGGGTGGGGAGGAGGGGGGAGGAAGGGAAGTAACTGGCAGAAGCGGACCACTCCAAGATCGCTGATCTAGGGGTCGGGTGGCAGCGAAACCTCTGAATTTGCAATTCTAGAACCACACCGCTCTGTACGTTCTTCCTTGGCCGCTCTGCAGACGTCTTGGGTTCACACGTTTCCGGCGCGTTCTCGTATCTGCGGGTGAAATTGGCACAACATTTGTCGTTCCATTTTGGGGTAATCCACCGGTGCGGGTCTCTCACTCCATCAGTAGTAGGCGAACGCCTACACGTTAATGCCGAACAGCAATATTGTACCCGTGGGTTTTTCTTTGTGCCGGATAGCACCACCGGTTCCATGACGGATTAACTGACCGTGAGCCACCTGAAGGGGGCCTCAGGTTCTTGCGTCGTTGACGGCGCATGTTTCATCGTCGAACTCGCGCCTGAAACGCGAGACATGCTTGCGCCCTGGGTACGTCAGCTAAGTTGGTCGAACCGTACCTAGCCAGGAAAGCCGCGTCCCAAAAGGAGAGAGAACAAATAAAAAAAAGAGAAGGCTGCCACAGCCCATCCACGGTATAGTACCGTGCGGTTGCAAGGAGAACCCCAAGTACACCGCTACCTTGTTACACAGCGTACGTTGACGTGCCAGCATATGAGACCCACCCCATATGGGTTCCCTGGACCCTGGACCAGAAATAGGCCTCAAGGCCTCCAAACCACAGCCCAGAGATCAAGGAAGTACGGATCGGTTTTCCGTGCCACGGCGCGCGATGGGACAACGGGGTCACCGGGCCCTACTATGTAACGGTACCGCAGCCGTGATTCTGGCAGAAATGGCTGTGGATGTCACTGTCATGCATACGTATCAACCCCCTTGATCGTACGGCCGCACGCCGGAAGGCTTCGTTGAAGTTGGGATCAACATCTAGATTCTGCAGGTCCGGCCGATGGAGTAAACCCAAACCCGTTTGAACTTGGAATGCTGCTTGGCGAGGGGTGATGGTCTCCGTTGCTAGCCTAGGGATACGTCTATGAGAGGAAGTCGTTGTGCAAATACGTAGATTCGTCGTTGGGTAGAAAGAGAATAAACGCGACGTGAGGTAGATCGAGTTGCCATGTGTATCGGAATGAGGCAGACGATGCAGCACCAGTCACCAGCTACGGCGAGAGCGTTGAGGTGCGAGTAAATCACACATGTATATTAATCTAGACTAAAGTGAGATTCTACAGACGGATACCTCGATCACCTCGTAGATTATAGTTAGTGTTTACCTATCTCCCTTCCGCCCTCATCGAGCCCAACCCGGAAAGAAAGAAAAAAAGTTTGCAAAAAAAAACAAAACAAAACAAAAAGATGACTGTGAGCCGAGTCCGATTGGAAAAGGGTATGGATGTGAGTATTATCATGTATGAATACTGAGCGTGGTCGGGCTGGAGTTCCTTATCAATCGTGAATGATTTTGAAAGTCACAAAGAGCGACGGCAAGAGATCAGATCGAGATGCGGGTGCTTGTCCTCGAACCTCAGGCTGAATAATACCAGGGCGGGGTGTCGAGCACCAGAAAAAAAAAAAAAAACAGATGAAGATGCGTGAGGTCTAAGGAAAAAGTTGGGGCAAGCGCTTCATGGTCCGCAGAGCGGGAAATTCAGACGCACCTAAGGATGGCTATAACATGAAGGGAGCCTGAATGTTTGTGGGATTGGACCACCGTCTTGCCATCGACGATATCGAAGGAAGGTTATCGACTGAAGATGGGCAGTTTGCGGAAGCGGACAAACCGTAGGCTGAGGAGTACTGATATGTGGTCAGAAAGTGGGGTTTTGGGAGGAATGGACATGGAAAGTACCTCTGAGACCGCCATGTCCAAGGGGGTGCGACGGGATGAGGAGGAAGAGAGCGAAGGGGAGTGAGGGATATTGTGGGGACTGTAAGGACGCAGAGAGGGCAGGGTATGAGGCTGGGGTGAGTCTGACCCAAACCAAGATGGGTGGGACAGGGCGTTGGATGAGTAGTGGGATACAGGCGTATCGTTGCCCTCAGCCCAAGTGATGCTCGCTGCACCGTTATCTACGTCGTTTTCTGGGATATTCTGCAAGGAAGGGGAGTCGAGGGTGTCCGATTCGCTGGGAGAGTCTTCGTAGCCGGGGATGAGGAGCTGGAACTCGAACATCTGTGGTTCCTCGTCGAGAGGGCCGGCCTCCTCACCTGTCCAAGTGGTTGCAGACTGACAAGAGCTGTCGTGCATTGAGAAGGGATTGAGGCGGAAGACGCCCATCATCTTGCGCATGGCCTTGCTGGCCTGCGTAGCGCGGAGGGGCACTTCCGTGGGAGGGGCGAGGGCGCTGCTTGCGGTTGCTGAGGCGGAACCTGAGAACTCCATGACGAAGCAGTCTGATGAGACGGTTTCCTCCTCCGATTTGAAGTGGTCTGGTTTGTGAATGGTGGCGGAGGAGAGGGGACGTGGAGAAGGGGAAGAAGCGGTAGGGGTAGTGGATGGAGGGGGAAGTTCGGAGTTTGACACATCCGAGTGATCGAGGGTGTACAAGCCAGCGGCAACCCATTGCGAGCCGAGAGAGCCATTGATCGACCGGGACGTGTGCGCGTGACTTCGCGAGAAGGATGGTGACTGGGAGAGGAGGGGGCGGTGGGAGACGGGGTGATAGTCGGAGGGGTGATCGAGGCTTTGACGGTACATGGCTGTGCTGGTGTGATATGGGGGGGATCCGGCTGAGGACGAGGGGGGGGATGACGAGGACATATCGGGGAGCATCCACTGGGAAGAGTGACAGTCCGAGAAGGAGCGGGAAGAGTGCGAGTCCCAGAGAGAAGACAGGGGCATGGCTGGCGAGGACTGCCTGTCGTTGTGCTGGAAACAACGCCTGGCGGTGAGGACGTTGTACTGATCCAGATACATCATGGAGGAGGGGGAGGAGGAGCTCGGAGGACAGGGAGAGGAGGAGGAGGACGGTGTGTGCAGTAATATACCAGATACACACACACGTACCACCTCCTCCGGACATTGGGCATACAGTCAGTCGCTGCACCATAGTGGATATCCATGTCACCGTCCATATACGGAAGCGTTCTTACTGGGATCCGCACTCACCGCCTCTGCTAATTTCGGATTTCGGGCTTAGCTAATCCCATGTGGCTATGACATAAAATATTGGTGGTTGTCTCTGTAACACCCCCCCCACGGATCGTCTCCCTTCGATCTTGGCCCCTCCCGTTTCAGATCCAAATTGAACCCAAAATCCTACGCTCTCCATGTGGCGATCCGCCCATACCCTTTTCCGTACCCTCGCCCCTATCCAAGCCAACCTCGTCCGTCAAAATGGCTTCGCAACGGTGAGATCTACGATGGGCCTCGTCCACTGGTGCACCAGCTTTCGCCAGTCTGGCGTTTGCGGCCATCTCCGCATCCGAGCCCGACGAACGACCGTCCTTGCCAGGTGACTGATTACGATCAATCTGTTTGCGAGTACATAGCACAACGTACATTTTCTGACGAAAGATGTGTCTGCCACTGATGGGAACGTTCAATCTCGAGATCTCGTTCGACCCATCACGCGTGTGGCTACGCCTTCCTTCCGTGCGCGTCGGCGGGAACGGGAATCTGATGCTTGCGTTGAGCTGACCCGTTTATAGATAGAACTTGTCAGAAAGAACTGTTTCAGACCTTGTCGATTGCACTGGCAACTGGCTCGGCGTGGCCTTGCATGGATTAATGAACCACCTAACAATCTCGTGGTCAGAGTCTCTCCCCGCGGACTTGGATGCTTTTACGTGCTTCGAGGATTTCCGTCGCCACCGCCTGCGCAAGCCCATTTCCCGGCCTGTCGGCTCGTCTTCTACGCCTGGGCCTGATGGATCTCCCGCTGACATATCTACACGTTTATGCTCCCCCAGGCCAACACACAGAACATAGACACAAGCGTGAGCAGTCGTTGAGGTAACGACACTACCTGCCGCGCGATCCATGGGGTCACAGCCGCTCCGTGCTTGGGAAACACGGCTACACACATCCATCGTGCCATGCCACAGCGAGATCGGTTCAAACTCGAAAAAGCAGTCTGAATACGAATTTAGAACGCCTCGCCACCGGTCTACGATCTGTGATCGCTTCATCAACTCGTTGGAGCTTATCCAGACCGGCTGACTCAATCGTACGATTGCATACTGCGCAACGGCGCCACCATTCGATGACGGCGCACGGTGGTATGTATCCCGGTCATGGGGAACGCGCCACGACACCACCACCACCGATATGATATAGTATGTCGCCAGGGCTCCAGTGCGGCATCCAACGTACCAGGTTGGTGTCGCCGCAGAATGTAAGATAATGATGCCCCCTTCTTGGAGGTTCAGCATCCTTTCTGAAAATCCAAAGATAGAGGACTCTGCTTCCCAGCCCCGTCCTCCAATTCCTTTTTTCTACCCTCGTTCCCCCGACCAGGTCACGGTGTGATAAAGTGGGGGGAATCAAGCCCTTCGACCGCTTCTCTGCGTTCTAGTTAGTTCCAGTGGTGGTGACGTTCCCCGCGACGCTGTACACCGTCACGACCCGTCCTACTCTAGCCGGTCGCTTGGAAAAGGGGTATAGAAGAGAAGGCACAACCATCATCCCCTTTCTTCGTCACGCAACGAGTGGCTGGCGTGTGTTCAGATCAGACCTTATCTCTGTCCATCCTGCTCCGGCCTTCCCAAAAGGACCTCCTTGGTTCCCCACCTTTACCCTTCCAATGACACGCATGCAAGTAAGCCCACCGGCTATCTGTGCTTTTTGACACATTCTTGGTGGCGGCTTCTTTCGGGCTCTCCGTACCGGTCTAGATGCGTCTGCATGACAAGACGACCATTACCAGACTTCCCCTTGGTGTAGGGAATCAAAATATGCCATATGGAATGTAATCCGATGGCACATCCGAGAACGGGGCAGAGTTCATCGCGGTTTGATAATGCACTGCGTCCACGAGGTGCATTCCTCCTTGAATCTCTCGCTGAATGCTTGCTTGCTGACGCCCGCGATGCAGGGACGACGGTGTCTCACCTAGGCTCTCATACCCAGGGTGTATATCTCGTACGTCTACGTACAGGCACCATGGGTCGCAAACTACGGTCGACCTCGCTAGGGTGCTAGGCACAATGGTGTGAAATTCCGCCTTTGTTTCAGGGGCGATGCGTCCCATCCGGCCGCAAATATTGCCGTCGTTCCGGATCGCATTTGTACCCGTCCCACCTCTCGAGACTATTACAAAGCCTACCTCTGAAAGCAACCGTAGCGAAGGGTCGCATACAACTCAACCGATTCACGGCTCGCAGCTAGGTATTATTCGCTGACCAAATGATATGATGTGCTCAGCAACCGTGCCTGAGCGACATTCTAATCACACATCAGGTATCACAAGCAGTTGGCCACCGGGATCGGGGGCACGAGGGGTTACTGAGAGATGTTCTTTGGTGTTTTATTTTTCGCAGGTGCACAGGCGCAGCTAGGGAGCACGAGTTTAGGAAATAACCGTAACAAATTCGAAACTATGACCGTGGAAGTGCCGTCGACATCAACACGTTCTTAACTTTTGGGCTGCCAGCCTTTGCACTGAAACGGACATGCCCATGGCTATGTGTATACAAGGGCTAGGGGAAACCTTTTTTTTCTTGCCTCTCCTTCACGCACGCAATGTTGTGCCCACGGACGATCATGAAGAACGTGCCGAGACGCCGACTCGCTTTTGGACAGTGCAACGTGCGCCAAGCGTTTTCTTCCGCACGTCGTCAGCGAGTCAATGCCACAAACGCCGCGAGATGACCGCGACTCTGACACCCGTCTACACATGTATCTGAGCATATCTACTGGTCTCTTTGCCAGAATGAATCGATCGAATTGAATGAATGAAAGCAAAACACGGCATACCTGGGCGTGAATCGCGTGGCGTGGGATTCATGCCCACTGCGGCCGTGAGAAGTTTCTGCTTGCCACACTTTTTCTCCGAATACTACAGGAGAATCTCGGGATTCCCAAGATGAAACCTGGAAGGGGGTCGAGCAGGAAAAAAAAAGGTCTACCAAGTGGCAGAATTTCCGATACGACGATCCTTGTCGTGACTGTGTCAGTGAAGTTACTGGAGTTCGCTCCACGACTCCACAAGTTCCCCGGTGCGGAGTTCCTGTCTTGCACTTTCAATACGCGCGGAGAATTCGCTTGCTTCTCGGTCCAGGAAACAAAATCAAGCTTCGCCGCCAGGGTTGTGGACATATACGTGTTTGGCGTGCATGATATTACGCAGGTCCTTGTATTCGAGTGCGTGGTCAGATCTGACCTCGTGCTCTATGCTCAGCATATGCTAGTAACCAACCACCGATCATCATACGAACTCCGTTTTCAGTGACACATTCCTCGGCAGACACCGTCAATCTCCCCGGACTTGCGACCCTGCGAAAAAAGCTATTAGTAATGCGGCCACACAGATGCTCGATGCTCGCGTTTATGTACGTACTCCTTTCTTGCTATTCTTGACGTCACTCTCTTGTCTCGTTTCGGTCCCCACGAATATGATTCATGAAACGCGTTCGCTCCGCGAAGCCTATGGGAATTCTAGTTCATTATGCAAATACCCGATGCCCTCCACCCCGCTGTACGTGAACGATCACGTCGAGTATGTAACACGACCATGTCTTCGCTTTTTAATCACCAACTACATCACGTGAGTCAACGTTACTCTCAGACCACTTCAAGGCCGTCATGACGACCCCCTCCACCCGACACTTCAACATCCAGAACGTCACCTTCGACGTATTCGGATATGACTCCATTGTTGGGGTGCGAATGCGGGATATATCGCCTCTGTTCTGCGCCAGAGAAACAAAGCGACGACTCCTGGCTGGCCCTTTTTTCTATCTTATTTTTTTAAAATACACTTTTCTGCCTCGTGTCCGTCTCGTAGACCGGGTGCCCATCGCACCGCGTCGCTGCAGCCTTGACTTTATCTTTCCACGTTCCTTTGAAAGCGCGATCTGTTCCCTACTATGACATGAGGCGTGCGAGAACTCTCGATGCTTCGTAGCCACGGACTGGGAACGCATCGCCAGCGCTCGCAAGACCACCCGAAGTTTTGATGTGGTTGTGACGCAATTAATGAGACTATTGTTCCGGGAGTGAAAGAAACCTGCTCTTTTCCGTTCGATCGGTACCTCGTCGGAAACCCTGAACCCGCAAGCGTATCCCCGCCAAAGTGCCCCCAATGAAAATTATTCACCGATCTGTGTCTAGTGCAAAGCATGTGGCACAGCCTTGCGCACTTGCAACAATGAGGACGGGTCTGAACCAGAGCAGTGAGCGTAAGATAACAGAGGACATTAGCTCCGGAGAGTTCATCGCGAAACCCTAGCCACACGGGACTAACGCATTGCAGTACCAGAGGTGTATTAATTAACGCCAGCCAACAGTGATCGCATATCAGACCACAGTGATCCCATCAACAGCACCTTTAATATCTGGGAAATGCCACCTACCGACCCACCACCGGCACATGCCTTTGCGGACGCCAAGCTGTGCGGCGTCTATGCCGGTGATGGCTCTTGTACCCAGCCACAAGCTCGCAGCTTCGATGTCCCCCTTATCTTCGTTTTCGTTTCCTTGGCCACAAGTGCCGCTGTCGTTCTCCCACACCAAACCAATGCGAGATCCCAGGTCCAAGAAGTTCTGGCGTACCGCTCGTGTGGTATATGTACCCGCGGCGACACACACCCGAGCCCTGGGTGTCTTCGCAAGGAGGAATGAGAGTGAGTGGATGAGTGCGTCGTGGGACGAATGAAAGTGCAGCAAGTCAGACATTATCACCACATCGTACCCACATGACCCGTCAGGATTCTCAGATAGGCGACTGTGAACAAGAAAAAAAAAGAGGACAATATTGATAGTAAGTATGAGCGCTGTGAGGGGGGAGAAGGGGGGCTGACAGAAGTGAAGAGGCATCCTTTCCCCATTCGTATCCCTGGCAATGCACAACACATGGAGGGCGGAAATGTTTCTCGTTACGTTCCACAGTGCTTCTAAGGTTTCCAAGAATGACATCATCCGGGTAGTCCGTTACAACTACTAGTCTGGGAGGTTCAGACAGGGTAGCAGCGAGGAGTGAGGGAAGTGCGCATCCCGCGCCGAGTTCGATGACTAAGAGGTGAACAGTTGCTTGTTCTTCTACATGTTGGAGTAACGATCAAGACTCACTAGATCGGCCCGCGACTTCCACTAGACCTCGTTCGATGCGCTCGGCGAGGAGAAGGGCCGGCGAGAACAGGTGGTCTGCGAGCAGCGTATTCGCCTTAAAAAAGCTCCATCAGCATTGCACTCGGAACTGTCCATTGTCCTCGCCCGCGCTGGAAGCAAAATAGTACACATACCTTTCCTTCCTGTGTATCCACGAACACAAACAATGTGAAGTTAGCCTGATTCTGGAGAATGCCGCAGACTTAACGCAACCTTTTTTTTGTTAAGAAATCGAGAGAAAGAAATCTTAGCAAAAACTCTGACAGAAACCCGTTCAAAAACTCACCTTAGGTGCGATGGTTAGCACGAGGTCGCCATACTGAATGCATCCCGGATCTTCTACTCGCTCTGTACCGAGGATCTCGAGCGAGTCATGCAGAATGTCTTCGACGTTTTCGATCGCGTTGGTCATGCAATCCCGATTGTACTGCCAGCGTTGGCTCCAAGTGGTATTACAGCACTTTTTTTTCGCATCGCGATAATCCGTGGTCGAAGACGATAAGATTGGAATTGGACGATCGATAATTTTCGATCTCCGCGCGTGGCCAGTGGCACTGATCAATTGAACTACATACGTAGATCGGGCCTGTACCGACGACATCCTCAACGAAGGATATGACCCCAGGAGACTGTCCATTTATTGTCAACGGCACTGAGGGAGGTCTGCGGACATGTCATAGTCTTTGATAAGTTCGATTTCGACTGCTCTTTGTACTCATGCGCTAGCTAGAGCCATCGCAATCGGAGGTCTCATGGTGGGCTCACCTTTGGAAGTTGATGGAGCGTCTCCCCCCTCGCAGTTAAGGATGAGAAGAAGACATACCACCATGTCACCGCGTGCGATACAGACCACAGTAGCAAGTATTATACAACAGACTCCAAGTACTTAGCACAAGGCTCACGGCCCGACAGGGTCCTTCGGAGTACCACAGATGGGCGGTTGTTCACCCCCATGAAATTTGTAGAGCACGAGATGGGGAGATGTAGATAAGATACCTCCCGTTAAGGAAGACTCCAACACGACTCGTTGATCGATTGTTGGCTAGGTTTCGCATCAAGTTCGATATAGTTCACCAACGGATAATTGCTGCTTCGAATGGTGGAAAGGCACAATCAACGAATTTAAGGGTGCACGACGATGCACGCTAGCCGCCGAGAGAGACTCCCACGATTTATTCAACAACGGGAACTTTCCGTTGCCACTCATATCCCGTAGGAGCGGATATCACATCATCTGTCCCATGTCTTGCGTAGACTGCCAAGCGTTGACGTTGTGGAGATAGCCGGATTAGAATGAATTCGGGCAGGGGGCAAGGGCGACGGAGCGCCCGTGTGGCAGGCTCTGAATTCTTACCAGGTGTAGGCTCCCTTCTCCAGCTACCCTTGACAGGACTGACAAGGTGGTCAAGTTGGAGGCCAGTTTGACCTTTCCCCGCATAAACTCCCATACCGTTGTTCTGTATCAGGTCAAGATACGATCGATGATCGCCGATGTGATGACAAAAATCATTCGGAAAGCACCGTCGAGCATGGATGAAGTTACGGACACGGAGTCTTCCGTCCCACACTGATGCGGAAAGGTGCACGGAAACTCCTTGTCATCCATGTATTCCCGGCATGGCGACCCGCACGAAAGTCTAGCAATAGGGTGGAGGGTAAAAATGATGGTCCATGGGACGGAACGGCTGTCGCACCTTTCGCGCCGGGTTAACTAAAGCTGGCATCGCGAACGTCCCGATAGCTAACAATGGACCTGTTATCACCAACACGTAATGGAAGGAAACGGTTCCGGATACATGTTGCAGGGAAGAACAATGACCATTCAGGGCGCAGAGGTGTGGCAGCGGCAGACGTAGTAGGCGCGACGAATTTGCAAAAATAACACTTTATGATAGTATGCGACGGAAGGGGAAATATCGGGTTCATATGCCACGATTACAACACTTGAGTTTACTCGGACGAGAGGAGCCAGTTCTATTCGGTGGAATGCAGCAGGCCGCCGGTCGTTGGTGTCACCACGACATCAGATAACACCGAACGACAAATGTCAAGGGAAAGGTTGCTCCTTACCTAGACAGGAACTCGCCAGCGCGATGCTCATATCAGTCCCCGATGAGACACAGAGGTGATTGATACTGCAGGCTGAGATAAAGCGTAATGAAAAGTCACATGCCAATCACAAGCAAGCGGGCCATAGATGGGCCGAGGAACAGAGATCTGGACTTGGAATGCCACCTAGTCGCCATAAAGTTCAAACTCCCAGGGAGTCGGACCCCCCGTACCGGGTGGAGAGTCGCTAAGCCAGATTCTGCGCAATCGACACGTAGCGTAGATCTTGATGTACGTCAAATGAGCGTATGCCCCGCCAGGTAAGAATTGAGGAGAAGGAGCGTTGCTGGGGTCCGTGCTACCATCTTCATCAGAGGCATCTGTTCGCAACCGCTGATCACGGGAAACGGAGGCGAATTGAGGAATGAAACCCGGGAGATACACGGTCACAGTTGACCACGCAGTCAAAGCATTTGACGAGGAGGACGGGAATTTGAGAGGGAGGTGGAGAACAGGCACGAGATTGTAATTGCACCTGAGAGTCGGGTTCTTCTGAAGATAAGAGAACAGGCTATCAGCGCACTCGCGCCAGGACATAAAGCAGGGAAGATATGGACAGGCACCGGACGTCTAACGACTGACGCAAAAGAAGAGGTTAGCTACCTGAAAGGTGGAGCACCTTATGACTCCATGTTTGCCCGTCCTATCTGTTATGCCCACCTCAAATGACCATTCACGGCCGAGGTTGCGGACTTGAATCTGCAGCCATGCATGCTTTAACCCGAGACCTTCGTCGTCTGTCCGGAACGAGAAAGACGCGGGACACTGAATGAAGGTGGTGCGTAAACTTGGCGACTGGATGTGCAAAACGGTCTGTCGAAGCTGTTTGCCGACACAAGCCTCTGCATCTTCGTCGCGGTAAGTCTTTGGTAGTGAAATCAGAGAGGCTCCAGGCGGTGCAGGAAGTGAAGTGCTGTCATTCAAAAGGTGGACGAAGGAGTCCGACGGCAAGGCAGTGTCCACCTGCACAGAGAAGAGCGAAAGGGGCTGACTTCCTGTAGACGAGAACAGGCAAACGATACTGGGTTGGACGCTTCCAGAAAACATGCTTTCAACAACGGACCACGTTAGACGTGCCCGAGACTAGAAAATCCCAGCGTGTTGATGCTCGCAGACTCGTGACAAAGTGAAAGCGTCAAATACGTCAAATACTGTACTACTAAAGAGTATGCTAGTCTTCGAGTGTGTCATTGGGCTCTAGCGGGAAACTCTCCCTGTCTAGCTGCTCCGGTAAATGTTCGAAATAGCTATGGATGCGGTGACCTAACCTCCCTGAATGGTAGAGTTGTGTTTACGAATGAGTCGAGGCGGGGATGCGTATATGCGGAATCACGACTGGGACGAGGATTCAACCTTCGGAATAATACCGTGCTTTTCGAGCAGGGACTCCAATTCCCCGGACTGATGCACTATCCCAAGAAGGTCAATCGAGGGCCAGCAACTTGCCCAGGAAATCAAACTTACTCGACAGAAGTATGTCGCACCCACCCACAAACTCCCCATTGACGTAGATTTGCGGAATTGTCGGCCACTCACTGGAACACCAAATTTGATAAGAAGTCTCGGATCTTGCAACAGAACCTACGAAAACTCTTTTATGCCGCTCCTGAGTTCTGGGTCTTCGAGAATGTTGTATGTTCGCAACTTTTCTGACGGTACTCCATGCATATCCAAGACTTGGACGGCCGCGCGCGAGAAACCGCACTGAGGTATTTCCGGAGTGCCTTTCATGAATAACACGACGGGATGTTCATTCACTGCTGCGTAGATTTTGGCGCGTGTCTCATCTGACAGAAAACGTCGGAATACCGGAGTTCTCCAGCCAGCGGAGAGCACGTTTCGCGATAGCGAGGAAACCTGCTGTGCAATCAGTACGAATGGGCATAAAATGCCGTGTAGCACGTACGGAGGGGTTCAGCACTGAGCGGAACATGGTGGACAGAAACTGTGTTAGCTCGGAGACCGCAGTTGCGAGAGCCTCCGACCCGCTCGATGACTAATATGCACAAGACAGGTAAGCTAGCATGGAATGGAACGCTCCCTTCGCACCACAATGTAGTAATAGTACGTGGGCTACTGGTAAAATATAAAGTGCACGAAATTGTGCATACGCTACTGGCCTCGTCATCCAACGTGTAACCGCTCCGTTTTTGACTGTCATGAGTCCTCGTCGGGGACTTCCTCTACACGTGCCGATCTACTCTCCGGACGTGAACTCCCAGCAGAATCATCTGCCACTGTGTGCACATCGCTGGCGCCATTTTGCAGTCCTGCTTTCTCGGCGCCCTTCTCAGCTACCCCTTTCTTGCCTTTCCTCTTCTTCTCGCCCTTTTTCTTCGGTAGGTCCCATTCCCATAACGGAATAAATGATTCAATCTGGTAACCATATTGTCGACATTCTGAAAGTTGAATACGGAATAATAAGAGCCACTCACGACGCCAACATCTGCAAACAGTTTCGGGAATATCCATATACCAGGTGGCACGACGATGATCGTGATGATGTAGAATATAAGTCTGACGATGGCTAAGCCGAAAAATGCGCCGATGAGACCTAGCGCTCCCATGCTGAGGTACCAAACTCCAAGACGCATGATAGGTGGCCAGAGAGGGAACATGACGCCAGCAAGCATGATGGCCACCATCAGTAGACCTCCAGCATAAGTGGTCCACTGTGATCCATCGTAGAACCACGCAAAATGCGCCTCTTGCGAAAAGCCTTGTATGGGACTGACTGTGACTTGTCTTGGAGATCCAGACGAGCCAACTTGTTCAGCGCGGTCTACCCGGACGAAAAACATGTACTGCGAGATAGTTTGCAGGCGAGTCTCTGCTTGTGCTTCTGTAGTGATCTGTGGCACGTTTTTGGCTTTCGCATAAGCTGGTGACAGCAAAGCTTTAACAGCTGATTTGCCTACAGCGAATTCGTAAGAACCCGCAGTGCAAAACGAAATAGTGGGTGCATAGGTGTACCTTTGAAGTAGTCCACCCGTTTGCCATTGAGAGCGCCAACACGAGTCTTCATGCCAGCCTGGCTGCTTCGCAGGAAATGTACAATGTTGTAGACATCAGCAGGAGCTTTCGCCTGTACCGACTCTGCCGTGGACATTATGTAGACTGGCCACTGGGTAATAAGGGAGGAGAGGTGGATCTTAAGTTTTGTGTTCACAAAAAGTTCCGCCTAGGCCTGGCTAGTAGAGTTCGCTTACATCAGCAAGGAGTTTGCTTTGCCGAAGCAACAAAACTGCAGATTTAAGCTACGTGCGAAGAGGCATAAGGTATGCACAATGTTACAACGAATGCAACTATGATACATTACGATCAGGGTATAGAGTACCTTGTTTGTGTACGTTTATGACTAGGGGAGGTAAGACCGAATGGCTGCCTTCAGTCGCCCGAGGAGCTGTTGTTGCCTGTAAGGGTCCTGAGGCAAATGCAGGTCGCCGTTTGCCAAGGCCAGTAGATACTTGAAGTCAGCATAGGAGACCAAAGGAAGCTTGGATGCGAGTAATTTCTTCTGGCCATCAATGCGCGCTTTGAACTGTTTGGCGAAATCACTCGAAATGACCTCTGCGCGAGACACGACCCCAGGAGGAACGCCAGCGAGACTAGCTACGTGTGTTCCGAAGGACGACGATGCGACGCCTTCGACCAATTTGTACAGGAAGACGAGCTTGAAAGTCACGATTATGAGAGGAATTCAAAACAACAAATCGGACAGGGTACCTCTTTCTTTTCGTCATCAAGAAGCGTCGACATGTGCATGTTCCTGATATCGGGGTGGTAGGCGAAGTCGTCCGTGAGAGAGCCGTAGTGAGTGGCGAAGAAGGCAAGAGGAAGGGTTCGGGTTGCCAGTTCATGCAATACGGCCTGCGAGTGGTTCCGGTGGTCGTATAACTAAAAGTGTTGTTAAAATGACTTACAGCAGCAATCGCCATCCCGTCCTGTACCGATACTGGGTCAGTAAATGAGAGCCTCGTAGAGTTGAAAACTAACGCACATATGTAGAGGTACCTCGACCTAGTTCTGTTACAGTTGTTAGTGTGGTGGCCATGAGCTCAATTAACCTTACCATCTAAGATGACCAACGATCTGGGAGTAGCATCACGAAGAATTTTGCAGCTGGTCAGAGTCGTTAATCCACTGTTCACTTGATCTACTCGGAACCTTACCATTCGTCCAGCTCAACCTTGAACGTACTGGAGTTGGAGAACATATTGTCGTACGCTCCCATCCGAGTGAGAATTTTGTCGATAGGGCAGATTCTATTCTTGTCAGCGAGGGTACCTCGAATATTGAAGGTCACTTACCGTGCAGATCTCGCCGGAACGAGCATACCGAGTTGTGCCATGATCTAGTTCTCACGTCAGCTTGGAGGGCCAAGCGAACAGCATACTCCTTACAACGCCAGCAGCTGTCATTCTCATTGCCTACCAGACTAGATTAATGCGTACTCGCACAAATCATATTCCAACTCACCGTCGATTTGCCGCTGATAGTATCCCGAGAGGTCAAGCAAGTCAAGAGTTTTGCGGATGAGACTCACCCCATGTTGGGCCCTACACAACAACGTTGGTCTCGAACCGGCTATGTGGAGAACAACGCACCAGTAAGTAGAGCGATGCGGCCCACGGTTCCTCCTAATTTGATATCATTTGGAATGAAGTTGTCACGGAGGGCAGAGAGTGTCGGATGTCGAAGCTCCTCAAACTCGACGAAAGCGGCGTCACCTTCGACGAATTCGGGCCGGCAAGACGGTTCGCCGATGGCAACCGATGACTTTGCTAGCGAAAACAAGCAATCCAATTCCGCCAACACTCGGATAGCACGAAGCCATACTCCACGGTCTGTGTCAAACTCGGCATACAGACGTCCTTTGAAATCTTTCACAGCGCTGTTGCGGTTCTCGCGTGCCTCTTTGAGACGTCGAATCATTGGTAGTAAGGATGGCACTACCCATCGTTTGGCGGCCTGAGAATGTCATTTCGGCAGGAACAGCATGGAAGTATCGTTTATCTTACTTTAGTGGCACTATTCTTTACCCAGTCGTCGGGGATACCATCCTGGTTAGCTTTTGTTTGAATAAGGTATATTTCCTGTGCCGTGTTGAGGTCAGATGTATTACCCATGAAAGAAAGTAGAGAAGAGATGTACCTTATTTCCACTCGCGCTATGCCACCAGGACAAGGAGCATCTGCTCAGAAATGAGTGAGCGGCAAAAACGGTTGTAACTGCTAGCGTACCCAATACTCTTCTCAAACTTTTTCAGCCGGGTATCAAGTGATTGCTCCAGTTCCGATATCTCTTGCATGACACCATCGTACACCTCATCTCTACCGTCCACGGGCAGCAGTTCATCCGTGTCTAATCTACGTGAGTCACCAAGAAAGCTTCAAAATGAATAGTCCCCACCCTTGTCAACAGTAAAGCGCGACTGGATATTCTTCAGGTGAGGTGAAAGGTCCGGTGCTGATCTCAACAACCCTAAGATGGTTTTTGACTCAAACGACTCCGAATCCTCCGCCAGACTCGCAAGTCCATCATTAAGTTTCTTAAAGGCCTATTCGATGGTAGTGTTGGAGAAATAGTTCGTAGACTGGTAAAATAGATCATAACGCCGACTTACTGAAAGCACTTTGATGAAGTCTTTGACTTTACAGTTCTTGGCATGAATGCGAGAAACGATGCGCTCCAAGTCAGGAAGGCCCTTGACCAGGTCAGTGAAGCGTGTCTCGAATGTCGGATGGTCCATCAAATCCTGTACAGCATCAAGGCTACAAACGAGTCAACTAGATTCTCGAGTGTGAACCAGGTAAATACCGGTTGTTGATATCGGCCACATCTCTCAGCGGAACACAAAGCCAAATTCTGAATAGCCGTTTACCTTGTGCGATGTCAACTAAGAGGGTACATACGCAGGGGCAATACACGAACCAAAGGGCGTGATGCATCTACTGAGGAGCTTGTGCAGAGTACCCTCATCCGTGCCCTCGTCATTTTGCAATACCTAACTGTAATCTTAATCTTCGCAGTTTCAACGAGCCAGGCGCCACGTACCTCCAGATGAGCGAGCGTCTGGCCATCAAGAACGAGATTACGCCCAGTCTTCATAGGATCGTACACATTGAAGTTCTTCATAGTCAGGAGGTCTTTATCGATGTTGAGCTGGCGAAGGTACCTAACACGCTCGACTGTAAGTAGTATGTGGGGTACGGAACACCTTACCATGTCATCGCCCCAAGGGCTTCTATAGCGGTCCTACATCCAGCCATGTCTCGGATGCTCTGAGGCACAGAAGAACTCAGTTCGCTATCGGTGCACACACTATCATCCTCCGTTCCGTCCGAGAATATCTCATTAAGTTCTTTGATGGTTTGCTCAAATGTGTACCCTTCCACGTCACGTAAGCTTGTCCACAGGCACGCGGAAGGAAGAATGGCTTTCAACAAGCGCGTGGTAGTAACGGATAAGTTGCCCTGCGAAGAATCATCATCACCTGTCATCAGAGACATTCGAGTTTCGCGTCGCACCTTGGTAAACATGACCTCCTTTGGTCTCAATTGCCTGAACAACGTATCCAGTTTAGTCAAGCACACATCGTCATCGAATGCGCTTAGATCAAACTGTGATGTTGCGCTGTCCAGAACGCATACACCGAAAGAGCACCCTCGCGGGCCGGATGCATGCTCTCGAATGGAGATACAATGACCTGCATGCTCATCTGTAAGGAGCTCTTCGTCCACCAGCGTCCCGTTGGTGTAAACTTTGTGCAACTCCCTGGTACCGGGTCACTAGCCTCCTATATATCTAAAACTTCGACATTACCTTCGTACAATCTTCTCTTTGCCCCTGTCTTCGGCTTGACTGCCTTTGTTTTTAGCAAGGCGCATCTCGGCACCCAATGCCGTCTCCGCTTGGTCAACACGACCGACTTTGTACCCTGAGCAAACCTGAGACTGGATCTCACTTGCTGCCGGAATGAGATCGCCTACCCTTGCCGAGGAATTTGCTAGAGAGGGTAGAAGTGGTCAAACGGGTGCAGAAATGATGCAAGTTCCGACTTACGCAGCCCAGAAGTTAAAAGAAGATTCCGGCACACCAACCTGGACAACATTATACATATTTTCAAAATCGATGATTGATCATACCATAGACATCTTCACTCTTTGTGTGAGCTTCAAATCAAACTCCCTGTGGCCGACGCGAGCATCTTCTTCATATAGCTGAGAATAACATTAGTTTCCGAAGGTAAGCATATATGCAAACGAACCTCCAGGAATTTCCTGCATGAATGAAAAATCTAGTCAGCTAACTGGCAAAAACTAAGCCTTAGCACCAATACCCTTTTTGGAAAAACAAGATCTGTCAATCGGTAAGAAAAGCAGATTCCAGGATAGAAAAAAAAGGATGTACAGTGTCGAAATGGTTTTGCTTAATCTTCACGTTGAAGGAATAACTTGAGTTTCGTTGCGGATGATTAAGATTTACCTAAACATACCTCCCAGAACTGTCGGCGGAGAATGAATGAGTGAATGAACGGGATCAACTAAGCGTGCAACGAACTTGTTTCTCAAAGGGTGTAAATTCGGCCCAGACTTGCTTTGGAATGTACAGAGTCCTTGGATCATAACCCGGTTCACCAGGACGGATGCCATCTTTCTGGAAAAGAAAGGCACGTTTTCAACTTGGATGTGAGAAAAACAAGATACACTTACATCCCTGGGATCCTGCAAGAAGGCAAATGGTTCTTCTGTGGCCTTTTTCTCGGTCTTTTGTTGCTGAGTGCGTTGTTCCGCGGCGGTGAGGAAGAGAGAGGCCCCTCCGCCGGAGACACCTGTTGTACCAAGATGTTTCAGAGAGGGTTTGGACTGCGACTTTTTGATCCCCTTAATGCCCTCATAGTCATCGCTATCACCGTCGTCGTCCGCGCGCGCCGAATGGCGGGTTGAAGTGCTACGGGACGAAGCACGAGAAGACGAACAGTCCCGCGAGTCCTCGTCAGAGTCGGATGGAACGATAAATTCGTCATCGGAAGGGTATGTTCTTTTCGCTGCTAAGAAAAAATCATGAGTAAGCGCTTTCAAAATAATATTTGTGGAAAACCGACGGGTTTTAAGAGGCGCCTTCTTGAACCTCGATAAACGGGAGGAAAATTTTGATGTAACGTCGTGCTCATCGTCCGAAGGACTTGCTGTACGAGGTTTCTTTGAGCGACCTAGGACGCGTAATTAGCAACGAGAAGGGACCCTTTCGCTGTTCGCGTACTGACCACGACAAGGTGACGACTGTGTATGGGCAGGAGCGCCCGCTTCATCATCAGACTCAAAGACAATGCCTTTTCGTTTCGTACGAGGCTGTGAAATGTATGCATATAGCTGAAAGAGTGAGTACATGATGTTACCTACCACAGATTTCGACGCCGACAATACTATCTCCTCATCAGACAACATGTCAACGTCGACGGGATCACTAGTAGGAGGCGTATCCTTGAAACCGCTCCCGGCATCCGAAGATCTGCAACTTGGCACAGCAGGAGAAGTGAGGACTTCGACAGGCGACTCTGGGGCTTGAGCTCGCTGAGCTGGAGACTTGGCGGGCTTCGCGGAATCAGTGGGCTTGGAGAAGAAGTTCATGAGACTCTTCTGTTTCATGTTCTCCCCAGACTTCTGTTTGGCTGGCTGCTTTGGGGCCATGGTTGCGCTGCAAGTGGTGAATGAAATTTGAGGCGCGCGTTGCGCGTCGCGTCGGAGGCGCGTATATATATATGTCACGTAATTAAATAGAATCCAGCTAAAAATAAATAGTTACGTAAGCGGTGGTCACTTGGGCCCAAGATGGAACGATGAGTTATTGAACTGGTCGTGCAGCTCCGCTTCATACAACAACTTCAGTCCAGTCCCGGCAGTCATTCCTTTGGTCCCCCCACACTCCTTTTTTTCCCCCCAATCATACCCCCTCCAGACCTGTCATATGCATATGTTCTCCTTCCTGTCTGTCGTTATTTCGCTGGCAGCCATCTTGCCTCCCGTACTTGGCACACGAGGCGCGACTTGGTGAGGATCATCTCACCTTCGTTGTGGTGTGACCACCCACGCACACACCCCACTTTTTCCCGTGACTTTAGCAACGCGACCACACCTTGCTCGTCCGACTATCCTTGTTGCAGTACGATGCACACGCTACTCACGCACACTCATTTAATGATACCTCTATCCAGGTGAATACGGATTCTGCGGTAACGGCTACGTGGGTACCAAGTATGTCGTTACGTATATTCTCTGACCCGCTGGTAGTATTGCCTGGGCGGTTGCGATCCTATCAGCTCCTACACCCTTGACTCTTGCAAGCCTAGCCCCATCTGCCATGCAGCCAATGTAAGCCTGCATTTCTCGGTTGCCAAAGTGGCTCACCACTCGCTATCACAGTATACCCTCTCTGATACCTCTCGAATACTCAGCAATTACACTTACTTCAATGGTAATGCATCTGAGTACGGTTCGTGATCTTACGGTTTCCCTTTGTGCTGACGCAACAAACTCAGTATTCTTTATAGACTGGGTTGTGCAGCAGGGCTCCGTCTTCAACGCTACTTCCGATGGAGAACCTGCCATTGCTCTCACTCTCACGGAAAATAACGGTGGTACCCTGCTGTCGTCCACCCGTTATGTTCACTACGGTCTTATCACCGCCAGGTGTAAGTCTTTCCCTATTTCGCATGCTGGAAGTACCAACGACGGGTTAAGTGAAGACCGGCCGTTGGGCAGGAGTAGTCACTGCCTTCATTACCATGAGTAGCATTAAAGATGAAATCGACTGGGAATTTCCCGGAAATGCAACTACCGAAGGTCAAACAAATTTCTTCTGGCAAGGCGATATCCGTAAGGTGGTCTTTTGTTTCAGTATCCAGCTAACCATATTCTCCCTCGTAGCGCAAACGACCAATGGTGTTACCGAGACGGGCTTGACTGACACGTATTCCAATTGGCATGACTTCACGGTCGGCATTTGCTTATGAGTTGCTTGTGGCTTACATTGCTAACTTGGATACTTGAACAGATTGACTGGCAACCCGATACCTTGACATTCCTCGTCGATGGAAACGTCACGCGTACAATCAAAGCATCTGATTGCGTCGACAATACAACCGGAGTCGTTCAATACCCTAACACTCCCAGCCGAATTCAACTCAGGTAGGCTGTTGTGTTGTAGTATAAGTCCGACACACTAATTTCTCCGCAGCCTGTGGCCGGCTGGCATTTCGACCGAACCACAAGGTACCGTCGAGTGGAGCGGAGGTATGCAGATTTCCTGATACGATGCGTAGAAAGCCGAGCCAGATTGTTTTAATAGGTATGATCAACTGGAATGATCCAGACTACGTCTCAGCCGGTATGCAATGTAGCTCTTCCGCACCCCGCCTCGTCTACACTTACTTGCTTCCAGGTCACTTTTACGCATTGTTCCAATCAGTATCTGTCCAGTGCAATGATACTACTCCAGTGAACTCTAGCGTCACGTCCTATGCGTATGGCCCAAACGTCACGCTCGACACCCCGTCCATCGCATACTCCAACGCGACTACCCTTATCAACAGTGCTGACAAACTCTCGGGCTTGTATGCCACACCGGCTACACTCGTCTCTGCTCTCTTCGCATTAACCCTCGTCACGCAACTTTTTTGACGAACCGAGGTAACACAGTAGTGCATGTCAATATTTAGTCATTCCTTTAAGATGAGTTCAGAGTCTACTAACATGACTCAAGTTCGTAGACTTTATCCTACTTACACGTCCTTGCTTTCCATTACGTCCGATAAAAATTAATGCATATAACGTATACCACAGTATTCGTGGCACCCATTAAACCAAGTTGGATTCGTCTGGATCGACGATGATCATTGACTCCTCTGCTACAGACTCCCTCGAGGCGTGTAAAAACTCTTCTGTTAGTTCCTCCATCTCACGGACGAATCCTTCAAGTGCCTGTGTCTTCGTCCATATCCCGATTGCGTTGGACCCCTCGTCAGCGTCCATTCCAGGCGGGAAAGGAAGTAGCAAATCATAGCCCATCGAGGCCTGCAGTCGCCGAATACGCCGATATGTTGCATGAATGAGCTTGGGCGACTTGACGGTGCTATTTCGAAGGAGCATGCATACCATACCTGTCATTGAAGTAGATTGTCGGGACTCATACAGTTGAGTCGGTCCAAGATGGACGATTGGGGGTAAGTAAGACGGCCCCCCTGGTGAAGAAGGCGAGCGTTCAAACCCCGCCTTACGGTCCACGTTAACATGCACGTCAAGGGTGTGCAAAGGGGTTTCTGCGGGACTGACAAGAGTAAAGCCGCGTGGCGAGGGACTCATCGGGGACCCAGAACCAGCCTCTACCCTAGATGCTCGTTTACGAGGCTTTGAAAAGATGGAGGACACTCGTCGTTCCCGTACGCTGGGGAAGAACCCCCTTTGATGAGAACGCATGTCATCATCAAAACGGCGAACTTTCTCCTGGATTACAACTCGGAATTGCAACATGAGGGGGCTGCGGTATAGGCAAACAAACTCCAGTAGAGACCAAAGAAGGTAGTCAACAAGACGCGGAAGACAAGGTGAATTAGTTGAGTGGCGGAAATCGAAGGCCACCGACGGACGAAGCACGTCTGGACTGGTAAAGGGATCGAAGGAGGTGACGCTATGGTGTGGCGATTGGGCTGGGGACGGAGGTGCAGTTGACGTTGAGTCCCCGCCAAGTGCGAAGGAAGCATCGCCATCCGTAAGAAGAGACTTTAGGACATATGCTATACGGGACCAAGTTCCGGGTAACAATGAGATCTCTTCCGCCCCCTTCACACAGATAACTTTCAGTGCTTGTAGGGCGGCAACAACGTTCATGACTGTTTCCTCTGCAGGACCCGAGTCACGCTTGTCCTGAGATCTACGACGTTCTGGAGACGAAGAGTCCGTGGAAGTTTGCAATGTGTTCTGGCAAGCTTTCAAAGCGTAGGAAAGCAGACGCAACCAGACTTTATGATATGTGTCACGATTGTGTGACTTAGACCCCCCGGTAGAGTGGCCGCCGGAGTCCAAAGACAAAATGAATGGGATCAACACGCAGGTCGTCCGCTGGTGGGTAGGCGGATGGGAAACGATCTCAGCAACGATGTCTACACCACGCATATACACAGCGCGGGCCATCAGATGTGTAACAGGTGAAGTCGTGCAATGGAATGATAATCCTTCGGTACATCGTACGGTAAGAGCTTCCAGGCCAGCCCGGCAAACCTGCGTAACGAGTGTATGGGAGAGACGGGCATCGTTGGCAAACCTGTCGTCGGAGGGAATGGATATGATCGCGTCGTAGACACCCGCGAAGTCGAGTGTGGATCCATGGGTGCGTATTATGGGTGAGATGGTCTCTAAAAAAATAGTCACTTCTTTGCTGGTGTGTTGACTAGTCCTGCTCAGAAAACTCTTCGAATACTGGCACAAGATGTCCACGACCTCTTGTCCACAGGCTTCGTGCAAGAGAAGCCCCGCAACCTCGAAGAATTTCTGGGAGGTACTGGCAAAAACATGACCACCACATTGCATATATTCGCGAACCAAATGAAGGAAATCCAATTGCATAGAGATGATGTCCCCAGAGGACTTTGTTTCTGCCTGAAGTAGGTCGATAAACGGAGTCTCAGATGGGATATCGTCACAAGAGTGATCATTCCACGAAGGCGCGGACTCCGGATTACGAGATTTAGGATGAATACGTGTGACGATAGTTCCGACAGCATCAATGCCATCATGTAGGACATTCCGGGCCGGTTTCGACGCATTATACATTGTCTGGACAGACAGACGGAGAAGACGGAGGAAACGCTGCGCCCGTTGGGCCGATGGGTCATGCGCTATGACCGTCAACAGAAGTCGAATGATATTCTCGGGAGGGAGAGGGACGCTGGGGTACTCTTCAAGTAAGCCGGCTATCAACTTCCTTTCGTTTGCGCTTCCGCGCCTCATCGAGTCAACGAACATTTGAGGCTTTTGTTCGACAGTGTCGACCATTAGTGCTTCCTTTTCTTGCAACTTAGTAGAGTCGCGAATGCCTGAATAATCCGAAGAGGCGGATGTATCATAACGCAGTGAGGATAGAAGTCGATGAACCTGTGCCATCGTCCAGAAGCCATCACATTCCTTAGCCGCGATGGCGTGGGCGACGACATCTAGCGTCTGGAAGAGGAAAGTTTCTTGGTGGAGGGCGTAGAAACGGTTCACGGCGTATTCGACAGTTTTTCTGATGCCCTCGTTCCCCTCTTCCTCGGCATACAGCTTGACAACAGCGAGCATAAAGAGAGGGTAGCCACCTCCTGAAGTGAATAAGCGTCGAAAACGAGTACTGGCCACCATGAGTGCTGCAATGTGGTCAGAAATAGCATCCATACTGAAGCAGTCTTATTACCGATCAGCCCCTGAGCGACGATGCCCATATCACTTGGGTGCGTAAGCAATATTCGGTTGATACTATCGATGAAGGGCGCAAGCTCGTTCCGATCAATGATGTTTCGAGACATAGACTTGAAAATCTGGATTGTCAGGAGTAGGTAGCTTCGTGAAAGGAGTGAAGACAAGACATCAATCCACCTGCTAGGTTGGGATGGGGGGGTGGATAATTTCGCTTTAGAAGGTAGAAGCCTATTGAGTGTTAAGGGGGTTGACTGTCCATCATCAACTAGGCTGGGCAATTCCACTGCTTTCATGCTTTTACGGATTCCTTGCGCGTCTTGAGGATGCTTCTGCAACAATGTAAGGAAAAGCCGGTTTTGAGACAACCTGATTACAGTTATCGCTGTTAATACCGACATGCTCTTCAAGTTGTCCTCCGCAGCTACTGCGATACGTGGGGGAAACAATGCACTGACTGGTGTTGGTCCATGGAACCACAGCAGCCCAGTGGGTAAAAGGAATGACTCAACCTTCGCGCGCCTTATCTCACGCAGAGACATTTCGCTGACTTGGGAAAGAAGGACAGCGAACAAAGTGGAAGACATAACGAAATCGTGCAAGTGGTCCCTAGCATCGGCTTCCCGAGCTATCCACTTCAAAAAACCCATCAAGTGGTTGAAAATGTAGTAAGTTGCCGCAGGAGGCAGAACATGCCGAAGATGTAGCAACCCCCGGATAGCGGTTGCGGCCTCATCCATCTTATTTCCTATAGCGAGGTCAAATATGGGCCGAAGTAGTAATGCCGGGTCGTCTCGAAGGACGTGGAGGATGCAGTCTCGAGCTGTGGAGGCAACTTCTAATTGAGGATCGGATGCCATGGAAATGACTAAGGGAAAAAGAGAAGCAAGTTGTGGAAGAAAAACTGCACGGCGCTTTCCAGGCCGCGCAGCGGAGTCTGCTGTCTTGGTCGACAACCCAGAATCGGAAGCCTCACTGTTGGATCGTATCTTTCGGAGTCCGCTGGGGAACGAGGACACAGGTATCTGTTGTTCCTCGTTGACTACACGGTCAACTGCGTAGAGGGGCAGCAACGACAAAGGTGTGCGAATCCATTCGTGCTTTTTGTCGGCAGATTCCTTGTCTTTGAGCCAACCGATCTCGGCCAGACGCTTTCTGAGTTCCAGAGACATCTCACCCTCGCCCGCTTCTTCCTTCTCTTCCCGCACGAATAAACTTGAACCTATGCTGGTCGGAACAAATGGAAGAGGATCCCGTGCAGACCTGAATGGGCGTCTGCGGTTCTTGTCTTGAATGAAGAATTGAGAGAGAATTTGAAAGCGCATCGACGCTAGAGCGTTGATCCGATGAATAGCTGCAACTTTGGCTTGGTCGTCTCGGCTGATGTCAGAATGGATTAGGAACGCCTTGATATCCTTATCAAGGATAACTAATATACATACCTCTGCAAGTCACTTGTGATCACGGGCACGAGGGTCGTGGTCGCTCTCTCGGCACCTTGCATAATCAAAAATGCAGCCTATTCAACATCAGTTTAGTGGAAATGAAATATACGAAGGTTTCAAATACCGAAAAGGCAGTGGGCGATGTAGCATCGTGCAAACAGTGCTTCCATAGAAAAGGGCCAAGGACACCGTGGTCCTCTGTTGTGAGCGACGGTGAGACAACAACTAGTAATCTAGAAATTTCTTGTGGCAGAGACCGCGGCAAAGATGACAAGAAGTCTGCACACTCGGTGAAGAGGGCGTTAAGTTTTGATTGGCGCCTTTTGCTTGCATCTGAACTGCTGCTAGAGAATACCAAGGTGCTTCTGCGCTACCGAACACAAATGTTAAGTAGATCGAGGAAGTGAAAATCATTGGCAAACCTGATGAGAGACCTGGATAGCTTCTTGTATGGATCGATATAGGGCCTCGAGTCGACCTATAGTTTCGTGCAGCTCGGCCACAGCGTCGTCGCCTACGACTAAGGTACCGTCGCCACAGTTACCAATACAAGAGTCCGGCTGTGACTGCAGGAGCCATGTTATCGACGCTGACAACCATGCCGAACTAGATATATGTTACAACCTCCCCGTAACATAAGTGACAGACACCCACTGTTTGAGAGAGCGGGTAAGAAGCCTGATATCTCTCAGTAACACCGAAAGAAGAAGCCGCTGGGATAGAGGTATCAAACGTGTTCTCTCCTGAATGAGAATGATCATTGGTCTCCGGAAAGATGAAGATAGATTCTTACCCTTGCCTCTAGCATGACACTAAGTCGCGTTTCCAGTGTACTGAAAAACCGGAGGGTCGGAACGACTTGGTTACCAGTCTATCACTAGAGCGTGAGTCAACAAGAGTTTGATACATCTGAAACGCACAGCAATAGCGGCATCGGCAGGAGTCAATGCCCTAATCACCATTATCAACTCCACCAGCAACGCAGTCTGCCCCAATCTTGCTCGTCCCCACGTCGTGCCAGTTTCTTGTACGTCGCCGACCTCGTTCATGAGAGCCACGACCATCATGTCTGGGTCATGGAGCCAAACGTTAGGTAATAGGGCAGATACGCCAACAACCTGTTGAAGATGATGGACAACAGATAATTCCTTGGAAGAAGCCGCGCAAGCAAACAACGGTTTGAAGAAGACCTGCGGATACAATCGAGAAACCCTTTCAAAGATACTAGTCAATAACGAAATTGAGTCGGATGGAAGATCAATGATAAGTCTCTGTGAACTATGATTGAAGGTCGCGGCAATGGAAGCGAGAATGAATCGCGCACTTCTTGCAAAGCGGGCACGACGAATGAGAAAACAAAACCCCGAACGGTCTCAGGGAGCGTGAAGAATAGCTCCACGACACAACACGCTAATGGCCACTCTCGATCATTAATCTTTAGATTATTCAGGAGCCGAGCCAAGCCACATTGACACAAATACCTGCACGTACCACTTTTTGAATGGAACTTTCCATAGCTGGCCTCCATCGTTCACTCACGAGATAACCGCTTAACAAAGCCAGGATCCTCCCTTTACCTTCTCCCCGTAAGTTTCTTAGACAAAGGACCTCGAGGAGGGAGTCGCCGAGACGCTTCATGACATCCATCGAACACTTCCCAGGGATCAAGACTAATTCTTTGTCGATCCTAGTTTCAAAAATATCGACGATGAATTCTGTGCCAGATTTCTGTCCCACCTGGTCCATGGAAGCGAATAAGGTCAAAACGTCGCAAAATACATTCAGTTTTCGGGTGTGAGTGACGCCGAGCAGAGGAGTGAATGGCTTCGATAGTAACCTGGGTTTCCAATAGTTCTGTAGGAAACTGGTGAAAAATAAGCCACCAGAAAGAGAGACCATCATACGTCGAGGTAGGTTATGACTTGAGTCTGAACCCATGGAGGTGAAAACTTGCAGCATTGGATGAAGGCTTCAGAAACTAAAGCGTCCCGGAGGTCTGCTTCGTCGACACCATCTAGCATAACAGGAACTCCGTCTACCTCCACATCAGCTAGGTATGAAGCGAGACTACCGCAGTTACCGGACCGTAGCTGAGCAATCAAGTCCCTAACAATGGCAGCATCAGGGTTATCCGACGATTGCTCCAGTATACAAACAAGGGTCACGATCAGTGACTGAATCAATGAGACGAACACGCCAGGGTCACGGAACTCAATAGGGCCAGTGCGTGGATGAAGCAGAGAATTGAGGACGCCAATGATCCTGGGCCTCATCGGGGTTTTCTGGCGGGAAGCACTGCAGCACCATATACAGCGTTCAATACCCATCTAATTTAAATGAGCATCTATTGACGATACATAAACTTAAACCGACCTCAGCAGACGAAGGCCGCCACATCTTGACTGCAGTTTCAAAGGCCTCTATCGCGGTCCAACGCTCATCCGTAGTTAATCCGCTGGCGTAATCTGGAAGGAAAGGCTTCAAGAGCATTGAAAGAACCAAGTGTTCGTGAGGTAAATAGGATACATGCCGTGAGGCATAGCGAAGTATGGCATCATGAAGTTCCGACACTTGTCTCGACAAGGCGGTGACACCAGGTCTCGAGAAATCTTGACTGGATTCCGCCAGTAACAAACCGGCATTGGGGACGGCGTTTGGTATGAATGGCAAGGTCGAAGGTGTCGCGATCCCGGTTGATCCTTCCCGTTCTGGCCTCGCGGAACGAGCGTCCGATGGTTGCGAAAACCAGTATATTCTGAGTATATCATCGGCGAGCAAACGCGAATCGTCGACGGCGGCGTCACGCACATGATCTACCACCTGGCGAAGTCCGAGGCGGGCAAAACGGGAAACTTTAGGTGTTGACGGAGGGGCACCACTTGTGTTTGGTCCTTGTGATGACACTGGCGACGGAGAGACAGGAGCGGCAGAAGCAACTACATGCTGGCGTAACTGCTCCCACCGCACTTTGGAGGAGGCACGAAGAGGCGGTGGGCCTGTATCATCCACAGACAGTTCGCTTGACAACGAACTCGAGGATTTGAACACGTGTGCAAGCCGTGGCGAAAACGCCCTTTTGGGGACAGACGGCGGAGGCGTAGAGGAAGTTAGCGGGCGGCTGAGGTCGTCAGGGCTAGGCGATTCTACACTTGATTCATGCGTCCACCCAACTTGCCCCTCAGTTAGTGGGGCTGGATGGTGGCGAGCGCTTGATTCAAGAGTAACACCGGCCGAAGACGACCTGCCCCGATTCTCACAACTCTCTGCAGGATTTTTCGTGTTTCCATAAGAATCAAGAGAAAACAAGCGAACTGGGCGCGCCCCGGTACCGAAAGGTCGCCTCGTTTCTTGTCGGGAGGAAGGCATCGTCGGGGAAGATGGGGAACGCCAATGCGGCCAACTAGAAACCAATGATAGATTTGACTGAAGTGTTGAATGGTAAATACTTCCGGGCACTGGCTGATAACGGTCGTAGCGTAGGCAGGTATTACTATTATGTAATGAAAGTCTAAGTATTACACCTCTTGCGATCATTACAGGAGCGGTGGACGTCGCAGGTCCCGTAAGGCAAAATGATGACGGCAACTATCGATCGGAAAGAATGCGCACAGAATAGAGTCAGGCGCTGTACTTTGTTACATAGGAGGGAATTATTCCACTGGGCGAAAGTGGTGTTTTGGCAAGGCCGCCGTAGTGGTAAGACAGATTGCCTATAGTAGACCTAGTATCAACCAAACCGAGAAATTATAAACTGCAAAAAAATTGTGGCGACAACATTTCTAGAGGATGCGCTAAACATACAGTCATGGTAGGTTTGAGGTAGCTTGCCACGGGAACTGGCTGGCGGAGACAACAGACTTCCATCTATTCCATTGGGAACTGGACTATACCTAGGACGAGGTGACGAAGGAATGCGTGTTGCTGACGCGGTTCAATGGCAAAGTGCGAGTTTGATTCCAGCTAGATGATATGTGGTTATCAACTTTAAAACTGCAACAAAGGGCAGCTTACTTTAGGCCAGTCGCCGGAGTCAACCTGGGTATCGTGTCACTAGTGTGGTGCGAGGCATGGTTAGGGGCGAAGGGTGGGGTAACAGTAGGGGTACTAGGTATCGAGCGTAATGGAAAGCCCAGTTGAGAATGTTCAAAACGAGCGACCGAAAGGCATTTCGGGTCTGGAAAAGGTGTCGCGAAGGGGTTAAGACGTCCTTGAGCAGTCTGACATGGGACCAAGGTAAGCTGAGGGGGGGTTTCAACTCGGCTGTCGGTGACCGGGGGATTATCGCAGACGTAGCGAGCTTCAATGTTATGTCCTGCGTACGGCTGAGATTGCAGGGATTCCTTAGCTTCTTGCGCACTGGAGACATCGAAATATTCCACAACTGCTGCGATTGACCTCCCCACAGCATCCTGCAGAGAATGGAGGACACCCAGTTTCTTTATGGCACCAAAGGGGTAGAAAAGAGGCTGCAAATCGGAAACCTGGGTAAAAAGCAAGGTAGGCAAGTTGGAAACCAGCAACTTCGAGGTGGGATGATCACTGATAGTCCAGGGATTACCGAGCAGTTCATTCGATGCCTTAGCTTCAAATCCCATCGCCGGAGAAGGCAAGGCGCTTGTAAGCATTAAACTGCGATCACCACCATCTAGGAAACCTGTCGCCAAAGAGTAGACCGAAAGCCTCTTGTCACGAGAAGTCCACATACCTCGTGAGCGCTGGACAACGGCCCATGAGACGTCGAGGACATGCCCTCTGCATTGCATCAGTAAACCACCGAAAACTTAGCACTGAATTACCTTATGTGGGTTCGCGATAGTCCATTCATAGCTGCGCGAGCCTCGTCGTTGGTTGACATAACAATGAAGCCACGTCTGCGGGAAGAGCTGTCGACGGTTGCCAAAATAACGGCGTGCGTCACAGTGCCAAAGGCTGCGAATATATCGGCAAACTCAGACCTACAGGTAAGTTAGGCAATGACTGGGATAGGCAGTACAAACCCCACTTCGTAAGATCGAATGGTAAACCAAGGACATAGAGATTCCGGCGCGTGTCACCGTCCGTATTAGCGTTGTGATGTTTCGCCATCGCATTGGAGGCACGCGAACTCCCACTGTAGATACAAACATTGAGTTCATAGAAAAGGCTGATTTGTTTGGCTACTTCCATAGAAATCCCACCGGTATTCCCGCCTAAGGCCCTTGACAATTCCCTGTTGTTGGAAAACTCTTCGAAATTCGTTAGGGTGATTAGAGAGCGAGTCTTGTCTTGTACATCGTCATTACCTGTAACAGAGCGAGTGCGTAGGGAATGTTCTCGGTGCATGGCCTCTGATGCTATAGGGGTGGATCAGGTTACCGTTGTCAGGGGCAATCAAGGACATTACAGTGCTGGAAGTAATCTGTCAAATCTCCGTACATATCAACGTTTGGAACGTACATCAGTTACTTTGGATGCACTGACAATCTATTTCGAGAAGTTATCGCTTCTAAGAAAGTCTGGGTGTAGGCCACCGCGCCCGATAGTACAGGACAGACAAGAAATCTCTGTGAAAGTGATCGGCGAGTGAGAATGATGGTCGTTGTTGTGTATACTGACCGAGTACTGGAAGAAAACGCCGAGCGTGCACGAATACAGAGAGGACTGGAGAAACAAGAATGTGCGGCAATGCCCGCGTTGTTCTGGCTACTTTTATGAACGCGACATCACGTGAATTGACTTTTCAGATCACGTGGGTACACATACCTCTGTTGAAGGCCAGTACAGATTTCCTGATTTCGACGGTCGTCCTAGAGTATGTCTAGAAGTCTACTCCAGTGTGCCACCCTTCCTTCCTCTCTAAAAGCTGCGCTCAGAAGCGCTGCTTATGAGACAGTCGACGACATTGCTGGCGTGTCTGCCGAGACGTTATCTGCAGGTACGTGGTGCTCCTTTATCCCCCAAGTAATGTCTTGATCGCTGTCGCGTTGTTGAGAACTCGGCATCTCTGTTAGGGATGCCGAAAGTTTGGTTAGCGCAACCCAAGCACCGAAGGTTCCACGGATGACCCAGTCCGCAGCATCACTAGCTCGGGTGAACGTGTTTACATGCAAGTATCCTGCTGTCAACAAAGTCCTTGGTGGTGGGCTACTGCGTAGTCACGTATTGGAAATATCTGGTCCCCCTGGTAGCTTCAAGGAGTCCCTCGCTTGTGACTTTGTGCAGGCATTTGTTAAGGCAGATGAAGAAGTCGTGTTTGTTGGTAATTCCACTCGCAAATTTCATATCTTGAAAGTGGCTAAGACACCCGACATGCACGGAAGACATGCAGAACATGACCAGCCCGCATGCCCTTTCAAGACTGCTTGAAAGTTAATGGTCTAACCCAATTTGCCAACCATTCGTAACCAGCATTGTACAGGTACGCCTTCGGCTGGAACGCTACTGCGTTATATACGTGTACACACCCTCCCTGATCTCCTCATATTTCTCCGTGGCTTGGCTTCAAGTATCTGCCCGAAGGTGTGCGTTTGTGTTGGAATTCACTTCATGAATGCATTGACATTTTCAGACGGGGCTTTTGGTCTTGAATTCCCTATCATTTGTTTTTCAATCCCACCCAGATCTTTCATCGTCCAAAAAGAATTCTATCCTTGGGAGTATCAGACACAATCTTCTAGATACATGCATAACTAGGAATGTTACGGTGCGTGAGGGTACGCAGTTTGGCAGTACGCCCTTACCTACTATTCAACTAGGTTATAATCACGTCTCAGATGGCGACCAAGATGCTCCACCCTGACGGCTCCCCCGCGACTTTTGACTCAGGAGCGAAAGCAGTTATGGTTCCACGGCTAGGTGCTTGAACTTTTGTCCATGAACCATAACAATTCAAGTGTCCCTAGGAATAAAATACCTACCACTGGGCCGATTGTTCCGCATAATCATTGTGCCGCAATCTAGAAGATCTGGGTACATTGCATTCACGTTCCAAACGCATGTTTTGTATGTTAATATTGATGCGGCTCAGAGTCGTGAGGCTTGTATCCTCACCGGGGTGTCAACAACACCAAAATACCATAACTGAAGAACATTACACTTTGGTAAGGCTAACAAACATGGGTTTTCTCGCTGGCTCACTCGCAACGTCGGGTATACAAAGGACATCACGGAGTGATCAAGTATGTTTCATAACACGATGTATACCTGTCCTGTAGAAGTTATGCTTTAGCAAAGTCTTCGGGCAGATCGTCCTTGGTAATGATGCTGTTTGGTGTAATAATCATATCCACCTTCCAATCGTTGTCCGTGATGGGTACCGATCCCGCACCAAGCAGTTGTTGCTGTAAGGCCAGCCCCACTATGTACGATCAGTCGACACACAACAAGAGCGAGGCGACCAATAAGTTTACCTAGAAGTGGACGTGGCCTTTTTGCTGCGGTGATATAGGATGATAGGAATTTGTCGTAATAGCCTTTGCCATGGCCTAGACGCGACAAGGATCGATCGAAAGCAACGCCTAATGTAGACCGAAAGTCATTTTGATACATGAAATCGAGGCGTGTTGTACGCCGGTGGGAACACTTGCCTGGAAGAAGAATGACATCCAGGTCTTCAGTGGAGTTATCTAGGACTTCGGGTAAAGTATTTAGATGGTACCAGTGAACCGATCAACAGCCATAGCACCCACCACTCTGACGTTTTTCGTTGTTCCATTGCACTGTAGGTTGCGGGATGTCCCACAAGCCGATGGGCAGGCTGCGATAGTCTTGTTCATCATAAAGCCGCACGAAGTCCATATGGTCGCTCTCGGAGACTATAGTTGGAACAAATAGCTTTTTCCCTTGGAGATATATATGCCTAAAATGACGGAAACATTGAAAGACGACTATGCCACCTACGATTGTCTGTTAGGATGTCCATTATCAGTGAGGTTGTCTGGACCTCAGCAGTAGGCATGCTGAGATAACAACTGAACGTTCGACCGCTTTGGAACGCGGGGAGGGCCATAACCTTGGCTACGATAGCCCGTGCTGCTTGTCCACAAGCAAGTTGATGATCAGTAGCAAATATATGCGTATGCTACCGAAATTTACACTGGGACTGTATGTCTTCCGCTGGAAGTTCCCCGAGCGTGGACCTAATAGCCTTTCGAAGAGCCCGTTTATTGGCACGGATTACGGTGGTTGACATCTTGGAGCTGACAGTGACTTGGACTCCCTGATGCCCAGAACACTATCCTTGCGTGTGAACTATGCGTTACGTCATCGAAATATTGTGATTCTACTTCCTTACTTCGACCTTCGAGTGATTCGATCAACGCCTGGTCGTTGTGGCCAGTCAACGTTATTCGCAGTGGCCCCAGTCGTGGTTTCTCCTCGTCAACCGCTGCGCAGCCACCGCAGTCGTTCCCCAGAATTTTATGGCTTCGTAGCATGGACGTCGACCTCCTTGCTGTTCGTCGTATACGTGCTCTGGGCACTCCTGCCGGACGAGTACATTCGCCGTCTCGGCATAATTTGGTATCCTAACCGGTACGTGTGTAGCATAACGAGAAAACTTAATTTGACGTGTTATCAGGGAGTGGGCGGTCTTGCTGCCTGCCTACTCTGTAATGATCGTTCTCCTCACGTACTTCACTTATTTTTCACTTGCACTTGCAAACACGCCGGCATTTTCCGATCCGATGGCATTCATTGGTGAGGCGATGAACGTTTCTATGGGAAATTCCTAATACACCTGGCTTTTAGATGCGAAAGCTCATATTCCTGCTCTGGATGGTCCCGACCCTTATCGGAGATCTCAGGATCCAAATGCTGTCCCAGAACCGTATGATATCCCTATTGGCATAGTCAATCGGGCGTTATACAGCCCAGGGAAACGTCGTGAATGAGGCCTCGGAACATTTGTGTACTGAGTACTTCACGAGTGGTGATCTAGTCCTAGTAATACACGACGGAGAATTGCAACAAAGCTTGTCAAGGGGACATGACAGTCAAGGATTGGATCTGGTGGCGTTTCTACAGAAACCAATATTACGGGCTACTATCTGTTTCGTACTGTAGATGTGGGTTTGTTCCCAAAACGTCGTAAGAATATGGCTGCTCCGCAAAAAACAATGGAATGCACATAGCCGAGGAAGAGAACAAGCTGCTTTCATTCGACGTGGCATTTTGTGTGATCCATCTGTAGCGAGATGGCCGTCTCCCCGAATCACGCACGTCGTTCACAACAGGCTGCTCAAAGCCAACACTGTAAGGAGGTGTGGAAGGGTTGTCACTGATGGCCACGGTCTCGCCGTGGGTCTTGACTACATGCCGCCTCGCATTTGAACGAACAGCAAACCATTTATCGCAGTCCGGTATTGGGCACTTGTGCGCTGTACGATAGCATTAGTACCGGGTCAACATCAAGCACCAATACATTCTTACGTTTGGCGCCTGAATGTGAATTCATGTGTGTTGCTAATCCGCTAGGCCGCGGAAACAGCTTTCCGCACTCTACGCATTCGTGCATCTTCTGCCTTTTGACTGATCTCGGTTTACGTGGGTTGATAGTGGAACGTGATGATTTGTTAGCGGTAGAACGTGTCCTGCCCGACACGGCATGGCGTATCGGGGATGGAGAGGAACCATTGGCTCCAACTGATACTTCATCCACGTAATTGTTGTGTTGGAAAGCGGTAGCGGTTCCCAACATGACGGCGGAAAGAGAATCAGGCGACCACTGTGGAGTAGATGAACCTGCACTGTCGGTGTCGGTATCGTCGCATACTTCGGAATCGTGAAAACTTTGAAGGATTTGCTCGTTTTCGGGATCATCGACCGGTTGCAACAAGTTATTGGACAGTTGCAACGTCAGTACGGTTGGCCGCGCAGACGGGGCGTCGTATATAGTATGCGGAAGTAAGGAACGGGAATAGACCGGAAAAAGCAACTGTTGATTAACCAATCGAGAGGTCAGCATGTTTTCCTCTGCGATGGAGTCACCGACGCAGTCGCGGAAATTCTCTGCCCACGAACTGCTCGGTGACTCCACCGCACTCTGTGGCATATGGAACAACCGCATGTCATTAGATAGCTGTGCTCATGGTCAGACAGACCAGCAGAGAAAAATTCGGCTACCTACCGTCGAAATGCCAGAGGAGAGTCTGAGTGTCCCATCTACTGGTCTTGAAACGGGATCTGGTGGAGCGATAGACGTATGCATACCGAGATTTGCTGGGATATGAACGGCAGGTAAACAGGGTGTAGTTTGAGAAGACTCAGGGTAGTCGACTGAATGTGATGGAATGGATGAGCCAACGACGATATTGGGTCGAGGACCAGATATTTCCACATCGGTCGGATCAGATGTGACGGAGGTCCGCATGAATTGTAAATTTGGTGGGGTAGTGTACTGCGCCACACGGTCTGGGTAAGGACGAACGTGTAATTGGGCATAGTCGGGACGGGGTACGATTGACAGGGTGCTGGACAGATCATTCTCGAGGGTAAAGTGAACTCTGGAGACAGGATGGGTGACGGGGTGATATGCTCTTCTGGAGGTCTCCCCAGTCATGGAGGATCACGGGATGGTACTGAACGAAAGATCATCTCAACGGCCGTGCCAATTAAACGGAAGTTTGGCACCTACCAAAGGCTGCCGCAAACTGCCTTATTCTTCACCGTGGAAAAGGACGCAAAGCAGTGACAATAAGCGAGGGATGGGGTATCCTGGCGAGAGGAGGATGGAGGGGTATAAATGCTGTGGGAGGGCACCCATCCGAGACTGAAGAATAAAAAAGCCACGAAGCCACTCATCAGGTGCATGTCAGAGCTGAGAGAACCATGTGTATGTACGAGGGGAGTGAGCTTTTACGGTCTGGATGGCGGGGCGCCTTTCCTCTGGTAACGAGGAAAGAGGCCACACAACCAAGCCGTATAAGTTCATCCCCCTGTTTGAATAATTACCACAGGCCAGCCCCTAGTCTGCCATTCTAGGGCCAAATTAAAGTCCATGAAAGCCAAGCATGGCTGATAGAGCCTGTCCACTTGTCCGCAGAAACCAGGTGCTGGCCAATCCCAGCCGGTCGCCACGCTCACAATGAGCCAACTGGCCCATCAGTGAAGCGGTACAAATACTGCAACCCCCTCCACATCGCCCCTCGCGACTAAGCAATTGCCCATTGGCAGCTATTAAATACCAAACTGCCCTCATTTCTTCTCCCGTACCTTCTTCCTTCACGTCGCTGGGGAGTCGGTCGATTGAGAGGATGATCGTGACAGATTTCGAAAAGACTCAGTGTCGATTACAACTCCGCGACACTTGCGTGATAGGCTCGCACTCTGGGCGACGTACGCCCAGTGAGTGGCACAAGCACCCAGCTACCCGACGGCACCTACAGAACTTATGTTCACCAAGACCAAGTCCATAAGCTAATCTACGGCTACTATGGCCCTCCGCAGAGTATGCATGCGTGTTCCCGCGTCGCATGACCTTATTGGCACCTATAATTACATGCACAGCAATTGATTTGTCAGAATAAGGGTGTCTGTTGCCCAGCGGTGGGCTGACTGCTGTCCTGTCGACCGCGGTCGTCTCACGATTATGATATGAAGGTTCCACAAGGCTCGGCCCAGTAGATGATACCCTGCTACTACGTGGCGAGCGACCGGAAATGAAGTCGCCAACATTTCAACCAAACGTTGGCACCAGTATCAAATAACGATACGATTGGCTCCTCTATATATTACAAAGAACATCGCCTGCACTCAATTCCGTTTCCTATTAGTGTGGTATCTGACTACGTTGGATGAAGCTTTGACGCCCGTTCAGCGAATTTCTGCTGGAATTGCTTTAACGTATCCTGCGCGGTCCTGCCGCCGTCACAAAGGTCCGAGGGCAATTTGCTTGTCAGGGGCATTGGGCAACCGGATTGACGGCCAGTGAAAGTCATGGTCGTTTCGGACCGCCTTAACTTCGGCAGTTTCTTTTTCTGAGGTGCCAAAACATCAAAATTAGTAAGATTATTATGTACGCAGCTAGTCCACTTACAGTCGCAATCCCTGGTTCTGTTTTCCATGCCCACTTGTTCCACCACCCGTTTCTGACAATCTCTGCTCGAGATTTCCGCATATGCTCCTCCATGTCAAAGCCCTCGCCCTCCGACAACTCGTCAACGGATGGATATGCGCTGTCTTCTGAGGGCGTTGGTCCCGAGTTTGAGGGTTCGGTTGACGATCTGTAACATTCAGCCATGTTTGTTGTAGCGATGCTCAGAACGTCACGAAGATCGGGGCCCATTATTCCGTTCGATGGTGTTGGTGATGGCGTACGTCGAACGAGCAAATTTGCAGGTGCCGTAAGAGGAGTCTCGGTGAGAACATCAGATCCCAAACGCCGCCTTGCCGCAGGACTTGAAATGATATCAGCACCAAAGTCATCCGCAGCGCTTCGATCATGTCCAGTTCCTTCACGAGGATGCCGCACGGGAGAAGACAAGTCAGGTGTGGCTGATCGGAAGTACGACTGTGTTGGAGACATGTACCCATCTTCTTGATTGACAGGATCTGGGTTCTCATCAAGCTCACCCTCCATGGGGATACGGGGATTGATGTTTTCCTTGGCATGTGTTGGGGAACTAACCCGGCCACACGCCTCAGACGGAGGGCAGTTGTTACTTGCGGATAGCCGCCTCCTCTTTGATCCAAGGCCCGCTGCGGGTTGCGGACACCGGCTGGAACCTCGATCATCACTGCAACTTTCCCTTCTCATTCGTTTCGCGGCAAGTTCCTCGCCTAAAACTTCAGCCAAGGATCTCTTTCCGCTATACTTTCCAGCGGTAGTCGTCGCTTTCCCGGTTGGTACAGAATTTGTACGACGCAGCGTCAACGCAGGCTTTGAAGCTGCAACCGCCCATCGAGGGCCAGGTCAATCCTCGATAACTGACTGCCCAAGTAACCACGACTTACAGAAAAATGAGAGTAGAGTCCCACTGGCACAAGTGGCTTCCTTCGCTTCTATGCTCGGTCGCCGTCGACTGCCATCGGTGAATTGCAGTGGCTTTAAGCACCGGGGTGCGAATGCAGGATAGACATCATTCATTGCCTGGTGTGTTACAGGATCAACTTCCCCGACCGCGATGAGTTTCGCTAAAGAAGACTCTAAATCTCTGCCATGTACTGTTAGTGACAGAATATGGATATTGGGTGACTCGTCGAATACCTGCCGACGAATGCCTCTACTTCAGCATCGCAGCCTTCCTCCACTGGTATGTCCGTGAGATTGACAAGTTTTTCCTCCAATGGACAGTAGACTCGTTGATGCAAGAATACCTTTTCGGCTAGTCCGAAGGCTTCGATGTAATCTTTTGGAACGGGTTTTTTCCCCTCCAATCTCAATGCACGCACGACTTGTCCAACAGAACGGTGTTTTCGAAGCAGTGACCATGCGGTTTTTAATCCAACACCTGGAATACTGGGGAGGTAGTCGCAACCGCTGAGGATTGCCATGGCTCGAAACTGGGTATCCGTCCAGCCCGTAAGAGAAATTCCTCCCTCGGCAGCAGTTACTGAACCAAAGTCTGCCCGGGATACGTGAGCAACTGTACTAGACGCGAAATCGAATTTGAACAAAACGTTGCGGCATCCGAACACCAGCAGATCAGAATCTTCCGTGATGATGCCATCGACGAGCCCTATGCGTTCGAGGTAAGCCATCTGAGCATCTGCTTCGTAAGGAGCTACGATGTATTGTATCCCTTCCGCTCGGAGAGCCTGAGCCATTTGCCAATGTGTCAATGTTTGATTGTACATCTCACGGTAAAAAGACCACGGTCACCTTGATAAGTTGGAACGCCATTTGTGGAGTGACATCCACACATTTGGCATAGAATTCTCGAGCTTGAGAATGCTTTCCCTCTTCAGCCAGAGCTTTGGCCTTTGCTAAATTCTCCTCTCTTCTCTGTTTGCGGTCCCTCTCCGTGCTTCGTTTGGCGGGCAATGGACCGCCGTCAAACACCACGTAAGGTTGTATCTTATGATGGCGAAGAAGTCGAATGCGTTGCATCGCGTAGTCGACGTACCTTGGAGGGCGCGTCAGAACGTACACCGTGCAAGAGAAACGGGCTCACTTTTTAGTACTCTTCCCTGTAGCGAGCTCGGTGGCACAAGTGTGAATCCCTCGGTGCAACCAGACGTACGCATCGACCGCGAGCGTCTGTCCCGCGAAGCTAGACAGATGTTTGGTTGTCTGTATGGACTTCAGCAGGCCTAGAAGTCCACATATGCCCATCCTACAACGCCCTGCAGCCTCGGAGCCAAACTGCAAGACATGAAGCTATTACATAGTGCTTGCCTGAGTGACCACGTAAATAAATGTAAACAGACGCGTCGCGTCGCGCATGACTGACGAAGGACTTAACAATTATGTAATAACATTCCGCAGAACGCTGCGCCCACTGGAGGAGCGCATCTTCATGCACTTTACAGGGGCATTATCTACAGCTTGGGATCATTGGACGCCTATCAAAAGTGTGAAGGACTAATATAAAATCTTGACTCTACATGGAATTTTGTTAACGAGGTTTTTTATTTTTATCTGTATTCTGGCTCTTTGGATGACAGGAATCAGCGTTCCCATCGTCCAAGAGCTAGAATATAAACCAAAGCATTGCCCAGTGTGTTCTGAGAAAGTGCAGCCCAGCCCCCGACGAGCGCTCAAGTACGACCACTGACGACGTCGTAGAGTAGCAAGCCCTCCGAAGGACTGGGCGTTACCTTCTCTTATGCTCGTTACAAAAGATAAACATAAGTAGACCGGTCCCTACTAGCATTATCATACCACAGGTGGCGCCGGCGCTGTTTTAGCCCCGGACTCGTTGCGTACCACTGATAAGGATGTGGACAAGAGTTCCCTGACCTTCATTGGACGTTACGCTACCTCCATGACGAAACCGTAGACGGGACTGACTTTGAACTTCTTGATTGAAAGCTGCTGAGTTTTGAGCTGGGCGCCATTGACTATTATGTCGGAGTTTGTGGGTGTTGCCTTCGGCTGGCATGCCGTGTGTGACAATCTGTGACATCATTTTGCCATCTGGTGTCCAGAGATGGCCGCCTTGGGTTTGTCTCCTCCAGTGACACGCCGGGAATATAGTAGCCCCGTTAGGTGCTGGTTAAATGGTTGGCCCTCGATCTTTTAGGAGCATAAGATCCGCAGAGCGCCTGGTAGCGGGCAAACGCCCTCTTCCTTCGTACCTTTAAGATGGCCGAACAACCACGCAGCGATAGCACCCCAGCCTTGTCATCCAAAGCCGTGTCAAATGGCATTCCTCCTCGCCTCGATCTGCCGGTAAGGATGCCAGAGAGATAGGCCAAGGGCCATATCGTACTTACTCATTATCAAGTTACCTGACCGAGCAGACATCATAACGGACAACGCTCTCAAGCTTGCTGAAGGAACACCAAACCCGTAAGTCCATTTGAAGTACGTATCTAGTGGTGGACTTCATCCGTCTCTCTAGACGACTAAGGTTTATCTTCCAAAACCTTATCAAGTACCTTCATGGATTTGTCAATGAAACCGAGTCAGTGGTGTTCCTCTCGAACTTAGACTCGAGACTTGTTCAAACCGTCCCCTATCGAATAACGCAGTCTCACTACGGATGAGTGGATGGCCACCATTCAATTCCTGACCCGTGTGGGGCAGACATGCACCCCTCTCCGTCAAGAGATGATCCTCCTCTCAGATGTACTTGGTGTCTCGGCATTAGTCGATTCTCTTAACAACCCTGTGGAAGGAATGGCCACTGAAAACACGGTGCTTGGCCCTTTCTACACCGACGATACTTTGCACAGTGAGTGGCACGAGTGGCACTTGAAACGACTGCGTGGCTAACGGAGTTCGTAGTCGCGAATGGTGAAACTATTGCATCTGAAGGCAAAGGGGAGTACATGTATGTCGAGGGCCGGGTTTTAACTACGGAAGGACTGCCGATACCAGACGCCATCATCGATACGTGGGAATCCGATTCAAATGGTAGGTACCTTGATTTGACATCTTCGCGCGGCTCGCTCAGAATCCCAAGGATTTTATGACACACAGTATAGCAATCGCTCTCACCCTGATTGTCGCGGACGCCTTCGGACCGCCGCCGACGGAAGCTTTAGTTTCCGCGCTATAGTACCAGCTCCTTACCCCATTCCCGGAGATGTAGGTATACTTCACAAAGCTTTCCGTGTGTGCCAACTGATTTTATGACCAGGGACCAGTGGGCGAGCTTCTGCTTGTCATGAGTCGTCACAACATGCGCCCTAGTCACTTGCACATGATGGTCGAGGCACCCGGGCATCACAAACTTGTCACTGCATTCTATCCGGAAGGTTGCGAATTCATCCAAAGTGACAGCGTTTTTGGGGTCAAAAAATCCCTTGTAGTTGTATGTAGGCGCTTCCGTGTGTGGCCTTTTCGTTGACATCATCCCAATTCGTAGAAATTGGAGCATATCGATGATGAGAAGGAAGCTCACAAGCGAGGGTTCCCTGCGGGCTCTTCCTTCAAGCTCATGCGATTGAACATCGTCCTGTTGACCAACGAACAGTTCAAAATTTACCGAGCCAAGACTGCCGAATCGAGAGGAGTGATTTGTTGAATACTGAGAAAGCCAGCCACAATATTGTTGTAAGATATGCAGATACACCGAAATGCAGTCTCCTGGTGGTATCATACTTGATTTTATCCGGTTACCAGAATGCTTTACTCCTGTCACGTGTGTCAGCAAAGTGTCAAGTACGGTCTAAGAACACTGCGGTTCAGCGGATTTGTGGCGTTTATTTATATCAGCCCTGAAGTGGAAATCTTGTTAGACTTCCCACCCACTACGATCGTTACAGCTCGGAGCACTTCAGATTTTCCAAGTCAGCGTTCGAGTGCTCTCATCTGCATGAACGGCTTGAACGTACTATCCACAGAACGCTACACTTGGTAGGTGCCCAGTTGGGTGATCAGTTATCCCACCCCTCCGATTTCCTCGCTTTGTGCTTTTAGAAAGGTGCCTGCCATCTGGTCCCCTGGTTCGGTTTTTCCGCTGCTTTTGTAGTCTGTGCCAAGACATGCAAGACGCACATTCGCCCTCCGCGGAAAAATATTATTTGGGTTTTCAGGTCACGCGGGTTCCAGGACCAAGTCGCAGTATCATGCTTGTGCCGTACATTTGTGCGCGAAGCAGCCCTGAGGTTGGCGCTTCACATGGTCCTGCGTGGTTCTTATGCCGTGAAGGTCGGAGATATATTTTTTTCCTAATCCGCTGTTCTGGAAGTTGAGGACGGACACTCCAATGTTTTTGCGCTCTCGCTTCTGGGATGCATTCACTATCTCCGCTACCACTATCACCGGTAGCTATTGCCGGTAGACACCTGTCGCATCGCTCCTTCACGCTTTGGATGTAACGTTTTAGTTGATGGGCGCGTGCGCGAAGGAAAATTCATTACTGGATTCGGCTAGTTTTCTCGTCGAAGTTGACGCTCTCCCCGATTGAGCGGTCACCGTCTCCGAATGTTTGCACCCCTACCAAACTCCCTCGCCGAAGCCAGGGACCCTATGCGAAGTCTTCGTTGTCGTTTCTCATAAAGGGCGTCCTTTTCGTCGCTTGGAGGTTTCGATCCCACCCTCTATTGGCACCCACCCTCCGTCAAAGCATGGTCAACTGGCAGTCGTCTGCCGAAGTCCTGACTGACAGTGGTAGGTGATATCCGTATCCTCCCTTCGACCAGCACGAACTGTTCTATAGTTGTTTTCAGCCGGTTTGTACATACCCTTTTTGGCGTGTACTTGTGAGACCGGGCACCATTGATTGCCGTGTTCATCCCGTGTTGATAGTCATAATAGATGGGAAGTGGTCACGTCTTTGAAGTTCGACTGGCAGTTCATATCTGGCCGGAAACGTTTTCGATGGCCTCTGGTGAGGCTCACTGACTAATATCAACGGCACAACTCTTATACACCGATGTCAGGTGTTCTATTTTGCCGGGCGTTATTGTTTACTTTTTGCCCTTGTCGGCATGTAGGTTCCTTTCATCAAACTGTGTAACACATTTTAATACCCAGCAGCCTTATCAGCCTTGACGTCACCGAGCCAGTCAATTGTCAAGCGCTTTATACCTTCAATCAAGTCTGTGGGAATGCTGCTATCGGACTGGCGAGTGTTAACCTTTCTCTTCGAACGTGAGTCCATGTTATTTAAGTCGTGCGCACCTTCACGCCTGCCGTGCTAGCATCGCAGTTTGGTCTCAGAACAGAATTATCGTAAGTCTGCTAGTGGCCGTCATGCTGGGCCAATGGTCCTTTCTGCTTCATGGTACGTTACTCTCATGTCGATATAAATATCTTTTATCACCGTTTTCTTAGGCATCCTCCTTGAGGCGAAATGGTTGAATGGTGCATGTGTGATTACATCAACCAATAATCAAATTCTAGCCATCAGTTTCATATATACTATGGCTTTCGACTTCCTTGTACTATGTCTAGCCGGTTGGAAGCTTGCGTATCCCTCGGGCGGACGTTCAAAGCTAGTAAAACTCATTTTCGGAGATGGGCTTATATACTTTGTTATCGCGTAAGTGTGCATGAAGAACGCGTGGTCGGATCATATCTGACGTTCAGCAGTTTTCTGTCCAATTTGATTGCTACGGTGAGCCGGCCACCAAACCATTTGTCAGTGGTCCTTTTTTGACGTTACGCTTGTTCACAGACCTTTATGATACTGAATCTCAATGCTGTGATGTCTATCATAGCCAATGTTCCTGCAGCAATAGCTTGCACGGTAAGCCCATCTTTGCCCCATTGCGTTCTCTGCAATACAAGTTCTGTTAGATCGCAGCCTGTCGTGTTGTAAGGAGGCTTGCGAATTTCGAGACAATTAATACGTTTGGGCAGTCTGCGTTAGTCAATCGCTGTTTCATCCTTACGCTCTTGCTAACCTGGTATGTCATTATGCAACAGGACTACGGGTGATACTTCGATTCTGGCGTTCCGCGGCAACACCACTAGCGACTCTTCAAGACAGTTCGCTCTCAAACATGGCAACGACCTACATATTCAGGTTTTCTAATCCCTTTCTTCCGTATCTGAGTTTCAAAACTGATAACTATTTTACAAGATGGATGTCGTCAGGGGAGACACGGTGAACGTGGAGTTCGACGCAGCTGGGCGCACTGTCAAGGGCTGTGACCTTGACCCCGAGGCTCAAGCCATTCACGACGAATTCAAGAAGCCGCCCTACTGACTGCACCAAGCATACAAGCCAATGACCCAATGACGCTAATCGTCATGTCATAATTGATAACTCTGCCAATTGGTGTTGCGGGCTCCGCTAGTTATCGTTATTTTCAGCTTACACTGCAGTCTCATTATGTATATGTATGTAAGGTAGGAGGTATATAGATGGACGTCGACGTTTGGTATGATTATAGGCCATTAAAATCCATCCGGAACCAGGCAACACGTCGCGCCTTTTTACACTGCTTTCCGAGCGCTCAAGCACAAACAACCTTGTTCAGTGTAAGTGGAGTGCAAGAAATCCTGAATCGTGCGTGGGCATATTCACCATTGTTAACAGTAAAAGCGCTTGAAGTTATGGACGGGAGTAACGAGTACTTACAAGACACGCTACCCTTCGCTCGGGTGGTCTTACTGTACAATTATTAAGGATTAAGGAATAGCTATTCAGATGCGGAATTACAGAAGAGATCAACTTGTGGACCGGGAATTACAAAGATTTTTGTGGTAGCACACGTTTATAATTGAGGATTCATTCGCAGAGCACGAAAGTCAGGCATGTTGGCTATGGTGAACACGGGAGACGGCCCTGTACAATTGCCTGTGGGAGAAGACGGGTCTTGTAAGGTCAATGCCGATGTTATTGAGTGAACCCCTGGCGACTGTTGAAAGCGGAGGCATACTAATCCGGGGTAAGTGGGAGCTAGCGACGTAGTAGAGTGTGTCCCGATGGAAGTACAGCATGGAAGGGGATGCGCGGGATAAGAATGTTATCTGCACAAGCAGCACATGTACGAGTAGGTGGCAAAGAGACACAACCTCCACTCTGCAGTTTTGACGAGGTCTTGGCCAAGAGAAAAGCTGCCAATGAGGGGGTAGACACCACCAACGTAGATGGAAAGGGAATGTGGGGGAAGATCCGATGGACATTGCCTTGTAGCATAGTCCAGTACACTTTGTGGTCGGAGGAGACCAGCATCGTGGGTTTCCTTAAGTGAGTGACTCGCGAAGTGGATCCGTTTCGAACTGTCTGGACTGGAGAAGATGCGAGAGTTGTCGAAATCTATTTGAGAGCGGTCCCCACCACCGCGCCTACCAGGAAGATGAGTCAAGGGATAAGAAAGCCACAATCCAGGCTTACATTTCAGACCTCTGCCCAAGAACTACAGCCTGAATGTTTCGTCTCTTGGACCAGGATGCCGCTGATGATTTCGCCTGCCTAGAATCCTGTACACCTACATTCAATTCATTGCTTTCAAGGTCCACACGCAGGCCACTGCCCAAGCCTTTATCACCTAGCCGCCCAACGTACCACACTACGGAGTTGTGATGGGGTACCGGCAGTTCACACTAGCGAGCCCATGAACAATCGAAGACACAGATGTCACCAACAATCAATACCACCACTAACGAAGCAAAAACGTAACACCCTGTGCAACCGAATTCACTCTTGCATCACGTACATAATCTAAAGAAGGGACAGCGAAAGCCTTCGGTGACCCATCCGCCAGGACCCGAGGTTGCGAGGACACGGTACCCAAACCGATGACCATAGGGTAGGGAAAATATGGAACCGTCTGTTCATACATAGCTATCAGCGGAGAGGTCACCTGGTACAGGAGCCAGATGAAACGCCTCCAAAAGAACAGCTTTTGAGGGACGGAAGCAGGCACTGATGCCTTGGCAGAGATAAAAGCGACAGTATTGTCGGGAAACTGGAAAGATGGCGCGGGATGTACATTGAATCGTAGTCTCATAGACACAATGATACGTCACCGTGGGCGAACCCGCCTTGACAGTCTTGAAACGCTTGCCTCTACAAGAGCAAAAAAACCGATGATGATTGTCACCGACAGGTCGACAACTCGGAAAGAACCTTTGAAGAAGAGGGAGACAGCGTCTATACTGACCGAATCCTCATCCCCCAAACCCATTGGAACCAAATAATGGACAGACATACCAATCAACACCCCCACACCGTCACCAATGACCCCACCGCATCCGAGAGCGCGCCCGTTCGCCTCAATCCCCCAGCGAAACGAAATTGAATGGCCAGCAAAGCCGGGGGCGCTCCGTGGGAGACAGATAATGAATAGTGAACAAGCGGATCCGGGATCTTGTTTTCGTTTCGGATACTCAACTGTTCCTAAATTTCCCACCAGAAAACACCAGTCGTTCCACATCGTAGAACAGAAAGTGAGCCAACGTAACATAGCAGCAGCCACATAGCCAGCCCAGCCGTACGCAAAGCAAGCACCAAATGTGTATACGGAGACTGCGACTGAATCCTTACAGCCACCCTTGAGTTGTATCTGATTCTCTGATCCCTATCTTCGGATATTTCCAGCTGGCAATGACACTTGCAAATCCGCTATGATCACCACAAGCGGATAGAGATTACCGTGACACACCTTTGCGCTGAAGAACTTGAAGGTTTGGCGGTTTCGATGACCCAAGCTTTAATGGCTTCCGCTAGTTCACGATAACATTCTCTTGCATCCGTATCTAGTTCTTCGTCATCTCCACGTTCTGCATCGAACGCCTGGATCTGTCTGATATCCTCGAGTTCGATGTGTCAGGCGAGAACGCATTGCCCGGGAGCTCCTATGTACCTGTCGGCGTTGCTACTCCGCAGTCATGAGAAGTTGAGATGGAACTTTCTTCGCGAGTAGAAGAAAAGGCAGGCTGAAAGAGACCAGGTACCCTTGCTAGGGTACCAACGACCATCCGACAGGCTGGTCATGCCCGTACTGCTAATGATTGCAGCAGGCATTTTTCTAAGCCACTGAAGGATGGGGATGGCGTGCGAGAAACGAATATTTGTACACTACTAATTTCGGCCCCACGTCCATTGACGACAAGTGGACCATCATAGCGCTGAACGTCGGGAACAAGACTAAGAAAGCCTTATGCGCCGTAGCCCATGAATGGTGCCTGGGAGGTGATTGCAATAAATACAGGAAGGCAGGAAGTACACCACTTGATGAAAGGCCATCTAAGAAAGCGCGATGAGGGCCGAGTCAGGTGTAGCAGTCATCGTTACATATCATGATGGAAGGGATCCAATTCGTACTTGACGTCGGTCTGGGGAGTGGTCAATGTAATTCATGGCCGACAAAGGGGTTGGTTGGGTGAAATGGGGCCGATGCCCGTCCCCAGCTCTGTTATATGAGCCCTGTGATAGGGACAACCCACATGCTTGGGGCCAGTGAGAGCCAGCCATGGGGGATGGTTCTAATGTTTTAGACGCTGTCGCGGGAAACCACTCAATGTCAATGTAGACACAAGTCATCGGCGAGGCAAGTCCAGCTAGGTCCAAATAGTAAGCATCCGCTGGGATGACGAGGTCAGCATCTGATTAAATAACGCCCACCGAACGAGAAAATACTGCACTGTCCATACTCCACATGAGCAAGCGCCACTTGTCTTGACTTGTGGGTCCGTATACCAGCCATCGTGTCGAGATCAGGCAGCGGGAGGAGAGCATACGGGAAAGAGACGATACGACCAGGCCATCGAAGCGAAGGAGGAACATGATGTAAAGAAGCGGGCCAAACGACACCGCTGTACCTGGTACAGAGGTCGACAATGACAAGTATGATGAACTGACTCAACTCTTAGTCAAAGCCAATGCCGCACACTGCGTTTGGGTGATGTGGTTTCGGTGCATGACCTGACCGTCGGGAATCTTCTGAAGCGTGCCAACTCACTAACTAGTCATTGGAGACGTTCGTTTCACCCCGTCTCACTGTAGTCTTTTATCCGTAGTTCCTGAGTTTGTTGTTTTCCTGCTGAGCACGAAGTGGTAAAAGCTGCTAGCAAGAACCAAAAGCGCCGGCTCCGTCTTCCCGTTCCATGTCTGGCCGATACAGTCCCAGGAATCGTATCAAGTTATGAGAGTGTCGAATATCGAACCGTGGAGTTGTTTGCCGAGGTGTGCATTCGATGATGCATATAAGTAACAGTCGAGTCCGTTCTCATAGACTCGTATATACTCATCCATGAACCTGCACTACCAACATATACCACAACCTCCGCACAGCGCAGGAGAGCCCTATAAAGGTCAGTCTTCGCTACGTGAGCCACGTCGAACGATGTGTATGAATCGATTACGTGGCAGGTCTTCGCCCCCGCATAGACCCCAACCAAATTCCGTCCCCTGTGGAAGCCATAGAAGCAGACAAGGACGCATGGGAATCCCAAACGTATATGACGCTCCCAGGAAATAACCCACCGCTGTCTACAACGGACTTTGTTGCTTTCGATCAAGGTGAGCTTCTTGCGCGCCGTTGCTATGTACGTTGGATTCTGCACTGTGCTGGATGAGCGTGACATGTATTAGAACGTCCATCCGAGATCGCATTGCAGCACGAAGAGCTTATCGTAATACTTCAGGTAATTCAAATCCAAAATACATGCGAGTCTCGACTTGGAACATCCCAAACTCTGCACATTTGGCAAGAGAATGCGAAATTCCCCTCGCAGTAGTGGTACAACCGCTGACGGATCTGGACCCGCGAGAGGAATCTGTTCCCTTGGTCGATTGTGGCGAAAGTGGCCCTCCTCGTTGTGCTCAGTGTAGAGGGTACATCAACCCCTGGTGTGTTTGGACGGCTGGGGGTAGCAGATGGAGATGTAACCTTTGTGGACATGAAACTGAAGGTGCGTTACTGTGCCTCAACTGTTTTCTTTGTCCAATCATCCATCATGTCAAAGTTTCTCAGGAATACTTCTGCAATATCGATGCTAACTTCATGCGTATGGACCACGCGGATCGACCTGAGTTGAACAAGGGTACAGTTGATTTTGTGGCCAGTTCTGAAGACTACTGGGCTCCGCCCCCGTTACCCAAGTTGACACCTACATATTTCTCTACGGATCTTCCTTCGACTGCTGCACGAAAGCCTCGGCCGATGAACTACCTGTTTGCGTTTGATGTTTCTGTTGAAGCAGTCGAATCAGGGCTCCTTAAATCTACTTGCTGTATACTCTTGGATCTGCTCTATGGAGGCGTGGCAACGGACGGAACGTCATTTGATCCCTGCTTTCCGCGGGGTTGTGGGATTGGAATTCTCACTTTCGATAGAACGTTGCACTTTTACAACTTGTCTGTAAGCACTTTTCGCGAAAATTTTTTGAGCAGTTAATACGAGTTCTTCAGTCGACCCTCCCGCAAGCTAGTGTGATGGTGCTCGCAGACCTGGACGAGATCTTCGTGCCACTGCGTGATGGGATGTTCGTGGACCCCTGGGAGTCAAGGTGTGTTGAATCATCCCAAGTGTGAGTTATATGGTTGGCTTAATGAGCTGGACTAGAACAGTGATTGAAGGGCTCTTGAGCTCTCTGCCAGAACGTAACAGTATGACGTCAGTAAGGGAGGCTAGCTTAGGCGCTGCGGTGATCGCAGGGCTTGCATCCTTAGTAAGTAGAACGTGGTATTCAGAGTGATTGTCTTGACCACAGGCAAGTAGGTCGGGTTGGGGGGCCATATCGTTATATTCCAAAGTACCCTACCAACTATCGGGCCCGGAGCACTGGATCCGCTGACTGACGAAAGCCGGGTGTACGGTACAGAAAAGGAGACCATGCTATTTCTTCCACGGGATCGTCTCTGGCGCGACGTAGCTGAGGAGTGTGCTGAGGAAGGCATTGGCATAAGCTTGTTTTTGGGAATGAGCAAGACGATCGACATTGGTAGCATTGGTGCGTCTACTTACAAGTTTTGTGTCTTTACTACTTTAACTCAATTGTGTGTGCGTACAGGCATCGTTTCTTCTATAACCGGTGGAGCAGTGTATTTTCATCCCAGGTTCAAGCCATCCCGAGATCAAATTGTTCTGGGTTCCCAGCTTAGGAGGCTAGTCACGCGAACGACGGTCTACAATTGCATCATGCGCATCCGATGTTCCTACGGTAGATTCGTCACATTCACTTGGTTTGTATGTCCCACTCACGCTGTGATGCATTCTAGGCCTCCGAATATCTAAATATTACGGAAACTTCCACGAACGTTCGCTGACCGATCTCGAAGCAGGCGTATGGGATGCTGACAAAGCATTCTCGGCATCGTTTGAGCACACACGCACATTGGACGAACGGCAGTATGCATACTTGCAGTGTGCCCTTTTGTATACGACGACTGATGGGCAACGACGCGTCCGGGTATGCAATCTAGCACTCCAGGTTGTATCGCTTGCAGGGAGTGTGTTCCGATATGCGGATATGGATGCTACGGTGTGTCATCTTGCACGACAGGGTGAGTGTGATCCTATTTCTATGTCCGCATAGCGACATCTCGATCGTTCTTCGTGACTTTGTAATAGCCATGACGGACCTATCATCCCGCCGTATGGCACAGATACGAGAGGAACTAACAGAACGGTGTTCTTCGATATTACTTGGATACAGGCGGAATTGTGCAGGTGCCACTGCTGCGTCACAGGTGCAACCAGTTACTGTGTTCTTATTACTGCTGTCTTCTGAAGCATCATTCAGTTGATAATTCCGGAAGCATTCAGGTCTCTGCCGGTTTATACTCTCGCCTTAACTAAAACGAAGCCTCTTAAAGGTGAAGTGCACTCCCATCCTTTCACTCCTCCATTGGCGGCTTCTTCGTACCGGTTTCGTAGACGGTGAACTCACGTGAGGGCTCATCCATAGGTCGTACAGTTTCCGCGGATGTCCGTAATTACTATGCGCGTAAGATCCTTTCTATGGGCGTCCGCAGTACGATGCAGCATCTCTATCCCCGCTTGCTCGCACTCCACGATCTCGAGGATACTATCGCGCTGCCAAATGAAACGACTGGACAGATTGCACTTCCTTCTCTCATGGGGAATAGTCATGTGTATATGGAGGCGAGGGGGTTGTACCTCATCGGTGCGTACAGTCTGATGCCGAATGTGATCAGGATGCTTGATTGTGGTTGAGTTGGGCGGATGAATATGGCAGGATGGGAAACTGAGCAACAGATGATGAATGTATAAATAAACTGACGGAACTTTGCAGATAACGAGGAGTACATGATTTTTTGGGTTGGCTCCGCCGTGTCGCGGCAGGTGCTTTATGACTTATTTGGCGTTCAGGACCTGCTTGCGTTGAACTCGAATATGGTATGTTTGTCGTACGGACCGGTCTACTCCCAGTTGATTATTATTACGTATAGACCTATCTCCCTGTTCTAGACACACGCCTTTCCCGACAAGTCCACAACATTCTAGCGCATCGTTACAATCAACGAGGATACACCCCTCAGATGTTACTTGCTAGGCAAAATATGGATGGCATGGAGATCGAATTTAGTGACATGCTTGTTGAGGACCAGAACAATGGGGCCATGTCATATCTGGACTGTGCGTTTTCTTCCTCCTCTTCTTCTTCTCTGGGTAGTTGCCGAGATGGATTCTTCTCCGTGCCTCTAGATCTCTGTCTCGTGCACAAGCAAATTAACACTGCGGTATGTTTCATGCGTTTCTTTCCTTTCGTGCTGTTATCGGGGTACTCATGGTCACGGGTTACAGGTAACACAAGGAATATCGATATCTGGGGGGCCAAGTCTCCGTGGATCGCCGTGGTAGGGCTCACCTACTTACCCTTTTAATCTACCCGCATATGCGGGCCGGTGACATATAGTCTGTGCTATTTGATCTTCACGTGTCAGAGGGTGCTAGGGGAAATGGGCCGAAATGGCGGACATTGCATCTGTGGGATAAATCAGTTGTCCAAGAAGGAGAAACCGGTACAGTGCACTTCGACCCTGGTTGCAAGAAGTTGGACGGACTTGTGGGTAGGGATGACTTCGGTTGGGGTGGTGCTGTAAGAAACTATTAAGATCTGATCGTGGATGATATCATCTCCCAACTTCCATACGAGAACATCGGGTGCTTGGCCAACACTCAAAGTCAATTGGGCGTCGAAATTGTAGGAAAGTGACACGTCCGGGGTTGGATGGAACGGTCAAATAGTATATAACTGGCAGTGCATGCACTAGTAGGCAGTCGTGCCGGAGGTAAGTTGAGTTTAATGGTTTGAGCGAGATGAAAGGCGGACGTAGCCCTAGCCGAATAGAATGCACTATCAGTTATGAGGCAGGGTGATCGCCTACATGCCAGGGAAGGTCGCGTTGGAACTGAGCGGTGTTCTGCATACTAGCCTCCGAAGACCTCGACGTTCTCACCTGGAAAATGAATCACTCACGCCGTCACCCTTCTCGTCAACACGAACCGGCGGGGAGGTACTTATAGTATCTGCACGGTCTCGATGAACGCCACTGCTGGTAGCTCAGTTCCCTCTTGTTTTAATTCGCTCTTCTGTTGATCTGGAGAAGATTCATTCTCTGTCGGCCGACTCCGCGTTCTTCCCAAGCGGCCGCGTCGAGAGAGGGGGCTTCATTACCAGCTATTAGTATGTAGTTGCAAATGCTACCAAGCGAACTAATATATTATGGATTGTGTGTTTTCCTTTCTCCCGGGGGAAGTAGCAAGTTTGGAGTTCGGCGATGAGAGTGGATACCTCATATAAGAATACAATATCGGACGTGGCAAGTTTTCAACCTACCCGTGGCCGGACAGGACAGTGCAGGGCTACTACTTTCAAGCGTGGTGGCTCTGCGACCCTGAGCGAGGGAACCGCGACTGATGCCGTTACATTCGACTTCTTCATTATTGCGAGGATAACTTTCCGAAGCCTCCCCGAATTGCAAGACACGACAGACCACACGCCCCAGCTGCAGGTACGGGAAACTGCGATCCACCTACACGGCGAGTCGTCGTGAGATGCTACCCAGACTAAGCTGTTGCGGCAACAGAGATGACTCGGCCAGCATTTTTAGGGTCCAGTGTCTATTGTTTTCCCGGGCTAAGCACATGCGAAACATTACACAGCTCATGTGCATCTCCAGGGTGACTGGCGTGGCGGCCGTATACATGCTCGGTACCCGTTTACCGGCGGAACGGCCACTGCTTCCGCACACGATAGGTGACCCACTCGACCGACGCCAGTCTTGGTATTATCTCGGTGCCCTCCGCTCCCCGTCGACGATCCGCACGGCCCAACGGAGGTAGACACCATTTTATCCCGCGGATCGGCAGAGACCTTTGCAGCACATAAATACGATGCGCTCTAGAGCTGGACTCCCCCGACGATACCCCGGGCCATGTCCTCCAACTCCCACTGTATCTCCGTCGATGACAGCGCAACTACCCTCGCGCCAGGCCATACGGTCTCCATTTCTCCTGCTCAGCCTGGTAGCTCATCCACGGTCAACGAAACTCACGGCTCCCCTGACGGCCAACAACCCGCCGTCTCCGTCTCGTACACCAGGTTCCTTCTGATTATGGCGTGCATTTGGCTTGGAAATTTCACAGCTTATTTCAACGAGACTACCGCTACCACTGCCATGCACACCATCGGTGCAGATTTCGGTGACTCTCAGAACCAGAACTGGATCGCAACTGCATATCTCCTTGGTTTCACTGTCACACAGACCCTACTCGGACAGTTCAGCGATATCTTTGGTCGCTCTCAGGTCTTCAATGGCACCATGTTCATTTTTGCTGTCGGTACCCTCTGGTGTGCATCCGCGCAGGTAAATAACTATATTGCATTCCTCCCTCCTGTATGTCGGTTGTTTTGACCCTGTCTTGTAGTCGATGATCTCCCTAATTGGTGCCCGCGCCTTGCAAGGAATCGGCGCTGCGGGTCGGCAGTCCGTGGCCGTTATCATCATTCTCGATCTCACAACTCCAGACACACGTGGCTTGTGGCTTGGCTTCCTGAGTATGTCATCGGCAATCGGTCTAGCCATCGGACCCGTCCTCGGCGCTATCTTCTCTGTAGACACCGATTGGAGATGGATCTTTTGGATGACGCTGATACTCATCGGCATCACTATGCTGGTCGCCATTACCACTATGCAGTATCCTGTGCCCCACAGGAAGCAGAGCGTCGGTCTTCTTGCACAGCTCAAGGAAGTTGACTACATTGGATGCACTCTCGCCGTTGCGATCTCGAGCATGATATGCATCGCTATCGAGTTGGGAAATAAAGTATTCCCATGGAACGTAAGTGATTATGCTTCTGGTTACGTAGGGTAATGTACCGGTTGAATCAGTCCGCACCTATCGTCGTTCTTTTCCTCCTAGGCGGACTTCTCATTCCCGTTTTCGCCTGTTACGAACTCAAAGTGGCAAAGCAGCCCGTCGTCGATATGCGCTTATTCGCCATTCCAAACATCCCCGTCACCTGCTTCATTAATTTCCTCACTGGAGCTGGCTATTTCGGTGCTGTCTTCTTCCTTCCTCGCTACTTCATCGACGTCAAAGGTTCCAGCCTCGTCACTTCCGGGGTTCAAATGTTTGGACTTATCCTAACTCTGGGCGTGTCCTCTGTCGTTGGCGCCAACATCCTCTCTCAGACAGGCCAGGTCCGTCTCATTGGGGTTGTCGGTGGTGCACTTTATGCCCTGGGGAGCGGACTAATGCTCCTCGTGGGACGCGACACGCCTGCAGCACAGACAATTGGCATTTCGGTCATAACCGGTGTAGCGTCAGGACTTCTCTACCAACCTTCCCTTGTAGTTGGACCCATGTCCGTTCAGCCGCATCAGGTTGTCGGTATCAGCGGCTTTCTGTCCTTCCTCCGCACTCTCGGAGGGACATTTGCGACTGCACTTCTCACTGCGGTATTCGAAACAAGCTTTACCGCGGCTTTAGAGCGCGGTGGCGTAGTACCACAAAGTTTGATCGATCAAGGGCTGGGATTAGCAGATGACGCAGCAGCAGGGATGTGGCCTCAGTATGAGAACGAGATAACGAGCGCGCTCGTCAGAGCGTATCATTCGGGGACCATTCCCGCCATCTGTTTTGGGGTCTTGTATGCCATCGCAGTCCCATTTTTGAGGAGAGTCGATTTCATACCCGCATGGAAGAGGAAGCGCCTGCAAGTTGCTGGCGCTAGGTCGGGATGCGTCGTCCCGGACCCAGAGAAGGCCGTAGCGGCGAAAGCATCCGTTTGACTATGATGGTCAACCTTCGTGACCCTCGGAGCCCGCTCTCGTACTCCTACTAGTCGGTTCCGAACCTGCCCAGCCACTTCTTTTGTGGATATTCCTTCTGGTCTTCTTTTCCTTGCCATACACGCACTGGTTCGGTACGAAGCCCGACACCGGAACATGCTCTTGTTATTCTCCGTCGTTCACGTTTGCATTCCTTGCACCCACAGCCACTTACATCACTAACACCCATTTATCCTACCACGTCCTTGAAACCCACCCGTATTTCCTATAACGCGTATAGTACTCACGCGCCATGCTAGCTGTAGCTTGACAACCGTTTCCTTTGTATATCCCTTCACATCCCCTCCCCCCCCCCCACCACAATGCGCGCCTAGGAGGGGACAATCCTCGTGTAGCCTGTTTCTTGTGTATACGTAGATATTTGTTCACAAAGCACGGACGAATCTTAACCCGTTGAAAACAGTTCCCATGGTTCCGGGCATCCGTCGGCATTGGACACCGAGTTGGACCTAAGCAACTGCCGATGGGTACACGTATAAATTGCATGCGTTGATCGTGCTAAACATACGCCAAATAGCTAATGTCCGATGATACCCACCTTACGGCTTCTACGGATTCCGTGGACCGACACAAACCTTATTCATCTCAAAGAATAGCCAGGTATACAAGGTATACAATAAGACACTTCATCAAGAGCTCTTCCACATACCATAGATCTCAATCGTGGAACCTGTATTCTTCGATAACCGACTTTGGCCGAGTGTACACCCCGAGTGGCACGTAGGGTACCTCGTGAAAGCTGGTAACGTGCACGCACATCCATGGACAAACACTGGAGACCGAGGAATAGATCATACTTACCCAAATGCTGCTGGTCCTCCGATTGCCATCCCCCGAGCCGTCCCCGTCCACTGTGGAGCGGCGGTAATCCCAATCACGACCACCCTTAGGCCGTACTTGTACTCCTGCGTACCCAGGGCAGAGCCGTTTTGGGCATCTAGAATGCATATGAGGTCCGGGACTACTGCTTGTATCTGACGGGTGCCACTGGCGTGAGCAACACCAACGGAGGCAAATACACGCACACTCACGGTTGTTTGTCCGTCCGCAGAAGTGTGCTCAGCGTAGAGGTTTTCGTTCTTAAACGGAACAACAAGACTGCCTGTGAACTTCTCGATCGCCTCGGACGAGTCGTCGTTTTCATAGGCCAATGCAGTAATAACGACTTCTCCAATCGTATGGCCCTTGTACAGCCTGCAGGATTTGTCGACTTATAACCTCAACAAGCAAATATATGGAGAGCCTACGTACCGCCTCCTAACGTCTGCGATCTTCCCGCTGAAAAGCACCTTGGCAGATCTTGAACCCCCAACAGCGTCGACGATAATACGCCCAACCTGCCTGATGTTGGACTGTTTCCTCGCTAGCGCAATAGCCCTGCCGATGCGCCAGCTCAGGGAAACGGTATTGGAGATCATGGACATCTGCAAGTCTTTCGCTTTGAGTGGTTTAGAGGCCAACCCGACGTCCGTCCTGAAGTGCAATAATAGAGATCGGTAGTTGAACTCAGGAATTAAGAACAAGTGTGCGTACCCCATCTCAACGCAGGCAGCTCTGAGGGCAGCGTCGGCATCTGTGTCCCGTTTGGCCCTAGTCATAATCTAAATGGTACAAGTCAAGATATTGTGAGCAGTAGAAGTCATAGACAGACCATGATATTCCCGTCTCCACTCGAAATGACGCTGGGAAGAAAGTTCAAGCCTTTTCCGCTCTCGTCAAACACGTTCGGAGTGATTTGATGCAGCTGACATATGATCGTCCTCGGTTAGCCCCTACTACTCATTGCGGACAATGCAAACAAAAGGAAAAGGCTTGCCGTAGGATAAGCACGGCCCTAAGTATTCCTCAGCAAAAGCATTCGCAATTTCGCATGGAAAGGAATGGTTTACCATAAAATCACCGTCGACCACGGGTATGTCATAGTTCTTGCTAGCAGCCACGATCAACTTGATAGGTAAAGTGATCAGCAAAGCACTACATATGCGGAGGTAAACGCACATTGACCATTCCATTGCCACCACCGATTTCCAACGCGCAGAGCGCTTCCGGCTTGGTTATCTGCTTGTTGATGAGCCAGTGTGGTGGCTCACGACGATGCGAGCACGTACCCCGACGAAGTTCCACAGTTCCGCGCATGCCTCGTCATACCTGCCCGTCCACGCGCCGACAGTTCACTAATCCTGAAATCATACAAAGGACAGATTGACGCACTCCTTTCCGAGTAGTCGCTCTGACGACACCTCAGGGCTGCCCATTCCACCACCGTAGCCAACCATTGCATCCGGTGACAAGAATGCCAAATCTACAACGCGGATGGTGGAACCATTTCTAACCATCTCCCTCAGCTCGAGGAAGGTATGCAGAGGGGAACCGCCACCACCGCAGCCGAGAACATAGCAGCCATCCGAGATCCACTCGAGGTCTGTCTCAGATAGGAACCATTGGTTGTCCTGAACGTTCGGGACATACGAACTGATGTCCAGCTCTGTTGGGATTGGAAGCGGATGGCAGGGGACATCAGGGAATCCTGTTCCAGGTGGCGAAGGACTGATGACAGAATCGTCCTCGCTATCACAAGCATCCGGGTCGACTTGCGCAGAGATGCCGTCCCATTCGCCAGCGGCCTTGACATAGAAGCGACATCGGCCGGAGGCGTATGCTATCGGAATGGCCTCGCTTTCGATGATGGTAACACGTTGCGGGTCGGCACCTGCAGAGATGGCTCGTTCAATAGCCCTGGCTTCAACGATCTTTCTAACTTCGGACACAGACATAGACGAGGTATCTTCAAACGAATCGACGACACCGGAAATCTTTTTTTTTTTTGGTATTGAACCACAAGTATATTATTCATCAGTGCAATGCCAGTATGGATAGCAGACAAGGTCACTGACCTGCGCGACAGCTGCACCGACTGCATTCGCGACGTCATAATGCGGAAGACGATGCACGCGACTCACTCCCTCTAGTTCGTCAGGAGCTAAAATGGAGCCACCTCCAACGAGATATATAGGTATGTCCGCTGCAGATGTTTTCATAATGTCCAATGTATTTTGAAGCATCGCCTTGATGGTTTTCTGTGCTCCGTCGATGGTAGAAGGACTAATGTTTTCCACGAGAGAGGGGTCTCCAATTGAGGCGCGACCCGCGGCGACGGCAATGTCGGTGGCAGTCAGTGTCGACCCATTGAAGACAAGAGCTTCAGATGTGATCCTGTGCCCCACCGAATCGGGTCCAACAAGTATGTTTCCTGTGCACGGACTTTGGCGAACAAGTGAGCCACCGCCCAACCCAATACTTAAATATATATGATGCTAAGAAAATTCGTTGTACTTTCCGCGCTGAAAACGGCATACCTGGTGACGTGAGGCATGGGCAAGTTCAGCACAACGCCACAAAGCTCATGGTGAGCCGCCGCCTGACGAGGAAAGCCAGTGGGCCTTTAGAGTATGTGAGAGGGGGCAGGCGTGCACATAACCAAAGACGAACAAGAGCATGCCAATATCAGTCTTGGAAGTTAAGATGATTAATAAAATTCCCCCGGAAGGGGAAGCTAATTTATCTCACCGTCGTACCTCCAATGTCCACCACTAATGCTGACTGCTTTGCGACATCTGATCCAAGAGCGGCCAGGAATGCGGCTCCACGCATGGAATTAGTGGGACCAGACGAACTGCCGAGGGAATGTGTTACACTGCAGCTGAAGGAAAGAGTTCAGAAGCTTACAATGTCCTAACCGGAAACTGGCTGGCTTGTGCACAACTGAGCAGCATTCCGTCGTTGCTGGTAATGAAAATAGGGCACTTAAGTTTTAGAGAGCGAGTTGCCCTCTGGAACCCTGCAACTGTCATCTTGGCGTATCTAAGTAGTGAGGCATTGAGAATGGCTGCATTCTCTCTCTCCAGAAGCCCAAGATGAGCAACATCTTTCGAGCATACTACGTCGACATGGCTTAGCGCTGTGCGCGCTATGGAGGCGACATGCTCTTCTTGCTTTATCGTAGAGTCGATCGGAGCAAAGACCGACGAGACCACCACTGCACGCACGTTCTGGAAGCTTGCAGTTGAGAGTGGGTCTAAGGATTAATTGTTTGCAACATACACTGTTGGCAATTTCTTTGCAGGCAGATTCGATCTCGCAAGGATCTACGGAAGAGATCTCGCTGCCATCGATCTGAAGGCCGCCTGAAACAAGGAAATAAGGGCCTTGCAGAACTGAAGCACTGTTATGTTTTTGGAGGGTTGACACCCATGAAAGCTCACATACGTGCCCTGAGATCGAGAGGGAATCCGACGCATGGAGGGGTTCCGTGAGAGAATGGGCCACAAAGACGAATGACAGCTACGCGATCTAATCGCGCTGGATCTCTTTCGACCAACGCATTCACAAAGTGCTGTCATGAGCGTTGCACACGGTCAGCAAGGCTGTGCGCTGCGACAAACAGCTCGATCCCCACCGTGGTACCGATAGAAACAGACTGGATATCGGTCGAATTCGGTACCTGGTCGAGCACGTCCTTGACGGCCTGCTGTATACCCCTCGTAATGTCTGGTGTAGTCGGGTGCTTGGCAGACGCGATGACGCCCTGCGATATGTCTAGCAAGACAGCGTCCCTATTCCAGAGGAGCTGGGCTGAGCGGTGGTATATAAAAGGCGGCTCACGTACGTATTGGTGCCTCCGACGTCGACTCCTAAACGCAACTTGTTGACCATGTCGAGTCAAACGATCGGGTATGACGTCGCCGACGAGCCGAACAAGCGAATGTAATCCGATTCAATGGTGAGAAGCAATTTCCATAAAAGGACGACGTCCAACCAAGACTCGTTGCACGCACGCCACCCTCGTCCTTCAGTGACTTGGAAAAATACCCGGCAGTGGCAGGCATGACCAGCTCGTCCGATGGCCTTGCTGGTGTCCTAGCAAGCATGCCTGATTTTTCTCCGTTCGCCTTTTCTTCTGCTGGCGAAAGAAAGTTCCATCTCCAACTGCTCCTTGACACCAAGGAAAAGCAACTCCAGCAGGCGGGCGCTCTTGGGCAACGCGTCCTCGCTCAACAGATCGAACTCGAGGAGAAAATCAGACAGATTCAAGAGTTTGACGCAGAACGTGGAGATGACGAAGAACTAGACACGGAGGCAAGGGAACGTTACCGCGAACTAGCAGAGACTATCAAGGCTTGGGACACCGAAAATGCCCAACTTTCAAGTGCTTTCGGTGCGAAGGTACGTGACAGTTAGTCTCTATCCGTTTGTGGTGCCCGTCATCATCAAACAAGCTCGGGGCTACCATGCTGTTTTGAGTTTGGGTGGCAAAGCGGCCTACACAAGTCATCCAACGCGTCATCTAAACGACCGTTGGGTGACTTGCACATGACATCACCGGGCTTACGGTGCTTCGCTTGCCTTCACATCTTTCTGTCCTTCTCTTCTCACCGTGTTGGGCTTCACGTACTGATGTATGTTTTCAGCGCCCTCCTGAAGATGATATTTCACAGTCGCTCCCTACTAAAGATCTGCAACGTGACGAACCAGAACGCTCGAAAACACCGGCTTCGTCAGCAGCCCAGTCTCGACGTGCCAAGAATGCTGCTCACCGGGCAGACGATGTTGGTGAGCACGACTCGTTTCCGCACCCCACGCTACTTGTAACTGAGGTGGCCTCTGCAGAATTCGCTTTCGAAATTGGTAGTGGCCTGCTTACCGAAGTCCGGAGACTACAGAGCCTCCTTGGTGAACGAGACAAAGCTATTCAGGACATGAAGGAGGAAAAGGACGACCTCGAGAGGACTGTCGAGTCTCTACGTACGGCGCTCCGTGCACAAGAACAGAGTTCAGGTGTGTTTCTCGTGACTCGGTCTCCTAATCGCCTGACCTCGTGCAGACAAGTTCAAGGAGGAAAACTGGAACCTCGAGGTCACTCTACAGGAACTTCGCTCACAACTTTCCGACTCCCAGAGCACGGCTCAACGTCTCGAATCCGAGCACAAACGACTGACCAAACTTCTTAACACCACTCGGGAATCGGCGGACCAGCACAAAAACGAGGCTGAACGCATCAAGGGTGCCTATGACGAGTTTAAAGCCAAACATGAGACCGAATTTGCTCAAGCCCGCAAGTATGCTGCAGGTCTGCAGCGTGATAAATCTGATCTGCAGTCCGCTCTTGATGCAATGAAAGCCGAAGTTGCAAAGGCGAATCGTCGGCTTGGACCTAAGTATGGGTCTCCTCTCACCCCAGGTGCTGCGAGTGCGAAAGACTTTTTGACACCTGTCGCGCCCGAAGTAGACGACGTCTTTACCACTGGTGGTGCATCCACCAATCGGAGGAAGTTGGATTCTTCTGCAGTCTTCCAACCGGAGAACTTCGAAGACATTGCCGATATTTCTCCCGACCCATCACCTTCTCGCCCCTTCCAAGCTGCCAACCACCCTAGTAAGGAAATCGAAGATTTGCAACAACGTTTGCAACATGCTCAGCGGCAGATCAAGAAACTCACAGGTTCTCTCCACCGCGAGAAGGAAATGCGCATCGACTATAAGCGAAAACTTGAAGCTTCGCCCGGCTACGTGCACGACGAGAACGAACCCCCGGAAGAGGCGTTGTTTGACGATGACGACGACGTTGCTTCAATTGAAAGTAAGCCAAAGCGCAAAGTTACACCTTTCCGTAGCGGCCATGCAAGGGGTCGCCGAGGTCGGGGAGGCGGGTTGTCCCAACGACTCGGCATGGCAGCTAGTACCCCTTCCTCAGACTATGGTGGGGAACCGGGTCTGATGCTTTCACCTCCACCTCCTGTACCGTCTATTCCTGGTCAGTTCCAAGATGACATAGATGATCTCGACCCCGAGCTTTCGGAAAGGGAGGAAGGAGACGGGCATCAACCCAACTCTATTCAAAGCTCGCCTTCTCCACTCGCTGTGCCATCTAACCGCGCAAGTGTCGATGGCATGGATCCCTTTTACGCCAATGTGCTCCGCAAGTCTGCATCTTACAGTTCGTTACTTTCCAGCTCTAGTCCACTCCGTCAGTCCGTCCTTTCTCGCTCCGCGCGTGGGGGTGCTCCTCAACGACGTTCACGGGGCGGTGCTGCCTTCCAAGAGGCTCGTCCATTGTCGCTTGTCGGGCAGCCGGAGTCCCTATCGGCTGCCCTTGCTCTGGAGACGGATAGCGGCATATCTTCCGTTCTGGAGGATGACATGTTGACTTCGGAGAAAGAGGTTGCGGAAATTGCATGCCAAACCGATTTTGATGATGTGACTCTTGCAATTCCATCAGCTGCAAAGGAGACTAGAGAAGCAGGTATCCAGGTTGACCCAGATGCTCACTTTACTGCTCGGTTTGATGCCGCATCTGTGGTTGAAACATCGGAGATGTCTTGTCAAACAGATCAGGCAGAAGGTCCTGTTATCGAACACACGGAGACAACATCACATGCTTTGGTTGAACCGAAGATGAGCGCTTTTACGCGCGCATTCTCTCCCGCCCCACGCCGCACGACTCTTACCCAAGCTGACTTCTCCGGTCTGTCCGCTGGGAACGAGAGCGGTGACACTACCATTCGGAACGCTCGTGTGCCTGGCGCACTCTCGATCGCAGACGAAGCAAACGAGAGTGAGAGTGACTTCGATGACGGCGTTACGGAAACGGGTATGGAAACGGAGACAGATGCTGAAGACTACCATGATGCGCGCATGAGTATTGGCATGACGACCCCTTGGGAGTCGAGAGAGGATTTCCATTCGATGTTGACGATGTCGGATAATGACTATCCGGAGAGCGACGATGAAAGTATCAAGGCTTCACGTATGCCCAGTCGCGCTGGTATGGCTTCTGTGGAATCGTTAACGGAGTCACGCAAGTCCCTGCCTCCCGTTGAGTACGAGGAGAAAGGCATTGAAGCAAACTTCGAGGACGTCAAGATCGTGGAAGTGGAGGTCATCAAGGAAGTTGTCAAGGAGGTGCCGAAAGAGGTGGTTAAGGAGGTTGAGGTCATCAAATACGTCGAACAACCGAAACCTGAAGTCAACGAGATGTGCATTCAGACGGATGAACCGGCACCTATCACTCCTCCAGTCTCTCCCGTTCCAGTTCCCCCGGTAACACCTGGGAAGCAGGATACGTCCACGTCATCCGCTACGCCTACTGCCCACCCCGTTCCCACCTCGCCCGGTGGATCCACACCGCTCGGTTTGTATAGAGTGAGTTCTACGGGAGCTCAGTCATTCCAGTTTGTCCCAACCAATTCTCCGTCACCCTCCTCACCGGGCATCATGCGAGAACCTAGCGCACCTCTCGGTATTATTCGCCCACTTACCTCTAACTCTGACAGACGTCAGTCCATCGAATCCGCTATGGAGACCTTCGCTGATGATGCAGCACGGCGCCCACGTACGACGTCTGCCGTGCCCTCCCTCGTGGACAAGACACGACCACCCATGGTTGTTTTGCCCCCACCTCCACGTCAGCCACCTCCATCTAACAATATGCCTCCACCTTCATTTATTCCTGAGAGAAGAATTCCAACTACTTCATCAGCATCTGATGTCCCACCCCCCCGTCCATCGTCTCCCCCTCCGCCAGAGCTTATCCAACGCGCAACGACCCCCATCAGTGCGATGCTTTCTGTTCACCGAGGAAATTACGGTCCGAGACAACATGGTTCGAGTATGCCCCCGCCATCGAACCTTCGTCAGCCACCATCTACGAGCAGCTTCCGATCCGCTGCGAATGCAGCCGCGCACGCGCAAAATTCCCAGATGTCATCGGGCTTACCTTCGTGGACCGTACGGGAAAATGAGCGCAGGGAGTTGTCCAGTACTTCCCTTGCCTCAGATCGCAGCGCCCTATCTCCGCGGTCGTCGATGTCTTCCGATCACAACGTTTTTGCCAATCGTCGCTCGACAATTAACACACCCGGAAGGCCACCCGAGCAAATGCGCGATGGCGCCACGGACCCCGTTATTATCCATGCCATTACCCAGACCATGATTGGAGAGTTCCTTTATAAATATACACGCCGTGCGATCGGCAAAGGACATGGGGAGAAGCGACACAAGCGTTTCTTCTGGGTGCACCCATATACCAAGCATCTCTACTGGAGCTCCGCAGACCCTGGATCGCAAAATGTGTCAGAATCCAGTTCTAAGAGTGGTGAGTTAATGTGCAGAAAGCAGTTTTGTTCGCACCGATAATTTTGCTTTCAGCGTACATTGAAGGTATCCGTGCGGTTTTGGACCCCAATCCTATGCCGCCTGGCTTGTACCAGTACAGTATCGTTATCTCGACGTCTCAACGAGAGATGAAACTTACGGCACCCACTAAAGAACGGCATGAGATCTGGCTCAATGTGAGTCTAATGCCGGGGCTTGTAGAGATCAGCTGACCGTGTGTCTGTGGTTCAGGCTCTGAAATATCTACTGTCCCGACCGAACCCTACTCCGGGAGCTTCGCTGACTGATCCCGTGGCCTTGAGCAGTCCCATGTCGCACGCCGCAGAACTTACGGATGACGATCATCGTCAAATAGCCGATACGAGCCCACAAAGCCAGCGAAGCGGGAGGAGCAGTCACAACGGTGGCGCTTTCAGCACAACTCCACGGGGAAAGCGGAGTCGCTCACAGCTTTCTGTTAGAGGGTCGGTTGGCAAACGTTCCGGCACGCCTGCTGCGGAGTACCTGCGTTGGGCGGCTCCTGAAAGCCCCTACAGCCCTACGCGATCATTTGAACAAGTAGCGGGAAATAATCAACATGACGCGGACCTCGACTTCGAGTTGCATGCAGATACCAAGTCCGACGATGGGTTCGAGGGTTTGGAGAACGTACGCGCGTGTTGTGATGGACGACATACCGTGGGTCACTCGGGACATGCACATCCTCACCACCACAACCCCGGTCACCTCCATAACGGGGAACATCTGGAAGTGAATGCACCTGCACGACCCGTCTCTCCAGCCTGGTCTCTTCGTTCACGAACAGGAAGTTCTCAGTCACACGAGACAGGAGGTTTCTTCTCATGGGGTCGTGGCGATGACGGTAAACTGCGTTTCGGCTCACGAAGATCCACCAGGACCGTACCTAATGCCACGGCAGATCGGTAGTTGACCATCTAACAGGTACACATAATAATACACTCACATCTTTCGTTGTGTTTTTACTTCTATCCCATCGGCGTCCTGGGGTTTCATATACTACAATCTCGCGCTCTCTTTCAGACACCTTACGCTCCTTGATAATGTACGGACTTGTCGATTTTCATAGATTCGTTTTTATTTACCTTCGTGGTAGTCTTGTCATAGTATGAATCTTTCTTTTTTCTATTCGCAAAAGGCCAATACCACTCCTTTCATACCCGCAACGTTCGTTTACATCCAAGCTTTGGTTTATATTACGATTGTCGGAGGTTCGCACCTCGTATGAGGGACCACGAACAAACCGGACTTGATTACAACCAAGGTATATCACCAGAAATTTCAAGGAACAAGTAGGTAAAACAACATCTCTACTCCGGTATCGACTGTAACCGAACGTGATGAGCTGGCCGTCGGGCTCAAGTACCAGTAGCTCATGCACAAGGAAATCATAATCTCACGCAAAGCAGCCATTACATTAACATCAAACAACAAACTCGTCAACCTTGGATCGATGTATGCAGAAGCCCTGTGCAATACAGTTGTCAACTAGTTCTTAACGAACGAAAGGCACGAAAGCGGGTCTCGAGCAAGTAAACTCACCGGCGTCACCCACTGGTTGCAACCACAATGTACCCCTGCCCAGTCGTAATTTCCTAACTTGACGCCGCAAAGTGGGTTGGGACAAATGATTCTACCAGCCAATTCTCCACTTTCGAGGAACGGTTTCATCCATTTCATCTAAGGGAGAGCGCTCGTCAGCAATATGACTACTTAGGAAGACATAGATATCGAACCGGTTCGACAAAGTACCCCGAACATTTGGGATTCATCAGAATTGGAGGGCTAGCACTTTGCTTTGTTGCATTTCCCGTGATAGTGGTCATCGCGAGCGAAGACGGCGCTCTTAAAGCGGCGAGCTTTGGGTGGGCATACAGCTGAGCTGCTAGGTCCCCTGGGGTCGCATATTGAGTGTCACAGCTTGGTACTTGTGTCTGCTGCTGTTGGGAACTATCAGTTTTAGAATGTCCTTCGCCATGTCGCACTCCAGGCACGGGAGATAACGTCCGCGGTACTTCCCCTACTTCATGTTCTACCGCTCCAGCAGAAGTAGAGGCGGCATCAAGTGCATCCGACAAGTCACGACCAATGTTATCCATAGATAACAGTGGGGCACGACTCCTTCCGTCACCGCTCGACAAGCGACGAGACGGTGGACCTGAGCCTCGGTTGTTAGGGCCCGGTCTTTCACTTCCAGAGTCGGCATCGTCTTCCGTCTCAAGTGCGGACATGGAGAGTGACTCAAGAATGGAACGACCACCAAGTGCTGAGAGAGCGGCTGGGCGACCATCGTGCGAGAACGAATTCATTCGACCTTGCACTCCCGCATTCGATGGTCGACGGGATATGGAGACGTTGAGGCTTCCGGATGGTCGGCGCGAGACAGGTCCACGTTGAACGAGGTTGTCATTGGCGTTCGAGGGTCTTCGCGAGCTAGCAGGTGTGAGAGATGGAAGTCCCGGCGTCGGGGGGCCGAGCTGGCCATGATCGAGCATGTGTTCGCGAGTTGCAAGTTCTTGCCTACGAGGGACCACATGTAAGATGTACGCAAATACACTTGAAAGTGACGCACCTGCACATTTTGCATCGTATGCGTCGATGGGGGGCAATCACTGGTGTGTTTGGAGATGTCTCACTTGGCGAACACGGACGCTGGGCGAACATGTTGTCCGATGGAGGAGTACCATCGCCATCTGTGAAGGTCGATAGTTAACGTACGCGCCAACTATAGGGTAGGGAAAAAGGGTGGACGAGAAAGAAAGCCTTACTCATGATCTCTTCCAGCGTCCTTTCCATGTAGAACATTCGAATCGACTTATCCTTTCTAGTAAACTTGTAGGACGCTTGGTGGAAGATCTCCAGTTGACGCAAGAACCCTTCGTTTGGCCTTGATAGCAAGAATAAACGTCACAATTGGTTCTGTTGTTCCAGGGGTTCCCACTTACTCCACGTTCGGCCTGACCTTTCTGATCATTTCCAGTGCTGTCGCTGCATCTAATTTGCGAGTGTACATGAGGAAGGCAGTGACGATCGTGGCACTACGGCCTTCGCAAGGTCAAAACGTGGTGCACCTAACATGATCAAGCACTGTCGAGCACACTTACTGATGCCAGCCTGACAGTGGACGAGGACACCATGTCCTTTGTCGAGTTCTTTCTGAATGAACGATATTGAAGGCAGGAGGTGTACGAGGACGTCCTCGTCCGCACTATCGTCAATGTTGATCTGGTACTTATTGAAAGTCTGAATGATGAGTGGCAAGACGGAGATCAATGAACGCGTCGATGTACGAAGGACCACGACGCACGGCGTGGATGGTGACTTTGCCTCGCATAGCAGTGACGACACTGAATATATTTTTTGCCTTCAAGCCTTGAACGTCTAACGCGCTTGGGAGGTCGCCTATCCATAGTCCCGGTACTACTTCGTCCATGTGTCGCTGCGCTACGGACGGCGGTAACGATTCTAATAATAATAATGGGTATCTTTGACCTCTTACGGCGGGATTATCCTCCTGATGGGTTTGAAACTTGAGGGCACACGAGAGGTCCTGTTCAAAGGTTTGGGCGTCGGCGTTGAAGCTGCGGAGACTTTTTATTATGGTGGATGGTTTATGACGTATGTACATATGTTGACTCGCACGGAAGAAAATTCCCCACCGCCGGAGCCGCTCGAGAACCATTGGTGCTCGCTAGTACTCAAAAACTACCACTGTACGTCTGCGAGGACTGTGAATGTTTTTTGACGCATTCGAAGACCATATTTTCAAGCAGCCGGTAAACATTCTACGGTCTCGACACCGGGATGGTCTCTGTCTCCCTCCGATTGGGATATCGATCGGCCTAATTTTACGTACATATATCATTTCCAGGGCGAAAGTTAAGGTAGTGGACTGGCGTGGAGGATATTATTCTCCGTCAACTGACGAGGCATCTTAGTAACTTCTCGTTTCTCGCATTTAGGGTACTCGCAAGAAGACTTTCTCATCCGACAAGTCATGATTGAACACGTGGACACCAGTACGAGCGCTGGATTCTTCAAGGTAAGGACTCGAGAGATGGATTAAGAAAACGCATTCAGTGATCACACAGAAGAGGCGTTTGGGATAAACCCGTCGGCATTCAAGTCTCTATGGCAGTCTCGCTTGAACAACTGGAAAGTAAAAGTAGGGGGCCGAGGTCACGCAAGAGGATGTCACCACCGGACGGGCGAGCTTAGTGCAGCCTACGTTGGAATTCTGTAAGGGGGGCCCCCGATCGTGTCACTGTTCACCTGCATTAGCAGTTCGGTACATGGGTCAGTACTTTCAATTGGATCTCTCGGTGTTCGCTGCACAGTCATTCCTGGCTTTGGATCCCCTGCAGGTCACACGTGTCTTCCACCCACCAAAATAGTGAGGATCTACTGTACTCACAGCAGGCGATGACTCGGGAAAGAGTTGTTTTGACCTGTCTGGTGGCCGTCTCGTCCTGCAATTGGTTAAGAGACAGCGCAAGTATGACATGCCACCCTACATGCGGATGCAACCCAGGGGGAATGTGGTGCTGTATGAGCGAACACATGGTGGAACTTCTACCCTGGAACAAGGCTCGGAATGGACCCGAAGGGATGTCACGCCCGGTCAGAGAAAGTCGCCGAAGGCTTCACTACCTCGGACCTCAAAGAATGGTAGGGGGATTTACCAAGTTCATCAAAGCCACACTGCTGGAGGCTGAGTACTGATGGTCTCGCGCACGGTCCAGTAGAATCTTGACCAGTGCAATCGTCATTAGTGAACTACAGGATGTCTGATTATGTTATCCACGTCTCCCTCCCTCACGCTTCTATAGTCAAAAGCTACAAGTATAAGCACTGTTAATGATACACTCGAACAATATTATAAGAATACAAGCTGGAGGCTTTGACAAAGTCCCAACTTTTGACCCTCGTCCGTGTATATCATACATTAATTTGTATTCGTGTTGGTAGGTGTCATCGGGGGGCGCCGGTGGCTGTGGGGCTCAGTTGCTCCACGGACAATCTGGTAAGGGTGCACACGTGCACCCTTGGCCAGTCGACGGTTGGGCTGACGGAAACGCTGAAGAGCAGGACCCATGAGAAGGAGAGGCTGAGGTTGACGCCCCTGGGACGCAGGAAGGGAAGGAGGTATCACCACAACGGCATCTGCGTTCTCCAAAGTAGCTGGCACCAGTCGGATTTTCTGCGGCAGATACGGCAGCTTTTGGGAATCAAGGTAAGGTAAAGATGACGGTTCGCAGGTGGATACGAGGGAGGGTGTTCGTGACGTCGTGATGGGGCGAGCAGATACTTGTCGTCTTTGGCGGACCAAGGAAGAGACAGGTGGGCAGTGAAAGTGGGCCTTCTGCACATCTGTCAACAACGGCAAGGTCTCGGTCATAGAAAAACACACCTCCCGGTTTGTTTCATGAGGGTCGTACATTCGTTCTAAGGAGGGAAGTACCGCATTCTCATCAATCATCTTGAGGTTTTCGAGAAGAGTACGAAGCGGAGGCAAGGTCGTACGGGAAGACGAAGTGGCGGAAGCACAATGAGCCATCAAGGATCGAATTGGAGGTGAAGGCAGGATAGAAATGGCGAGTAAGAGTATTCAGCTAGCTAAACGAAATCCACCAGGGTATACCAAGGCCTGCCTCGGATGTTGGAATATATAAGATGCGGGGTATCGAGACTCGAGCTGAGCGGGAAGGATGGTTACGACCGGGGAAGGGCGGGCTCGTTTTATAGAAATGCATAGATGACCGACTAAGCGACGAGCAATATTCAATGACGTCCGTCATTGCCGTGCCAAAGTAGAAAGATAAAGACGGCGCTTGCATTGTACTACTGAACCGACAAAGGATGAGCGGAGCTGTGTTTGGTCTTGCTTGTCTCCCCCCCGGAGCTGCAATTCCGCAAGACAATATCCTTCTGGATGCCCCTGGCTGAACGAATCCATATAGCATTGTCACCATCTCGCCTTTGAGTTTCATTGTCCTTTTTGTTTTGTGAATTCATTTTCTCTGACGACACTCGGTCGAGATTGAAATCTTCACTCGTCGAAAATTATTTCCCCTTCAGGACAATAGGCAGCAACTCTCGACGTCGATACCGACACAATGTCAGAAGCATCGCCGAAAATCAAGATTGTAAGTTCTTCTCCTGGCCACTCGCACGGTCGCGCTGATACCTCGTAGATGAAAGGCGCGGCGCCGGACCTTTCTGCAGCTACGTACCAAATTTTTGACGAGACGCATACTATGGGCAATGCTCTCCGGTGGATGATCATGAAGAAGTGAGTTCCTAGAGATGCAGTTGCCGAACACGGATCCTCACCACTCACGTCTGAATGGTTAAATCAGTCCAAAGGTGCAATTCTGTGGTTACAGGTACGCGACTTTTGAATGTGGTCCCCAACATCGTGGTGGTGGTTATTTTCTCTTAATTCACTGTGCTTTCTTCCCCGGCCGACCGGCTGATGCTTCCTCATGTGTTTCTCTCAACCCGATAAAGGATATGGTCACTGATCTATCCTACAGCGTCCCACACCCCTCCGAAAACCTAATTCAACTTCGCATTCAAATGTATGGTGCGTGCCACATGTCGTGTTGTGGATGGCATCGATGCTCACCGAATGAGTCACAGATGGACTCTCGTCTCTTAACGCACTTCTCGAGGCACTGGATAACTTGGATGGAGTATGTGAAAGCGTGGAGGAGCGTTATCTCACCAGCCTTCGGGAGGGCCGGTATGAACGGTGGGAAGAGAAGAGTTAGTGATAAATGTTCCCTCATGTATGAGAAGGGTGGAAAAGGGTTGGTGAGTGGCCCAAATAAAGATATGCTTGTCTGCCATTACAGGCATGTCAAACAGCATGATATTTTAACATTTGTGGAAAGAAGCCAAACCAGCGGAAACAAACGAGGTTCCCAACGTTCAACTCGAGACTTTAAAGGTAAAAACCCACTTGTCTTCCGCAGAACGAAGACGATCGCCGCCGATAAAGAACTGCACGCCTTGACCATATTTCCAGTGTTTTCGAGCTTAACGGGTGGTGCCATCAGGTGATTAGGGCGGGGCTGATAACAAAAAAAATGTTGAAAGGTCAAGTGACCCGGTCTTACCGCCAGCGAGAGTGTACCCTCGGAGGGGGTTGGTAATAACGACACACTCGGGAAGGTTTGGCGTGGTGTTTGTATGCGAGAACAGCAGCGTTTCGATGATCTCCTTTGCGAAACGTCTGTCATGAGCAGCTGCGCGTTGCTTGGAAGCAGGCTTACTGTGATGCATTCTTGTTCTTCGGCGAAGATGAGAGAACTGCCTATATGCGTCCTTGTGTTACCGCGCGTCAGCGACCCTTTCACCGACGACAGGATATGCTACCCTTGTTCACCGGCGCGCAAGCAGACTTGGACTATTGTCCCTGATAGCCTGGAACCCTCGCTAGTCTCAGCTGCAGGTATATACAGCAGATGGGTCTTGTTTAGTTGTAGCTTGTATGGTGCCAATGGCATCGTCAAAGGTGAGCCGTTGTGATAGGGGACTTGAACAATGTCCCACGGGGATCTCATTCTGCCGGACCAAGATCGAGTTCCTCCAAGCCGGTTAACATCATCCGATAGCGGCGTTTCACGATCCCGGTTAGTGTATCTGCCTCCTGTATTCAACGTGTATCTCATGAACCCTGCCATAGACAGCTTGTACGTCAGATTGCACGTTCTGATCGAGCGCTGGTTCATCCCAATCGAACCGATTCGCTCGCAGAACGATGGGCTTGTACTCGAAGCCGCGAAACTTTTCTGCTGCTGGACTTGTGCCTTGGCCGGGGCAGGCGAAGAGGCAACAGACTCGTCATATCCCCAGGTCCTTGCCTACGCCGCATTTTTTTCATGGTGCTCGAGGACTGCAGACAGAACAAGCATTTTTTCCTCAGGCGCTCACTGCCGCAACCACCCATCAGCTTGCTGCCAGATCCTCGTCACGCTCCAATGACCCTCCAAGATTGGAAGGCGTTATGTACCCACCCAACAGGTGCAGAGCCTCTTCTTCCAGTCCCTTCCATCCTTCTTTCTCCCCTCTTGTCATAACCCTCAACCGCCTCCCTCTCGTCTCCTTGCAACTCGTCTCGTTCCCTTCCCTTCAACTCTACCGACTAAGATATCCCCAGGCTTTCATACACTTAGCTTATAGGCGCTATCATGTGGCACCCCCACATCAACACAGGGTGTGTACTCCACCGATGTTCTTCTGGGACGTTATTCTCTGACTGGACTGCAGCCATCATAGCACGCACGATGTACACTCCCACTCAATTGGCGCTGCGTTTGGCAGTTTAATGCTTCAGGCTTTGAACGCGCCAAGGCTGGCAGAACCGACTTTTCTTGTACGAATAAATGGTACCTATCTCTCCGATCGTCCTGTCTTTGCGAGCATTCATGACTTGTGTTAGAACTGGATCTATATCACCCCCCTTGTGTTAGCTGGGGTCACGAAGACTGGTTCTATGTGGACATTGATATTGATGGGCGGGTCCAGTCAACATCTATCGTCGGCAAACACGAATTACCTTGGAAGGAGAGCTTCGACTTGTACGTGATCATTGGTATATGGGTGATCCGGCCCTGAAGGAAAATTCGAAGTGATGCCCGGCATTCCTCTGTTATCACACTGCGAGTTTTTGCTCAGCGCAAGCTCCATAAAGACAGATATGTTGGCTCCGTTCAAGGCAGATTGGATACTTTTCTTGGCTCATCTGGAAAAGGTGGGTTGGGTAGTGCAGCCAACTCACGAACGTTTTCGAGTTAATTTGTGATCGCCCAGCCGTTCTCCACGATGTGTCGCCCCCACATTCCCATGACGATCATCACGCTTCCCGGAAGACTAAAATCTCATTTTCAGTCAAGCGTGTAGGGGATGAGCATCCGGCTCAAGGGAAAGAATTGCCGAAAGCCGAACATCACCAATCGGAGGAATGCTTACAGAAACTTGGAGTGGCCAAGCCGGATGTGCAGACAACCAAGCAATTGGAGGCAAGCCTACGTAACTCAGGTGACGAAGCGTTACGGGTGAAGTCATCGGCACGAGAGCTTGTCACTCCGTTTGCGGCGATCACTGCGCTCTTCTCCAATGACAGCCAGATCCAACAAATACTAAACAGTGCAAATACCTTTAGTCCGTTATTGGACAAGATCAATATCTTTCTCACGTTCACTGATGCCATTGGGGATGTGAGTTGTTAAGTTTCAATCACGTTTTCCACATCGCCGAACACTCGTTTGCAGATTCATCCTTACGTAAAGATGGCCGCTGTAGTCCTTACAGGAGTAGTCAAGGCATGCATCTCCTTCCGTCATACAGTGCGCGGTTGCTCAGTTTTCACGCTTGTAGATCTGCACATCGCATATCGCTCTGAAAAACAACATCAAGAACCTAGTTGACACCATGGCCGACGCTCATAGTTTTCTGTCCGAATCGGATCCGCTGGCACGGATCAAGTCACACCTACAGATCATCCGTGCCCTGTCGGCGCAGACGGTGGAGTGCTCGTATTTTCTTCAGGGCGTTGTGAAGAACGGTGTCGGTGAGTGCCGGTGTTGCGGTATTATCAACAATTTCAAACAGCCCATCCTAGGGTGTATTGTGAGCCAACAACTACTGATGGCACAGACCCAACGAAAGTTCGACGACTACACCCAAAAGTTCCAACAATTGAAGGCCGCTCTGCAGGAACGTGTCATTATCTCGACCGCGGTCAATGTACTACGTCTGTATGATGAAGTTCAGGGATTATGTGAGTTTCTTGCTCGGTAAAATGCAAGTATTAGATCAAGTTGTATTCTGCAGCTGCGCAAATATCCCTTGATAACATGTATTATGCCGAAGACGTTCACTACACTAGCGTGGACGAGTGCGATTCCTTGGAACCCGCCCAGCGGCAACTCAGCGACGAGATTTCGCTCTGGATTAACGGTGACTCGGCGGAACGCATCTTCTATCTTTGTGGGCCAGCTGAATGTGGAAAAACTGTTGTTGCTCGCGAAGTGGCTCGTTTATTTGACGGGTTACAGCGGCTCGGGTCATCTTACTTCGTTCGCGAACCTCACCAACTTCCCCGTGATCATTACCACTCTAAAGATCCCCGCGATCCCAGCTGCATCTTCCGCAATATTTCCCGCGATACTGCAGACCATAATCCGCACTTCAGGCAAGCTGTTGGTGAGAAGGTTAAGAAATGTGCCATACGGACCAGCAATCACATTCGCACGCAATTCCAAGAACTCATCTTGGAACCAGCCAAACAAATCAGCTGTTGTGGGCCAGTAGTCATCGTTATCGACGCCTTGGACGTCTGCGGAGACCATCAAAAGAGAAAGGACCTGCTCAAAATGCTCGCAACTAAAGCCGCTGAGCTACCCCCCAACTTCCGGATCCTGGTAACTAGTCGTCCGGAGGCGGATATTGTGCATGCTCTCAAAGACAAGTCGCATGTAGTGATGAAGATCCTTGAGGATGCTACGTTGCCGGACAACGACTCAGGGATTTCTTTCTCACCAGTTTCCTCCTGTGGAAGACGTTCACCCTCTCCTACTGGTGATAGCGGCTTGGAATCTGACTTTGAAGAGAGAGGAGAGCTTACGGAGCATGACAAGGTCTATAGCTTGTCTGAATTTTCCCGCGAAGACATCCATCCATACGATGGCAACACTTCGCCCCCTCCACCGTACGTACTCGAAAACGCAACTCCCAGGGATCGAAGCCGCACGGGAAGTTTGCGCACGAGGGAGCAGGCGGATGCAACGTTTCACCAAGCTGGGAGCCCATTACACAGAGGCCACACTTTGCACCTTCACGATACGAAAAACGCTCTGAAGTCCGTCGGAACCAAGGCTTACAGGGCTGTACACGGGCATCATCTTGACGGAGACGTTCGTGACCGAGATCATCCGGATGAACTTACTGAGCCAGAATATCCGGAGGAAAGCACGAACGGAGACACAAGGAATTCCGGTGCACAGGCAGCGACGTTGCACTGGGTCAAATCTGATCGAGTCCCGGTCGCCGACACTTTGAATCACCAACGCTGTCGGCCAGTATACCCGTCCCGCCGTTCACAGCTGATTGTTACGCAGGAAGCTATTCACCTCTGATTTGACCCTCTCATAACATGTATCCTGCTACTAGTTCACAGTATGTAGTTGTATCACTGATAATAGCATGTGCGGATACCATCTCTATATCAATGATATGCTCGGACTGCTAGCTCGACAATCGTCAATTACGAAACACTACCATGGCAACACTGTAGAAATTAGGTCTCAAGATCTCATCCAGGACCAGTGTTTCACTTCTTACCGAAAGCACGTCGGCAATCCATCCGTGTTGAGAAACCCACAGGAATTGGAAGAGTGAGAAAATGCCGTTCAGTAGCAGGCACTGGTGGTCGGAATCTGTATCGTTCAGCATTACACTCAGGCGAAAAGCAGGTTAACGCTTTAGAGAAAAGCATAGCTAACAGCTCGAGTTCGACGTCCCGTGGATACGCTAGTACTGCCTTGTACATGGGCGGTGTAACCACGACCAAAGACAAACCAACCAGGTATTCGGTTATGATGGCCTTCCGAGAAGCCTTTCGGGGACGGAACATTGTGAGAAGCCGCTTCGGAAAGATACCGCGCTGAATATGACTCCAGCGAGTGAGCACAGGGCTTCTAGAATCTCAAAACTTCTCTTCCATGGTGAACATGCCTTTGGAAAAACTGCTTGATACCACCACCACCGGTCAGAACTCCGCAACGGTGGCGTATAACGTGAACGGAACCCCACTATTTGTCAAATGCAAGATGTCCGATACGCAATCCCCCGTTGCTCTTTCCATTCCGCACGAGGGATGGGGCATGAATAACACGTGGTATACGGAGGTCGCACAGGAGTATTGAAAATGAACATGACAAGATGGTGCCGGAAAACGCGGAGTGCGAGCATAATACGAGTTATCACGCCGAGCGCCGTGGTGTACGGGATTCTGCACAGTCATAGAAAATGGGAGCGTAACCCTGCATCTCCGCCTGGAACAGATGATATGAATGGAAACGCGGGCTGATGCACTACTTCCTGGTCTTTTTACTCTCCACAAAAAGCACCCTGGCTTTCGCTGAAAAGCGAGAGAGATTTAGTCGAGAGTGTCGACAGGATCTAGAAGGCAACAGCAAACCTATTGGGTCATACTTGACAGCTGAAAGCCTCGGGCCTGTGCGTACCCTCTGGGTCGTGTAAAAGTATCCAGTTTGGGCAGTGGAAATGAGCCGAACGATCAGAGTTCTGCGAAAGGCAGGTTCATCGCTGTAAAACACGAGTCCTTATTGCTTCATACCTTGCCTTTCCTTTGGCTGCCATTTTGACCGACAAACAAAATAAGCACTGCAAGAGTTGGCGTGTATTGGGGAATGACTCGTGTCTCAATTTGGCAGCTGACCCCTCTCGCCACCATCCTTTTGGCTGTATTCGACTCTCACATTGTTTGAAATTTCAGTACTTCAATGGCTCCAGCACCACCAGCGGAGACTGACGTCAATCCTTACGAGCTCCTTGGAATCTCGCAGGAGGCCACAGAGGCTGAGATACGGAGTGCCTATCGTGCGAGGTCGCTCAAGGTCCACCCTGACAGGGTACGTCTCTCCCATACCCGAAGCATTCTGGATATCTCACGGGATGTTCTGTAGAATAGGAAAGACCCAGACGCAGGTGAGAAATGGTTTATTACTGGACACGAATAGCATCATTAATTTACTGTACATCCACCGCTCCAGCTCGCAAGTTCCACGAGCTCACGAATGCGTCCAATCTCCTGCTTGATCCTCTTCGCCGCCTCGCCCTCGACGCGCAGCTCAGACTCGCTTCCGCAAAGAAAGCACGCTTTGCTGCGTACGACACAAAGCGAAAGAATCTCGTGACCGAGCTTGAAGAGCGCGAACGAGAATTTAAGAAAGCGCGTCTAGAGAAGGAGAAAGAGAAGTTCGCAAAGGAGAGTGAGAACGAACGCGTGAAAGAGGCGGGAAGACGGCTCAGAGAAGAAAAGGAAAGGGAGCTAGAAGAGCGGGACAGGGTGAAGGCGACTCGAAAGGTAGAACAGGAAGATGTGGATGTGGACGCCCCACCACCGCTTGGACCCTATGATACGACCATCCGCGTCAAATTCCCCCTCGCTAAATATCCTACACTTAATACTCCCTCTGCCCTGGCAGCCTATTTCCAACGGTTTGGAGCTATTGACGAAGATGCCATCGTTCTATCCGTCAAAGCAAGGAAGTCGACGAAAAAGCATAGGCCTGGCATCCCAGATCAGAACACCTCCGAGGGACCGAGCAACGTGAAGATGTTGGTGAATGCTCTTGTGACCTTTACACAGATCGGTGCCGCATTTGGTGCTGTCTCCAGCAGCCCGAAGCTCAGGGAACAGGACATGAAAGTGACATGGGCAGGTGGCTCTGAGCCACCTGTATTACAGTGGCTACGTGACCGCGGTAAGCTTGGCGGAACGACAAGCGGTTCCGGCCCCCAAGCACCAGTTTTCGATGACGCCACGGAAGCAGAACGGGAGACTACGAAAGCTTCCCACCCTTCAAATCTAGCAGACAGTAGCAAATTTTCTACCTTTCCCTCTACTTTCGTAAGTCGCTCCACTCGCCTGCTTGTCTTCGTTCTAGCTTGGCGTACAACGTTGTATTTGCACTACTCACCACTAGACACCTCTGTTCCTCATTCGTTTCTACTCTGGTACTGACATCATTATGCAGCCTTCCACACTCCCTCCACCCCCTCCACCCCCAGCGGCAACCTCAACCAGCAGCGCCATGGATTACGAGTCGCTCACTCTCTTGCGCATGCGCGAAGCTGAACGCGCAAGGTTGGAGCGTGAAATATTAGAGGCCGAGGCGAAGGAGGAAGGGTCGTGATCGCACATGCGAAGGAGACCCTCATGCTAAATGGTGTCCACGCACTCGAATTCCAATGAAGCTGCGTTTTCAGACCAAGCGTGGTGTTTCTGTCTCCATCCTACTTCGAGTCATAGGATGCACAGCTGTCCCTTGTCCGAAACGCCGGGTCACTTCGAGTGAATACTGGCAGTGTCGTGTTGGTATTACTACGGCAGGTACCGTAGAACTGCTACTGGCTGGTTATCGCGGTGAATCCATAGTCCGTCCACGTACAGGTCCCCCTGGTATTTACATGTCTACGAGGTGGAGTGCATGCTTAGGAGTTCACGCTGAGTTCTCTTCTTCGCTAGAAGAAAATTAGAGTGTCATAGACGAGGGTCACCACTAAAGTTCACTATGAGAACGCGGAGAACGCTAGCTACTCCACGACATCAACAGTACTACCATGTACCTTGCGCTGATCGTGGGCTGGTCGGTGCTGAGTAACCCGCACTCGCACTCGTTTGTGGAAGTGGGGCCGATGGGACGGGCTTAACGACCTCGACTTCCTTTCTGTACTCGATCTTCTCGACGCGTACTTCCCCCTCCACTAATTGATAGACGTAAGTGACGACGACCGGGCCTTGTATGTCCATCAAAGCGAACGATGGTGTCGGGTCACTACGATTATACCATCGGTCAACGGATGTGCATACTATCCAATCTAGTGCCCGAGCATACTGCGCACCTTTTATGCAGGCCAGTCCAAGCGCCAGTTGCGGAGCCCGGGTTCACGAAGAAGCGCCCCCCATATTCTATCGCTTGGAACCTATCAATGAGATTCGTTTAGAGTGTGAAGACAACACTGAAATCTTTAGTCAAGACTAACGTATGAGTGTGACCCGAAACCAAGACGTCGACATCCATTTGTCGCGCAAGAGCGCTGAGGACGTCAAGATCGCCTGTGGGAACGCATTGATGGCCATGAATAATGCCAATCCGTATCGGCGGGTGCACCACTATGGTAGAAGGTGGAAAGCTGGTGTTCTAGGCACACGATAAGCTACGTCAGTACTGACGCTTCATTAGAGTCGTCATTTCGTCGTGCAGCAAGTAAAAGGGCCTTCGTACTTCATCATAGTCACCTCTCACGATGCATACGTCGCTTGCTACCGTGCGCAGATATTCGTATGTTTCTTGATCGCAGACGTTGCCCGTGCAGAGGATTTGCTGGATCTTTCCAGGAACAAGGAGCTTTCGAAACTTGGCAGGAAGATCGTGGACACGATGAGGAATATACAAATCACCAATAATGAGTACAAGGACCATGCTGAAGGACGGCTCCGGTCGTTCTGTAGGGGTCTCCGATACTTGGTCGTGGAGAGTATTAAGTAAGCCAAAATCAGGTTGGAATATGTCCCAAGCACATAGCAGCAAGAATATAGCAGTATTTAAAAATATCCAAAGAATCCTTCAACCACACCAATGAATAGAAAAGTAAGGGTATCTTCCACTCCTCCAACTGATAGAATTGTTGCCAAATCCATTGCATACCCGCTGTCGAGATTGTGAATTGCAGGACACATTGCGAGATCTACGATGTCAAGTCACTGAAGGGTATAGTTCCCTATTAGATTGGAGAGTGAGCACACGCAACATCCAAGGGCGTTTGCAGTTTAGGGTACTTACAGATTCGGACCTCCCGATCGCCACTGCCGGACGCCAAGAGCCTACCATCAGAGCAAAGGTCCACAGAGGTTACTACCCACAGAGCTACTATTCAGCACTGGACGTACACGTAGACGAAGATAGGAAGCTTGCCGGTATTTGTGTGACCCTGAATCATAAAGTATGGCATTCCGGTTTTTAGGTCCCATAAACGGACTGTTCCATCACGGGATGCCGAGGCAAGGCGCTGCTCCCGCCCTACTTGCAGGGTAGAAAGTGCAAGTACGCAGTCCTGGGAAGTCATATTGATCCTTAAAAACCCGTAACACGGAAAAACGAGTGATGGAACCTTATGACCAGTCAAAGTTTGCTTGCAAAGAAACTGTTTCTCATCCACTACGATCTCCCAACGCCGCAGCGTTCGATCCAGACTTGCACTGACGAGAGTCACCACGTCGTTGTCCGAATAACTTGGTAGGAATTGGACACCGTATACTCCATCGGCATGGCCGCTCAACACGCCGACAGGTTCCGCTCGTCCCACGTCCGGCCGGATGTCCCACACTCTTATGATGCCATCGAGAGATCCAGCGGCCACGAAGGATGACAACGAATCAACTGAAACGGAGGTGAAGACTTGCTTCGATTTCGTTGAATCAGCTGAGCGTAGAATGCGACACGTGACCTCGGCTGTGGCACCGGGCTTTAATTGTGTTGTGTCCCAAAGTCGTACTGTGCGGTCTCCTGACGCTGACAGCAGATAACGGGAGTCCGCCGTGAAAGATAACGCGTATACTTCGCCCCGATGTCCGACGAGAGATTGAATGAATGCATAGCTTTCTACGTCCCAGATCTGGGGAGGTACAAGACAATCAGTACGTTAGTGTAACCCGCCAAGGTCGCGAACACTCCATACTCGGATAACGTTGTCCTCGGACCCAGCAACTAAGAACTTGGAGTCGGGACTTATTGTAACGCTGCGAGCATGATTGGGTTTTCCAGTCCCTTCATCACTGGTAAGGGAGAAGCTAGAAAGGCCGGGTACGGTGTGAATGCCGGTGGACACAGCTCTTTGATTGCACGGCCACCCACGTCACCTTCTCGTCCTGAGTTATATCATACAGGATGACCGCATTATTTGTCCCAACAGCGAGCCATCTACCATCTGAAGAGAATTTGATGCAACAAACGACACTGTTCTTGCCAATAAGATGGACAGTGGCACGATCAACGAGAGCCAGCTGCAGGTGCCCACGGTCTACTTACCCACCGTGCACGTATTGTCTGTGAAGTTGAACGTCCATTTGGCGCGGAGCATCGGGATTGAATACAGCAAGCCAACCTCCTCCTTCCTTGACCGAGTAAGCCGGAGCGGTCAAAGGATCCAGATTGTCCGACATCGTGAGCGAGTGGAAAGGTAGCAGTACCAGGCAGAATCCACCACCCAAAGGAAGTAGGTTATGATGCTTAGCCTTCAGTGTCCTGGAGGGCGGGAGCGAAGTGACCTGGTAGCCCTGCCTTTATGTACTTAGCGCTGAAAGCTAAACGAAGCTGTCAAGCCTGTCAAGTTCAACAGTGAACTTTGCATGTGTATGGGTCCATGGGAAATGGTCCAGGAAAGGACGAACGGAGCTCGCAGATCGCGACAACTAATGTGTACGTCAAGGCGGAGTTGAGCTGAAACCAACCAGAACAAAGAGTATTGTGACTAGACCAAGAACGAAAACAGGCTGTGATGGATTCCAGGTGATTCTGGACCATTAGATTAGTCGGCCGCATCAGATTCCAGATTGCTATATTATTTAAACCGCCCAGTGGCTAATGTTCTGAGCCTATCACAGGACTGATGGGCTACGTAGTACCGCGCCGGGAATTCTAAAAGGCGGTAGACTATCCTTGGCTACACGGCACGGTCGATTGAACAGCATGCAAGATTGCCACCAATCGAATTTGACTTGCTCGTCTTGAAAGCCAACGAGGCCGCACCCTGACAGAACGAGCACCGCAGTCCCACCGGGGTTTAGGACACTCGCTGCTGTATTAAAGCCGGCATGTTGCGAGCCGCAGTACCTCGTGCGAGGCGAACGATAGAACGACCGTGGCTCCCATCAGAAGTCGCCCTGGGTTTGTACAGGAAGGCCTCTGATAGGCTGTTTCAGTGACGTCAAGGTCGTGTACAGGATATCATAGGTGGATATATTGCACGCACAAGACTGTCAGTGAATATCTACACCGGAACGAAACTCGTGTTTTGCTGACATCCAAAAATGAATTGTGGTTACATAATCAATCAAGATCTTGGCGTCGCTGACTTTGAAAGTCAAGTTACTAAACAGGGAGGCGTGATCCATGTTTGACTTTTAGTCACGTGCCGTCGCTGCACCAACGTGGCGATGACCTGAAAAGGACATACCGCCGGCAACTCAAGCGTGGGAATAGAAGGGGGAGGTGTCAGGGCCCCAACATCCACCGTTGTTATAAAGGGCGCTGATCAACAGCCATTCCGACGTTCCCAACCTCTTCCATGACCTCCACAATATACAATGTGAGTATATCCCCTCTACACTATCGACAACTTCTATAGCGGCCTGTCATGGCTCTCCTATGGGTTGCAATGCAACCAATAATAACCCTCCGTCTCATCATTCCGAGCGTCTAACCCAACGCAAAAAATTGGTTTGCGTTGGGTCGCTCTCCCTCGTGTATATGGCTCGAGTCATAACGACCTATCTAATTCATCTCATTTTTGTCAGCACAGGAGCCTCCAACCTACCGGCCCTCCCACCCAGGGGCCTGGTCAGCACACCCATGCCAGGCTAAACGAGTCTTTCGACAACATCCGACAGGAATTTGAGGTGCTTTCTTCTGATATGGGACTTCTACGCAATCAACGCGATGAATATGAATCCAAAGGTCTGTGAATTCAGTCTTTTTCAACTAATTTGTTGAACATGCTGTGTACTCAGTGACGTCTCAAATCAATGAACTCAACATCATCCGCCAGTCTTTGTACGAGCTAGAATCGCAACATGGAAAAATTCGTCAGCAATACGAAGAGGAACTTTCCCGATTACGTGCGGAGCTGCACGCCGCCCGTCAAGGTTTACCTGGCGGCGCTCCGCCTCATCCAACCGTCGGTCCTGGAACTATCGGACCTTCAGGTCCCCCTGCAGGGCCGCCCACTGTTTCTGGCATTCAGCCGGCTACTGGTCCTGCTTCGTACCCCGACCGTTACTATGCACGTGAGCGGGACCGCGACCGTGATCGTGATCGTGAGAGGGACAAAGATCGAGAACGGCTTGAACGCGACCGAGAGCGGGAGTTGAGGGATCGGGAGAGAGATCAACGTGATAGGGAGCGTGAGCGCCCTCCCGTCGAGAGTAGTCGTGATCCAAAGCGTATTAAGACTGAGCGTATGAAGAGTGACCGCCCAGGTAGATAATTCCTTTCAAGCTTTACTCGTTCTCTGCCTCCTCATGCATACTCTACACCCTCATTTCCCCCTGTATTCCCTGCTATAGATCATTATAGCCCTTCCCTTGGCGCAGGGCCAACCAAGCTGCCAGCCCCATCTGGCCCTACGGCCTATCAAGGCCCTGGTTTACCTCCACCTCCATCAGTACATCCGCCATACGCTCCAGGGCCTGGCAACCCACCACCGGGTGGACCTATAGAATCAACCCCCGGTGCTTCGGGCGCTTTGGTCCCTGCCGGTAGCGCGAGTGGTAGTCAGTTTCCAGACGACCTTGATCCCCACAATGTTCCTCCAGAGCTGAAGAAAGAAGGTGCTGACTGGTTCGCGGTGTTTAACCCAAAAGTGAAACGGGCTCTCGACGTGTCCTTGGTACACACGCTTATGCATGAGAGGTATGGTGGACCCGCCCTGTCCCGAAACAGTCGTTGATCAGCCTCTTCAGTGTCGTATGTTGCGTGAGATTCTCTGCTGATGGCAAGTACCTCGCTACCGGCTGTAACCGGACAGCACAAATCTATGACACCAAAAATGGTCAAAAGACATGGTATGCCGCACCAGCATTTTGCGTTACTTCTCCGTTAACTTCGCTCCGTCGGTGATGATACAGCGTGCTTGTTGATGAGTCAGCTGGAAAGGCAGGAGACCTCTACATCCGCAGTGTGTGCTTCAGCCCCGATGGGAAGTTCCTTGCTACTGGGGCCGAAGATAAACAAATACGCGTTCGTGCATAACCTCTGTGATATATTATTTTTCTGACCCTGTTTTGCACAGATTTGGGATATCGCCAAAAAACGTATACGCAATGTTTTCGATGGTCATCAGCAGGAAATATATTCCCTGGATTTCTCACTCGACGGTCGGCTCATCGTATCTGGATCCGGCGATAAGACTGCACGGATATGGGACATGGTCGATGGGTCCTCGAAAGTTTTGACCATCAATGACCCAGACTCGGTGAATAACGACGCAGGTGTAACGTCCGTCGCCATTTCTCCCAATGGACAACTAGTTGCTGCAGGCAGTCTTGACACTGTCGTTCGCATCTGGGACGTTTCCACGGGACAGTTGGTCGAACGCTTGAGGGGCCACAGAGACAGCGTATACAGCGTCGCATTCACCCCAGATGGCAAAGGCCTAGTAAGTGGCAGCCTGGATAAGACTTTGAAGTACTGGGATGTGAGCGGACTCCTTTCTGGGGGAGGCAAGCGAAAGGACGGAGCGGCAAATGGAAAGAAAGACCTAGAGAAGCCCAGCCAGTGCACCATGAATTTCGTTGGCCATACGGTGCGTTGGAAGGGATGGTGTGGCAGCCGCAATAACTAAACGTGCAAGGACAGGATTATGTGTTGTCCGTTGCCGTTTCCCACGATGGGCAATGGGTTGTGTCAGGGTCCAAGGACCGAGGCGTGCAGTTCTGGGAAGCACACTCGGCAAATGTACAGTGTATGCTTCAGGGACATAAAAACTCTGGTGAGCTAGCAAACTTTGGGCCATGCTGCAAACCTAAATCTCGGCACAGTAATATCGATAGATCTCAGCCCCGCGGGGAACGTGTTGGCTACTGGAAGTGGAGATTGGCAGGCGCGGATATGTGAGTCTTTCAACAACCCTACGACCTACCTGCGTCAGGCTGATTTGGTTGCCGCGTTTCATTAGGGAGTTACCAAACCGTGTAGAAGGTCGGGACTTACCGAAGCGGATGAAACCCGTTCCCATCATCTTGTATCGTTTCTTGTTCCTTCCCTTGTATCCCCTTTTGCTTCCCTGTTATAATTTGCTCTCGATTGCTATATCATGTTAGTGCACACGAGCTGGCCGGTTACTGATACCCGCCAGCGAAGATGAATGTTTCATTCCGGTCTAAATGTCCAGTATCCAGCCTTAATAATCACTCAATCCCTAAATAATTCTCGGTGGAGTTGCACGTGTTAATGCTATTCCAGAATCACCTGGGTACTGTTACACTGCTAATAGTTAACGCTGCCAGTTCTCGCTCTCGTCGTCCAATATGACCCTTGAGGCCATTCGAATTTGGCAATACTGTGCTTGTGCATTTCGATACTGCAAACGGTAACTAACCAGGTGGCATAGATCGTAGAGACCACAAACCTATATCCTTCGGCAGGGTTGAGGGGTACGTCGTACCGCCCCTTAGAGTTAATGGAACATGGATAAACGAAATGTTCATGAAGATGGTCTGCAAATTCCAACACGTTCCGTTCCATCGTTCCCGAAATAGCGATATAGTCGATCAAGCTGCAGAAACAGCATCGTGAGGAGGGCAAGTCGCAACACAGGGCCGATAGCCGCGTGCACACCTCAAATGAATGACATATTCACAAAGTCCGACTCCACCAGCGTGTGGGCATACTGGCACTCCGAACCTGCCGGAGAAAAGCCGAAGAATGAGGTGTATGTGCATAACGGCGAGTCATACTAATCGCGTACTGACTTGGCAGCCATGAGCAAAACGCTCAGTACCTCGCTCACGCCTGCAAGACGACATGAATCAATCTGACACACGTCAATTGCATCCGCTTGAAGAAGTTGTTTGAACACCATCCGATTATGGGCATGCTCGCCCGTGGCAACCCCAATGCCATATGGCTTCAGCGCACGTCGGATTGCGGCATGTCCAAGGATATCATCCGGAGCAGTGGGTTCCTCGATGAACCTGAAATTTCATTCAGTATTGGTCCCACAGAGGGAGAAAGCCAAGGGTGGGGATGAAACAAACCAGGGCTTCACTTCCGCGAGCTTCTGCACGTATTGAATGGCCTGGGGTACGTCCCATATTTGATTAGCATCAACCATGAGCACAGCACCAGTGGGACCAGCGTTTTTCCCTTGGAGCTCTGGACTGTTCGGGTCCCGTCCTCTGGAACCCTCGGGAAGGTATTGGGGATCATCAATGATGGAACGAACAATTCGGCCGCGACGCAAGTCCGAGGCCAAGTCAGCGCCAACTTTCATCTTAAAGTGGCTGAAGCCTGCAGCGACTGCTTCTTTGGTCAGACGCGCAACCTTCTCGTCCGAGTAGCCTATTCCGGTTGAATCTCAGCAACGGCGCGAAGCGGCAATGTAAGGGAATATACCGATCCAACCAGCCGAGGTGACATAGGCTGGGTATCTTCTCCCACAAGGCTACGTTAATGGGATCCCGAGAAAGTTGCGCACCAAACACATACCCAATTTCTCTAACGATGGATTCACGTTCACGTTTACCTGCTTCCTTCGCCTTGAGCATAGCAAGTGCATCTTCCCGGGTCAGGACGTCAGTAATATAACGAAATACGGTGGCATCGACAAGCTCTTCCTGATGGTTGTTACACAAGGCATGAAGTAGTCAAAGCTCCAAAAGTGCAACTTACGGGTGTCATGTCTACCACAAGTTTCCATACAGGCTTTCCTCGTGCTCGAGCGAACATGTCCCACAGTGCGTTATTCACTGCTCCCGCAGCGATATGAATAACACCCTTCTCGGGACCAATCCTATCGGAATAAGTAGGTCAGTCGGATTGATTACTTGTGAATAGGGGCGACGTTTTTTTAGAGGCGGTATATTGAACAGGCACGGAAACCCTCCAATGGCCACTCAGAAGCCGATAACTGAGGCACCTACCATCGCAACTGAGAGTCGGCACTGACATAGTCATACGTTTTGCCCATGTTCCTGAAAAGGTCTTCAGGGTCCAGACCGACGAGTCTGTTGGCAAGTGCCGCTATAGCTTGACACACCTGATATTCCTTCATGTATACGTCACGATCGGATACGGTTGTGATAACTCACGATATCGTTTCCGCGACCGATGGTGAATGTCATACCATACCCGACGAGGGGCTCCTCCCCGTCAGTGAAGATGGTAACGTATGCAGAGGAGTAGTCGCAATCAGTATTCCTTGGCGGATGGAACCAGCAAAAAGGAAAGGCATTAATTAGACCTGAAAGGAACAAAAACCACACTCACATGGCATCGCTACCATCCCCCGTGAGGGAGGTTGGAAAGCGGATGTCTGCGCAGTGTGATGATCTAACTCAACTACCATGCACTCGGACGAACCGTGGGTTTCAAAATGCGTTATCTTGCGAGACATCTGGTGAGAGTAATGGTAGGGTGTGACCGGGTGAGACCACCAACCTGTCCTTATAAGTCCATAACACAGTGATCATGTGCAGCGGGAGGAACGGTGTGGTGCGTTCACACAGCGTCGAGTTCTACCATGGTTATGGTGTCAACACAACCTTGATTCTCAGGCAATGTATGAGTGTTGATAAGTTCGAGGTTCCTTCAATGGCGTCGTTTGGTGAGGCTGGACCATTTGTCCAACAAAGCGTCCTCCAATCAGTCACTCAGTCAGTGGCATGCTATGGTTTTTCTCAGGGGCTTTCGAATGGAAAGGAACATTCCGCTCTCAGTAGCCCTCCCGACTCCACAGCTGACGTATAGTCGGAACAAGTTGCTTCTTGATCCGTACAGAAGCCTTCAGCCTGGAACATGGGTCGAACCGTCCTTGGGAGTGACAACAATTGATCTGTGTGCCGGGTATGTGTCAGATTGCAGTTGACAGGCTGCTACGAAGCACAATCGTCGGCGTCGCGTTTTGTCCCCATCGCTGAAGCGGCTCATCTCGTCCATACTGATCGAAGGGTGGGTCCAGATGCTGCGGGGCTAGTACATTGTGAGGTTTTCCTCTGCCACTGTCAGCACTCAAAGGAAAAAACTTGTTCTTGGGTCTGCCTTTGGAAAGGGTAGCCGTTGCTAGCAAGGCAGTACTACTGCTGTAGTGACTGTTCCCACGACGCGGACCAATCAGTCTAGTGAGCTGAAAGCTTTCCCGTGCGATGTTTCTAGAAGTCGCTAACTCGCCTGTCAGTACTCAGTCCTTACCACTTGCAGCGAGTGGTGTCAACTAAGGTGTTGCCATGTCATGTATAGTACCCAAATCGGTAGGAGCCGCATGTCATATGCAGGGCTTCTTTGACAGGCTCAATGTATGATATCTTGGACATCCGAGCAGCCTGCTTCAAAGATAGCATGCCTAGCGGTATGTATCTTCAACGGATTGATCTGATGGCACGGTCAAGCACTCGATATCAATGGTGTGCCATGCATTGGCATCAACGGAAACTCCACCAGGAGTCCTTTGGTTGAAAGGGAATTATGCTAGAGGTCGTTGTAACCCTCAGCCCTGAAGTTCGTCCTCTGTCCCCTCCCCCCCTCCAACAATGGTCCTGTGAAGACGCACATAGTGATGTACCAATGGACAGCCGTGTCATATGACACATTTATGATGATCGTCAACGAAACTCCGAGCAGGTTCAAGCATTTTCGCGTTTCGGGTTCACCATGACGTTCTGATGGCAATGTGGGCGAAACAAGCAGTAATCAAATATCCAGAGAGTCCTGATGCAAGGTAGACGATAGAAGTAGGAATGAGGCAGGGGTGGTGGGGGTGATGGCGTGCAATAGACAGATCGATGACTGCTGGCGGACTTCTGGTTCTAGCGGAAGGAAACAGATAGTTAGGCTATGACCACGAGTCAACGATGCGTTTGCCACGAACCACCACCTCCTCTCCGAAGATATCTGGTGTTCCCCGTTTAGCAGTTTTTGCCTACAACCTTTCTGCTCAGTCAAATCGACCAAATCTCCAGAACCAGACCGCGTCGACGTCCATCCGTATCCACTAGATTCCTCGACATCTTACGACAACCATTTTGTATATAATCTTTTTCCATATTTTCAATAAACGAAAGATTCCACCCAACTTCTCTTAGTACAATGTCAGCATTGTCACATAAGTACGGTCCCAGAAGATTGCAGTTACACCCATTGCCACATCTGTTGCAGTTAAGAGGTCGGCAACTAGTCCCAGTCATAAACCAGAAAATACAATACTACACAAAGCCCTCAGGTCTGTAGCTTGGACATGCCAGCTGGATATGGGAAAAAACTTGGCGTTCGTCCCCGTGGAAGTCGTAAGCTAATTCCGGTTGTGGGGTACGTTGTAAAATCTGGGCTCGAGGATGCGCAAGGACCCTGTCGTTCGATCGATACTCGGTAAGTATAAGGTCAAAATATCTTGGGTCAGGATTACCTCAGATTCTGTCTGCGTGGATTCATATAGTGACAATGGCGACGAAGGAAATGCGACGACAGAGGGGGAAATGCAGTAAGGGAGACAAACACGGCGGATAAGGCTCCTGAGTGCCTTCCTTGATTCCACAACACGTTTGTAAATTGAGGATGGGAGTACACGTGTACCGGAGTCCGGAAGCGTTGTAACGCAAGCGTGGCCAACGAAGTTCATACCAAGGTTCCCCAGCCCATCCCCGTTGTTCGCCCACCAATCCTCCATTTGACCTGGGTGCCGCTCGAGGTGCGTGACGACCGCCGCAATAGGAGTGGTTGAAGGCACGAGGGAGCAGATTGCCCGATAGTTATTCACCATGGCCATTTTAGCTCTTGATGCTGGTATGCAGTAGAGGAGAAGGTCGATTTTACCCTCGAGGCTCATGCGTTGAAGGAATGAGTGGAGCTGTGCCGAGCAATTGGTTCTCGGAGGATCGGTCAGACCTTCGTTGAAACCAGGGGTATCCCAAAGCAGAAAATCGTGGCCATCGATCCGTACGCTGTACGACTCAGGCGCAAGGGTACAAACAACTGAATCGCTCGAAGTCCTTGCAGGTGGCTGGCCCACTATGAGATTGATTAGGGAGCTCTTTCCGATACCGCTCTCGCCGACAACGATAACGTTCATCATGTTGAGGCCTGGTTGGATTTCTGTCAGCAGGTAAGTGCTGGTGATATCGTCCATGACATCTTTCTTACCTCAGAAAAGGCCGCTTTCTCTGGTATGAGAGGGATGTACGCTGAGGATGGCGTCTCTACTCGAGGAGTAGGTGATGCAGACTCTGAGACTTCACCACGATGGTTTAAGATGCCCTTCCACAGTGGAGCGTGGTAAACGTGTGATGACCACCCTGTTGGACGTGAAAGGGAACTGAGGTCCTGCAGACAGTAAACGCCGTTCGAGGCCTCAAGAAGTGCTGGCCTGATGACTTATGGTGGCGACGGGTATGAGGCCTAGGAGCTGGGCATGTGTCAATTCTTGGAGTGTTCGAGGCACGTCCACGCCTTGAACCTTCATTCGGTGAATGAATAGAAGGTGCTCAGTTTGGACCAACTGTACCTAAACTGTCCATACTCCAGTCAGTATTGTTATGTCGAGGGCGGGACGCACCTGGGACAGAAGATGGATGGTAACGACGTCGGAATCTTCGATTTGCACATTTCCCGACTCTGTTCCCAAGGTGGTCGTTCATAGAAGAGCACTAGGCCGCTATGGAGTTACATCTCAGCATTTCCTACGGTGCCCGCTCAGTGTTATTCCACCCCGGCCAGAGAGCCTTCAAGAGGGGTATACGCGACGTGAACGTTGCTGAAACCCGTAAGTAAAGATCTTCCGACCGTGCGTATATTGAATGACACGGGTAACAATGTCCAGCTATTTTACGTGTCAGACTCCACCCCCGCGATTTGGTTGCGATGTAGCGACGCCAAGCCATATAATAGCCTGCGGAATTTGCCCGTCCGTGCTTCTCTTCCATGGTCCCCAGCCCCCTGCGGTTCAACTCCCATTTGTTTCGCCTTCGAACCTTGACTTAGTGCACATCACTTGCCATGCACCCAGCTTGGTCTTTCGCCACTTTCCTTTTCACCCTCATCCTTTTCCCATCCTTGAGCACCGCAAAGCATGACTCAGGCGAGAATGCCATCCGCGTGCCCTTGAAACGTAGTTGGCCTGTTACTAGGTCATCTGGCTCCTCGGGCAGCCTTACTCCGGGCCTCGTGAATGCGAGGTCTTTGAGGGCGCACCTGAAACGGACCATTAAGTACGTAGTACAGTCAGCTATTGTGACGTGCATTCTCGGTGGTATAATACTCATCGTACTGTAGGAAGTATGGTGCCACTTTCTCTGCCTACCATTCAAACACAGGGTCGCCTCACCCGTTAGCACCACCTTCGGCTCTCCCGCGCCTGTTGAGGAAAGCAGAGCGGAATCGTCGAGGATCTCTGGAGGAACACTCCAAGGTGCCTAGCTTCGCAGGAGAGTCTGTTGCAGTTCGTAGTTCGAGTCCATCCGGGGGGATTTCCCTTACGGAGGAGAACGGGGACATGTGGATAGGTGCGATCAGCGTAGGGACGCCCCCTCAGAATTTCACAGGTAAGATTGTCATTCTGACGGAGATACGGACACGTCTCAAGCTATCTAGTCATTTTCGACACTGGGTCCTCCGATCTTTTACTCCCGTCCACATCGTGCAACTCTACATGTGACGGGCACAGTCTTTACGACCCTTCGCAGTCAGCCACGTCCGCAAGCCTTAACAAAACGTTTTCCCTGAGTTACGGAGGTGGCTCAACCGCAACTGGTGAGCTGTACTCCGACAACGTGCTCGTCGGCGGATATGAGGTATGCCGTTCGACTACTCGTTAGTTGATCCCTGCAGCCATGTACTAACTCTTTCAGGCAATAAACCAGACGCTTGGGGCAGCAGTATCATATTCTTCTGGTTTTCAAGCGCCTACTTTCGATGCTGATGGCCTCCTTGGGCTTGGGTTTCCCCAGATCTCGGTCTACGGCCAACCACCGGTATTCCAGACGTTAATATCTGACGGTGTCCTCACAGAGTCTCTGTTTGGTGTCGCCCTGTCTTCCGTTCCTGGGAAGAGCGAATTGATGATTGGTGCTGCCGATACGACAATGTACAACCAGTCGAGCATGGTGTTCATTTCTGTGTCCCTGCAAGCGTACTGGCAAATTCCCATGGATGGGCTTACGCGTCCGGGATTAAATAATTCGGGCGAAGTGGTGATAGCGAACAAGACCAGCTACGCCCAAGCAATCATCGACACAGGCACGACGATGATCTTAACAAGCGACGCTAATGCGCAGGAATACTATGCCGACGTATCTGGAGCTGAAGTTGTTCCCAGTCTAGGCAGCGGTGTCTGGAGCGGTGAGTCCGTTGCGTGCACAGCTATCAGCAGTCACCAGAAACTGAAGTACTCGATCAGTTCCATGCGACTTGATAGGCTCAATACTTCCAACGGTTTCGTTTGGTGGAGAAGCATTCACCGTTTCTGCCTCTACTTTCAACCTAGGTCAGGTTTCTGACAACTCGACCAATTGTGTGGCAGGTCTGGCTGGTGGTGGCAGCGGTAAGTGCCTTCTGCGTGTCTTTACTGCTTTGAAGTAGCTGAACGGTTCCGGCCTTGCAGACTACTGGGTCATCGGAGATGTTTTCCTCCAAAACGTATATACAGTCTTCGACGTTGGTAACTCGCGGGTTGGATTTGCAGAACTTTTATAGCGTGGACATTCGTTTTACCGAACGTGCTCCATTTTGCACGGACTCTACACCCATACCTCGGACTAATCTGCGAATTGCATACTGCACGTAAAGCTCACAGCACACGGACTTCATATCAAACATTTGTACACATGCTTAGAGGTTATCCAGTACGGGGGCGTAGCTTAGCTGGAGAGTAGTGGTCATTAGAGTAACATTCTTCTTGCCCACCTTGGCATTGCAATGCACTCCCGGACATTCTCGATGCCGCTCACCCAACTGACCAGTCTCTCAAAACCTAACCCAAATCCGCCGTGAGGCGCACTGCCGAACCTCCTCAGGTCCAAGTACCATTTATACTCCTCACCCTCAGTATCCATGCCAAGCGCGCTCATCCGTGAGCGAAGTGCGTCCAACCGTTCCTCCCTTAACGATCCGCCAACCAGTTCGCCGACATACGGAACCAGGAGGTCAAAACAAGCGACCGACCTGCCATCGTCGTTCATCCGCGTGTAGAATGGTTTTAGAGAGCTTGGATAATCCGTTACGAAGACCGGCCCTTTTACGAGGACCTCGCTAAGCCACCGTTCGTGCTCGCTCTGAAGGGCGCGGCCCCACCGAGGTTGGAACTCGAACATAGAAGCTTTAGGTCCAGTCGAAGCAGCGTATTTCTCCAATTCGGAAATGGCTTCGGTATAGGTCAACCGAACCCAGGGTTTAGAGCTCGCGGCATCTTCTAAACATCGTAGCCTCTGCTCGTAGTCAGGAACCCCTTTGGCGAGTACCCGCCGTTCTTCCTCGTCAATCCCAAGAATCAAGGCATCCTTTAAACATGCTTCAACGAGTCGACATACATCATTGACCTCACGTGTCCACGCCCACTCTGCCTCGAGCATCCAGAATTCGGCGAGATGTCGATTTGTCTGAGATCTCTCGGCACGGAAACAAGGTGACAGGGTATAGACCCGTGAAAGTGACGACGCAAGGGCTTCAAGGTGTAGTTGAGATGATACCGTTAGATAGGCAGGCTTGGAGAAGAATTCCGATGACAGCGTGTCTGAAGAGTCAGGAAGGTCCGGCGCATGGGAAGGGACAACGGAGGACGGTGTCACCCGGAACGTTTCTCCAGCGCCTTCGCAATCACTTGACGTGAGGATGGGAGTATGTACATAACAGAAATCATGCCTCTATGTCACCGGGGTATCAGACAGGTGCAAACGATTGAGTGGGAGAAACTGAGCAGTACCTCATAAAAGCGGTGCAATACTTTGGTCAAGGAGTCTCGTAGACGCAAAATGGAAGCATTTGTATCTGTTCGAATTCGCAGATGAGCATGGTCTCGCAGGTAGTCTACGGAAAGCGTCTGCTTCTGAATAGGATATGTCTGGCCGATCATGAGAAGAGAGAAAGCTCGGGGACACGAGAGAGACAACCTCGGGATCACTTTCTCCAAGCACGTCTATCGAATCCACCTGAAGCTCCTTTGCCTGGCCTGTTCCTCGACTATTGACAAGTAAACCGGAAACGCGAACGCTCGCGCCGTTTGTCAAGCTGAAAAGAAAGGGTCGGTATAAGGCAAGAATAACAGGAGCGTGCGGCTATGGCGCGGACATACCCCTTCAGTCGGCTACTGACAGTGTTGCTTAGGACGGCCTGCAACCCAGTGGGACAGCTTCCATCGCTGATGACGGCAAACGTAACATTTTTTTGTCGTCTCACGGACTTGATCCACCCACACAACTGCACCTTGTTAGCCGGGTCAAGGCCAGAGGAGGACAAAACCTGGCGGATGGTCGGGGGAAGCGTCCACGCCGAAGTTGACGCGAGTCGCCGGAGGAGCATATGGGTATGAAAGAGACACACAGCCACGCCAACTCTAACTTTCAAGCGGACAGACACACGACACGACGGTATGAACGTACAGGAGAGCAAGGAAGTGGCGGCAGATAAAACGAGTATACTGACAGAATGTAGCTAATACAGGTGACCGGATGGACCGACTTTTGCATATACATTGCAGGAACGAGCGCCCAGTCGCTACGACCATAGATGACCGCGCTCGTGGACGACGCCTATATACCACGTCCACGTCCGCGACCTCTTCCCCTCGGGCGGCCGCGATCGATCCCTCTTCCACGACCCCGGCCACGTGTATCGTCCTTCTTCCTGGCCTTGGGCTTTGGTGCGTCATCCACGAGGAGGGTGTCTAGTGGGAGGGCATCGGGAAGGATAAAATAACGGATGTTATTTCCCCGAATCGACAGTGTATCAAGGGATGTAGGGTCCCGATTCCGTGCCGTCATCTTGACGGTTTTCAGGTGCGTGTTCATTTGCATGTCAACTCCTAGAGGTGATCGTACGTCTGAGGCAAATTGCACACTTGAGAACACGGTATTAAAATGCACCTGTTATGGTTCCATGCACGACAGACCCATTCTTGAGTTCGATAGTTACCGTTTCATTGTTCAATTTCATCAAAAACCTGGCATACGACACGAAAATGGTCGTCAGCGACGTCGTCATGAGTCGGTCAGAGATCGGAGGAAAAAAAGGATGAATCTCGTGTTTTAAAGTGAGATTAGGATGGGGACCATCGATGGCAGGGAATTGAGGAGATGCACTCACCTCACGAGCTTCATGATGAGCGATTGGGGGGGAGTGATGGAACGGTTATTGAGTCACGTGGTCGCCGTCGATGGCTTGTTTGTCAGTGTTTTGCACGTCTCCCAAATGGATTGTTTGTGTGTTGTTTGGTCGTAGGGTGTTTTGACTTGGGACGGGCCAAGTACTCCAAAAGAGACACTCGTTTCCAAAGACATGGACTCGCCAAAACGCGCCGGCTCACCTTCCTCGTCGGACTCAAAACGAATAAAACTTACAGTCCCTTCGCAACCTCAAAACGCATCACCAGTAGACCCAGAAAATGCACCAGGTAAACGCGCAGAGCTCGAACCCATCCAAGGCGGCGACATCGGTAATCTAGCACCAATACCCGACAACGGTGAGGACGGGGGCGGCGGTAGCAGTGGAACTGTGAGGGTGCAACGAGAAGGCGAAGGCGAAGACGATGTGTCTATGGGCGAGGCTGCTGATGAGGAGGCTGAATCAGGCGACGAGGCAGACGAGGAAGACCCCGCGGCTCTGGAAGCTACGCGATTGAAGCTCGAGGAGCAGGCCCGTAAATACCTTGCTGCTCAGACCCACGACGTCATCATACCGTCCTATGCCGCCTGGTTCGACATATCTACCATTAACCCAGTCGAGAAACGCGCCCTCCCCGAGTTCTTCAACTCCCGCAACCGCTCAAAGACACCCGCAATTTACAAGGAATATCGTGACTTTATGATCAACACCTACAGATTACGACCTACCGAGTACCTTACCGTTACTGCATGCAGACGCAATCTTGCCGGAGACGTCTGTGCGATCATGCGTGTACATGCATTCCTCGAACAGTGGGGTCTCATCAACTACCAGGTAGGTGCCCCGATTCTCAACGTTTCCCATTTGCTTATCTCTTACGCAGATCGACCCCGAACAAAGACCTGCAGCACTAGCACCACCATTCACGGGGCATTTCCGCGTCATCCTTGACACCCCCCGCGGCCTCCAATCATTGCATCCCGGTACCCGTCCCTCAAGTCTACACCCTGCCGCCAACGGAGCACAAAAAACCCCGGCTACTTCTGCGTCTGGTCCCAACGCTACCTCTGCCTCCCTTGAGCTCCGTAGTTCCATATATCAGACCACAGCTAAGGCGTCTCGGGAAATTCAGCCCAGTGAGGCTGCATCACTCGCGAATGGGCTTGCAGCTGGTACACGCGGTAACATGTCTTACCAGTGTGACACCTGTGGCACGGACTGTACCCCGGTGCGCTACCACAGTCTGAAAGTGAAGGATTTTGAACTCTGTCCTCCATGCTATCTCGACGGCCGTTTCCCCTCGACAATGTTTAGCGGTGACTTCGTTAAGCTTACCGCCACACCGCCTAACATCCGACAAGGTGCTGGCGACGAGGAGTGGAGCGATCAGGAGGTACTGCTACTCCTCGAGGGCATCGAAATGCACGATGATGATTGGAGTGCAATCGAGGATCACGTAGGCACGCGAAGTGCCCAACAGTGCATTCGTAAATTCTTGTCGCTACCCATCGAGGACCCATATGTTGCTGCAGAAGGTGATCAAGGGCCATTGAGATTTGGAAGAATCCCATTCGAGCAGGCGGATAATCCCGTCATGAGCGTGGTAGCCTTTCTTGCGGGTGTTGTAAGCCCCAGCGTGGCCAGCGAGGCAGCCAAAACGGCCATGCACGCCCTGACAGACGGTGCTTCCAAGGTAAAGGATGGGGAGAAGGAGGGGGATGAAAAAGATGGTGAGAAAGGGAGCGCAACCGGTGCGGACGACACTCCGATGGAACAAGATATACCTGCCGCATCCAATCAAACGGAGGCGGGCCCGTCTACTACATCCCAAGCGGACGGCGTGACCGGTGACCGATCCTCTGCACCGCCGCGTAATCCAAAAATCCCACATTCACATGTCGTCCGTGCTGCACGTCTCGCTCTCAAATCTTCTGCACGTGCAGCAGGGGAGCTCGCTGAAGCAGAAGATGCACATATCCGGAGTACATTGGCATCATTAATCAAGCTGACATTGACAAAGCTAGAATTGAAGATGACAGCTTTCGAGGAATTGGAGGAATTGCTTGAAGAAGAACGCAAGAGCCTCGAGAGTGCACGTACGGCACTGGCGAACGAGCGTATCAATCTCAAGCGAATGTTGGACAGTGTTAAAACCGAACTTGGGAAACACGTTTCTGCGAACCTTGGTACAACGGGACAGGGCACTGTGGTCAGCGATGTACCAGCAGATTCAACGATGGACGGAGATTCGGGGCCTGTTGCAGACGGCAACCTTGCGCAATTGGGGTAGGTGTAAGCGAGGGGATTATGGTTATTAGTATACGACTGTTGTGCGCTACAATTCTTGCTCTGCTTTGTGTATGTAGAATTTACTACGGTCTCCATAATGCATCCCATGGCCTAATGGGGGGGTCGACTACTAGCGGAGGGTCGAATACAGGAGAAAGTGACTTGGACGCGGCTGAGCATGCACCATCCAGTCCGCGTCAATCTGCTATCGCTGTGGAGACCTCATCGCAGCCACTTCAGAGATGCTCTGCAGGGTCCCTCGCCGGCGTCCATCGAAGTGAAGACAATGCCTTATCCGCGGACGCGACCAGATCCGTCTGTATTCGAAGACATGACGGACGAATACAGTTCCGCGTCGACGGCGCCAGACACACCGGTATTCACACCACTCTCGTCCGCAGACACCCTGGCAGCGCTGGTACGCAAGGGTGCTTTCAGAGCTGCTGAGACGCTTCGCCAAGAGATGATATCCCACCGGATACCCATTACCCGCGACAGCCTCTACCAAAAGGCAGCGTTGAATGCCATTCGCGAACGACGTCCGCACTTGAAACCTCGCCATCGAATACAAGCTTTTCAAGCTTGGATGTCCCTCGTACCAGATCGTCAACAACAGGTATGCACGTTCTATGCGATTCGCCAGCACATTTTCCGCAGTATGGATCATCTCAATTTGGACGTCGTTCATTGTTTTGGTCTCGTGCTGGCTGCCAAGGGTTATTTCACCAATGCCGGAGTGTTGCAAGTGGTTGCGACCTTGGCGCAATACGCCGCGCCTTCGGTGACGGAGACCTATCTACGAACTTTGGATACACAGTGCAGAACGCTTTCCGCTGCTTCTGACGGGTTGTCAGCGGAGTCCCTCATGGAAGCCCCATTTAATCTCGCGATCAAGAAACATTCTTTAGCCCGTCGGACGGATGCTGCCTTGCGTCTCCTGAAAATTGCGCATGGGCGAAAAATTACAATCTCACATGACACGCTCCAAGCCGTACTCAACCATACTTCAAGCCGCCAACGCACCTTGGTAGAAATCCGTACTCTGTATCCTGCGTTCCCGAGTGATCTCACCACACCCTCTCAATTGACACTACCACGCGATGCGAGTGTAATTTCCGGCGAATTCGAGGACCTTTCTGCACGACTGCGGGCACTTCGAAAGGCTTTTGGTTCACCGGTACCCCCAGCACCTTATGTTTTGCTCCGCTTTATCACAGACTGTTGTACTCGTGGTAAATTCCACGCTGTCACCCTTCTGCGAAAGTGCGCGTTCCGTCAATCTTCCAGATCAGCGGCTGCATGGGTACTCTCCGAAATGCTTTACCACCGCGAGCGGAAGGAGCCCCTGCGCGTGCTCGCTGCTTTCGCCAGATATTTCTATCTCGTTGGGGTGCCTCGAAAATCTGTTCTTTCCCTTTTACGTGGTTCTGCCGGAAAATCAATCCGTCCGCATGCGAAGAGTTTCGGATTTGGCGTTGCTCACCACGTACACTTACCACCATATCCCCTGAAGCAGCGACTGCGGCCCTCACGCTCCCATACCGCTCTCGTATGGGAGGCACTCGTGGCAGTATCGAGGACCCATGACCGGAAACGGTTATATGCACTATTGTTACAGCTCGTGGAGGGCGCAAACCCACCCGGCGAGGCTGCTGAACTCACTTCGATTGACGTAGCAGAGACATCAGGGGCGCTTCCCAAACCTGCGCTGGAACTCTCTCCATCCTCGTTCGATGCGGCACACTTCTCTCCTTTTGTCAAGGCCCACGTGGCGCGAGGGCGTCCAGAGTGTGCAGCTCAAGTGGTGGCCGATATGGTAGTACGGGGGATCCAACCTAGCTTCGTGCAGTGGAGTATGGTGGCCCGTGCCTACGCGCAAAGTGGTGACGCCGCTACCGCACTGAGGGTTCTTCATCAGTTGGAAGCTGCCGAATATGGGAGCGGCGTAGATCCACCGGATTCACCAGATGGGGTACGCGGGAAGGCCGCGGAGGACAGGACAAGACAAAGACAAGTCCGTGACCATTCGCAACAGCAGCCTTCAGATGGCTTGCTTGGTATTTTTACAAATGTGCTGCGGGGATTTGTCCTCGCGAAAGACCTCGAGCATGCGCGCAGAGTAAAACTGTGGCTGACGGAGCGCCTTGGGTATCAAGTGGGCAAGCGACCTGCGACCGACACTGCTATCGAGCTGCTTACGGCGCTGGAAGCGGAGAAACCCTGAATTATTGGTATCAGGTCTGTTGCATGGGTCATACCGAGGTTCTCGTTGTATTTACGACCCTTGCTGCCCTTATCAGTGCTGTGCATCGTTTGAACCATTTAACCGATACAGCCTTCTGATATCTTCCACCATCATGCAAGATTCTGGTGATCAGTAGATACATATGTATACAGTAAATACCAATGCATGTGAGAAGGCTGTGGAATAGCATGTCGATGCAAAAAAACAAAGAAAAGTAGGCTAGAAATGTCCTATTTTGTATAACCAAAAACCCGCGGTATATATTAATACGATGACGAAAAGGACATCGTTCACATTCACGGGAATATCAAGTAACGATTGCGACGAAGCAAAAGGGTGGAGTCCGGTGATAAGTACGTGCTCCCCTCGGGGGAGGACAAGTCTGTGAAGGGAATAATTATTATGATAAGCGGATAACCAAAGCATCGAAGACAAAATAGGAAGAAAGGAGTATACTACATCTCCGGTCATGTCGTTTTGCGAATGTTGGTGTAGGCTGGGGGGAGTTCGATGGTTTCCGCTTCTACTTCTGGGGATCCAGCATCTTCGTGCTGGATGATGTTCACTGGTCTCAGCTGTCTCGGTTGTGGCGCTTTGCGCGAGCCGGTAACCATGGACCCTGATGGTCCAGAGCCGGTACGGGTATCCCGGTCTGGCGTACCAGACCGAGCTGATTGGATCTCGCTGAGGCTGATGGTGGATAATGGACGGTCTGATAGACCACCGTAACGGGATCCCGCTACTGAGAGCCGACCAGTTTCGTCTGGCTGGCGAATGGACGCATCTGTGGGTTCTGTTGCAAGGAAGGGTTCTGGGCGATATTCAGGAAGATCGGGTGCTAAAGCTTGGTCGGTATCGTCCGGATCGCCATGAAGGAGGTCGACGGGTCGTTCCTTGTTTGACGAGGATGATCTGCGTTTGATAATGTAGAATCCGGCCACGATGAGAATGGCAGCGAAAGCTAGACCACCGATGACACCGCCTGCCAAATATATGAAATAAGACACGACAAGCAAGCCGGTATGAAGATGACAGACGTACCGACTATAGCACCAACGTTAGAACTAGAAAGTTGAGGAGTTTAGGCGACGCGACGTGAAAGATGAAGCGAGTACGAACCTATGGCCACTTCCCCCACCTGGAGTCTGATCGCCGCTGATATCGGTGGGATAGCTACCACCTGCAGGAGGACCTGCTGTTGAAGACGGTGAGGTGTCGGTGAGACAAGAACTGTCTGGATAAAGGCCGGCAGCGACGTTGTATAAACCACTTCCTCCCGTTCCAAGTCCTCGACCGTCTCCGGCTACTAGAATGAGGGTGGTACCCGCACGTACGGAAGCCGTCCAGTTGAACCCCGTTCCTTCATCTGCAACTTGAGACGGCGTCCCTGCGGGTACGGCGAAAGACTGTCCGCCCGGAATGACGCCTTGGAAGCTGACGGTCCTTGATGAAGATTGTATGAGTGAAGGGAATAGGCTCTAAGTAGTGAGACTTTACCCTTGTACTTGGCTTGGGTTCCACCATAATCTACTAGGCGAACACTGGACGACCTGATTTGGGGGATCGATATTGAATGGGAAGTCGGGTGACACGTTGTTGGTAGCATTGTAACAGCTGCTGTCGCTGCTGCTCATGACGGTTGCGGCGACACTCGTGCCGCCTGTTCCAAAGCCAGAACTGTCGCTGACCTGTGAGGAAGGCCGAATGAGTCCACCAGAAAGTAATACTGGCAGATACTTACCACCGCGACGAACTGGGAGGTAGACGGATACTTGAGCTGAAAGCTAACGCTGGAGGAGTTTCCAGGGAACTGTTCGTACACGATTGTACGTGCCTCCACATTGTTTGGAAGGGGTGATGGGCCATAAGGGATGATGAGAACACTGTAAGGTGGGGTGCCAGCACCGGTGATGCTGATGGAGAGGTTCGCACATTGTTGTGGTTCGCTAGTGAAGGTGAAAGAAAAGCCAGAGACGACGGTAGCGAGAGACACGCTGAATGCCAGGGCAGACGTTGCCAGCATAGCCGGTTGTCTGAGTCTCAGTCTCGGTTGGTGGGGGATAGATAGAAAACTTGGACGCGCAGCCTATCACTGGCCTTCGGTAGTCATGACAAGTCGATGTCATCCACCCGATATACTCCATGACCACCACCACCATCATCGGCACACCACCCAAAGTACCCCCAATCTTGTATACAGCCCACCTGGGCACCCGCTGGCAAAAGGAAAAGGCTGCCGCTGGTCTCGGCGCATTCGACTTCCCAGAGGACCCAGTCTATGTCGGTCAGTGGATCGTTGGCGAGTGCGTAGGCATGGGGGCCAGCAGCCGCGTACGCATCGCGAAGCACCATCAGACTGGCCAACTCGCTGCTGTCAAGATCATTCCCATTCTTCCCCTCGACACCCATCCGGAGCTAAAGTCGGAGAAACAGCGTCTCAACATCGACAGAGAAATCGTCATCATGAAGCTCATGAACCACCCAAACATCCTCCGCATCTACGACGTATTCCAGGGTGAAAATGAACTATATCTTGTACTCGAATACGTCCAGGGAGGCGAACTATTCGATTTCCTAGTCAACCGCGGTAGACTCCCCCCTCTCGAGGCTTTGGCAATCTTCAAACAAATCGTGTATGGTCTCAATTACGCGCATTCTCTCTCCATCGTCCATCGCGACCTCAAACCAGAAAATATCCTGATACACTCTTTGAACCCCCCACTCATCAAGATCGCCGATTGGGGCATGGCTGCTTTTGCCCCACCGCTGGTGTATCTGGAAACGAGCTGCGGAAGCCCTCACTACGCCAGCCCAGAAATCATCAACGGATTCAAGTATGCGGGGGCTGCAACCGATATTTGGAGTTGTGGCGTCATCCTCTTCGCTCTCCTCACTGGAAGACTCCCTTTCGACGACAAAGACGTGCGAACGTTGCTCGCCAAGGTCAGAGGAGGCAAGTACGAACTGCCAGCATTCGTGGATCCTCTGGCGAAAGATCTCTTGACTCGGATGCTTGTTGTCGACGTCCGAAAGAGGATAACCGTTAGTTTTACTAAATTCACTTTCGCCACACTAATCAACCCCCCCAGATCCCTCAAATCATGGCTCATCCTTGGTTTAATAGGTCGACCCCTGGCATACTTTACGTACCCGCACCTTTGGTGCACGATCTGGCACAGTTACTTGTTTCCGAGACACATATGGACGACGATCTCCTGGAATCTCTGCGTGTCTTGTTGGGGAGATACGGAAACGATCAGGTTATCAAGGCAGAACTTCTGAGACCGCGCGGCCAAGGTATCCTGGCAAAAGCTATTTACGTCCTCTTACAGAACCGCCATGAACAGATGGTCCGCGATCATGGGCCCATGCTTTCAGTAGAAGGGCCGAAGCCATCAATGCAGGGAAAAGTTGTTACGAAGCATTATTGGTCACCCTCCCTTACAAAACGGAACCAAGTCAACGTGCAAGCCCAACACCTGGAATTGCACCGGCTGACTAGCCGCGATACTCACTCATCGCGTTCGCAAACACCACCTCCCAGCCCGTCTTTCGAAGCACCCCCCGCACTTGAGTCGCCTGCACATTGCCGGCCTCCCTCTCCTTTGCGATTACGTAGAAGGTGCCATTTTTCGTCATCGATGTTGGCTCTACAACCAACCCGCTGCAAAAGCCTACGAGCGGGACGTGCCCCTGGCGACCCTTCGGATGTTCTTACGAGAGTCCCCTATCAAACATGTTCAGTATCCTCGCACTCCAACCATCCCGAGCAGGATTGTTTCGATCGTAACCAACAAACATTACGAACCATGTGCGGCAATGAAATATCTCCACCATTATCAAGCGCGCAACGCCCTCTATCACAATATGTCCAAGGGGATTCGAGCTCAAACATTACCTGCACTCGTACCGTCACCTTGACTAGCTTTGAGGTAAATAATAAGGTTCTTACGCCACCGTCTCCATTTGGCACGCCTCATAACTGTCCACCACTTGTACGTTCTGATGACTGCCACGAACCGCAATGTGCAATCTTCCCCGAGGAAGAAACACAAGTTTCCATTGATTCACCTTTACAGCTCCTAGCACGCACTCCCCATGGGCCTGTCCCGGCAGCCAATGACCGGTGGGCTCGGGAGGATAAGGAGAATATTGCACACGATTGCAACACTGATCAGAGTCAGCTTTCTGCCGAGTCTTTCGCACAGTCGGCTGGTGAAACGGCGTTTCGTGCCCGCGATCTGGACGGCAAGTACGTGACGAAGAAGGTAACAAGTATGTCTGGCGAGCCCGCACTTAAGTTGGACTTGCCAGTTTATCCGTCACAACCAGACACCACTATAGATTCGAGTCCGACTGCAATTAGACCGGCCAAGACTGTATTCTGTCCTCATACCGGCTCGCCTGGCACCTCAAGCAATCTCTCCTCACCGGTTGGCGAAGTTAGGAGCTGGCTCTCCCACCTTTTTAACCGGAAACCACACACGTACGTGCTCTACTCGACCGCACCGTTCCGCGCGACATGCAACGAGACGATCCGGACCCTGGAACGACTTGGCGTCGCTGTCGGCCCACAGGAATCGTCGCCACGAAGACAGGACTGTGGCATAACTAACATCATGCGATGCCGAATGAATGACGGCGTGAAATGCTTGGGCAGTGGAGTCGTACAAAAATCCATTCAGTTCAGGATCGAGTTTTCGCTGTCTCCAAATGCGTTGCAGATGTCGAACGAGTCGTTATCATCGTGTCCTCGCCCTCTAAACGATATTAGCCCGGAAGTGGGAAGTCCCTCTGGCGATGCTTTATGGCCCCAATTGCCAGCATTGACGTCTTCTACACCTCCGCACCAAAGGTCCCTGGCTACCGGTGCTACTGCACGGGACTACCCCTGTGCAGTGGTATTAGTGCAAGAGAAGGGTTCGGTGTCTGCATTCAAGACTATTTGCCGACGACTGTGCGAACTGTGGACTTTGGACACTTCGGGGACGTCACTGCAGTCCGGTTCTTCAAGGTTCTAGGCGGAAAGCAGTAGTAAAATTTTCGCTCTCGTACACCAAAATTTTTATGGACACCACTGTACTACTATCCATGACATCCGCGATGTATTATTTGTAGGCTTTGTCAACATGACGACTATACTCGCCAAAGCAACCACTGGGCACGCTCGGATTTAGGCAGCGACTAGTGGTGATTCCGTGATCACCAATATAACGTCCTTCGAAGCACTTTGCAATTACATAGGCTGATACAAAGACAAAGGTCACAATTACCTACAGAACGACGGTAGTGGCGGGTAAGACTGACACAGATATAGCAGAGCACATAGGAGAGGGTGGGAAAAGGTGGTAAAGCATACAATTAATCCAGAGTACAGCACACGCATATATCGTCCTCGCACTGACACGTAACATCAACATCAAGAATTCATGAATTACGCTGCCACAGCGCGCAGGTCCCCCGTGCGCTCGATGTCGGGCGGGAGAGTCTCGTCGTTACGCACATTTCTGCGTAAGCTGGAACGCAGGGTGTTCAATACTCCCCCTCCCGTAGAAAGAGGTGCTGCGTTCTCAGAAGAAGAGAGGGGGTCATTATTAGAAACGCGTCCGTGTCCGCCTGCATGTTCGGAGTCGCTACCGTCGCCGTCCTCATGATCTGTTGTGTGATTGTCGTCATCGGAAATATCCTTAGTAGGTGGCATTGTAGATATACGGAGAAGGGAGGTGTATGCTGCCGAACATGTCTAAAGGTTAGCAAGCACGATCCCATTAAGAGGCGATACTCTGTACTGACGCTGGCGACACACAGGGCAGAACCACCCCTTCGCTTTACGTTTTCTACGTGGATTATGGGGGACTGCGCTCGGAGTGCTAGCGGGAACAGAGGTCGCGGCCACACCAGAGGTTGCAGCAGACTCCCCGCCATTCGAATTATCAGTCGGACTATTGTTGGCAGCGTCGTCGTTGTACACGATGGTCCCACCTGCGCCAAATTCGACCATGTTGACGGCACATTCCTTGCAGGCAACCAGGTGGCGACATGGAAGGAGGATGACCTCGCGAGCAGCCGAGAGGCAAAGAAGACACTCGGAAGAGAGTTCTTCACGAGCGGGGGATGTGGTGGGTGGGTAAGTATGAGCATCCGTGGTCGGCGATGAAGCTTGGGCTTTAGGCGCGGAGGACCCAGATGATAAACCATAAATCTCGTGAAGCTGGAAAACATAGTGGCCAATCTGTGGTTCGGCGGTGTCAGCGCTATGGCAATCAAGACAAGGTAACAGGCATGAAACTAACAATGGCTTCCCGCTTGACCACTCTCACGACCCATGGGCGAGTATCGTCTTCTCCATTCGGCGGTGGGGCACCCAGACGAACAACATGAAGGTAGGTTACCTGCTCGTTGGCGACAGCGGTATCGATCCCGTCCGCGTCTAAAGCGGAGAGTCGGATCGCGACTCGCACACCATCCTTCACGTCCTCATTAGCATGCTTTTCTCTTCCATTCTCGTACTCGGACGAGTCCGTGTGGTCGGCATCTACGATTGCTAGTGCAGGACCAGAGGCCGACCTGCTCGCAGCACGCTTGTGGAACTGGAAAGCCGAGAAGCGTTTCTTGGGTCTGTCAGCACGATCGCTATCGCTGGAACTTGATTCCGTCGTCTCAACTGGATTAGGAGGGACTGACACCGCAGGTTGGGCAGAGGTCGAAGGCTGGTCGTCTCGAGAAGTCTGCTCGAAACGACCCAGCTCAAGAGTAGCACCTTCGTTCAGTTTCAAAACCTTCCCAAAGCCGCCGTCGAGGACATTTTCGTATACAGGAATAGGCGAGAAACCCCGACTATCAACGTTTTCGGAAAGTGGATGATCAGCGGGGAGGATTACGTTGACTTTAATTCGACACTTTGGTGCGTCGCAGTCATATTCAAACTCGAGGCCGTGGTGATGGTGAGAATCGGTATGAGTTGGATCATCATCTGGGGAGGTCGCCAAGGGGACTAGGCGAAGGGTGGGTCGTTTGAGATTGACGAGCGCCTGGAGCGTGGTGGTAGGTTGCGAGGGCTGGCTGTGAGATGAGATTCGAATTCGGACGGTTGATGGAGCGAGTTTGCCCACCAGTTTACTCTTAGCAATCCAGGCCTTGATGATTTCAGGAGATAAGCTATCCTCGGGGGTCGGCTTTGTGATGGTTTGTGCCCAAGGAAGCGTGGTGTTAACAACACCGATGTTAGGTCCGAAGAGAGTGTCTTGTTTCGATTCCCTTTCAGAAGCGCCCACGTTGATGACGACAGCCTCTCGCGTCCCCGTCCGGGCCATCGCAGTAGCTGTCCGGGAGGTGCGGGTATCTGTGCGTGCAAGAAACGGAGGTGCCTGTAGCCGACGTGTGCGGTTCCACGTCGAGTACTGACTGTTGTCTGCAAGACTGGTCAGCTACGGAGGAAAGGATGTCTGATCGGGGGAGGGAATACGTGCACCAGGCTGACAAGGAGGACATTCACTCCCACCACTGTTCACGCTCACAGCAGGGACGACCTCCTCATACGATGCCTTATGTCATTGGATCACGTAATCGACACCACAGGGCTATCTTATCATGTGTATTGCGTAGTTGCGTAGTTGCATGGCATACAGCAGGGCAAGAAAAAAGAGAAACAAAAGAACGAGTAACATATGCCTATGCAATCAGCTTTACGACTCCACCAGCTTCCTTGATTTTGTCCCTGTGACGTCCCGATAAGCTTATCATTCGATTCAGTACCAAGGCACTCACTCAGCCCTTTTCGAAACAAACCGTGCCTTGACGATGAACGGTAACTTCGGTAGCCTGTAAAAAAAAAGGGCGGCGGGGTGGGCTACACACCGTCGTAGCCTTCCGAAAATGACTCACTGTCCGTTGCCCAATACTTTTCCGTATCCATGTCGGAGTGTGTCAATTACTGGTACAATTTCCGAGTCCTCTGTCAAACCCTGCCTTTCCTCCTCCGGCACGAGTGTCCACAGTTTGTCAACGTTGATGATTGGTCGCCAGGACGCATTGCGCGTCAAGTGGTAACGGCGCATACCGACTTTACCAAAGTAACCTGGATGGTACTTGTCGAAGTTGGTCCTGAAGGTCGAGGCACGCAGTTAGAACCATAACACAGATGACAGTATCGTAGCAATTGAACATACCGGTGGTGGTGCAAGCCACCAGCGAGACCACGACCACCGGGATGTTTGCGATGCTTGCCAACGCGTCCATGACCCGCAGAGACGTGGCCACGATGTTTACGAGTCTTCGAGAAACGAGTTGGCATTTTCTGCAAAATCAATCAGTATACCACCACCTAACGTGTATCATCCGCTTCGTGTTCCTGCCATCCACCGTGGCCCGCTCAAACCACCGTCTCGGATACGATCCTGGCCATCCTCTACAGTACTCTCCATGTCTTTGGATGGCAGGAACACGGATATCGGGCACGAACTGACCTTGAGGAGGTGTCGATGAGTCGGGGGGTCTTGCCGTTGACCTCTGCGGGGATGGTTGTTGCACACTTTTCGGAGTTTGAAATCCCGGGTTCGCGCCACACCAACCACTGCACGGCAGAAAATGTATGTGAGCTACCCGTTCGCCGAGCTACTATGTATCCTTGACGATGTCCTGTCTAACGAAGAGAATGCAGTTCGCTCTGCCTGACTTATAATTGACGAATCTTTGTAGTTCTGCTTCATTGGTCTGCGGAGATCTGGGCTAGACTGCCACGATGAATGCGCCAAATCGTTTCGAGTTGTTCGTTCTAGAGGATGGCGAAAAGCCGTGGGTGTTCAATACATGCCGTTAACCCGCCGAGTTCGTGTAAAGATGTGATTGGGTTTCCACAGTGTTGAAGTCACTGAAGACACGAAGATCCCCAACGCGGCTACGTTCAAGATCGTCAAGCAGGATCATACGCTGGGGAACATGCTGAGGGCGTACGTATCGAGTTACAGATAGGCCCACTTCGCGCCCCTTCGTCCACTTGTGAGGCTGACACTACCGTTCTCTCGTCAACAGCCAGGTCCTCTCCATGCCACAGGTCTTGTTCGCGGGATACAAGGTGCCTCACCCATTACACCCTTATTTCGTCCTTAAAATCCAAACGGACGGCTCTATAACTCCCCAAGCTATTCTGGAGCAAGCATGTACGAAACTTATTGCAACGCTATCTACCCTTGAGGCAAAATTCAAACGCGAATTCTCGTTCAAAGATGCCGAAGGGACTGTTCCCGAGGATCCGTACGGTGGGACGGGGCAGGCTTGGGGAACGGGAAAGGACTACTTGGATTTCTAGGTTATGTGCACACATGTCAAGTGTATTATATTTATCGTCAATGCATTCTACTCCTAATGATTCTCTAGGATATCGTCGTTATAGCGATAAGGTTTTTCTTGAATATCTCTAGACAAAGGGATAAGCAGCGGCACTACTGGTTGTCGTCAGGGAACTGCTGCCCCAGCAACAGTGTTTTGATACCGTCAACCCTGCCTCCAACAGTTTTCGGGACATACTTAGCAAGGGACTGCTTGACCCCTAGCTCGCTGGTCGTTACATAAGATTTATGTCGGGTGGTAGATCGAGTTGTTACATTCTCACCAGATGCCAACCAGCACTTCACCACCAGGCGAAGTGGAAGGCCATGCAACAAGCAAATGATCTGAAACGCATATCGGCGAGCTCGGATATCTTAGAGTTCTACCAGTACTCGAAGATGTGTGATGCAGAGCATCATGAGACGTTTCGTTCAACGGCGCCATTTGCGTCTTTGGCCAGACTTCCTGTGTAAACGTTCCTTATATGGCATTGTTACCGCAAAAGTAAATTTCCCATGAAACTCAGGGACAATCGATGAGATATTTCCTTAAAAGGGAATCATTGCCCTTGTTCGAACAATAGTCAAAAAAGCTGCGCACCCCATATAATTGGGATCGTTGTTTTCTTGTTTCTTGCTTTTACTCTTCGTCGTCGTTACGCCAGCTATGACGGATTCCCAGCAAGCAGCTGCCCAGTCCAAGTCTCGCAATCACGCTCAGGCGGCACCCCGCAAAGTGAGATTCAACGTTGGTAAGTAACTCCCTCACGGGGTCAGGCATTCAAGTAAGGCCCTTCATGTCATACAGGCACCCAGTACCAGGTACTAGACGTCGTCGGGGAGGGTGCATATGGCATCGTATGCTCCGCAATACATCGTCCCAGTGGGCGTAAGGTCGCCATCAAAAAAATCGCCCCGTTTGATCATTCAATGTTCTGCTTGCGAACACTGCGAGAGCTCAAGCTGTTAAAATTTTTGAGCGAGGCTGGCGTGAGCGAGAACGTGAGTCCGGCATGAGGCAGATTCCAGGTGGCAAATGCTCAAGTCCAGCTTAGATCATTTCAATCCTGGATATCATCAAACCCCCTTCACTAGAGGCTTTCAAGGAAGTTTACTGTACGTGCTATGACTCTGGCACGATCGTAGGCCGTTCTGATACTGTCGGCTCTTGCAGTAATTCAGGAACTTATGGAGACCGACATGCACCGCGTTATCAGGACACAGGATCTCTCTGACGACCACGCCCAGTACTTTGTTTACCAGACATTGCGCGCTCTCAAGGCGTTGCACTCTGCCGACGTGATTCACCGCGATCTCAAGCCGTCGAACCTTCTCCTTAATGCCAATTGCGACCTCAAAGTCTGTGACTTTGGGCTTGCACGGTCAGTGAGGACGGCAGAACCATCTGGAACGGAGACAGGTTTCATGACTGAATACGTCGCTACTCGGTGGTACCGGGCCCCGGAAATCATGCTTACGTTCAAGCAGTACACCAAGGCAATTGACGTATGGTCAGTCGGATGTATTTTGGCGGAGATGCTCTCGGGAAAACCACTTTTCCCTGGGCGAGATTATCACCATCAGTTGTCGCTCATCCTCGATGTGCTGGGTACACCGACGTTGGATGAGTTTTATGCTATCACCACACGACGGTCCCGGGATTATATTCGAGCGTTGCCGTTCCGCAAGCGTAAGCCCTTTGCGCAATTGTTCCCCAATGCCAATCCACTGGCGATCGACTTTTTAACAAAGACTTTGGTCAGTTCCAGTTTGAAGTTTGTTGTACGTCTCTGAACTTGTTCCGCTTCTTAGACGTTCGATCCGAAGAAACGACTAACGGTCGAGGAGGCTCTAGAGCATCCTTACCTGGAAGCATATGTACGTAGCCTAGTCTTGCCAACTTACTGTTCTCAATTTTGCCACAGCATGATCCCGACGACGAACCAGTGGCTCCGCCGCTCGACCCAGAGTTCTTCGAATTTGACCGTAGGTGTTGGTCTACTAGGTGTCGTTGCCGCTGCTAACCAACCGTCGTTGTCGTTGTTAGTGCACAAGGATGACATCAGTCGTGAACAACTTAAGGAGCTGCTGTACCAGGAGATCATGTCCTTCCGTCCAGCCCCCATATCTTGATGACATATGCTTTGAGCAATGTCTCGAGTTCCCCATATCTTCGTGCCACCAAGCGGTGCGGCGCGTTCAATGTATAAATCCTTGGAGCAAAGCGGATGTATTAACCAAACATAACACAAATTACGCGTCAGCATCATCAGTTCACCTTTGGATTCACGATCGCCTTCATTGTACTGTGGTCCGCGCTTGGTTCGCGGTTGCTGTTGCTGTTGCCCTGTGCTATATTATCTAGAGACTTGCGTGACGGACGTGTTCTACTTATGTATAAATTTTGGTTATCCCCCGTGTTACAAGGCTTGGAGGAACATTAAAGTAACTGAGCTGTTGACCTCAATTAAATGTCTACAAGGTATCATTCTACGATCACCAAAGCTGAGCGGAGACAAATGAAGTTTATAGTGCATCTGATCCTATTACATGCGAGTACATCTCGAACCTACGTGGCGTCTTCTAGTAAGGCGCTGCTGCTGCTTGGCACTATTACTTGGTAAGTAATCGGCTGTTGATAGTTCCACGATGACCGACTCACAGCTTTGAGTTGCTCGAGGTACCATGAGCAGCTCTGCAGGTCCGCCTTCTCCAAGCACTGCGTGAACTCCTTAGCCTGTATTTCGCACGAGGGACCCCTGTTGTACGTTTGCTGCTGGACAGGTGCAGGCTGCTCAGCAGGGGCAGCTGCATGGGAACTAGACCCGCCGAAGAGCATAGACGACAAACCATGGCCGATCGTAGAGCCAACAGCTACACCACCAGCCGTGGCAGCCATTTGGGAAAACAGGCCCGGTTCCTTGGTCTGCGGAGCAGCGGCAGTGTGAGGAGCGGGCGCGTGCGCAGGGTTGCCATAGCCCGCAGACGGAGGAGGCATCGCGGCGGTATGTGCACCGCGAGTCTGTTGAGACGGGGCGGGTGCTGGTTTAGCAGCGGGTGCAGGGCGAGAGCGTGAGGAGCGCTGCGAACCGGCTGTTAGTGGACACGCACGACAAAGTTGAGTGGAGTGCAACTCACGGGCATGATTGGTCTTCGTTAGAGCTGTGGGGAAAGAATCCTTGTAATTTTTGGCCGGGAGACGTCGGACTTTTATATCCAACCCCCCCGGCATGCGGCCGTGTGCAAGGGAGTTGCCGAGAGTCTGCGTGGCACTCCGGCCTACTTACCAAATTGGGGGACTTTGTTATAAAATCGCCATCCAGCCTCGACAGCGAGCATGGCAGCGACGCGGATAGCGTGCAGGTCGAGAGCACTATATGTCCATGCATGGCCATCCATAATCGCTGGTTGTCGCACATACAGTACTGCACTGGCGCAGCAGCCCAAGCCCAAGCCTTCCACGTCCTCTCGAAGCAAGGCGGCGCCGGTGCAGTCCAAGTCCAAGGAAAGCGCTCCGAAGAAGAGTAAGACCAGTGCGGACGACCTCGAGGATGAACTGAAAGCCCTGGACCGAATGCGACGTATACCCACCATTTACCCTTCCACGGATATATGGGGTTCACCCATGGCAAGCTTCGGTAACGAATCTGCTGTACCAATTCCCTGCTTATATCTGACAGTGCGGAAAATGTAGATGTCCAAATACCGTACGATATACAGCTGATGTGGAATGGCACCGGCGTGCAACGACCGTTCAAAGTTAAGGACTTCGTGTTTGCTCTCAAACATAATGTCAATAATTGGCTCAAAAATACGTTTAGGTGCGCCGGACGCCATGACTTCCCTATCTTCTTTCTAACTATAACTGTGGCTGATCAAATCGTTGATTCAGCATGTTCACTATTGCAAGAGCCAACGCATTTCCTGGACTGAAAAACGTCCAACTGAGATTTCGCCCTTCCGTATGGCGCAAACTGAGGAATGTTCAGTCGTGCGATCCCAGTTCTTGGCTTGGTCCGTTGAGAAAGATAGCTTTAGAAACGTACCGGCAGACGCATGTTGCCATTGCACGGTACGTGGGATGTAACGGGCCCAGCAAGCGTCGAAATTCACGACATTAAATTGTGATTCAGACAGAATGAAGACGTCATAAAGTCGCTTACGGTTGGAGAGTTCCAATCCAAAGCACTGCATCTCATTCGACGACGCGAAAAGGGCCACAAGTGGTTTTGGGACATCACCAGCGATACATCCGACCTAACTCTCTATGCCCCTGACCCTAGTGAGGCTCGTTCAGGATTTCCCGCCTTGTTGCAGATGGATCTGACGAAAGGGTAGCCTTTATGACGCGTCTACGCTCCTTCGCAACTCGTGTTCTGCGACGCAATTCCTCGGAACAAACGCATACCGTTCCTCCCGTAACTATCGTGTCGATTCGGGCTGCTGAGATATACCTTGCGGAACAAGATCCGAAAGTGGGACACCGCCTGGTTATTCAGGCGCTGGCCAAGTTTGACACTACTCAAGTGAGCCCCTGTTTAGCTCTCTCCCTACGCGCTGCTGATGTAGAACTTGCCTCTACTCTGCCTCTCATTCTTTCCGGCAGGTCCTTAAAATTACTGACCGGCATGGAAAGCTGGTTGAGTCTGAGCTTTCGAAGCCACACCGCGTAGTTCAATATGTTGTGCTGGAGAAGATCGGATGGTACGATTCTCCTTGGAAATTGAGAGAGCAGATATACAGGACATAGTCTGGTTGTCTCTACTATTTTATTACTCGGGTGTCGTATTGAGCTACTTCACACTAGCCATAATACTCTCATGTCCTGCCCACCGCGCATAAAACACTGAGCTGCTGTCTTCAATCGATCTTACTATGGTGACGGGGAAATGCTAGAGGATCTCATCCTCGGTTCGCGATTAACGAGCAGGTGTGTGTCTGTCGTCATGTCGGCATGTCGTAGTGCTGACAAGTTAATGTTGTAGTTATCTCCAACATGTCATTTCTTGAAGGTGAAATTATCAAACCTACCGAAGGGATCTGTCCAGACAACCTCCCACGAGTACACAAGTTTGATGCATTGCGACAACTCGTAAAGCACTTTTATCCCTCCAAAGGAATGGGTAACGTCACAACAATTGTTTAAGGTTCTCGGGCTGAATGGCACGGGGTCATACCGGAACTGCAGGACTGTACCGGCAACTTTTTCGTCGCCATCGGAGGCACGAACCGACTGTTTTTTGGGAGCGTACCAATCTACACATGTACTCGCTGTTTCTAGGAAAGGGACGGTTGGCGGGAAACGAATGACCTCAAACAGGGCATTCACGGAGGAAAGATCTACGAATCGCTGGAATCTGTTGATAACATACCGTCCTTCGTCGAGATGTACAACGTACAGCTAGATGAGTGGATGGGACCGAATATCCACAGATACCGCTGTCGACGAACTCTTCCAACTTGCCGCAAGCTGAGGCCAGGCACGTGTCCCTTCGAGACCATAGATCTCACATGAGTTCTGCTGTGCAACTGACTGATGGTATACCGGTCCGTCGGCCTCGCGAGAAGATTTGGATCAAAAGAGACGAATGCTCAGTATCATCACTCCTGGCCTCGATCCTACCGGTCCTTTTTGTGAAGCTGTGGAGGGTGATTCTTCCGCCATTTTCCGCCTCGCACTTGCAGACTATTGTATTACTCACCGGTTGATGGAACAGTTCTAACTGGGTACAGATACCCTGGTAAATGGTAAATATTACACCGGTGAGTCTGCAGTCTTCTCACCCTGTGAAGCATCCACATATTCACTGTAGTAAATTGCCGGGCCGTCGACGAAACTTAGCCTTCATGTGTTCATCTGAAACAAACGTTCTGTCTTACTTCTTGGACACGAGGTCTTAAAGAGGACGATTGCAATCGTCCCCTGGTCACCAGCATCGGCCGTACCGGTATTCATCATGGAAGAGTGCATCAGCGCAACGTTTCAGAAACGGATACGAAAGTAATCGCCGTCTTCCTACCGTACCTGATTGAACATGACGAAGACCTTGTTCTGAATTCGAATGGAAACGGTGCAGCTGCTATGGGACAAAACAGTGTTGAAACTCTTGTCAACGTTGTGTCCCCGCTCGGGAGGTCCCTACCTCTCTGCAGAACTCGATAGCGCCGTGTCGAAATTCCGCGGCGTTTCATTTATTTCCGTATTTTCCACAAAACGAATCCCAACATGTCGAATGCTGCCTACATTCCATAGTACAATGCTCTTGTTTTTCTTAGTGTCGGTGCTGGTTTACTTATTTCACTTATGGATTTTGATCTGGGGGTAGACGAACTAGCACAGACTACTACACAGTATCCAAAAAAAAAAAAGGTAACTACTGCTAACTAAGTCTCATGCGAACAAGGACTTCCAAGTTGGCTTCGATCCCTCTGCCGTGAAGGTACTGAACATCCGAAATCCCGGATCAAGGATCTCTAGGATCAGATGTACACCGCCCATTCATCCAAGGCATAGTACGCACTGCGTGTTTAGCGCTTAGCCACCGTTCCGCCTCGCGCTGCACGCAACGGCCTCATCACTCTACACCAAAGACTCTGGCACAACTAGTTCGTCTGCATTTGGGCCTGGCACTGAGAGAGACCTAACAAGGCACTGGTTAGACTATTGCAAGAGTTCGTTTCCCGCACTGATTCATAACCTGTCGCCAACTCCGCCCGTTAGTAGCGGGGCATGCCTCCGGGAGCTCGGATTTCACGGACGCCTTCTTGCATGGTTGCCGGCGACTATAACTTGAGGTGGCTTTGTAATTCTGACTTCTTCTGCTCACACTCGTCACATCTCTCACCATCAGTACGGTAAAGCATGACAAAGGGTGCCAAGACCACATCAGTGCTCTGATATCACACCTATGTATCACAGTTGCCGCACCGTCTCCTTGAACTTGCTCTCAGCCCCCGGAAGAAGACATCTCCCTCGATAACTACAATTTGAGAGTCGGGACCTACATACGATCGTCGTGCAACTGCTCCTCAACCAAAACTCGAGTGTTGCACGGCGAACAAACGTTCAAGCCACATCGACCTGAGCCTTCCATCGTACCAGTAGTGCTTTTTCGAGGTGCGCGTCTATAACAGATATCCGCTCCGCGAGGAATTGTGACCATCAGCGCGTCATCACTGTACTGGCTATGCCTCGGACCACTGCCCGATGGCATTACACGGACAACTATTTCCTGATCTTTGTCCTTGTGGTGTGATGTAGGAGAGTGGGATATGGGCGCCTGAAGCTTCATCGCCTCGTTGTGGTCCTCGTATAAGACGGGAGCAGAAGATCTTTTGCAACTTCCCTCACTACCCAACTGACCGAGCGGAGAAAGGTCCATGCACGGCGTTATTTTCACGATTCTCGCGTTGCTTCACTGGCGTTGGCTTCACACCGACCGGAATGCGCAGGTCCCACTCCGGTCTCATGATTTCTAGTTGTTGTTTCTTTGCGGGTAGGTGTCCGTTTCTTGTCCTAGGCTTTATGATCGAACCATAATTCCATTGTAGTTCACCTCTGAGGAGTCCGCTGAGTTGTAAGTGAGGCAAAGTGGACCAGACGTCACAGGTAACTTCATCTTACATGTCACGCTTTCGTCCGGTGCTGAGATGCAGGCTATTAGTTCCCCCCAAGACAAACTTAAGCGTCGAAGGGAGAGAGCCGTTCCTTTTTTTTATTCCCGAGTTTTAATCGTTAGCTACTAAACCATCGAATTATGTAGTGGGATTACCCTACTTTACCCCACTGTCATGTTCTCCGCGGAAGGGAGATTTCCTGTCTTAATGCCGAGATCTTCATATAATAATTCACAACAGCCACTGGATCAGATCAACGCGCCGATGGCCAACACCGGTTAGTAGTACGTAGTAAGTTGAACTTCATCCGCAGCTTTCATGAAGATCGACGCTCGTGAGCCACGCAGCTTTTGTGTCCACACATCGGGTTACATAGCAATCCGTTGTTAACTCCGATGGATGGCATTCCTTACGATACTTTTTTTTTTTTTTTCGATCTGAATTACGGTATGTCAGTAGTGGCATCAGGACAACACATCCTACGTCGTACTTATCTAAGCCCTGTAACCCGTCCTGACTCTACCAGTGTGTGAATGGCCAGGCCCGCGAGCGCGCCATGAGCATAAACGAGCAGAAAGGGATATCCAAGACCGCCCACGAGGTAATGACTACTGCAGTCGCGATTAGATTCCTCTCCCCTACTGGAGGGGCCGCTCGAGGCCCGCGACGGTCCGTCGTTCTCGCCGGCCGTCTAGACACACCACCTTGGTGGCTACAAACAACTACTGGCCGCTCTAGGGCGAGCAGGCCTACGATACTTGCTCATGGTGATTGCAGTCCAGCTACTTTTACATGAGAAATGTAAGACCGGAAACTGTTGAAGTGATTCCTGTCTGCGCTGCAGTGCCCATCGGTGCCGGTCGAGTCGGAAGGATGTACATGCCGCCTTTACGGCGGCTATTTTTTCCCCCTGATACCTAGGATGGAGACATACTACTATGATTCGTGTCAAGATAACACTACTGTTACATTATTCTGCCTGTATTACTCGGTTTTGGTAACTGCATCACGAGGAAAGATGGAACTAGACATATTAGACTTTAGCATCGATTGCGAGAGATCAAATGCAAAGGGGTAAGAGTGGTGCGGGGGAATAGCGAAGGTACTCAAAGAAAAGAAAAAAAATTAGCATGCAACTTTGCAGCCTAGAACTGATTTTTTGGAAAAAATAGCGAGTAGGAAACAACGATTAGAAGCGTCTAAAGAAATCACAAAGCGTGGAGGAAACTTGGATACATCCAGTGTACCCAGTATATGCAAAGAGAATAGGACGACCATATAGCATAAGAACTATTAGAAATATTGCGGGGAAAATCATACCATGCTTGGAGGGGATTATAGGGAGGCAACGCCAATCTCGATGAAACTTCGCCACTTCCACGAAGAAACGACGCGCTCGTCCGAATCAGCCTTTAGATCGATAAAGCTGCGCAGAGGAAACCACGACTCTATCGTACTCCGACGTTTGCGTCCACGAGACGTGGAAGCTTCAGTCGCATTTGTGACGGCAGGAGGACCAGAAACATTACTCGTGGAGGACACGGCTAAAGTCAAGGGCGAAGTAGCCGGAAGTGACGAACTGCCTGCCGACGGAGAAGCCGACGTCGAGCCGGATAAGAATATTGACGCGGATCGTGCAGGGGAAAGCGCGAGTCGCTTCTGAGTGTACCGATCATCATCTGGTCGAGACTCTACTTGGTCGCTCACGAAGAGACGCGAATTGGAAACGCACTGCTCCTCCTCACCACCCTCGTCCTCAACGTCTCCCAAAGAACCCACATCCTCCACACATATGGTCGGCGCAAGCCGCGTCTCCCCCCCCTCACGACAAACCATTATATTTGGTCGTTTTTCCTCGCCATCACCCTCCCCGTCCTCGCCGTCGCTCATACTTATGAAGCTGCTCTTCCCGCGCCCATGCTTCCGTGATGAGGACCTTCCTCTACCTTCCAGACAAGCTAACGCATCCATCCTACTCCGGATCCTGGCCGACGAGGTGATGCTCTCTGAGCGTGCAGGTGAAGACGCGCGATAACGGTGGTGGAACTTGTGTGAGTCCAATCCACCACCTGAGAACGCCGGTGAGCAAGGGGAGAAAGGAGGCGGGGAGAGTAGCGATGAATCGTGCTCCACAAGGGGCACCGAGTGGGATGCAAGACGATGTGAACATTGAGGTAGGCGAGGTGTTGACACAAACATATCGAAGGATGACGTGTACGAGGGAGTAGAGGGTGCAAGCGAAAGGTGCGAATGCAAATCCCAACGCTTCGGTTGTACTGGACGAGGGTGTGGTGGGCTGGGAGGTGTTGTCCTCGTCCCCCCCTGCATCGGTAAGGGGGGAGGATGCAGGGAAGGAGGTGACTGCGACTTTGCACTCGATAAGTTGTTGGGTTGTACAGTTACACCCGCCGACAGGGATGCTACAGGAGGTTCTGGAAGCGACGTTGACGGTGCTGGCTTCGGAGAGGGTATATTTCGTAAAGACTCTCGCGATGGTTGCCGAGACACGGACGGCACAGCAAGTTTCGAAGGAGGGAGAACACGTTTAGGAGTGAATGCGATATGTTTTTCGTGCTGCCTGCACAAGCGCGTCAGCACGAGCACGGAACCTGGATCAAGAAGACGTACAAGTCACTGTTCACTTCTGACGTGCAGAATGTCCAACTGGTCGACCGTGACAACACGGAGTTTTTACGCCTGTGGGAGGTCTGTTGTCGACTACGCTGTGTCTGCGCTGCTATGGACCTGGCAGAGCTGCTTGCCAGATCGAGATACAGGAATGACCGCAACTCGACCGTGTCGCGTTTGCCTGTCCGCAGTGTGAAGTAGTAAGCAGACGCGTCGCTGTCGACATGGTGGGTGACTGTCTCTGAGGATGCCTGCAAGAGACCCCAAGTGAACAGAGGAGAGTAGCCGGAGGAGAAACACTGGGTGGGCATGGCAAAGCGAGCGCATAGTCGCCCCGACTGTTATATATATACACACTTATACTCGCAAAAATAAAATAAATTCACAATAGAGTTTATCCGGTGCAATGCGGCGTCGGTCGTCACGGCAATAATTATTCTTATATAAATTTAGTTCGTTCCGCCAAGCTTGGCCAACGTAACGGCATTGCGCTCATCGGCAGTGCCTGAAGTTAGCTAGCCCCGGTCTGGCTCATGCAATAGTGGCCCTGCACCTGCTTCACAAAACATGGAGAGAACGTCGGGACAGCGTTGGGCGTAGGATGAGGACACTTCGGACCGATGCACATTACATCGTACTCGCGCCAAGTATACCCGTTGCCAGTTATCAGTTTATTATTGCGCTGCCTATCAGAAGAAAACCTGTCCCACAGCCAGGTTATTCTCGAACCCGAAGCTACCAAGACAACCTGCGGACCACTGTCGAAATCAAAGATCGGAGGGAAACTTGCTTCGGCGCATAGCAACTGTGCGAGCGATATCACACAAATTGTCCTGTTTTGTCAATCCGGCGCCCATGAACAACACGGAGGTGATGTCCCACCGAGTGGCCCTCCCTGATGATTTCTGACGTCAGTTATGCACTGCCAATATACCATCCTGTACCGGCTCCCGGTGTCAGCAAATATCAACACCATTTGACAACATCGACGCTCGGACCGCACTAATTTTTGGGCTTATCTGCCTGCCAGGACACCCGACTCCCGCACACCTACACAGTGAACGTGAACGACGGGAATTACTGTCGTCATAGTGACTCAGCGTTATTATGTGGCTCCTCCCCTTCACTTGTCGTCGACGAATCGCGCACGGATCAATGGAAAAATCTATCAGAAAGATCTGCAAATTCCCCTCATGCTTCTGCTGATTCGTTGCAGTTCGCACGCTGACCACCAAGCTGTCATCTTGACACCTTCACTTCCGGCGGTACTGATGAGTTCCTGCAGGGTTATATGCGGCTCCTCACCAATAGCCCTTAGGGGTCAGGCGTTCGTGTGCGTGGAGAACGTTACGCTGCTCCATCGACTTGGAAATTGCAGGCTCCAAACTTATGGCAGCACCTCGACTACTCGCCACGTCCTCGCATATTCGTTAGGTGAACGTAGATAAGTCGAGACGAGGGCATACATAGATCAACGGCACCTTAAGTGCTATGAGTTGGGGCTTTGCATATGGCGGTTCGGTCGATGGCCGTCGGAATCCGGCGTCAATGGCAGAAATGACGTCATATCAAGTTACACATCTGCGACTGCCCACAGCAAATGCATAACTCCGCTGGGTGTGATACTACTACTACCTCATCGCACGATGTCACCTAGTGAAACGCCTGGTGAAACGCCCAGATTGTCTGACCACCGCGCTCTCCTCTTTGACGTGTATGGCACGCTGATCGACTGGGAGAGTGGGATCTATGACTTCCTCGGACCCTTCTTCCCTGGAGAGTCCAGAGAGGAGGTTCTGATGCGCTATGGGAATGTGGAAGCGAACCTGCAGATGCAGTATCCTACTGCGAAGTATTCCAAGGTCTTGGAGATGGCATTCAGACGGATGATACATCGCTCCGCTGACACGGCAGAGGAGTCAAACAATATCAACAACTTAGCTTCGACCTCGGAAGTAACTCAAGACAACCTGTCAAGCCTTACTACTACAGGTGGTGATGACGACGCCGTGCGCTTCGGCGCATCCATCGCGGCCTGGAAACCGTTTCCAGACACCGTCGCTGCCCTGCATAAACTCAAGAAATACTTCGCCCTCGTCGTCTTGTCCAACGTGGACGACGAGAGCTTCGAAAAGACTCACGCCCTGCTGTCTTCCTCCGCATATGACGGAGGGTCCGCGTACCCAACGGTCACCCCTGAATCCCCATTTTCACTCATCCTGACAGCTCAACGAGTCGGATCATACAAACCCGACCCTTTGATGCTGAGGGCTGCCCTTCAACAACTCGGTTCGCACCCAAACCCATCTCTCCCTTCTAACCCAGCCATCTGCGTCGATAAATCACATGTTCTTACCATCGCCAATTCCCTCCGTCATGACATCTTGCCGTCGATGCAAGAAGGTCTTCACAACGTTTGGATAAGCAGACATGGCGTTAGCATTATCGGGACCAGAGGCGCGAGCTTAGATGATATACAAGTTACGCAAGATGAAGGCCTGGCTAGTGGGAGGCATCCGTATACTTGGCGGTTTGAGATACTTGGCGGTCTGGCAGATGCGATTGAGGCAGAAATCGGAATTCACGCGGTTTAGGGAAAAAACTGTGCTGGAGTATGTAGCCGTGGGGCGGACGACGTTCCCTGTACCGTTTCGAAGTAATTAGACGAGCGACTCGGAATGTAGGTTGATCGAGCGACGACTGGCTGGACATATGAACTCTCCCTTATAGATCGAACGAATCAACCATCCTTTGTTGTGCAGTTGATGTAGGTGGTTGAGTTGACGTCGAGCCTTGGCAATCACCGGACCAGCGGTCCGATCTGGCGCCTGGCGGGCTGTGTTCAGGGGTTGTAACTTTGCTCCTGTGGAAACAAGAAATTACTGTTGCTCAGCAGTTGCAAGTGGCATGACGTGTCCACGTCCATACGCCGAGGGCCAAGTGTCATCCCATGTGCTGTTTCTCCACATCGGGTTTACGGACCAGTGCGAGCGGAGGTCGAATGCATGCTAGGGAAGTTCTCCACGTCGTACGACATTTTGTGGGAGCGTCTGCCGCTATTATGACGTCTCATTCTGAGCGCGTCCGACCCTCCTCAACGCTTCTTTAGCCTGCAACACACCTTCGTCCATACCGACTTTGCCACACTGCTGAACACTCTTCTCGAAGAGAGTGCGTGCAGCTTTCTTATCCGAATCCATCTGCGAGTAAATTGGGCCCGTTTAGAGGGGTTCGCAAAGAAGACTGAAACAATCACCTCACGCAGCATTCCAATATTGAACAACACGACGCCCAAGACCTGGTCGCAGGTACTACGGGCACTGGTATCTTCGGAGTAGCCGAACCACCCACTTCTGGGTAGTGGCATTTTCCCGGCGCCCTCGATGACATCCAGAGCTTTGCGGGCCCACGCTTCGGCCTGGTGCCGAATCTCTGGAGTGGGCGGACGACGCATTATAAGCTCGGAGAGGTTGTTCATGAGTTGTGCGGCTATAAATAAGTGAGAAGTGTCAATATCAGGAGCCATTGGGCGACACACCTTCGCAACGGTCTTGGATGCTCACGTTCTGCATCCCAGGCGGCAACAAGAGAGAAATAGCCTGCAAGTACAGCGGCATGGCATAGCTACGGACGAGTCGCTCAGTTGACAAGTCAATGGGAACTGAGCACAATTCCACGCGTACTCTAATTTTCCTTTCCTTGCATATACGTTTCCTAGAGCAGCCAACGGTGCACCCAGATCGTCCTTGCTCATCCATGGCGGTAGTTTGAGTTCGGCAAGGATGACTTGTGCCGGCTGTGACTGCGCATCTGTCGAGCCGTCGGTGTCTGTGGGTTTCTTTTGCAACCCGGCTCCGGCAAGTTTGAGCACCTCTTCGACTGCCCACACCAACCACTTCTCGTCTTCATCTCGCTCCTGCGAGAGCTCGGCAAGTTTGCAAGCAACAGCGACTCTACGTATACGTTCCTCGTCGGCAGGGGTGTATGAGGCCCAGTCGTCCGCTGACGAGCCCTGCAACGGGCCATCTCCCCTGTTCCAGACGTCCTCCAACACCTCTCTGGCTTTCCGCTCGGGGCTAACTTCCGCCAGTACAGACGCTATACCTGATAATTTGAGGTACGCAGACGGTGATAGCATCGAGGGTGGCATAGTAAGAGCTGTCTGGTACGCGCTGGAAGACGGGAAACATCAGAAGGGTGAAATTCTTTACGATACGAGTCTCTAGAGATTCCAGAACACGCACCGTGTGAGATACCGTTCACTCAAGTTGAGATCACCCTGGTTCCTGGCCTTTATTCCGGCACGTAGGTCATCACGTAGTTCCTTCGGCCATAGTGTAAAGGACTTGTAGAACTGGTAGCTGTAGGAAAGCGGAAACGACTCGGTCAGCCTGGATGAGCGGAGTAGCTGGAGAGCAGTCACCCACAGCCCGAGGGCCGTTGCCCCCGCTCCAAATACGAGTAATGCAGTGAAGACTGTCGAGACCCGAAAGTTGCCCCCAAGGCCTTTGACGGGGGCATCGAAAGTGGATGTAGAATGGAGCCTGAAGCGTGCCCTACTGTTACCTTGGCGAAGGCTGGCACCCCTGTAGGTCAGTGAGAGGCCGTCACTGCGACTCAAGGGCCCTCGTCGGTAAAGAGTCGTTGATGGAAGCCGTCGCAAAGTAGACATCCTGGCCTTTGAAGTGTCTGGAATACAGTGGTGTACTCCCACTTTCCGAGTGTTGAGACGGCCCCAACGACGAAAGCAAGTGTAATGAGTAATTAGGGCCAAGCCATTACTGAATGTGTAGTAGATGCTACGCTAATCCGCGTCCTCGATATCATCGACCTCTGCCCACCAATTCCCGTCGTCCTCCTCGTCCTTCGACAGATGCAGCGCCCTGACATCCCCGTCCTCTTCAAGCGCACCATGCATCTCCATATCCTCATGCTCTCCAATCGCATCACCCACCGTCATCGATGCGGACACCCACGGAAGGCTCGAAAATAGTGCATGACTCTTTGGAAGCGCAAGCCCGCCCATAGAAGACCGGGTCTGATCCATGGCCCTTAACCACCCTCCCAGCTCCATTGCGATGTTTGCATGCGTCCAGCGTCCTATAGACGTAATATCATCCTCTCCCAGACTATCACCCGACAGAGAGTTGTGGTCGACGCGTGCAAGCCGGGAGGCAACGTCACCAACTGCATTCCATGCCTCCAGTTCTTTCGTGCGTACATCGAACCATGCGGGCTTGCAGACTTTTTGGCCTAGCCTCGGTACGGGCGTCGGCAGCGCATGCAAAGTGGACAGGGCTAGCGTCGGGAATGCATAGGGCGTGCCGAAATTCTGTATGTTCAAAGTCGGTTAAGTGGAAGTTACAGATCGCACACAAGGAAACACCGAGGTCTTAAGGTTGTTAGGTGACTTACCCCGCCGACCCAATCCGTCCAACTGAGACCGTCACAGACACCGTCACATTGCTCTATGTCGGCACAAAATTGCGTATAGTTTTGATGGATATACAACCCAAAGAGACCCGAGTCAATAGGTGAATCCGCAACAACGGCCTACATGACAAAAAGCGACGAGCGCTTTAATACTAGTATTTCATGTGCATAATGCACTCACTTCAATAGAGACACGGCTTGCTTTTCGCTCATGATGGGATAGCCATCTAGGTAGTGGTGGCGGGTCTGCAAGCTTCTCGTCTAGTTCGCGCTCCTTCGCAGCTTCTTTCGCTGATATGCGACTACTCTGGGGATCATGTTTTCCTGCACGTCATTAGTACACCAGCACAGAACACAGCGGGAGGGCGCACGTTTATTGTACAGTATCTTCCCCATGAGGTGGAATAACACCAGACTCTGCTCGCGTCTTGTCACGGCTTCAAGCACTGCTAAAGCGCTTTTGCTGCCATTCCGATTCCGCGGATTTTTTGTTTTGGACTTTCCAGATAGAGACGAGACGCATGCGAACTGGAGTGCCATCAGTGCACTACGTATATCCCCGTTTGACGTTTCTACGATCACATCTAAGGCTTCTTTTGGTGGCTTGCCAGCAGACACCTGAGATCCAAAGTGCTTAGCAAGCAGCGCTTGTAGGGCTTTCATCATCAACGTTGGCGCGATAGGATTAAACCTAAACCACAGGTCGTAGGGGAATAAGTGAGACGAAAATCCAATTGCAGTGTAGAAACAATCACACGCGTACCCGATTCGCGTAACGTATGGACTTGCAAGAAGCTCAGGACCTAGCACGCTTCTGATATCCAGAATTTCTGACCGTCCCCACCGACGTCCACTGCCCCCTCCATCCCAGCTTTCATCGTCCGGCTGCTCAGCTCGCAACCCGGCATCTGAGATGACAATGACAACGGGGGGACCTAGAATTGAGGAGCTACTGGTAACGCAGAGAGACTCTAAGACGGCTTTAAAGCGTGCCTGAGTTGGTGCGTGGAGGAGGTTAGGCAGGTCCTCGAGAAGAACTACTTGTCGCTTCTGTGGGCATCCCGGATGATTGTCCGAGTAACTAGACTGCATCGTGGTGGAGCGGGATGCCTGTAATGACAATGGCAGCTGCGAGGCGGTAGGCTCATTCTCATTCGCTTTAAAGATACTCGAACATGACATTGCGCGTGTTAAAAATAGTTGAAATTTGTCAAAGATGGCCTCAGCGCCAGGCCGAGGGCTGCCTGAAGTGATAGAAACGCGTCAGCCCATAACAACCTACGAGGCGAGAAAGTAAGTCACTACTGTAATCATAGTCATTGAGGTCTTCGACGTATCTGTTGGCACCCCGGTCATTCATGCCATTACGCCACTCTAAGATCTCGAAACCTAGTTCACGTGAAAGTACGCGCAATGTCGTTGTTTTGGCGGTCCCAGCTGGGCCCGTCAACGCGAGAATACGCTGTAAACACGTGGGGAGACCTAGTGAATCAAGTATCCCAAAACTGCTAAGAGCAAGATTACCTACCCTGTACTTCCGTAGCTTTCTTGACGGTCCACCCTCGAAAGCCTCGAGTAGCCATCGCCGCACATCTTCGACCTTGCGCTTGTGTACGGCGAGGTCTGCCTGCTCTTGCGCAACAACAATCAAATCAATGGACCATGCCGCGTTGAACGGAGGTAGGGACGAGCCAACGTACCTCGGTACTGGGCTCGTATTTGTCTACCCAAAGTCTGTCATCTTCCGGATGCGCTGGTGGACTAGTTTGCTTTCCCTTCCCTTTCGCGTCTATCCTGCGGCCAAGAGAGCGCGGGTCTGACGAAGATACGGGGGGCGGCGGGGTTGAACGGGGCACAACATCGGTTGTTAAGTCAAACACGGGGGGAGTCAACAACTGTGCGGTGAACGGTGGCCCCGTGTGAGCACATAGCGCAAGAAGTGTGGAAACACCTAGAGTATAAGGCCACGCACACCATGAGAACGCAGTTTCTTTGTTGGAGGCTCGCTGCCCTCGTCGAGTTTGACCGTCCTAAACTTAGCTTGAGATTTCTTCTGGCTGGATCGGCGCGTGTCTGAATGGCTTTGTGAAGAGGACGGCTTGCGGGACATGCTGGGGGCGAACGTGACCGGAGTCCGAGAGTTTCGTCCAGTGGACGGTGACGAAACTAGCGTGCGACGCAATAAATTGAAGTAGCTTCTCCGATATTGTGTCAACGAGCGGAAGTCCCTAACGTCCGCAATTAAGTTTACATTCTCGTTGCCAGAGTCGTTTGCGAAGGGGATCAGGAGCCTTCCAAAACTATACAATGTGGAACAATTTGTGGGAAAACTAACATGGAACATACGTCTTGGAGACGCACGCTATGTGGGCCCGTTGGATAGTATACGGAACAAGTTGGATCTACGCTGAATACAGGTGAAACAGGTGGGCTTGGTCTCCCAAGATCTCACTACCAGGGCACAGTTGACGCATAGTCAGCGTAGCCACTCCGCTCTCCACGTAAAAATGTTATGCGTGTACAGAAGTATTATACGACGATAACTGCTATTAGCAAAATGATGAGTACAATGATCAAAACAGTGATGCACCACCCAGACTTTGTGTCTACGAGAGTGGTAAGTTGTCAGGAGTCACGTAGCGTAATACCACTCAAGTACTCGCCTTCTGTCTCGCGCACAAATCTTCGTAGTCTCCGCATGGCTGTGTTTAGCTTCGTGTCAGTACTATCCACATGTCGGTCGAGATCTTCCAACATTCTGCAAATAACAGTTTGAGTATAAAGTGTACCGACATGCAATGAGGAACGCTGAGACTCACTCGACATGTTGGTCAATCTCCTGACCCATCAGCCCTGCTTGTTGTGCAAGATTCGTCAGGGTCCCAGATATAGAATCCATTGTCCGGTCTTGCTCTTGAATGAGCATCTACCGACATGGTTAGTAAACTTGTTTCGTATGTTGTGGGTGGACACCTACTTGTTGCTCCTCTCTCTCCCATTGGTGTTGTTCAGGTGATAGAGGGTGACTTAATGGCAGAGAAGCCTGTGAGGTGCCGGCGGGTGGTTTTTGGCCGTAGGGCGAGTCACTTCTTTCTCCTCGCTAGAGTCACGTTAGACAAGTGCAGGGAGCCTTGATGATAGAGAGCTACCGGATTTCCCTCTAACTCAGCCCTCATAGCCTATCCTTGCATGGCAAGATTCAGATGAGGAGTTCTCTGCAATCGACATAGGCAGACCTCTATCTCCTTACGGACTCGGTCAACATACTTGCGGCGTTCAGCGACTTCTGCATCACCGAGGTTGAAGAAACGCGGACCAGTCGACTCCACTACCCTTGAGTACTTCGTGTGAGTAAATCCATCAGTGCACTGATGGTTTGGGCGCATACCTCACGCTCTCCTCGAGGGCTTCCAAATCTGCCTCGAGCGCAGCCAGTGTCGCTTTGAGCTGGGTAAAACCATAACTGGACTTGTCATTTCCGGGAAGCTTCAGCTGGACCATACCTCGTTTTGCGCCCAGACGAGCTCTTCACTTCCTTCCTGCGCCATGTTCTGTATCCGAAAGTAGGAAGCGCGCAAGGTCACGGCCGTTTGCAAGGTTGACTGAACATCCTGCTGTACAGCGTGATATGGATCTGTAGACATGCTTGGCCTTGTTCAACTGGGTGTTTTGGTCGTCAACGCGCTACTCCGATGCTGTGCCTCGGCTTATACCCAAATTTGGAGGGCCCAAGCCCCTGTCGTGGTAAATCACCGGCGGCGCAGGGCTAAAGCGCTTGGACCCAAGCTCGATCTCAGCACTCGGGCTGAAAGCCTCGAGCTTGGATGGGACACAGGGGGGCCGCCACCAGATCCAACAGGCCCCGGTCTCAAGATTTCAGGTCCCGGGTTCGGGCCCATATACAAAAAATTAAAGCCCAGGCTGCACCGGAATCTGGTGGGGCCTTCATAATCGTCTTTTCGGAAACAAAACAGACGGAGAAGAAGTATGCCCAAATCTACATCGCCCTTACGCCGACGTCATCTTTGACCTCATAGAACCTTCCGACGCCTCCTATGCGCAACGGAAGCTGTCTTATAAATGCATAAAACATTCGAGGCATTTTGCACATTATATTCAACCTCATCCTTCATTTTACAATGACTCCCATCAATATCCCACAGACGCAAGTAGCTGCTGTTGTCCCTACAGTGGGAGCAAAGCTAGAAATCCGCAAAGACGTTCCCGTGAAGCAACCTTCACAACTTGCTCCCGGGGAGTGCCTCGTAAAGATCATCAGCACAGGTGTCTGCCACACAGACCTGCACGCAAGCCGCGGTGACTGGCCGGTTACTGCTGTGACACCCCTCATAGGTGGCCACGAAGGAGTCGGCACCATCGTTGCGATTGGCGCCCATACTGAGAACTCTCCAGTACAAGTCGGTCAGCGAGTAGGAGTCAAATGGTTGGCCAATTCGTGCCTTAATTGCGAGCAATGTCGTACAGGACTCGAGCAATGTGGAGTTGACAGTGTACTCGTGAAGTGCAGGAGAACTTACTTGGAAATTTCGCAGGTTGTTCTCAGGCGAAATTCAGCGGTTTGACCGTCGACGGAACTTTCGCCCAATATGTGGTATGTACTGTGCGTTTACTTAGAAACGCCAAAGATGGAGTCTTGAAAACCTCAGGTATCTTGGGTTCAACATGTCACTCCCATTCCCGAGTCTCTTGACAGCCGGGCCGCTGCGTCTATCCTCTGCGCTGTATGTGGGTGGTTATACTTGGGATAATGTTGTTAATCAAGAATGTAGGGTTTGACGGTGTATCGAGCCCTGAAGTACAGTGGCGCCCGGATTGGCAACTGGGTTGTCCTCCCGGGGGCAGGTGGGGGACTAGGCCATCTCGGTAAGCTCAGACCCCCTTCATGGGTCACATCGGTGACACGTCTGACATGCGTCCCAGCGGTGCAGTATGCAGTTACCATGGGTATGCGAGTAGTTGCGATTGGTATGGGAGCCCCTCGGCATTGTTATCGTCGGTTTTGGCCTTACAAAGTTTCAACCAGACACTGGTGCTGAAAAGAAGGACTTGTGCCTGGCGCTTGGGGCCGAAAAGTGGATTGACTTCAAAGAGACACAAGATATCGTAGGAGCTATAAAAGAGGCTTGTGATGGACAAGGGGCGCATTGTGCCGTCGTGACAACTGCTACGAGCGCTGGCTATGCACAAGCTATTGACTATCTGCGACCTGGAGGTTCGCTGATGGCTGTGGGACTTCCTGGGTCCGCGAAATTGGAAAGTTCCATCTTCTGGACGGTATTGAAGGTAGGTCATCCTGCAGATTCGAGTAGGAACGATCACTTCTTCCAAACCACAGAGCATCTCGATACTAGGCTCGTATGTCGGGAACCGACAGGACGCGGTTGAAGCGCTCGAAATCGCTGCAACAGGTAAAGTTGTGGTAAGGTACGAGTTGAAAAGCCTTTCGCAACTGCAGGAGTAAGATGTCCTTTTCCCTCTGGCTGTACTTGGTATCTAATTACCGCATCCGCAGAGTCTACGACGGTTTAGCAGAGGGAAAAATCGCCGGAAGAATCGTTCTCGATGTGTCCCAGTGAATGCAAAGTATGAGCGGGGAGTCTTGGACTGTTTCCAAATGCTGTATGTTCGAGGTCACAGCCATGAGTCGTGTTTGAAAGTGTGTTTCCGCAGTAGTTTACCGTCACGCAGGCTATAATTCCACCTTCTTATGATTTGTCAGGCTCAAGTTTCTCTGTACATTTTGCGAACGTTGAGCCACTCGGATGATAAATGGAATAACCGTAATCCTGTTGGAATGCAACCCCACGGTATTAAGGTTGTTGAGGATGCGCCAGCGGGCATCCACCAAGAGATTCGAAGTTGAGCCGTCCTCACGACATTTAAGTGATCACACCCATCCAACGCCCTCGAATATTTATGGATCGTATGATGCCTGATAAGGAGATTTTCTATTCATGGGGAACACCAGAGCATTAATCTTCCACACGGACAACAACCCATGTTCTGGTTAACAGGTTGAATATACTCCCAAAAATGAGCGTGATCAACGTGCAGCTGAAGATGATGACATTATAGGGCATGCTGAAGTCGGGCGTTGGTAGGTCGATCAGCAACGTGGGGGTGTACATTCTGCCTTGGATGCCTGAACTTGTGTTTTGCGTGCCGCATATGCTCGTAGCAGGTTCACAAACCGGGAAGAGAATAGCTGGTGGCAAGTCCCATCCTCTCATCGCATCTGGAGGGTGTTCGGTATACTTCAAGAATGCTCTGCTGATCTCCATGGAAAGATGAAGAGTGCTTGCAGCAGGGATGGTCAGTATCGCTTGGAGCGTTGATGGACTTTTTTGTCCATTTGCGAGCGCGTGGTGTGGGTGGTATAACACATTCGAGATGAGTTCGTCTGCGAAAGAAGCAATGAGCGGAGTCCCTCAGCAACACGCAGCACGACATACTCCGCTCTACACCATCCACTTTAATCTTCATGGTGTGCATCCAAAGAGTTACCAGAGCAGGGAGATTCTCAAAGTACCCAATGACGATGTCGTGATCCCCATTGTTGGTGAGTGCGACAAATAGATGTCCGTGGATCTGAGAAGACCCATGAAGTGTGCGCTGGATCGAAAGTGGCGTAAGGCGACTCTGATGAACGTGTGCTGTTGACGTTTAACATATTGCTTCGGGTGAAATATCAGCGTGCGTACGATATTGGAACGTATGTTCATGTGGCCATGACATAGACACATCGAGTGGAGCTTCTAAAACAAAAGACGCTATAAGTCATTATAATGGAAAGCGAGAATATATCCTTCGTACGAGTCATCAGATTGTACATAGCCATGACCTTATCATCCACTACGGACGCCGGCGATAGTGTATACGACTGGCTGTCGCGTAGTTGTACGCGAACCACGCTCGAGGTTGCCACCGAACACGAGTCATGGATGATGCGATCGAAAAGGAGCCTGAAGGACCAATCTGATCCGACTTAATAAATCGACTGATGTCATGAATTCCACGACACGAACCTCGTCGCCTACCCCCGCTTAGTCTGACAGGGTCAAATACGGCTTGTACGCCGAGTTTCAGCTCCGTACCCCTCTCCGTCGACCGCAAGTGGACACTGAGCCCGTGCCAGTCTGCATCAAAAATCCGCTGAGGATTAAGGAGCGCAGCTAGCCCTGCGCGGGATTTACACGGCAAGAGCTTCACAAATGGTGTCAGATTCTCCGTGCAAACGTTCTCGGAAGGTAGGCTAGCATATCGCAGGGCGTGTGGGATTGATGGTGAGAAAGAGATAGGGAAAACGGTGGATGGTGAGGATGTACGCCGCGTGTCAAGGGAACCCAGGGAAGCGCAGAAAAGCCCCGCAAGGGCGTTTCTGAGGCCCGTCCAGCGTTCGTCTACTCTACGTACCACTTCAAGAGGTGCAACGACACGGAACACGACGCTTAACTTACGTTGCTGATGGACCATCGATCATCCAGGCCCAGAGCTCTGCGCCAGTCCCTACGCTTGGGTCATCGGGATAGCCCCAATGGTCATAATTCCATTTTCCGGAGTTCAAAGTCAAATGAAGTTCGGTAATCGAGTACTCCTTGAGAATTTGTCCGAGGGTAAGCGGGAACAACGTGTAATGTTGGCCTGTTCGAATAGTAGTGGTGTGAGCACTGAGCGGGGGTAGACAGCACTGTCATATACCAAAGCTCTCTGAATCTTGTGGTACATTCCCCAAAAGGTCTGTCGTAAATGTGAAGGTGGTAGCCACTCTGCCATCCAACAATGGTCGAATGAAAAGGTCCTCGTTATAACGTTCTGCGGATATCGCAGAAGGCACATAATTGGTGTTGGAGGTCACCGAAGATGCTGAGAGGCACAATGCGAAGAAAGTCCTTCTCCAGCGCATGCCGCTGTTTGTAACTTGAAGATGGAACGAGGACGGCACTCCACCAAGTACTGTCGACTGCAAACGTTGTGTAATAAGAGTCGCGGTTGATTTGGTTGGCTTGACCAAATGATGTACAGTGCTTCGTACAATCACAAGGTTGATGTAGTACTTCTTTATATATAGCCTTCTCTTAGCTTGTCCTCGTTTCCCGACATGCAACCATGTCCACCAACCGTGGTGATATCTTCAACGTGAACCCGTACGAGGCTCACGCAAGTCTTTCAACCCTTGAATCAGAAGTACTATGGGAGTATGCGAAGTTGGCCCAACATTTAAGGCTCGTATGTAACGATCTTTTGGAACGGAGCCGCGCATCAACGTTTCTGACGCGAGCTGCAGTTAACAGCAAAGACCAAAGAACTAAGCGAACAGCCGGATCAGAATTTAGTCGCTCGCTTGAGAGTTCTGGAAAGGAAGATGGGCCTTGTGTCGATTCTGGTTCGCTGCCTTTTCTCTCGCTCACCTGAAACATGATCTGACCCGTTTGTCACAGTTCAAGGCTTCTGTCTGGGGCGTTATTAACGAGCAGCCGGCCATCGACATATCCGAACAGTATGCAGACGAAACCATGTAGTGCTGTTGGCTCGGGAGTCTGTTGGTGCGCGATGCTCCGTAATGCATTCAGCAGTTTGGGTCAGCACGGTTCATACATCTGTCATTTGAAGGCTGATTACGGGTCCAAATTATTTCAGAGTATGCTCAAGAAGACGACTAATGTAGGACAAGCCGTCGAGTATGGATTGATTTCCTCTGCCCGGAACACTCCACGAAATGGAACAGCGCTATCGTGTATCTGACAGCCCATGATACTGCCTGATACTTGGGTCGTAGCATATCGACGACGTGAGAACCAGTTGTTGATAACCAGCAACCCTGCTCAGGGTTCAAAGGAACTGTGCAAAAGAGACTGGCAGTGCTGCACGCGCATGTGGTGTATCGCACTCATCCATCTGGCCCGAACCACCTATGACGGCAATCCGCAGTGCTACTCGTTTTCGAAACGGGGTAGGTCTTGCAGGCCACGGGGCTATCCGTTCAACCTTTTTAGCTCAGGCAGCGTGTTGGGGTCATTTCTCAGATCTCAGCTATGGTATTTAACATTATGTGAATTCAGCGGTCGTGTCGCCGAATTTAGCATGATATGCGGGGACCCTGGCGTGTTCTGGAGCGTGGCTTTTTGCCACGGCCTACTTTAGCCGGCTTGTCAGTTGGTTGAGAACACCTCGGAGACAGTCATACTCCCAAATCTCTGCGCGGTTTTCTGCATTTTTAGCAGCCTGGCAGGTATACGGATCTTAAAGGACGAGGAATTTGCTTGAATTTCACCTAAGGTCAACTGCCACCCTTTTACAAAGGAACCAAACTGTATTGTATTACTGTGACACGCAACGTGGACGTGGTAAACACGGCATACCAAACTCTACGCCTAGACGCTTGAGGCGACGATGTGTGGTTCTAGACGTAAGAGAAAGAGCGCCAAGTGCGGGGTTGGTCCAGCCTGGTAAGGGATCAGTGGCAACGAGGCGTACGTGCGTTAATGTACATAAACCAAGAGATCTCCGCACCAGGCTTATGAAGATGAGAGCGGTGAGCAACTGAGTTCTGGCTCTAGGGTGTGAACTGACGCGCCATTCGAGTCAGTGCCTTTAACAAGTTGGGCCGAATCGGATCCTGCATTCTGGGGTGGAACTTACATATTAGTACGCTACTACGCACACATCTAATCTTGAGCATTTTGATTGTGAAATCATCAGGTCCGCGACATGCACGCGACTGGGTCGTGTTTTCTATGGCCATTCCAGTGCAGATCTGGATGGGTCCATCAGTAAGTAAACCTCATGTCTCCGAGTATCACAGAAATCCTGGCAAGTACTAGCCCGGTTGACTCGCCGTAATGTTTCGTTCGCGTCATGCAGTGATCCGGTCATGCAGCGGAGATCACTCCGGCCGAGTGGGTGCAAGAGTTTCGTAGTGTGGTGGGGCCTTCCGCCTCGCATCCTTGTCACAATTCCCTCCCTTTATTAGTTACTCTGACGGGACATGCCATCGCATCTATCGTTGCTGCTCGAATCTCCTGGTTCATTTGTGAACCTCCCCGACTAAGAGGAAGAATATGTTATTCCACCGTGAGCAACATTCCTGTTGTTGCTCATTGACGTGGACTCTTAGGCTCGCTACTCAATCAGATTCAGGGACCCAGTACAACCATAGCCCCGAAAGACTACCTCGCCTACAGGATCAGCACGCACACGACTATCCATACGAAAAAGTCAGAAATAGACAAAGGCGAAACTTAGCCTATCTCCTAAATGCTCTCAACGAGCTCAATCAATCGGAATTCCGCATGCAAGGTCTGGATGTTTTCGTTGCCGGATGACCAGATCTGTAACGAGACCACCCAGATTTCAACGAAAATATCAACTTGGAGGATGATAGGGCTGCTCGTGAGTTGTCCCTGTCTGCTTTCATGCAAATGTCTTAAATGTGTCCATAAAAAGCCACTCTAGATGAGCAGATTCAAAGCAAAGGCGCTGAATCATTTAACAGATTCCAGAGGTGAGGGCTCACTTCTGGTCTTTTGACCTTTCATTTGCCTCTGTGAATACTCGTGCTTACTTATCTCAGACGGATCAACAATCTCGATCAAGAGGTTGGTTTAGTTGTCTTGTTTCTTTCACGTGTGGCTAATATGGTCTTCTCCCATACCTTTCTGTACCGTTTCGTTCCTTCTCGCAGCTCCGTAACTTTGCCAATGCTGCTCGTCAACTCGGTTCCTCCGTCGGTATCCTTTCTACCGCTTTTCGCCTCCGTGAATGTCTTGCCAATATACTATTCCTCTTTCGAGAAAACGCTGCAGATCTTTTTCCAAGAAAGATTCAAAGGCAGCCGAAGGAAACGCTCGTAAATCCGAATGTAATGGAGAAGAGAAGAAAGCGGAGAAAGGGGAGAAAATGGACTGCTTTCGAGGGAGGCGAACACGAGCGTCCTGGCGTTGCCTGGACGTCCGCGACACCATCCGTGCGCCACGATAAAATTTCTGCTCGTCCGTTTTTGGATTCTACCCTCGATGCCCAGTTTTTCCCGGAGCACCTGGAAGTCTTCGCAACTGACGTGATTGCCTTCCTCAACCGTCTAAACGAATTTCCTGAGTTTACGGACGAAGCCGTGAGCACATCCATCAAAGCTTTCGAAGCAGACTTGAAGGTGACATATCGGAGCTAAGTTCATGGAACAGTGGCTAACATATCGATACCAAGTACTGGGCCGGTTGTCTCCGAACATACCGAGGTAAGTGAGAAAACATCGCGCAGTCGCCCTGTTGCTCAGCTTCACAGGCCAGTTCAAGTATCCCGCCGTCCAACGATATATCCATGATCTAGCTTCTGAAATGGGAGGTCATATAGATAGGATTACGAACACGCTCCGCATGTTCATCGAAGTTGGTGAGTTGTTTCTGGTCTCTCTATCGCCGTAACAGTCCTAATGTGCATTGGACTCATCCTGGAACATACTGTGAAGGCGTCCCTACCATTCGTTGTGCTCAACAGCACGCGGCGTCTAATCTTTTGACCCTCTCCACTGTTGCGACCTTCTTCAGTGGTGTCACTGCTACTACTCTCCAAAATTCCTATCATTCCACCTCGACGGTACTAGGAAGGGCCGTGAACGCGTTTTGGTTTTCGAGCCTCGTGTTCAGCATTGCAGTGGCTGTTAACAGCCTTGTAGGTCTGAGTTGGAGGATGGCGATGTAGTAAGGCCGATTGCCCTTGCTCCGAAGCCGTGGCTGATGGACCAATCACAGTCGTTCGCCGGGTCATCGTGTGCCATGGTGGGTCCTCATATGGATTCATCGTTCGCCATTGGTCTTTCTTGTCATGTCTGTCGCGTGCTTCTCGGTTGGGCTGGTGCTGTTCACGTACGCAACTGGTCAGGTAAGTTGATTTGTTCTCCGTACACCCATCATCTTCCTCCATCTACTTGACCGCCAGGGAAAAATCACATCCATAATAACGACAGTTTTTACTGCGTTCACATCATTTGGGCTAGCTGCTGTTTCCGCATGGTTTGCGAGCGAAAGATGGACATTTTTAAAGTACAGAGGACAAAAGTGGCTCGCCGATGTTCTGGGAGAGGCCTGGGAAGACGCAGTGGAATTCTGGGCGGGAGTAATCGAAGCACCACCTTTCCTATGGATGGCCAGCTTGTTTTCTTACCTTTGGAGGGGAGTTACTCGAACACGCAACATCGTCAAAGCCACTAAGGAATGGGTCCGGCGAGGTTGTCAGTGGGTGGGAGCAGCGGTTATCAGCATCCACAGCAGGCTAGTGGGGAAAAGTATTGACTGGACCGCAGCAGAATGTAGGACGGACTTGGAGGTCCAACGAACTGGCCACAACCACGGAACCCCGAGCCTCCCGGTTTCGATCCCCACGTTCGGCATGGTTGCGGAAACAAGTGATTCTGGTACTTCTGCGCCGTCCAGTTCGGCACCACTGCTGCCACAGTCCGGACCTCCAAGCTCTGCAAAGGTCAATCGCATTGACATGCGAAATTCATTCGATGCTGCCGACGCCATCCCGTCAACTGTTTCCTCTCATGGACACGCTTCGTCCAATATCGGTATGCATCTGTTGCACAACTCCAGCGGAATACCGCCAAATACCCCCATTACACCCCGTGAACGTTTCGTGCAGGCGGTTCGCTACGTTATAATGCTCCAAAGATCTCCGTTTTTACCAAGACGGGAGCGCACAGTTTCCTTGGACCCACTCGCATCCACAGCCTTGACGGAAGCATTGTCATCCTTGGCTTGTGCAGAGAGCGCATCAACTGAGGTAAATGCCGCATTCAATGCCAAGACAAGTAGACAAGGCTCGGAATGTGGTATTAGCGAGATCAGAGGCTCTCGCCCTTCCGATTTGATCCCGAAGCTCAAAGCTCTTCAGATGACAGAAGACCTGTTGGTCCACTCAGGCCTCGTTCGTTGCCTTCAGTTTTCGCCCAACGGGAAATTCTTGGCCACCACCAGTTGGGATCGGACGTCGGCCATATTTAGAGTTTGCGTGCGAGATTCTCCATGATCCCATTGGTTTAGTTGCTGACTCTCTGCCATAGCCGCAGTTTGAGAGTCATCGAGTACTTGCCCATGTGCAAGGTTTTGTCAGCCAAGTTGCTTGGTAAATCTACTGCGCTCCGCCCGAGATCTTTTGATTTTTGCTAATCATTCATTCTAACACGATCAGGTCACCTTCTGGCGATCTTCTGTTAACGAAACTTAACCGAGTTGTTAAAGTGTGGACCGAGGTGATTTTCTGAGCGATTCAACTAGCAGCGCGTCGTTAACTAATTGCGCAGGAAGGAGTTTTTCGTAGATCAATCAATAGGAAAGCCTCAATACAAGCTGTCACATGGTTGCCCAGCGGTGACGGTAAGCTCAAATATCGTCGTTGCGTGCGCTTACTTTATCTTGCACACAGCATTTATGACTATAGAAGGTAGTAAGATTGTTAAACTGGTAGGTGGTGAATGTCGTTTCATACTCGCTCTTCTGAGCGCTCTTTTTTTTAGGACCTCAATGGAAAAGTGAATTTCCGTCTGGTAGTTTCCCTCTAGAGCTGACGGGGTTTTGACTAGGTGTTGGACAAATACTCTTTCAACCGTGTTCTGATTCATGACTTTGCTGTCACACCCGATTCCCGCCGCCTTTTGTGTGTTGGACCAATCCTGTCGTCACCCGAAGGACTGCAGCCAAGCAAATCGAGGGTAGAGAAACAACTACTAGGTTAGTTACAATTTATTTTCGATGTCAAATTGAAGTCGAACATCACCTACAGTCTACAACATGCAAACGAAACAAGTTGAAAAGTGCGTGTAGGATTGAGTTGTTTAGACCGCTTTGAATCCAAACCTATTTTGGCAGTCAAACCCCTGTGTTACATGACGTGAAGGACATCGCGTTGTCCCGGGACGGACGGTTTGTGTTGGTTTCGTACGAAAAGGTCCGTCGCCGCTATCTTGCTGTAACTGTCCAGCTGCATCCTGCTTACGTCCGCGGGGTTTTGTGACAGGCGCCTCCACAACTATGGACACTAGAAATGGTCAAGGATCGAACTGACAATATGACCACGATCGCACGCCTAGTGCTTCGGCACGCATACGTACCAAAGACGCCGGTTGATTTCGCAGGCCATGGCTATTTTGGGGGGAAGGACGATCAACTCGTGCTCTGTGCTGGTAAAGGTATGGGCGTATCTATCTATCCTCCGTTACCCATTTCACTTACCCGTTGCACAGCCGGGGATATCTACATATGGGACAGGGACTCCGCAATCCTGCTTCATAATATCCATGCCCAAGCACTCGGCGGCGACCTCACTTGTCTCGCTTGGAATCAGGCGGTCGAGAACGTCTTTATGTTCGCCACCGGCAGTCACGATGGTGCAGTGCGTGTGTGGTCCACGCCACCCGAACGTAGTCATACGCATACCGCGGTGTCCACACCACCCGTCTTGACAAGGGCTCCGTCACTGTTGAAATTCGACTCTGGCCCCGAACAGCAGGGAGAGGGGACCTCAAGCAATGGCGGAATGGGTAGCATCACGACTCGACCATTCTGTGTGAGCCCGGAACCTCAAGCTTAAGGATGATATAGCAACTCCCCTTGCTCTGTGAATGGCAGGCTAGCTATGTGCTGGTAAAGGAGCTCCGGATGAGACGGTGGGGTGACATGAGTAAGAAGAACTGGCAGCCACTAGCAATGGTACACGACATCTTCTGCAGTGATGTAAAATTCGGGCTCGGAACTCTATGTATGCAATTACAGTAAACACAACTAGTTACGCAAGAGGCCCCAGGGTTAGGGTCCATGAGAGCCTGCTGGCACCTAACGTCACTTTGATCTACTTTGCGATACCATAGCTCCTCCAACTGAAATTGGGTGAATGAGATTTCCCCTTTCACAAGCGAAGCCACCAGAACACCCCAGATTCTAACCATCGATTAATTTGCCCGAGAACCTGGTATCGTCCGCGAGGCGAATCACAATGAGAATGAATAAATACCAGAAACCCGTTGCAACTACGAAACGTCAAAGCCCACTATGAACCTTCTCACTAGCTTCTTCGCCGTCTCGTTTGTCTCGTTCCTCGTTGCATACGCTGTACACTCCACGGTGCGCCGCAAAAGAGTCTACAGGAGCTCTTCCGGGATCAAAAGACTCTTGAAACCCGCAGATGCTTCCTTGGTTGACCTTCTGCACCAACGTGCTATTCCAAACCAGCGTCTCGTTCGTGCGTTCGGGATCACAAATACCTTCGTCAGCGGTGACGCCAAAGTACACCGTGACTTCCTTAACAAAGCAAAGGTTATCATCTCTGAACTTTCGACCAAAGGGGAAGGTTGGAGAATGCTTGGACAAACCGTAGATGGTGCTATTGCCCGACTGCTCCCTGTGGACAAAGTTCACTATGCAACGTTCATCCAATGCCTTACCCTCAGAATAATCCTTGTAGCTCTCTTCAAGGCTGACCCGGAATCCCTCCATGCGAAAGACTTGTACCTCGTAACCGACATGATTAACCGGCGCTGGGCATACTCCAAGGACGCTGATCGCACTGCGTTGGACCGGGACAACTCGCTGAGCGAGGCAAACGCGTGTCTTGATAGATGGGTCCGTGACCGTGACGGTTACCCCAATCCATTGGATCTCATCATCCCCACATACGAAACAATGTGGCGTGTTGTCGCCGTCACGGTAGCCCATGTTTGCTGCCATGACGGCGACAATCTGCTTGACATTGTTTTTAGATTTGCGGACCACCCCACGGAGGAACAGTTCCAATTCTTCAGGGAGGAGAGTATGGAACCTAGCATGAAAATGATCATCATGGAAACTCTTCGTCTCCACCCTCCCACTAAACGCATTTCTCGAGCTGGAGCGACTCTGGGATGGAAAAGATTCTTTAGGCCGACGTTGGAAGTAGCTGACATACAGGCTGTCCACCAATCGCCCCAGTATGGGCACAACCCGGCCAAATTCGACCCCATGAGATTTCACCCGTCACGAGGGTTGGGAGAACCCGAGCTATTCCCGTTCGGGTATGGGAGGCTGAGTTGCCCTGCAGCATTGTGGGCACCCGTCGGTGCGGCACTGATCGTAGCCAAAGTTGCGCAGCAATTGAAGGGGGGAAAGTATGGGTTGATCGCGGGCCCTCGTATTGGCGATCGGGAAGGGTGGGAACGGTGGGAAGTGATCAACGGTTCATATTGTGAAAGCGTAGCGCCCATTTAGACCATTGCTGCTACTCCAGTCCTTTATTTCGCCAGCTGTACTGTCTTAGCATCAGTGATGCTGAGTATGTATTGATAGTGCTGTACTTACTACGTCTTGGCTTTGCTCTTGCTTGGTTTTGTTACCGCTTTGTATTGCATCGTGTAATAATTTGTAGTTCTATTTCAATATTGCTTGGCGGAGATGCGGGTGAAGCTGCTACCTCAAGTACCTCCCATGGAGGGCGGCGGGCCATGCAAGAGGGCCAGCGAAAGAAGGAAGTCGACTTTCCCATAGAGAAACGGATCAACGGAGCTCGAGATGTCAGAGGACTCGCAGGATCTCGATGGCTTGGGCTACTAACGGTCAAGTATTGATGGGGCAGCCTTGCAGAGGGAACGGGCATTTATGTATTGGTGAGATGCTCTGGGAATTTGACCAAAATTCTCTTCTAAACCAGTTGTGCATCCTACTTGCGTCACCGGCCTTGCTTTGGTTCATGGCCGCAATGCGGGGAACATAAATCTTCATGACCGCGCTGTCCGAATCCGTGTGCGACCTAGTTCTACTGGCCCGAATGGGCATGACCATGTCATTAACGGAGCGCCTTGGTGCCAGTGGGAAAATTGTTTCGTATGCATAAGTGAGGCCTTGAGGCTTGGTGCATGCATCTTGGGTGCTGTCGTGCAGAGTGCCTCCTGACGCCTGTCTGACGGCCCACACCGACTCGACCGATTGCGGAACCGCAGGGTCGTGGGCAACGGTGACCTTTTGAACTTCTACAGTTGGCACGTCCAACGGTATGCCGTGCGACCGTCTTGCCGTCTTCACATTCCAGAACATGAGGAGTACGTGTTCTTCCTCTTCGTTTCTGTGGCGTTATCAATCCAATACAGCCTGGCGTACTTTGGCCCTTGAACCTATGGCTGATGGCATCATTTGGAAATATGGCAAAGGTGTTACGCGTCTCTCCGCTCGTTCCTTCTGGAACCTGATAGCATTGTTTTTGTTGCCACAGGGGAGCATGCGAGTGTAATTCTGTCTCTTCTACGTTCTGTGTTTAACGGGTCAACATAATACTCGAGGATCTTTATGTCGACGAGTTTGCATTCCGACAACAGCATCGCGCGGATCGAGGAGAATACAGAGAGAGAAGGCATGATATGTTGGTCTGGGGGATATGGTCCTCACGGGTTAGATTTGACACGGTCGCCCAGCAGTGTTAGCTGGCTCTCAATTCACGTGCAGATATTTGAGTCCTCTTCGCAAACGACTTCGGCGATGAGGACGAAAGGGATGGTGACTTTCACTAGTTAATATCGGGGAAGGCTGTCAATACCCCAAATTCCCGCGTCGCAGTTAGTCTCGTCATCGTCCACCGGAGCCTGGCTGATGTACACAAAACTAAAAGCCCACGCTCACTGTCTTGAGTCACGTATTCATGCCTCCGTAGAACCGTGCAAAAGTAACATGACCTTGTTTTGGGACATTTCACTTGCGCCGCATGCTCACGCGGAGCCGCCGTTTGTTGTGAATGTCAGACTCCGCCCGTGTTCAGCTCGCAATTGTGTTGTGACGACCGATGTTATGCCCGGTTCAACCTCGCTGCCCCTCGTGAGTATCTTTCTGTACGACCCACGCTCGGTTGGCCGCGAGACATACGCGAAAGGAAAGGGAAGGCGAACCAAACTACCAGCGTACATAGAAGACGACAGACTTTGGTGGATAAATGCCAACTCACTCCTGAAGCATCGGTTCAAGTCCACCGCTCTTCGGCACGGAATGATATATCGGCTTGATCGTTTCTGTATGAGGGCAGGCAATCCTCGTCGTGGGTAAGTGCACAGTCGAAGACGTGCGCCGATGGCTAGTCGAGGCTTTCCAATGGTCCATCAGGGAAAATAAATTACAAAAGGGCCTAACATCTCCCAATTCTTCTCTGCGTCCTGGGCTGCCGGGAGAGCCGGTATGTGTGTTGTCGACGAAGTACTTTCCTGTGCACGATGTTCGCTCGACCACAGTCCCCTATTTAGTGCGAAATCAGACTTCTTGTTATCTCCAGTCAGGGAAAATCAGACTACTCGAAAGAGGAGACTTCTAGACGAAAGCACGGAGCCCCCTGTCTTCGCCCTGGCGGTGGATGCCTGAGAAAGACTGGTGCCGATCTAAAACCTCGTTCAATGACAATATATTGCCATTGTAGCAATTATCCCCGGCTGCCGATGGCAAGAAAGTTGAGCTCATGAATTGAACTGGACAAGCTACTATTAGATACTGTCGGCTCCAGAGTCGAAGTGAATGCGCTTCCTGTACAACAATGAGGAATTCTATGGTGTCCGGGGGCGTGTCTGTTTTGTGCACGATTTTGCCATTGAATTCCGATGAAAGTACTTAGCGACAACGGCAATAACACTCATAGTCTCATGGTAGCCTGGAAGGGCAATTTTGCAGATGGCTTTTTCAGGATACATCTTGCTTCACTACGAATTACCAGCCTACGCCTTAGCATTTCGACGACTCGCAAAGTAGTGCGACCATTCCTCCTATGTTAAAAATAACGCCATGGAGACATACGTTTAACCGCCATCTCTCGGCAATCTACTTCGAACCGCTCAGGGGCAAAAAGTAACCGTATACACTGCACTCTTGCTCGCAGCGCATGTAAACAAGGCAGTGCTATCATCAAAAGCGTAACAATATGCATTTGGACAGTTCGACTCTGCAAAGGAGTCAGTTCATTTAGAGAATGTAAATAATAATAATAAATAGCCACTACGCACTGAAATAGCTGTAATAGGCTACGCCAGAAGAGGGACAGGTTTGAGGAGTGTCGTACTGTCCCGAACAGCAGTTGGGCGAGTTGGCTGTGTGATGGGTATAGATTCGATTGATTTAGACGATGCAGCGGACGGAGGCGTTCCAGTATCACTTACAAGGGTTCCCATCAAGGTTCGCCTCACAAGCGCTTTTACAGCCAACAGGGAAACCTGTCGAATCGAACGGGCCTATCAGAGCCGCAGGACCTACATATATAACGTTTCAGCCCCCGCATTTGCAAAAGCATCGGCGCATATACGAACAGTCTGGTCCGAGATCAACCGGGCAGTCTGCGACCGGACAGCCGACGTTGTTGGTGATGCTCACTGGCAGATTATGGCCATCAACAAGGGATACTGAACGAGAGATGATAGTTGAAATTCGTTCATCGGATCATGCATGATGTAAGGAAATACCGACCATCGTAGTAGTCCAAGCCGCCGTTTTGGTCAAGGCTAAACTCTGCGAGGGTGGCGGGCGGTACCCCCTAGTGGGTTAACGTAAGAAAGGGTTCGTCATGGAAAAGATGCGCAGGGCTCCTCACTGTACCGGTGTTCGGGTCACATTCTAAGCCACCGTTACACCCACCGTCAAGGCACGAGTTCGGACCCGGGTTAGTGCTAAAGTCGCAGTCGCGCCGCCCCTGGTAAGTGAGTCAGCCTACAATCATCAACTGAGGGGAGTTATGCGCGAACCCAAATCCTGCCTGCTGTCCAGTCATCAGGGACCTACAAAAGATGGTCAAGGAATGGAGGAAAGCGGCGGTGAGGTTGTATTCACAGAAAAGGTCACAGATGTGTACGGGGCAGCCTCCCATCTAACGGACCGCACGTGTCAGACATATAGTAAGTTAAAAGTTGCGAAAGAAAATTACGTACCCTGTCGAATAGGATGGACGGGTTCCAGTGCCCGTAAACATCTATTTCAAGCGATAAGTAGCAAACACGTGCATGGTATGACAGCAGCGTACTGCAGGCCTGTATGCGAGCTGTCAATGACGGTCGCAAAGGGTCTCGGGGTGCAACTCACCACATATTGAAGGGACAATGATTATACACCGTAACAGTACGCGCCAGTGCGGTAGGCACGAGAGTGAGAAATGCTGCTAAAATCGATGACAACATATTCGAGCGTATGAAGAACGGGGTTCGACTTGATATCGAATTCTAGAGGACGGCCTTACAACGTCCCTCTTTTATATTGTCTAGGGGGATCGCGAGCGCCAGAAAAGTGTACTTCTGATGCGGGGCTGCCACTCCGTGCCCTAGCAATGCGTGTCACTTGGACATGGGATTGATTGGACACGTCAACAGGGGGCTGCGTGGGGTAATGCTATACAGATACTTGGTGGTGTTGACAGACGTACCGCGTGATTTCTTCAGCCTGGGGAACAAGATAGCTCGCCGGTGGAATACCGCGGACGCCCCCCCCATGCGGTGGCATGGGGAACAAAAAGGAAAGTCTCGCTAGGACATTCCTGCAATGGTCATCCGGTGCCTGTGTACGGGTGGCTCCTTGTGGAGCGGTAACGAGATACATCCCGAAACTCGGGATTCCATCAACTTGGGCCTCGCCGGAGTTGAAATGCTGAGGGCTTCGGACTGCTTCAGTGCTCCACGATTAGACCCTGGATGAGAGGTCAGTGGAAGACAGGAAAATAAGAACTGCCGATAACTTTGAAGTTCGCGGGACATGTAAAATCATCAGATTGACTGAACATACATGATACTTGACTGATGTGTGTTGAAGTACTCTTCGGTATGGGCGCCCGAACTGATGGTCATTTCTACCTTCGATCCTGATGTTGAGCGAAAGCCTTCGCACCTACCAAATAAGGAGGACCCCAGATCCGAAAGTTGGCTGGCAGGACCCACGACCACCGCTAGACCATGGCCAACACTCAAGATGCCGTCTGTTTCGTCGTCCAAGGCAGCTGTTTTTGCGGCCAAGTGGCGTTCGGGGCAGTTTCTCATCCGGTGCTTAGTGCGTACTGCCACTGTACACAGTGTCAGAAGCTTACAGGCGAGTATTCTTACCATAGAAACATTTCGAGCCAACGTTGTGTACACTTAGCATGTCCTCTCGTCCACACGATGCACTTTGTTGACACGGATTTCCGGTGGACGAGCACGGGAGACCCTCCCGAAACTGCTCTCGACACCTACGACAACCCGCTGAAGCCGCACAAGCGTCGTTACAGATGCAAGACGTGTGGTGTATGTGCTGTGTCGTACAACAAGATCACGAGACGATTTAGTGTCTATGCTGGTGCGGTGAAGAGAGATGCCGATGGAAAGATACTCAACTGGGAGAAAATCAAGCCCACCGCCCACCAGTTTTATGGCACACGAGTGATGGACATCGAGGACGGGTTGGGCAAATGGGAGGGATACGAAGGAAATTCAACGAGGCTCTGCTGATTATTATTACGAGTATCACGATCTACTATACAATTCTGATGACCGCTCTCTAACTTGTCCGGGAGTCGAACTGCCACTCTGGCTGCATACATTCAAGGGCCTTCAGGCCCTGCTTGGACTGCGCCACTGTTAACTCTGCACGGAAGGGTATGTGGCATGGACACGTACTGTTCGTGAATTCCAATGCCTTGCAGGGATTCGTTTTAGGCAGACTCTCCTATCTGGGCTGATCCTCCAGACGCCGGCTGAGAATTCGCGAGTGTAGGTGGAGAGGGCTGGTTATTGGCCTCCGTACCCGGATTCGCCGGGGTCTGCGGTTTTGGAACGATCAGAGCTTCCCGAAAGCGTCTTGAGAGGTCCAGAATGTTCATATGCACAACAAGTGAGTTTATCCAGTACTACGGAGCGTTGACAGTAATGGGCCGGTGTGTGGTAAGTCGGGGTGAACGAAGCACGGGAGGTGGAGTCAGAAAGATTCTACGAGAAGAAAGGCGGCGTCCCACTCACTAAGAACATCGTAATGATGAACAGCGAAGTAACGTGTGGACAGCATCGTGCTGCATCGTCTTCGAACATGTTGAGGACGGTGCCGTTGAACATGGGAGTCGATGGCGAAGAGACGACGTCTCTTGAGCCATCCTTTATATAAGAAAAAGCAAAGAGAGCGAGGATCGATGCGAATCCCAAGCAGTTGTGTGACGGGAGTGCGGATCGTCGCCGTTGTGGCTGTGACGCGGAAGCATTTGCCGGTGGAGTCCCGGTTTTGTCCTCTCGACGCACAACACAACTCGTCATCTAATAGCATCCCAGATACTCGCCATGCTCTCGAAACGAATCGTCGCCGTCGCACGCCGTCGTGCTTTCTATGCCCGCACCCATTCACAGAGCACCGCCACGTCTCTCTCGAAAGCATGGTCTGTCTCCAGCCAGTCTTACTGGGATTTCTCCTGTACACATGCTAACTCACACACCCGCCAGGAACGCTGCCGGAACACAACTTGTTCGTGCTCAGTTTCACAGTTCACGTCTCCTCCAAGGTGGGTGCTATGACGTATCTACCCGTGCGAACGCTCTTTGGCAGCATGCATGTCTCACTCTGCAAACACTCTTCAGCCGAGGTCGTCAAGGTGCCTCAGATGGCAGAGTCAATATCCGAGGGTACCCTCAAGTCTTGGTCGAAAAAGGTCGGTGACGCCGTCGAGGCCGACGAAGAGGTTGCCACCATCGAGACGGATAAGGTATGTACTTGTATGGGATAGCCGCACCCCTATCCTTTGGGCCTCCCTATATACCCCGCATCGGGTGGGAAATGACTCGCGTGCAGATCGATGTCACCGTCAATGCCCCTGTATCTGGTACCATCGTCGAACTCCTTGCAAATGAGGAGGACACCGTCGTCGTCGGCCAAGACTTGCTCAAGATAGAGGCTGGTGCAGGTATGTTGTTTCTCTTGCTCGACCCAACATGTTCACTCGAGCTCTCGCTCGCAAAAGCTCCGCCGAAAACAGACGAGAGTCCGGAAGAATTACCCCCATCGTCAAAGAAGGGGGATTCTGAAGAGCCTGCTGACCAACAAGTCGACAAAAGCTCACCACCACCACCCCAACCCTCCGGAGCTGATAAACGAGGTGGCGGCATTCCTTCCGATGGACCCAAAGAAGAGAAGAAGGAACTTAAGGAAGACGCTAAAACCTCCGCTAAGAAGGAGGAAGCACCTGCCGCACCTTCAAAACCACCTGGCGGCCGCAACGAGACACGAGTAAGCTCACTCCTTTTGTTCTCCTTTCTATGTCCTCATCTCTGCCCAGGTGAAAATGAGCCGCATGCGCCTACGTATCGCTGAGCGGCTCAAGGAATCCCAGAATGCGGCTGCATCGCTCACGACCTTCAATGAAATCGACATGTCGGCCCTCATGGATATGCGCAAAAAGTACAAGGATGAAGTGCTGAAGGAGCATGACGTCAAACTTGGCTTCATGAGCGCGTTCGCCCGCGCATGTACGCTGGCTTTACGAGAGCTGCCTGCAGTCAACGCCTCCATCGAGGGCGACGAAATCGTGTACCGCGATTTCGTCGACCTTAGCGTTGCCGTCGCCACTCCTAAGGGTCTAGTCACGCCCGTTGTAAGGAATGCAGAGAGCATGGGCTTCCTGCAGATCGAGAAGGAGATTGCAGCCCTGGGTAAGAAGGTAGCTACTCTATCTGTCGAGCTTACCGCTTCTGCTGTGTTCCGGTCTCATATGCGACATCTAGGCTAAAGACGGGAAACTATCCCTTGAGGACATGACGGGAGGCACTTTCACGATGTAAGTTCGTGTCTTGGCGCCCACAACCTCACTGACTCGCGGGTCCACCAGTTCCAATGGTGGAGTGTTTGGCTCCCTATTCGGGACGCCTATCATCAATCTTCCTCAGTCTGCCGTCCTTGGCATGCATACCATCAAGGAAAGACCGGTCGTTGTCAACGGACAAATCGTCATCCGACCTATCATGATCGTCGCCCTCACCTACGACCACCGTCTATTAGATGGTCGGGACGCTGTGACTTTCCTCGGTCAGAAATCTGTCTTGATTCCTTTTTTAATATACTTTGCTGACCCTTTTTGCAGTGAAAGTGAAGGAGTATATTGAGGATCCGAGAAAGATGCTCTTAACACCCTTCTAGCCGTAGTATTTACTGTCGTGTGGTTAAGTACCATCTTGCATTAATTACCCAGTCAAACGTCGACGGACTTGTGGGATGTGGAATCGAGTGCCCCTGTCCAGGCATCGGTGTTAGCACCGGTTATGTTGACTGTCTAGTACTCACACCACTCATTCGGCACTATGACCTCACTTCCCGAGACTACGCGGGCTCTGGTCGTGAAGCAATCTCCCCCCGAAAGGAACCCGCTTTACCATGACGCTGTTATCGAAGAGCGGGCCATACCGACCCACCTGAAGGAAGGCCAGGTTGTTGTGAAGATGGGCGCCGTCGCGTTCAATCGCAGAGATGTCAGTACGATCCGACTCCAATGAGCTGGGTCGTCGATTCTGAATAAACTTCCTGGCTTTTCGGTAGCTCTGGATCCGACTAGGTCAGTACCCGGGAATAACGTTCGGGGCTACATTCGGATCGGACGGTGCAGGCAAGTGACTACGAGCACGTATCTCCCAAGTAACACCAGTTGACGAATAACTTGCGAATCGAGGCAGGGTCGTTGCATCTGCAGACCCGAACGATCCCTTGCTGCATAAACGTGTGTTCCTCACTCCGATGAGGGGTTGGGAGAGCAGCCCAGATGCCCCTGAAAAGATGTGTGTGTGTGGAACGTGTCTTGCAGTTCGTAGCTTCGACGAGTCACACTCGCAGGTCCGAGTTTGGGATCGTAGGCGGGGGAACTAAACCCCCTCTGGGTACCTTCGCCGACTACGTTGTCGTGGAAAGGGATCAGGTCATCCCAACGCTCGACCATCTCGACGACGTCCATATGGCTACTTGGCCACTTGGTGGTGTGACAGCGTGGAGGTAGATCGTACGCCTCGGACTCATACCCTCAACTTCTGACCGTATTGCGTTGTTTTGCAGGGCAGCCATTGTCAATGCACAAGTGGCCGAAGGTCAAAATGTGCTCATCACGGGTATAGGCGGCGGTGTAGCCCTTGCTGCCCTCCAGATCTGCATAGCGAAGGGTGCAAACGTCTATGTGACAAGCGGCAGTGAGGACAAGATCCAAAGGGCCATTGCCCTTGGAGCGAGAGGAGGGGTAATTTACAAGTCCAGTACGTTTCACCATCACATTTAGTAGTCAGCAGTCTTTCATTCTGCCTTTTTTTTTAATGGCCTATAGAGGACTGGCCTACCCAGCTTGCCAAACTGATCGGACAACACAGTGCCAGCGGCAACGGTGCTCCTGTTCAACTCGACTCGGTTATTGACTCTGGAGGCGGAGATATCATGGCGCAAGTGAACAGGATCCTAAAGCCCGGTGGCAGAGTGGTCGTCTACGGAATGTGAGCATGCATTGGTATTTTCACTTTTTTGAACTCATTCGATCGATCATCCAGGACCGCAAGCCCCAAGATCAGTTTCACCATGCGAGAGGTACTCAAACATCACCGTTTGATCGGTACGCCCCTTTCAGTGGATCCGTGGGAGCATTTCTGAACGATTGCTGCGCTTGCAGGGTCCACGATGGGTTCTCTCAAAGACCTCAAAGAGGCGACCGCCTTTATGGCCAAACATCAGATCGTGCCAGTCGTGTCTCATGTTTTGCGGGGCCTGGAGGCAGCTGAGGAAGGATTCTTACTCTTGCAACGTGGGGAACAGTTCGGCAAGATCGTCATTCGATTGGAGGACGAAAGCGTGCAGGGTAAGGCGAACTTGTAATTCTGTCCCATATACTATCATCGTGTATCGGGTAGTTTGTGTGCTAGTTCCATTCTTGACGACATGAGGCTCTCGCCCTCTGTCCTTGGCGCAGGACTGAACAGTAATTCCCTGCTTATCATACAACATTCTCTTTCGGCAATCAGTGGGCCCTTGACTGCGCTTCCCTGATTCTATACTCCCAGTATCTGTCCGGAACGTTGCATTTAATGTCTGACGAGAGGTGAGAGAAGGGGCATTACACGCACTTCTTTCTAAAGGCGTCGTGAGTGTTAGCAAGAGAGCTCCACAACTACGGCACAGATCAGTCAGTCACGAACACAAACCAGGTCGTGTAATGAAAACTCACCTCAGTAGCCACCTCGAGGCTGTCACCACCAAGGCTTTCATGTATGTCGGCCATGAACTCGATAGCCGCCGCGCATGGAAGGTGAGCGTCCTGCGACGGGAATGGATCCTCCAGGTCAACGATGTCCTTTGAGGAGTCGTCCGATCGCCTGGACTCCGCTTCGCAATAGGGTGCCACGAACGATATGAGCGTCGAGTATGGCGTCTTGGAGTAATCGAGAATGCCTCGCAAGTAGTTCCATGCGGACATATTGTTGGGGGCAACGGATATCTTCATTTTCACGTATCTGCATCCAGTCAAAATATTGAAACTTTGGTCGACAAAGAAAAAATTCAGGATCTCCTACGTCAGCTCCCTGTGCAAAACCTCGCTTCGGTCCTCCTCCCCCTTCCTCACTCCGCTTTGGAAAACCACGAAGAAGCGGTGGTGCCATGCCGAGTTGTTTCTCACGTCCACGTCAAGCATACCATCCACGAAATCGAGTTCGTTTTCCCAAAGCGCCTCGTCGTTGAAGTGCGCAAGCAGCCACTGGCGGTACGACCAGGTGTGGTAGTTCTTCGCGTCTTCTCGGAGACAGCCTGCTATGAACGCAAGCTCTGGTGCTGGGTTCCGGGTCTGCTGCACGAGCAGCCTGCGATGATGCCACACTTGGTACGTCTTGAGGTACTTGACGGCGAGTTCGTCCATGAGGCGCAGCTCCTCGTCCAGAGGGGCACCGAGTGCCATCAGCGTCTTATATCTGTATTGCCTGAATGGTAAATGGTACGGTGGTAGTCATTCGACGGGCAATCTGGACGAGAATGCTCACCATGCAGAGTAGTGGGCGGGGTTCTGCCGGATGATGTTTTCGGTGAGATCGAGTACGCGAGGACTTTTCTCTCCCAATTTGACGATTCCTCTGAAATAATCTGTGGCATCCTTGTCTGATGGTGACGCGGTTGAGATGCTAATCTACGCGAGGAACATGCTCACGCACATTCGGGGGTGTAGAATATCGGTGCCAATGGCTTCACACTCTCATACTGAGGTAGAGGGATCACATCCTCCCACTCTGGCCGTTCAGCATATAATGCTGGCCGGTTCTGTACGTTGGCCATTGTGGTGATGAACGACGAAAGGGTAGGAACAGCAGGATCAAGATTATCTTGTTGTCTCGAGACGCCTTTTCAAATCAGGACAGGCACAAAATCACATCGAAACGCAACAAAGCCTACACAGTACAGAAGGACTACGGTAAGAGGCAGGAGCATAGCAAAGAGACGCAACAGGTATCTACTTAGATAAGAGAGGAGGCAACACTGGAGCCCAACATCCAACAGTTTAGGCAGTAGCAACGGGTGCCGAGGTAGGGCCGTTGGAAGCGGTGTAATCCTATTACCAGCGTAAGACATAGCGCAGATGGTACAAGGAAACTATTCCCACCTCCATTTCCGCATCTAAATCAGCCACAGATTTCTGCGGGCGTTCAGTTGTCTTCCGGCGACTCCTGGGTCCACGACGGCCACGGATTGCGGGTCTGATGACGACGTCAAATGGTGACTTCCACGACAATTCTACTATACGAACCTTGCCGCACGAGCAGGGGCGGCGACGGCAGCAGTGGCAGGTGCAACACGCGAAGCGAGCGACTGCGGCGCCGGACGAGCGGGGTCGATGACGATCTCGATTTTCATGGGTCGTTCTGTATGACGAGAGACGAAGTGCGAAGTGAAGACATTCATTAGTGGGCTGAGTCTCTGATGCAAGAGAGGCAAGTAAAAAGGGGACAGATACGAGGCATGGATGGCGACCCATCTGTTCACGCAGGGGGTTTCCACGCCATCTTCAGCGAAGTGCTTGCATAATTCATGACGACGCCGAACCGCCCAAACTCTGCCGTCCTGTCGTTACAGTTCTATCCCAAGATCGGTCAAGCGATGACAGCTGTTCAGGTGGACCCGACCGTGAACGCTACGTTAACTTGCACCAGCTTCGACTCGATTCCGAGGACCGTACCGTATCGATTCGGAGCAGGCGACTGCAGTTCAACACCTCCATCAGACCCACTACAAAACTTGACCGCGTGCAGTGCCACACTGGCGAGGACGGCCGAAGTCGCCATCAAACCATCAACTCGCGTGTGGAACATGCGTAGCGCCATGCCATGCCCAAAGCCCCAATGACAGCAAGCGCTTCCGTAAGGGCAGGTTATCCCTCCCCAGAGAGAAACAGTAAACGAGAAGAGAAAGTGGCGATACTAACTGCCATCGATCAGTCGATTGTTGTACTGTTGGTAAGCCTTTGTGCCGTCTCCCTTCCTTTGGAAATGGACGGCAGCAACGCCCTTTGACCTGCCGGCGCTGTCGTAATGCAGTGTAACTTCCCGAAGTGGACCAATAGTGCTATGGAAGAGTTCCTGCCACGCCAGTCGTTAAGCACCGAGTCTGAGATAGAGACACGTGTAATTACCTTTATTTGAACTTCGTTGACATCGCTTGGGAGGTTGGAGACGATGATCTTGTCCGCAGGCTGAGCAGAAGTAGCGGGGGCCGCAACCTTAGTGGCAGCGGCACTTGCGGCAGCAACGCGGGTGGCAGGGCCGGTAGTGTTACCCAATAATTGGGCTTTTGCAGAGGGACGACGACGGCGTTGGGTCTTGCGAGCAGCAATGACCTTCGTAAAAAGACGCCTGTCAGAGTCGCGTACGTGTGGCGGCCAAGAAAAAAAAAAACACACCTCGTCAAGAGACTTGTCCATTCTACTTGAAGTTGCGTCAAAAAACGAGACTAGAAATACTACGAGTCGAATGGAACAAGCTAAGACGACGACGACGGTGAGTGTTGGGGAAGGTGAGTGGCAATGACAAAGGGGCGACGCGAAGAGAGACGACCGATACGCTCAACAGATATATTCCGTCGGAGATTCATCTGAGTTTCAAATTGTATCACGGTGCATGTCACCGTTCTCCCAATCTGATCTGCAAGATCCTGTGTGAGACGCCCCGAAGTGTCAATCAGAAAAAAAAATGTCAAGAGGTGGTCGAGGAGGAGGACGTGGTGGGCGTGGTGGATTTCGAGGCGGTGGAAGTACTTTCGGGGCTGGAACGATGCCGCCGATGGGTTTGACCTTCGCCGACGTGCAGGCGATGTCGAGGGAGGCAGACGCACTATACCCTGTACGGTTGGATGGTGTTTAACTATGTGTTACTCGATGGGACGTCTCATGAATTTTACATGTGCAGCCTCTCGATCCTCTTCCTGTCCTCCTCGACTACTCCGAAGAGGAGAAGCGTATATGTGAACTGCAGAATGACTTTGCAACTCGATTGCGCAAGTCTGCATATTATGTCGCGGAAGCCGTGAAGTCCAACGGTCAATGCAACTACTGACGACTCTGAGCCAGTGTCTAACCTCGTCTTCCAGAGCTTGAACGTTTCTCGGATAAATACCGTCAGTCGCCGGCGTCACAGCCAACCCTAAGAAGGGTAGACCTCCATGCTCCATTCTTCCCTCAGGAAATCTTTGAAGGTTACTTCAACCCCAAGAAAAAGCGGAAAAGTGTGTTGCTGTTTTCGTTTCTAGAGCCAGTGGTTGAGAATGACGTCCCTAATACAGCAGAGAAGAAGCCTAAGGTGTCCCGTCTGCATCTTGACGATTTCGTCGATGAGGATGCCGAGGAACAGGTGAGGCACTGGAAAGGGCTGTACACTCGCACACCTAAGTCCAACTATATCACAGGAAAAGAGCGGTGACGAAGGGTCCAACCCCGGTTCACAGCAAGCTGAGTCCGATTATGACGTTGATGAAGAGTATGACAATGACTACGCCGACAACTACTTTGACAACGGCGAGGGCGATGATCTGGACGACATGGTAGGCGGGGGAGGGGGAGATGATGGAGGGGGAGGTAATTCATCATTACTTCTTCCGATTCCGTGTGAATTGACTGACGATATGATAGGCGACTGGGATTGACTTCGGTTTCTTATACCGCACCCCTTATGGATATCCGGTATCATATGCCTAATACAACATGGTATGCCTCGCGGTCAATAGTCATCCTGTGCTTATCGATAATATCCACACAGCAGCGGTAATGAAGCCTTCGGGTTAAGCAGTAGTGAAGAACCACTCGTTTTGATTACGCCCACCACTGCATTTCCCCGGAATCCTGACCCCTTGTTACAGACCACGCTCTGGAGTGTCTCGTGCGACTCTAAATGATTGTGCTATGAAATAACCTTCCCCTTAGCCTCTCGGTGTTGCGTTCAGCCGCAGTTCGCAGCTCCCTCCGTCGTCCTATGTTCCTATGCAAAATATCCAAAAACCTTAGCAATATCCCTGGGTCATGTTGTGGCACAGTTGAGGACCGATACCATGACGTCTGAATGGGTTGGAGGTGCGGAGAAAGACCAAGAGTGCAAACACGCAGCTCAGGTCAAGTTGTCAGAGAACTTTCGGTGTTTGTAAGGTGGATTTGGTTCTGAACAGCTGACGCGAAATTTCTACCGAGGGTTCTGAACGTGAGTGAACTTTTTTCCAAGGTGCCCGCCTAAGCCCCGGCGAATTTATGCTCGGTCACCTGGAAGTCAACTACTCGAGCCTCCGGAATTCTGCACCCGGCAACCAGAACTCTTCCACGCGGTCACGTTTTTATGCCATTTTGTTAAGTAAAGTGGAGAACATGCATTCTCATAAAGCCAGCTTCTCAGGCGTACCCCTTGGCAGGCCAAGCCAAGAGAAGATTGATGTGGACTCGCAGCAGGATGTCCTACTGGGTCGTGTTGAACCTTAATATCCAATATCCAGTGCGGGTGCGAAGTGGATTCATCATATACTCCAAGGATTCCAGCAAGCAGACACGTGTTGCGTGTACTCGACAGTGACGTCGACGAGGACCCAGAGCAGGAGGTAAACACGTTCCTATATATGCACTCGGTGAGCATTCCAGGAGGTTTTTTTCATCCGGAAACGTGTTCTTAGGCGCACAGGTCAAATAATGACCCGAACCGGTGTTCGTCTTCCGAGGGCAACCTGCAGCGTGACGGGTATCTACGGCTACCCTTATACAATAGAAGCCCACGACAAGGGGCGGAGGCTGTCTGACGTACAAAGTGAACTCGTGGGCAAATGTGTGCTGGGTTCGCGAAGCGTCTCCACGGATCGAGAGGGACTTTATCTCGCGATTATCGTATATGAAGCCTTGAGGATTCAATCATTTGCGATGTCTAGGGCATCTTACGAAGATCTGATCGATATTCTCTGGTGCAATTCTCGTACCACGGGCAGCTGCCATCGAAATGCAACTAGCAGCAATGATAATATCCAGTTGGATGGAGTGAATGTGAACTGAGCCTTTTACAGGAGCAGGAGCAGGATGTACTGGTGGAAGACGGGTGCCACAATCACAAACAGCGACGCTGGCCCATTTGGGGTCCATTAAGTAAACGCTCTTGTCCTCCACATCACCCTGAAATACGACATGTGACACACGGAGCCGTCCCTCTAGCACCACACACAGGAAGGTAATTCTACTAAATACCACCGTCCTCCATTCTACTATTGGGTAACCAGTAATATGAACGCGGGTAAAATCGGAGATCTTTCTACTAGAAGCGACCGGAGGACGACGAATGAGCTTAGAGTTTCTTGATGATAGCTTGAGTGAATTCCGAAGTTGTGGCGGAACCTAAAGTAAAAAAAGTAAAACCAATCGAAGACACCCACGGTCAGCTGGGACTCACCGCCCATATCTGCGGTCCGTACTTCCCCGGCGTTGATGACATCAAACGTAGCACTCGCGATATTATTCGCGATAGAATCGAGGCTAAGACGATTGAATATAGTGGTCTCAGCAGGGGCGAAAGAGGGGAGAAATCCTCACCCTAGGTGTCTCAGCATCATGGTCGCGCTGAGGATCATTGCGGTAGGATTGGCACGGTTAGTACCCATAATATCTGAGGCGACATGTCTGCATCCAGGTTCGAATAGCGCATAGTCCTGTTACCGCCCCCAAGCAAGTCACACGACCACACGGAAGTAAATGAGAAGTAGCGCAAATGTAGTAATTCAAGGAAGCGTACGGTTCCAACATTGCATCCAGGAACTACACCCGGACCACCGACGAGTGCGGCGCCTATGTTGGAAATGATAGCACCGTATAAGTTTGGCATGACCATCACGTCAAATTGGCCCGGCTTCGCGACGAGCTGCATCGACCTGTACAACACACCAACATGTGAGTAGCATCCCAGGCCTTGCACGGGGTAACGGATAGAGGGAAGTTGGATAACAGTGGAGTAGAGAACGTACGTGTTATCGACGATCATATCGTTAGCAACAATTCCGGCTGACTTGTAATCTTCGGCAATCTTGCGGAACGTGTTCAGGAACAGACCGTCACCAAGTTTCATGATATTGGCTTTGTGTATACAGGTAACTTTCTTATTTCACGCATGAAAAAGTGTCAATTTTACTCATACCAAGATGCGTGCAGTGTCGAGATGCACACACTACGACACGACGAGGTAATGCACATACCTTCCTGCCATTTTTCAGAGCAAAATCAAATGCGAATCGCGAGATACGCTCCGCCTTGGCACGCGTCATGACCTTGAGACTTTCGACGACACCGGGGTATGACTGATGCTCGAGACCCGAGTACTCACCCTCGGTGTTTTCACGAACGATGACAAAGTCGACATCTTTGTGACGGGTGGGATAGCCCGGTAGAGACTTGCAGAGCACTACAGAAGCATAAATATCAAGCTGCTGTCGCATCGCGACATTCCATGATATGTGACCCGACTGGGATATGGGAGTGAAGAGGATCCCTGTGTAATGTGAGGTGGAAACGCATTAAGGGCTGGGGGAAAGGTGTTGAGAAAAAGCCTACCTTTTAAACCGACACGGTTGCGCTGGAGACTCTCCATCGCCTGCTTGAAGAGATCCTGACCGGCAGAGGATACGCCCGAGACGTTGTATTGCTCCCATTCGATCGGTGCATTCACGTAGTCGAATATTTCTTTCACGGAGTCAGTAATCTCGGAGCCGACACCGTCACCAGGGATGAGGGTGACCTGATTACATCGCATATGTGACACATACGTTATGAGCGGGGGAGAGGGAAGTATCAAGCGAACACGCACGGTGTATACGCCTCCGTATTTTGTTGGCGCCTAATGAAAAATGATTGCAAATTGCTGGATATTCATACTCTCTGATAGTGTGCTACGCACTCGTTGTGTGGGCCTTGGAAAGCCAGCCGAGAGGGTTGTCGCAGTTCTCTGAGACGTTTTGGTAACGTCATCTGAATGAGGTTGAGCGAACAATCAGGTATACTCACCGACCGCACCACGGAGCGCGTCGCCGCCGACAGAGCGTTGCGAAGCATGTCCTTTGTGGTACAATGGAGGGAATGAGAAAAAAATAAAATAGCAAGTCCACCAGGAAGGATTCGGAAGGTACACAGACAGTCGGCCTTCGGGGGCGTCGGAGGGTACGTCACGTGACGTCGCCCCCTTGGTGCTTGCCATTGTCTACTAGTAGCTTAGGGCGGCTCTTGACGTGTATTGACATTTTGGAGGTCGTTGCGAGGTTGCTGTGGTGGCAGAACTTCACTCTCTCACTGGACTAGCTTGCTGTATAGTGAAGGTGGTCGGACAGCAAGATTCTGACAATAACCAACTTGGTGTGCTAGGGTACGCATTACATCTACAATGAGGCCTCCGTATTGCAGAAGATGCCTATCACCATGGAAGCGGCTAAGTCGGATCAAATCGAACAGACATCTTTGACCTGGTGTTTGATAATGCTGTGGGACTGTAGAAACGACTTTGCATAATTGTATGTATGAGGCGACTTGGACACAGGCCCTTGGCGACCTCATAATTAGGGAAACGCACGAAACCTCGAGGACCGCTGTGCGCATATGGAGGGTGGTTATTGTGATAACGAGAAACTTCTGATGACGCGAATTCGGGTATATATGGGAGAAGCATTGTATTTTACTTACCAGTGATCGATTAAGAGGCCAGGTACGTTTTTCTATTGGGGGCTTGATGCGCACGACCCTTGATGGGATGGCATGATCCTGTGTGGGGAGGAAATAATGGTCATGTGTACAACGAGGCTGCGCATAACTTCGCTTCCTGATTCTAATGAGTACCCGGGGGCCCGTTTCTCATGGAGCGGAGCGTATAGTCTCTTGCTATTCAAAGTAGATACGAGTGGGGAGACGCCACAGCTATCAAGCTAGGAACCGAGATGATTGGTCCGGGCCCTTCGTGGGTGCAATGAGGCAGACTGCTTGTTGTGGAAGTCAAATTGTGTGGAGAGATCTGAGCTTGATGGAGGTAGACGGGTTGATTGTAATGAAACTCCAGAGCGTGCGATAAGGAATGGATTAAGCATTGCAGTGAACCTCAAGACAACAACGTTGTCGTTGTTCTTGCTGCTACTAGAACAACTGTAGCACGCCGTGACTGTTGTCAAGGCAGGCCTCCGCACTGACGCAAGCATCGCAGGGCGTCGACGACAGCCAAACCTGATGCTAGGGTTTAACGATCGGGTCACCTGAAATGGCAGTATTTTAATCTCCGATTGATCATGGGAACTCCCATAACAGGAAAGCTTTACGCCAGCGCAGACTATGCCGTGATCTGAGTTTGAAAATGATGGCACGGCTGACAATTAAGAGGGGTCGACGGAGTGTTTTTATTTCTTTTTATTTTTCCACCTCCATCCGTGATATTTTACTCGATATCGTCCTCGTCGTCTGCCACGTTGCCCTATCCTCTCTCCCCCTTTCCTCTCTTCCTCTTCGCCCCTTCGCATTCAGCTCTGCGCCATCTTTGCGTTCGACCTTGTCTACCCCCATGATACTCGCACAGTCGCCAGTGTCGTTTCCCATGTCGCCCCCGTTGACCCATCGCCGTCACCCATCCGCACCCCCAGCCGTCGTCGTACAACCAACTAAAGTACCAGGCATCCTTGCGATATCAAAGCAGAACAGGCCCGCTCGCTCACAACATGCTTCGAGTCATCCTAGGCAGCATCGCTCACCGAAACCGAAATCGCCCGCAGGCAAAACACAGCCACAACAGCAGAATCCTCGCTCTGCAACGGACTCTTCCAAGTCCACACCCTTAAAGCAATCATCGTCAGAGGCTGCTACAGTACCGACTGTCGAGAAGACGACCACGGCACATCCCAGTACCCCCGCCGCGGACAAGTCCGCACGTGGAAGACAAACCAAATCACCTAAAGATAAGGCGACAACTAGGTCTCTACTTTCTACTAACCTACGGAGCGGTCACTCATCTCCTTACTCTCTCAGAAGTGCTTCAGACACTCCTGGACGACGAAACAACGACAGACAGCCGTCACCCCCACTATTACCATCCTCGCAGGCAGAGGGTACAAATCTCAAACCCTCTCAGCCTTTCGCCCGCCAAGCTAAGAACTTCACCTCAAACTCTTTCGACCCTTTCCTCACGAGCTCAGACTCGGACTCAGATCACTCTCGTACTCTCACTGTTTCTTCATCAGTCAAAGCTACCCCATCCAAGTTAATATCCGCCCATCCCAGCGGAAAGCTCGCTCGTCGTAGGAATCCTACCACCCCCACACCGGCTGCTAGACCCGTGCCAGTACCACGGTCCAATGCCCCGCGCAATCGTCTATCTCTCTCCCGTTCAGCCCCTAGCCATTCGGGCGTATCCTTGCGCCAGGCAAGGCTTGCTGCTGCCGGTGCCACCGCGGAATTCCCGGTTTGTGATGACACCACCGACGTGGAGGATACTTCTCTCCCTACAACGCCGACTCGGGAGAGTACGTGGCAGGGGAGGTTCGACGGTCCTCGCACCGCACCGTTGGCGACATCGCATCGCACCCGTTTCGATGGCCTTGTGGGTGCTTCACCACCCTCCCCTTCCCGCCATCGTCGAGTGCCGAGCGAAGGTGTCTTCCATATGTTTTTCGATGAGGAGTTGTCTCTTTGGGACACTTCCGAGGGGCTTAAACAGGTCTCGGATTCCGCGCAGTTTGCATCAGTTGGGCCTAGCTTCATCCGAGCTGCTAAAGACAAGTCTGGGTTCTTTGCCAGTTCTGTTTTCCAGAACGCCCCCAGCCCGGACGAGCTTCCTCCACCCGCTTTTTGAGCGGTCGTTTTTATCCATGTAGAGGTTGGTTGATTTACTGCCACTTCCCCATAACACCTTTTGACCGCTTTTACAGCATAGACTATTCGCATTGACAGACTGCCCCCTTAGATTAACATCCCGCATTTCCCAACGCTAATTCTCTCCGCTGCCGGAAGTTTTTTGAACTGCAGTGACATCGTTGCCAAAATGCAGATATTTCACACGCTCGTCGACCTCGATCTTCCGGCGCGCTCCATGTCCTATATCGTGCTTTACTGATATCATTATCATTTCGACATCTTCCGGACTCGATTGGTTATACATCTGGTTTCTTTTTGCTGGGGCAGTTGGCGTTCACGGTCGTGAGCGCCGCCGATCGTATGGTTCTAGCTCTCCATTGGTCTTTCACTCGGTTCATTCTGGTCATGGTCAACTTCGCTTACGGCTGTCTTCAATCAACCTTCATCCCGGATACAATAAATTCTGGGTGCCGACCTAGCGTCGACATTTTGTGCATCCTCGCTGGCGGCGGATACGTGGATGCGTTTCTTCTGCATATCGCGTCTCCTCTCAATTATATTACCTTCGCTCGCCCCTATACCACCGCCCTCCCCTTTTTTTCAGATCAATGTGTCAGTATCCCATCGGTTCCACACTTTTCCTTGCATTCTGCTCGTGTGCTTTCGCGCTCATTGCATCGGCATTCTCTTTCTGGATTCATCCGCGCCCTTGTGGTGCGGGTTGTACGAAAAGACGAGAGCGCACCGGGTTCGCAACGTTACAAAGAAAACTATATATCAAAGTAAAGATTGCCTTGTCGACCGTTGTCTACACGACAATCCTCTCCTCGGCTTACTCCGTCCTGCTCCCCATTGGTGTTTATCTGCCCAGTCGTGAAAACGAGGTGAAGTGACGATGCGGTGTTCATCCATCCGAACTTCTCCGAATCCACTCCTCTATGGTGGGCTCTACACCGGTTAACTTTCCTTCTTTCCTCCTTTAATAATGTACGTGGCTTTTTTGAGTTCGTTTTACGGCTTCTCACTTTTTTACAAGATAAATAACATACATATACACTTCCTACTCGTTGGCCTACGGGTTTCCTTTTTTTTTTCGCCTACTGTTAACATGGTTGATGTCTTCTATGCCCCTTCCCCCCTTTTTTCTTTCACGTCCCCGACGTCCACGATTCCGTTGATTTTTTTTCCTTGGGTGTTTCTTGTGGCATCGGCTTTGCCCTCCGTTCCCATCAGTCCGGTTCTTCTTCCTTTGGTTTGTGCACCGTGTATCGATATGACGGACTCATACTATCCCCTCCCCTGCCATCCGCCTTATTTGTCCCCGCCCGCTTTTTATTTTCTTCCTCCCGTATTTATGATGCAACTGCATTCTGTAAGTAATTCGTTTCATGATCTCGCGCCTTGCTAACTGATTTTGGATTGAGCAGTGCGCTGCTCTTAGCACCACTACTGTTCACCCCTTTCATTAGGGTTTATATTATCTTCCCAACTCGTACACATACGATCAACCCACTCTTTTTTCCCTGTCTCTGATTCTTTGTTTCGGTGGAGTAAGATACAATCGATTTTGTCGTGCGCTAGCTTGTTACTCGAAGGCGTTACGGTAGCCCTGCATGAATATAGATGGTTGATGATCTGCCTTGACGTGCCCGCGTCTGTTGGTTTTCTCTCAGAAGCACAAAAGGGTGGGATGCCTGTCAAATGACGCTATCTTGGCGAAGAATCAATCGGACTCTTCGCCAGAGTGCTTCATTGAATATCTATGAGCTACCCCGCCATTTCCCGTCACAAGGCTTTGCACGTCGCCATCGTCGGCGTCGGGCTCGTTGGCAAAGAGGTCATAAGGCAGATCATAGCGATCCGCCGCCCTTTCGCGCTCGTTGCCCTGTGCAATTCGAGGCGCATGATCCTTACATCTGGTCTGGAGTCCAGTCCTCAATGCTTCAACCCCTCTAGTTGGGAAGATGCTCTCGCAGCATCGAGCACCCCTGCTGATCTGACCCTCATCCGGAATGCACTGGTCCAACTCGTAAAGGATGGCAAGCGGGCCGTGTTGGTGGACAATACTGCGAGCGAGGAAATCGCATCGACTTACCCGCAGTTTTTGAACGCGGGAGTCCACGTCGTAACACCAAACAAGAAGGCTTTCTCTGGAGAGGGAGATTACTATCTTCGCTTGATTGGCAGTGGTAATGACGATGCGACAGTGGGTGGAGGAGTATTAGAAAGAGGCCGGTTCCTGAACGAGGCGACGGTTGGCGCGGGTTTGCCGATCGTCTCAACCTTGAGGGACTTGGTCGAGACGGGGGATAAGGTACGTTCTCGCTGCTTCTTCATGGGAACATCCCAATGTTCTGAAAGACCTTTTCATTGCTTTCTACTACTACGTGGCGGCTCAGATCAAGAAGATCGAAGGCGTATTCTCCGGAACGATGAGCTACATTTTCAATAACTTCTCCACTGGAGAGTCTGGAGGTATGAGTTTCTCTGGTGTGGTAGCTCAGGCAAAGCAGAACGGTTACACTGTACGTCCACTGTGACTCTCCTGGTGGTTTGTGGGGTAACCCTTGATCTCACGGATTATGCAGGAGCCGAACCCAATGGATGATTTGAACGGGGCAGACGTTGCCCGTAAGCTCACCATCCTTTCCAGGATGATAGACCCTTCGATGCTTGCGCTCCTACCGCACGGTTACAAATCCGTCGAAACACAATCCTTGATTCCACCCGAACTCGAGTCCGTGAACGACGGAGATACCTTCATGCAGCGCCTCCCGGCTTTTGATACCAATATCGCAAAGCTGCGAGAGGAGGCCGCAGTGGAGGGGTGTGTTTTGCGGTACGTTGGTATCATAGACGTCGAGAACAGGACCGTCAAGGCAAGACTGGAAAAGTCAGTCCTACCTGTTTATCTTTCTTTTACGGCATATATAACGTGCAATCTGCAGGTACCCGAAGACGCACGCATTCGCGACGTCGCTAGGCGGATCGGACAATATTATCATGTTCCATACCGAACGGTACAGTCCAAGGCCTCTGATCGTGCAAGGCGCTGGTGCTGGCGCGGCAGTCACTGCTATGGGTGTTATGAGCGATCTCCTGAAGCTCTTTTGATGCTTCCACTTGGGGATCGTGAACATGTGCAATACTAGTGAAAATTTTGTATGTCCCTCAAATCTCCTTGACCAATAGCACCAGAGATGCTATACGGCATTCGTCATTAGTTTGACCTCTGAAGTGCGAGAAGACCATCCGCTGGATTCGACTCGGATTGGTCTTGCAAACCCATCAGATTTGAGTACTTAAGAGATGTTCGCGCACCGTGGCAACGACGCAGTCGGTGTTACACGTCGCAGCACAGCACAACCCCAAAAAAAGATTTCACAACATTGCTGACCACACTATCTGCTGGACCGTCATACACATATGATCAACACGATAGCATGGTCCAAGCGGTTCACCATCACAGACCCACTCTCAAGCAGGTTTGTCATCGTCGCATGCATTTCGTTCTCTGTTGTCTGTCTGAAGCGATCCAACGTAGCAAAACAAACCGTTCAGGTCAAAACATGTGACGAAGTCTGCGCTGAAAGACATCGCCAAGGGTAGGAATGTCTGCCCACGTACCGAAACAATCATAATGTACTGTAGGGCGTACTCAGCGTCCTTCTCCAAAATCCACTGCAGTCAACACCGCCGCGCAGCTCCGATTTAATAGGCGAAACACCCAGAAACAGATACAGGCTGCCAGCGTGCTGCTCTCGTAGCTGCCACTCGTATCTTCAACGGTACAGATGGAGCACCAAGAGCTGTCGCTGTAATACCTCTATGTGAAGGAACTGATACAAAGGACGCCATTCGTGCGCTTTCTTCTGCAGTGGGAGAAGAGCTGGAAGGCGTGGGAGGTCAAAAAGTATGGAGGATGAAGTGCGGTATACATCTACTGGATGTTATTTGACCATCCTGCTAATATTTCCCCTTTGGCAAGGGCACATCGATTCAAGACATCGCTCATGTTTCTTCCCGTTCAGCATGGACGCTACCGAGACGCACTCGATCCCGCGAAAGTTGCGGATCATGTTCTCTTCTTGTTCAGCCCGACTGTGGAAGTCGACCGGAAGGGTGATACCCTTCTTCGTACACTACAAGCTCAGGGTTTACCTACTGTCGTATCCGTCATTCCTCCTGACCCACTAGTCCACTCCATCGATCAAAAGTCTCGCTCTGCCATCCTCGAGTCACTTCTGTCTTTTATCCAATATTTTGAGCCTTCTCAGACACGAGTATACCATTTGTCTAACTCATCAGACTCTTTAATTGCTTTGCGTTTTTTGGCGGAAGGTCATCCTCGAGAAGTAAAATGGCAACCGGGACGACCTTGGGTCATCGGTGAGGAAGTAGAATGGGGGGACGGGGTTCTCAAAGTTACAGGAATCGTTCAGGGCGTACGTCTTAGCGCGAATAGGCTGGTTCATGTCCCGAATTTTGGTGACTATGCAGTATGCAAGGCATGTCCTTGCCCTCACCGTGCTGTCATTGCTTTTTCTGAACCCGAAATCCTAGATAATGTCTGCTCCCTCGCCTCCCAACAATTCCCATAGACGGATACCAATGGACGTCGAACCTCAGGTTTTGTCGGAACGAGTTCCGTGGTCCGCTGACAGCCTCTCATCGACCAATACTCCGGATGATATGGCCAACGAACAAGCGTGGCCCACCCAAGAAGAGTTGGACAACGCAAAAGTACAGGGGCATGACATGCCCGAGAACATACCAGACGCTGGCAAAGGCATCACCCCAAAGCGAATCAAGCGCATACCAAGTTCCACGATGATGCAAGTGATCGAGAGGGTGATATTGAAGAACAGGATCACGAAATGGTCCCGCTAGATTCTGTGACAGACGTTGAAACCGACCGGAAGAGCGTCGTCGCATTCCATGATCTTGATGCAGAAGAGGAGGAAAAACAGTATGTATTTCACCCTGAGATTCTCTTTCCCCAGTAACTAATCGAAGTCAGAGCGAAGGAGTGGCGGAACCGCGTGCAGGAGGAACGCGATGCGCAACAGTTTCCTGACGAACTTGACACTCCTCAAGACATTCTTGCTCGCACGAGATTCGCTCGCTATCGCGGCATGCACTCTTTCCGCACTAGTCCATGGGACCCTTATGAGAACCTACCTAGGGATTACGGCCGGATCTTCGAATTCGATGACTTCAAGCTCACGGGACGAGACGTGCAGAAAGCCGCTGAAGCAGAAGGCATCGAGGTGAACTCTTTCCTCTTCACTTGTTACAGAAGGTTAATGTCACCTGTAGTCAGGAACGAGAGTCACTGTCTACGTGGATGGTGTCCCTGAAGGGGCCAGCATCACTGGCGATCTTCCTCTCGTTATATATGGGTTACTTGAATATGAGCATAAGAAAACGGTTCTCCACTTTACAGTGCAACGTAACACGGAGTATGACGGTTCCGTCAGGTCAAAGGTATGTCTTTGAACACGTCTCCCGTCACCGAGACGAACCATTATCAGGACTCTCTCACCCTGTGCTATGGACCGCGCCGTCTGCGCGTAAATCCAGTTGTACAGTCAGCACACGCGCGGGGGCGGAAAAGGCGTGAACAACGTCCACAAGTTTGAACGATTTCTTTGGCACGGTACTACAGTAGTCGCCAGCGTCTACGCGCCTGTCATTTTCGGTAGGCAGTCGTGTACACTTCTGCGGGAGACAGAAGGTGTCCAAGGTACCGTGGTTTATGTGTGTCGTTGCTAGCTTCAGTTGATAGTGATCGCAGTGCCTGAACTTGTCGCGATGGGCTCCTTCATGAACCCTGACACGACGAGGATCATAGCCAAAAGGATTATCTTGACAGGACATCCCTTCAAGGTTCACAGAAAATCGGCGACCGTGCGATACATGTTTTTCAACCTTGGTAAGAGCTGTAGTGTTCCATGTGTCCGTTCTCTGCATCTGACGTGAATTGCTAGATGACGTACAGTATTTCAAGCCCATCCAGTTACATACGAAGCATGGGCGGAGTGGACACGTTCGGGAGTCGTTGGGGACGCATGGGTACTTCGAGGCACACTCCGACGAACTTGTCAGTCAGATGCACACATTGTGCATGGCATTGTACAAGCGCGTGTACCCTTGTTGGAGCGAGGCGTGGAGACCGAAGTCCCGTGAACCGTTGGATGATCCTACCAGCAAGGATGAAGATGTTGTGATGGGTTGAAATGGCGAGCTGTTATGGACGTTTATGTACAAAGTGCATGCGCCTGTACCCTAAGTTCTGCGCGACTTTCCGCCTGTTGCTCACTTCGGCTGCACAAATACACCCATGGGATTTTTTCAAGCTGATTCATGATGCTATTGCCAGCCAATTCGACTGGAAAACACTCCTGTCGTGCAGATTGAGAAACTACGTAGCCACCCAATGCTCCCCGTAATCTTCTATCTTCTATCTAATTAACGGCCGTGGGTCGTGGGAACTGCATCATAATGGGACTACCCGTGCAAAAGTATTAATGCCACGTGCTTTTTGGGAGACTTTCAAGCTCCGAAGGATTGTTGCACACCGAAAGTTGTGGCAAACTGAAACTCAGGCTAAATCTGCTCACTGTGCAGCCCATCCCGAGGGATCCAGGGATGTGCTCGCACACACATGACATCAGTCAGCCAATTCACCTCAGGAGATGGACTCTGACCTTACACAACATGCAGATATGCAACCAAGACTTTAAGGTACAAGGTAATTTTAAGTGTTGATTCTTCCCCTGAAGCCCTGCTATCAACAGCTTATATCAAGTGCATGGTCCCCTTACAGTCAAGAGTACCTTAAAGTCTTGGTTGCATATCTGCATGTTGTGTAATGTCAGAGTCCATCTCCTGAGGTGAATTGGCTGACTGATGTCATTGTTACGCCGCGGGTTCCTCGAAGCACCTAAGAAAGGTGTAGGAACACTAAGAGCGGTGTAATAAACGAAATCGCCTTAGACTCGAAGCACCAAAAAACGGTGTAGCCTTTAAGACGAAGTCGGGGGTACCTCGGTGCGTAATTACTTTGAGCACCCTTGGTCGATCCCACTCGTATCTCCAAAGAATGGTGATAAATGGGACGAGTTGCAAGGTAGCGAAAAGTTAAAGGAAATACAGCGGTACAGTAGCTCTATATATACTGTAGCTGTATAGGCAATATAGCCTGAAAGAGACAACGTCCGGGGGCCCACTGAAGTGGGCACGTATCGTAGGTTTGTAAGGAGGGACATGGACATGTCCGATTAAGGTAAAACGGAGTCGGGACCTAAGATACGTACGGATCAAGTAACCAATGGGAGCGAGCACACAGAGTGGGCTCGTGACAGGAGAAGCAACAATGCGCAGCAGGGGCGCAGCTATAGTACAAACGGGCAGCAGACATAAGAACGAGTCAGAGAGGGAAACGAGTCACAAGCAATAGTGAGACACAGGCCCTGTTGAAGGGCACACGACATATATCTTGATAAGGGGTTGGGGTTACGCCCAACGGAGCACGAGAAGTTCCGACGTTGATCGGAACAAGGATCGGTTACCACACGGCTACCAAAGGTAAAGGCCGGCAGGCCGGTTAGGAAGGATAACGCGTATCCCAATTAGGATAGCGATGAGGGAACAGCCGAGTACGACGAGGACGGCGGGACAGAAGGCGCGTAACCAGAGCTCTAGCCCGGAAATGGAAGGTGCCGGGTCGAGGCGTAACATCACCCCCCCTTCAAGGGCGGCGAGCTCCTGGTCGACGAGAGCGGAGGGTACATGGCGACTGCGAACGACGGCTGGAGGAGGACGCGACGGGAGACGAGGGATGCGAGGACGAAGGCTGAGAGGAAGGAGGGCCGAACGGGCAGACAGTGGCTGCATATTCAGGATCACACCAGCGAGAACCTGCCCCATGTCCGCAAGACCAGTGGCCTAGGTAGCCACAGTCGTAGCACATATAGATATGGAGGGGATGGTCAGCGGGGACCTGGATTCGACCACCAAGGTAGAAGCGTAATTTATCCTCGAGTTCGAGATTGATAAACGGGGCGGCGGGGAACGGGTTTAGTGTGTGGATCGCGTTATACGGTTTTTGACCGGCGATTCCCCAGGCACTTTCGCACGCTTTGTCGAGGAAAGCTTCCCAATCGTGGACGGAAGCACCGGTGGTCGAATACCTGGTCAGGATAATGGCAGCCTGGCGGAAGACCCGTAACTTCGTTCGTTCTTCCGATTCCTCGGCCGGAGGAGGCGTTTCGACCTTAACCTCAGGGACGGATAGCCTTGCTGGGTCAATCTCTGTAGTCGTTCGGTCTCCTGCGGGTTTAGCGGAAGTCCACGACGGTGTCTGGAAGGACCGCCACTCATCTGGCGGTGGCGAGACCACTCGATGAAACCCCTGTCCTCCTCTCTCTGCAGCAGCAGCCACCTGGCATAGCACATCCAGACCGGTTCTTCCGGGTCTATCGGCCATTGAGCGGCGAAAGGAATTTGCTACGGCGGGACCGAGATCTTGATGCAAGATCTGGACTATATCGAACTGTACTTCGCCCATCGCGGATATTGCGGCGCGGAGGGTGTTTTCCAAAAACGTAGTGTTGCCGGTGGAGTCGGGGGTTTTAAGAGTGACGTCGAGGAACTTCGGAACATAAGAAGCCACTACGTCTGATCCTCGGAAGATCTGACACAGCAGCCGTAGACGTTGCTCTTGTTCTCATGAGACCCCGACAAGTGGGTCCCCTGGGTTGTATTTCGCAAGCAGCCAACAATAGTCGAAGAATTGTGCCGTCGTGGGTTCCACGACGACTGCGGGGGATAATGGCTGCTGGGTAGAGTCGGAAGGTCCGGCACCTTCTGGTACGTGCTGGCGTGGTATGGTTCCGGGGACGGGTAAAGCGGGTAGCGGTCAGGAGGATTCGGCTTGGGTGCCGAAAGGTTCATCGTCATAGGGCGCGGCTGAGAGTCGATCAATGAGGGGGACGGATGGCATCGGTGTCGGGGGTCTGGCTCTAGCCTTGCCCTTCTTGGGCTTCGTCCGGCGGAGTGTGAGGCTGCCGAGCGGGCGGAAGCCGGAGGCGTCAGAAACGGGTTCAGGTGTTGCGGCAGTCTCTGCGTCTGTAGATGGCGGCGCTCCGGGGAGCGGATGGCTGAGTAATTCACGTGGGAGGGGAAATGAACCGGAGGGGGAGTACACGGGAGAGGCGGAGGAGATCTCCATGTCGTCGTAGGAGAGGTCAGAGGAGGCAAGGGTAGCGTCGTCATAGGAGAAGTAGTCGTCGAAACCGGGGTTTTCAGTGTTAACAGAGCGAGGGCTGGACATTTAGTTAAGACGACAGGCGAGTTTGTATTGTTCGAGCACTTCTTCAGCGTGCTCCTTTATATTTTCTTCTGGCTCCCACGTGTTAGAGGAATGAGGGAAACCGACCCACTTGACAAGGTACTCGCGCCCCTTTCTGCGCCCCTTGCTCCGGTGGTTCAGTATCATCTCCACTTCCCATTCGACTTCATCGTCAACCAAATCAGGAAGAGGGGGAGCAGGCGCATTGCCATATTCGGTGGTTTCTGTGAACGGATAGATCCGTGACGTGTGGAACACCGGGTGTACCTTCCAGGTGGGTGGAAGACCCAGTTTGACAGCCACGGGCGAAACTACCTCAACGATGGGAAACGGACCCAAACGTCTTGGCTCAATTTTCGATGACTGGCCCTGTGTACGTAAGTTCCCTGAATCTAACCATACCAGGTCATCCTTCTTGGGCACTGCGTATGTTCCTTTTGATCTTGATTGCATCACGTCCTGTGCCCGTTTGTGGCTGAGCTGGGCAATGTCGCGATTGATCGCAAGGGATTGAAGCCGATCATCGACTGACGGTGCGGCGGTGACCTTAACGGCCGGGTAAGGAGAGGGATCGAAACCGTATAGCAACGAGAACAGAGTTTGCCCATGTACCGAATGGACACGCGAATTATGGGCGAATTCGGCGTCCGGGAGTTTACGAGCCCACGAGTTGGGCAACTCGGCGCAATAGCAGCGTAGATACGTTTCAAGTTCCTGATTAACGCGTTCACTTTCTCCGTTTGTTTGAGGGTGATACGCGGAGGACAGCTTGCTTTTGATACCGAGGGACTTGTACAGCTCTTTCGTAAAAGCCGAAGCGAACTGCGGACCACGATCAGATATGACCGCTTCCGGGAGACCATACCGTTGATAGATGTATTGTTGGAACAGACGGGCGAGGCCCACTGAGTCAACGGTTTTGTTGGTCGGTACGAACACTGCCGCCTTCGTGAGCCCTTGATCCACAACCGTAAGCACCGAGTCGTATCCTTCTGACTCAGGTAGATCCGTAACGAGATCCATGGAGATTTGTTGGAACGGAAGAGGATTTTTGGGCGTATCGTTGGGGGTGACGGGCGGTGTGATCGGATGCGTAATAACCTTGTTCGCTTGGCAGATAGGACAGCCTTTGACGTAGTCGCGTATCGACTTCCACATGCCAGGCCACCAGACTTCCTTCACCATTTTCTTCGACATCGCTTTGACACCAGGGTGTCCGGAGGCTGGGTGGTCGTGATAGTCGCGGAGACATTGTTGTCGCGTCTTAGGCGGGATGTAGAGCCTTTGCTTGTATCGTTTAGTTCCGTCTGACGCCCTTTGTACTTCGGGGTTTTCTTCGGAAAGTGTCATATCCGTTTGTGTTTCGCTCGTGGCGCGATCGTACACTTCCTTCGATATAACGTACACCCCTCGTCGGCGACGGTCAACCTTTTTCATTTCCGCTTTAGGGCGTTGATCCGAGGCCATGTTGGCGTTTTGAGTTTGACCGGAACGGGTTTTGTCGGTTTTATCGGAATTCACCCCCCCTTCAAGCCACATGGCATCGGGTAGGGCAGCAGCTGTGACGGCGGGTTCTTCACCGTAGTCGGGTCGTCGGGAGAGTGCATCGGGCACTCCCATTAGCTTGCCGGGTTTGTGCGAAAACAGGACCGGGTACCCCTGGAGCGTGTCGAGCCATCTTGCTTGGCGCGGCGTGAGCTTCTGCGGGTGCCGCCAGTATGTAAGGTTCTTGTGATCCGTGAAGATCACTGTCGGCTCCACAGGAGAGACAAGATAATGGCGAAATGCATCAAGCGCGCGCATAACAGCTAACATTTCCAGATCAAAGACCTGGTAGCGTTGCTCAGCTCCCTTTAACGATTCGGAGAGAAAGTGACAAGGATGCCACTCATCGTCCGGTCCCTTTTGAGCCAAAACGGCTCCGGTGCCAACCTTAGAGGCGTCCGTGAACAGTGCGAAAGGCTTGCGATGGTCCGGTATCTGCAGCACGGGTGCCGAGCACAAGAGAGACTTGATCTTCTCAAAGGCCCCGTTTTCTTCCTGATTCCATCGCCACTTGGTATCCTTCTTCGACAGGTTGTGTAACGGTCTCGCGAGTTGCGAGAAGGAAGGGATGAACCTGCGATAGAAGTTACAAAAGCCTAAGAACAAACGCACGTCCTTTAGGTTGTGCGGAGTAGGCCAGCTTTCCACGGCATCGGTTTTGACCGACACGGTTTGAACATTTCCTTTGGAGATTTTCATCCCCAGGAACTCGATTTCTTCGGCTTCGAAGATACACTTTGAGATCTTCAGGCGGAGCCGTTCCTTCTTGCAGATTTCTAGGAACTCCCTAACATAACGGCGTAGCTCGGGGATGGTCTTGGCATGGACTACGATGTCGTCCATGTATCCACATTGCTGTCGCTTATGAAGCTGATCAGCGAACGTGGTATCCATAAACCGCTGAAACGTTGGCGGGGAATTACACTGGCCGAAAAACATTACCGTGGGCTCGAAGAGACCTCGCGGTGTTAAAAACGTGGCCTTCCACTGATCTTCCGGTTTCACCCTCACGTTCGTAAAGCCCCATCGGATGTCGAACTTTGCGAAGTACTTGGACTCACATAACTCATCCACCATTTGTGGAATGTTGGGAAGGGGGTAGGAATCGTGAATCGTGTGGGAATTTAGGTACCGGTAATCTTGTACCAAACATTTCTTGCCATCTTTCTTGGCTACGAAGAATACTGGGGCCGAGACCGGCGAATCCAAAGGTATAATTTTGCCGCATTGTAAATTTTCATCGATGAACTCGTTGAGGATCTTGAGTTCTTCGGGCGACATCGGGTAGAGAGTTGCCTTCTTCATCAGTTTCTTATTGTCTTTCCGAAAATCTTCCTTTGTCTTTATGACATGATCGAGCCCTTCACGAAAATGGGGCAATGGAATATCGGTTTCGGAAAAGACCTCGGCAAAGTCGGAGTATTCTTTGGGGAGATCGGGGACCTCACGCGGTCCAGCGTCCATCTCGAGTTGTGTCGAGATCGTTGTGCGACTTACAGAGGCATTCTTGACCTCATGTGCGTCGGCTTCTTTCTTCTTCGGCAGTTGCTCGTCCGGGGAACCACCCCATCCAACCACCCTATGAGTTCGCCAATTTACGACTGGCATTTCTTTCTTTAACCACGGCATCCCCAGGATCAGATGATCCCTTTCCATCTGCCCGACGTAGCAGAGGACTTCGAACTGGTGTATTGGCTTGACTATGTTTCGGCACCTCAAGAAGACCTTCTTGGTTATGGTATATTTCACGTTGCCATCGAAGGCGGTAATATCCCAGGTCTTCTTAACGGGGTAGGTGCGAAGTTTCATTTTTGACACTAGCCGGGATCCGATTAGGTTAACTTCGGCGCCACTGTCGATCGTGGCGGGTATCCTCGCATTTCCGTAATTGAGTAGCTCGAGCGTTCCGTAAATAGATCGGGCACACATCTGTGATTCATCGGCGATACTATTACAGGATACGCGAGCACTCAAAACATCTTTAGTTCTGGACGATCCGCACGAGGAAAACTCGGAACGTCCCTTTAAAAACCCTTCCCTTTAGAAGGTTTCGACTCTTTGACCTCTTCTTCTTCTTCCACGTCTACTTCGTTGACTCTCTTCTTCCGAGGCTTCGGGCAATCCTTGCTGAAATGGCCTTCTTCGGCACAATTAAAACAGCGCACCAATCGAACATGGCTCTTGCTGCTCTTATTCTTCTGACGCCGCTTGTCGACGTCCATAGCGTATGGATCCCTCGAGGGTCTAGACGGGAATTGATAACGCGAGACTGGGTGAGAGTCTCCTTTCTTCTTGTCGAGAGTCTTCTTTTGTTCAATTTTGCTGACGGCCTGTCCGGCATAGGCGATCCATTCCGAAACGGTCCGCGGATCTTTGTGATCGAGAACCCAATCATGGATTTCTTTGTTAAGTCCTTGTCCGAAGAAGATCGCTCCGTTAAAGTTGTCGTCATTATAACCGGTGTGATTAAAAACGGAAAGGAAATTGGACACGTAAGTTTCGAAAGGTTCTTTCCCTTGCGATAGGGTAACGAGTTCGATCTGCGCCTTGTGTTCCGGGTTACCGGATACGAAAGTAGCTTTGAGGCGAGCTTCGAACTGATCCCAATCGTCTTTGTAATAAAGCTGGCCACTTCGGTCATGTTCGTTAATATAGACCTCGGCGAATGCTGCAGCGGCTCCTTCGGTCATGAAGGACAACGTTAAACCGATCCGGAGATGGTCGGTAGTATAAACGTGCTGGTTAATCTGTAGATACCCCTTAACTTGGGTAATCCATGTGAAAAACAGATCGTGATTGCCATTGTAGACGCGGGGTTTGTTGAGGTTGAACTCGCGACCACCATTGGGCTTGGCATCGACGATCACAGAAGCAGCAAACTTGGCACGTAACTCTTCCCATTCTCGGGCGGTAGGTTCTCGGTTGAACAGCGGAGGATCGGTAGAGGGCTTCTCAGCTTGCTGCCCAGAACCAGATCCTAAGTTCAAACCTTCGGTGAGAGACGACATGTAGGTCAAGAGGTTGGTCTCTTCTTGGTCTGGAATTTTAACGTCACCAGCGACAGATCCTAACTCCGACTTATCGTCAAAAGTAACCGGTTCAATATCTGTCTCCGACTCTGGCTCGTTTTCTCGGTAAGCACCCAAAATTGCTGGGTTGCGAAGGGAGGACGGGGGAGTCGCTGAGCGAGGTTGATCCGGGTAATGATATTCGTACGGACTTCCGGTAGGTTTACGCGGAGTGTACTTGCGTGGTAGGGGTGTCGGCGGAACGCGGCATTTGCCTTTGCTTGGGGACCAAGCACTCGACGACTCGGGAGGCGGCGGAGGTGGCGGTCTGGACGACACCTTGGGCAAACGATACGGTGCAGTAGAAAAGGTAGAGGGATAGGTCGACAATACGCCAGAAGATCTGGGATCGACCTAAAACGAGATAAGGTTGCCGGATATTAAAACCACAGACGCGGTAATCCAGCGGAGACGCAGAAGCGTAAGAAGCTACAGGGTCCAACGATTCGGCAAACCTAAAAAAGGTTAGTTCATTATAAACGGACGATGTAAGACACTAGTCCTGCAGGCTAAACAATAGCCAGACCAGCGAAGACGCAGTTCTGAGAGGGAGAGGGGAATAGCAGACGTCGTGTCCGAAAAACGGTCACAGCTGCGAGTTGAACTTTTCGCTTTTGTTACGCCGCGGGTTCCTCAAAGCACCTAAGAAAGGTGTAGGAACACTAAGAGCGGTGTAATAAACGAAATCGCCTTAGACTCGAAGCACCAAAAAACGGTGTAGCCTTTAAGACGAAGTCGGGGGTACCTCGGTGCGTAATTACTTTGAGCACCCTTGGTCGATCCCACTCGTATCTCCAAAGAATGGTGATAAATGGGACGAGTTGCAAGGTAGCGAAAAGTTAAAGGAAATACAGCGGTACAGTAGCTCTATATATACTGTAGCTGTATAGGCAATATAGCCTGAAAGAGACAATGTCCGGGGGCCCACTGAAGTGGGCATGTATCGTAGGTTTGTAAGGAGGGACATGGACATGTCCGATTAAGGTAAAACGGAGTCGGGACCTAAGATACGTACAGATCAAGTAACCAATGGGAGCGAGCACACAGAGTGGGCTCGCGACAGGAGAAGCAACAATGCGCAGCAGGGGCGCAGCTATAGTACAAACGGGCAGCAGACATAAGAACGAGTCAGAGAGGGAAACGAGTCACAAGCAATAGTGAGACACAGGCCCTGTTGAAGGGCACACGACATATATCTTGATAAGGGGTTGGGGTTACGCCCAACGGAGCACGAGAAGTTCCGACGTTGATCGGAACAAGGATCGGTTACCACATGGCTACCAAAGGTAAAGGCCGGCGGGCCGGTTAGGAAGGATAACGCGTATCCCAATTAGGATAGCGACGAGGGAACAGCCGAGTACGACGAGGACAGCAGGACAGAAGGCGCGTAACCAGAGCTCTAGCCCGGAAATGGAAGGTGCCGGGTCGAGGCGTAACAGTCATGTGTGTGCGAGCACATCCCTGGATCCCTCGGGATGGGCTCACACACACATGACATCAGTCAGCCAATTCACCTCAGGAGATGGACTCTGACATTACACAACATGCAGATATGCAACCAAGACTTTAAGGTACTCTTGACTGTAAGGGGACCATGCACTTGATATAAGCTGTTGATAGCAGGGCTTCAGGGGGTTGCATATCTGCATGTTGTGTAATGTCAGAGTCTGTCTCCTGAGGTGAATTGGCTGACTGATGTCATGTGTGTGCAAGCACATCCCTGGATCCCTTGGGATGGGCTGCACAGTGAGCAGATTTAGATGGTGTTTCAATTTGCCACAACTTTTGGTGTGCAATGATCCTTTGGAGCTTGAAAGTCTCCCAAAAAGCATGTGGCATTAATACATTTGCACAGGTAGTCCCATTACAGTATGATGTGATTCCCACAACCCACAGCCATTAATTAGACAGATATGTATGTACTGTATGTGTGTTGGTCTGACAGGGTATATGTACATACATAGGACAGGACCAGAGAGCCATGGTGGGGGATGGACTTCCTTCCCAAAAGTGGAGCAGTGCACCATGGTGAGGGGGGCTTCCCAAATGGGGTTGGTGGGCCATGGCAGGGTGTCACATCTGTGACACATGCATAGGTTCCGGACCACAGTCCGACCATCTGAGGTGTCGTTCTAGCCCTATGGGCTCCCATCATGAAACTCCATTCCATCTCTAATTTGACTTATGATCTGTTTCTATTTCTGTTGCCATATTTAGTATGTTTCTCTCATGCTTCCTAAGTGACTTGCTACACTTCCATACCCATATGCCTTACTAATCCCCGTACCATCCAGCTATCTGGCGACTTCCAACTTACCTTACTAATAGCTCACTAATATTGTTACTCATCCATACTGTGTTCTGGTAGTCACTACACCCAGACATTGCTTTACACTTTCCTCTGTACTATAAAAGCTTTGTACATATGTCATAGCACATCAGTTCAAATATCAAATAAGATACTCATCGATCTCACTTGACTCCAGAAAGTCTCTGGATAGCTCCGACCTCTAGGGGCTTGGCAGGAAAGAAGTGTACTAAGTTGTACACTAAACTCTGACTACCCAGACTTTCGCTCTAGACATCCTCTGCCCTCGGACCCTCTCGGAGACCGTTGAGAACTGGTCTTGACACAGGGGAGGACTTCAGGATGGATTTTCCTCCTGGAAGTGGAGTCAGTAGACCATGCTTGGAGATAATCCCCACCCCTGAGAGTGTGTCCAGCTATGTAGCAGGTCTGGATGGATGACAGAAATGTTGACATAACTCCCATCTAAGTACATACATCTTTGAAATGCAGTCAATTATACATATGTATGAACTGTGCACATGTACTCAATGTGGCATTCCATGAAGTGCTCAATGGTTTGGAGTTGAATGGGTCAGTGGATTTGAGTTGTATGTATTTAGTGTCACTCATCATGCTCACCATTAATGTGACTCCCTTCATGGTACACAGATTCTTGGAACTGTTATATGTAACATCTCTGACAAGGATTGTGATTATCTATATATACAATTTGTAATGTAATCACACAAAACTGCATACTGTACTTGCATTCAGTGTGGCAAACAGCCAGTGTGAGGACCCTATGGCAGGTCATGGGTTAGGGTGATAGGTTGAGAACAGGGGAAGAGGGCACATGGCAACATCCAAGTATATGTATCCACATACACCACATGGTGTGGGGGCTAATTTGACCTCACTAAAAATTATTGTTCCTTCCATCAAAAGGAGTGCTTTTATCACAGAAGACATCAATTTGCTTTTGTCCTGCAGGGCTAAAATTTGGGTACAAAAGTAAAGGCCTTCAGATGATTGGTACCATAGCCATATGTGTAGAGGCACAGGAAAGTGCCAAGCAAGGCATAGGCATGAGGAAGTCCACCACTGGAGTGGCTTACATGAAATGTCTCTGGACTGGTCAGATCACCCTCACAGTCAGTAGGATGTCCACATGGAATACCAAGATAAAACAAAAGCATTGTTGGTCATTTTTTTTCAGATCCTTGTAGTGATAAGTTGCTGAGTATAGCAGGGTGATTGTAAAATACAAAGCTATGTAGGTCACATCAAAACTAAACTGAGTTGAAGCATTGATACCATTGTTTCCCATGAACCATTTGGCTTAAATCCAACTCTATACAACTTCCTTTTGGGATGACTATCATGTTCCACATTGAATAATATTGGCCCCTGAAGGTGGGAGGTATCCAGAGCAACAATCTCCCCTTTGGGCCCCTAATCCAGCCATCATGGAAAACCTTGACTGGTTCTTGCCTCACATTCGTATCTTCCTCTATGAGGCCATCAAGGAGATGAGGGCTGTCATGTAGTGCCTGTAGAGAATTTGATGAAAAGCAAACTGGGTAGGCTGTGTAAATGCAAGTTGAATAAAGACAAAAATGTATGGTAGGGGAGTAATACCCACAGTTGATGATGTCAGAAATGATAGCTACACCCTCTGAGTTGTAGGCAAGCCACTTTGACTGTACACACTCATAGCCATGAAAATTCCAGATCCTCACAGTGTTGTCATCTGAGCCTGATACCACCCTCTTGCCATCAGGGGAGAATCCAACTGACCAGACCAGACCAGCATGCCCCTCAAGAGGGCTGCCAATCTGGACCCCCCTCTCAGCATCCCAGATCCTCACAGTGTTGTCAGAGGAGCCTGATACCACCCTCTTGCCATCAGGGGAGAATCCAACTGACATGACCCAACCAGCATGCCCCTCAAGAGGGCTGCCAATCTGGACCCCCCTCTCAGCATCCCAGATCCTCACAGTCTTGTCATCTGAGCCTGATACCACCCTCTTGCCATCAGGGGAGAATCCAACTGACCAGACTGGACCAGCATGCCCCTCAAGAGGGCTGCCAATCTGGACCCCCCTCTCAGCATCCCAGATCCTCACAGTCTTGTCATCTGAGCCTGATACCACCCTCTTGCCATCAGGGGAGAATCCAACTGACCTGACTGGACCAGCATGCCCCTCAAGAGGGCTGCCAATCTGGACCCCCCTCTCGGCATCCCAGATCCTCACAGTGTTGTCAGAGGAGCCTGATACCACCCTCTTGCCATCAGGGGAGAATCCAACTGACCAGACTGGACCAGCATGCCCCTCAAGAGGGCTGCCAATCTGGACCCCCCTCTCAGCATCCCAGATCCTCACAGTCTTGTCAAAGGAGCCTGATACCACCCTCTTGCCATCAGGGGAGAATCCAACTGACCAGACCAGACCAGCATGCCCCTCAAGAGGGCTGCCAATCTGGACCCCCCTCTCAGCATCCCAGATCCTGACAGTCTTGTCATCTGAGCCTGATACCACCCTCTTGCCATCAGGGGAGAATCCAACTGACCAGACCTGGACCAGCATGCCCCTCAAGAGGGCTGCCAATCTGGACCCCCCTCTCAGCATCCCAGATCCTCACAGTGTTGTCATCTGAGCCTGATACCACCCTCTTGCCATCAGGGGAGAATCCAACTGACCAGACCAGACCAGCATGCCCCTCAAGAGGGCTGCCAATCTGGACCCCCCTCTCAGCATCCCAGATCCTCACAGTCTTGTCAGAGGAGCCTGATACCACCCTCTTGCCATCAGGGGAGAATCCAACTGACCTGACCAGACCAGCATGCCCCTCAAGAGGGCTGCCAATCTGGACCCCCCTCTCAGCATCCCAGATCCTCACAGTCTTGTCAGAGGAGCCTGATACCACCCTCTTGCCATCAGGGGAGAATCCAACTGACCAGACCCCACCAGCATGCCCCTCAAGAGGGCAGCCAATCTGGACCCCCCTCTCAGCATCCCAGATCCTCACAGTCTTGTCATCTGAGCCTGATACCACCCTCTTGCCATCAGGGGAGAATCCAACTGACCTGACTGGACCAGCATGCCCCTCAAGAGGGCTGCCAATCTGGACCCCCCTCTCGGCATCCCAGATCCTCACAGTGTTGTCAGAGGAGCCTGATACCACCCTCTTGCCATCAGGGGAGAATCCAACTGATGAGACTGGACCAGCATGCCCCTCAAGAGGGCTGCCAATCTGGACCCCCCTCTCAGCATCCCAGATCCTCACAGTCTTGTCAAAGGAGCCTGATACCACCCTCTTGCCATCAGGGGAGAATCCAACTGACCAGACCCCACTAGTGTGCCCTTCCAATGCCTGCTGCACAGCTGGCCACTCTCTTAACCCTCCCACAGATATTCCAGCTAGGCAAGAGAATTTTGGGATAAGCATTCTTGAGAGCTTTGTGTTTGAGGGTGCAAAAGGCAGCACAGAAGTGTAAAGGTGTGGAGTGCTGAGTGAGATTACACTGCTGAAGTTGTGCAGAAGTGTGATCCCATCTTGTGCAAGTGCCAAGGTCTCCTCCAATCCATTCTGGCCCTTGGACTTCTCATTAGATGAAATTAGGCACTGATGCAGTTCACCCACCTGTGACCATGTTATAAAAGAGTCCAGGGCACCAATAGCATATCCAAGCCCACCCAGAAGGCTCAGTGCCTCCAGCCAAAAAAGAAACTTTTCACATCCAACAATGTCTTTTACCAGAGTGGCCAATGTCAAATCAAACTCAGTTCTCTGCAAATGGTGGGCCCAGTATTTGCATGAGTAAGATAGATTGACTGAGATGTTTTCATCAACTCTCTTCTGCAAATCAACAACCTCCCTATTCTTGAAGTAGGAACTCTCCAGTCCACAAATGTTGAATTTAAGGTCATTGCAAAGAGTGTGCAACGAAGCGAAGGCAAGGAGCCTGTGTATGCTGGGCGCACCCACGAAGTACACCCCGCTCCGTCTATGATCAGTGAGGAAGTCGTAAAATGATGCATGGAGAGGTCGGACGACAGAGCACTTGTCAGTAATCCCACTCAATAGCGGTGCCATGAATTCAAGAATGACCATCATGTGGAAACGGTCTTCCTCGGGGGGAAAATGCCCTCGCATCTCGTCTAAGGCTTCCAACTGCAGGGGTATAGATGTCCACATGATTTGTTGCATCACAGAACGGAATCGTGAGAGTGCGGTCTGCTCCTGGGGAATGGTGTCCTCCAATATCGTTCGGTATATGACGTCCAACAATGATGCCCCACCTCCAGAATGAGCGAACACGACCTCGTTGTAACGCTCCATGATCGTTTGACCTGGCCTATTGGGCTTGATGAACCTGCAGGCTAGACGAGCCCACTCAAATAAACCACCTGATTTCTGAGAAATGCTCTTTATTTCAGCGGGCCCAATCTCTGAATGAGGGCGAAGCTCGTTGGAAACATAGAGTTGTATGTCGCGCTCTGCCAACTGGGAGGAGATATTGTCCAACGAGGTGGCTTTCACATGCACAGCAGTGCTCAGGAAATGTTTGATGTCGGCCAGGGGTCTGGACGTCAGAAGAATGCGGAAATTAGAGGGTAGCTGAGCAGCTTCGGGTGACGCAAGTATGGATAGGATGAGCTCCCTTGATGTGTCCGGTCCACTTTCATCCAAAGCATCGATCACGACGACGGCGTTCCCAACTATAGTCCCATCAACCTTGGACAGTGGCTCCAAAATAAGTTTCTGCCACTGCTGCATTACATCAATCGTAGTCTTGAGTGAATGATCCTTAGACAGGGCGTCTGCCAAAGCGCGCCGGAAGGACTGATCCCGACCGGCCAGATCACGAGCAATCGTTGTGAAAATCTTCTCGTCGCGGCGGTCAGCTTGCCTGTCGCGAGCAAAACAAAAGCAGGACCCAAGCCCGCCCACGCCCTTGACCCACGATGCAATTGTATGGGCAATGGCTGATTTTCCCCTTCCGGCCTGCCCGTGAAGCCACAAGATGCGCGGGGCACTAGGGTCAGGATCATTAATCCAATTCATGATATCCTGCAGAATCTCTGTCCTCGTGCCGTCGAGGCATATCTTGGCCGTATTTATCCCCGCTCCACCTGCATAAGCCATGCCGTCGAAGTTCAGCTCTTCCAGTATACGGTGAGTGTTGACTTGAATGTCGCGAACTGTACGGTCACGACATTGTTGCATTAAACTTTCTAAAGTCTGCGCTTGGCCATCGACGACACCACGCGTTTCGGAGAAAATGTTCTTTCCGGCTCTTATCCCTGTAAGTGTATCGTATCAGGATCTGGAGGCGAAGACAGCGTACGACTTACAAAAGTTTTTGGTCGTGGAATAGTTTATAACGAAATGTGCAGAGTCGCTTACCGCTGCTGCAATCTTCGCAAGAACAGCTTTGTCCAGAACACTGATCCTATCCTCGTGCACGAGCCACTCGTAGACCTTTCGCATAGTATCGAGGAGGTCTGACACCGCTTTGTCCAGACTCGCTTGGTTGAGGAACAGCTGCCGACGACGCGTCAGATGAGAAGAGGGAATCGGAATCAGGGAGGTACCTGAGAAACAGATGTTAAGACTCCCAGTGCAACCTGGGCGTAAGGGTGGACCTGGTGAACGCATGTGATCACTGGCCAGATGCAGGAAGTGAAGTGCTTACGTTGGCAAGAGTGGACACAACTTGATTGAAAACTTTGAAAGGTTTGAGATACGTATCACTCAAGGTTTGAATCCCGGAAGCTGTGGTATTTACGATACCAACGGCACCTACAACGCCTTTGGTGGCATTTGGGATGAACTCAACGCCGCTGAGTTCCTTTGCTGCAGCATTGATATCATGGCCGGCCGTCGCTGGCGTGGGTTCTGACTCTGGTTTCAATTTCGGTTCTGGGTCTAGCTTCGGTTCCGGCTCTGGTTCTGGTTGTAGTTTTGGCTTTGGCTCTAGGTTCGGCTTGGCGGCTAACTTTTCGAGCTGTCCAACAGAATCGCTTGATTATCGCGTAGCTGGACATTGCAAGTCACATACCTTCTTGCTCGGAGCCGCCTGGGGTTGCTCTTGTTGCTCTTGCACCCCGCCACCAATGGTTGCCTCGGCAGCCTGTTCGTTGAACCGCTCAGCATCATCCCGTTAATCGCATGGGGTAAATTACTTACATCCTGATCTGGAGCTACCTGAGCCTCCCCACTGTCCTGTGTAACAATAATCTCTGTCGCGGTAGCGGCCGAAGGGCCTTGGCTCGACCGGTGGAAGAAACGCTTCATTCTGGCGAGCCTACCAGGAGGGGTCAAGCCCGATGTTTCAGGTATAGAGGAAAAATCCCCAGCTCGAGTCTCGGGCCGTCCTGACGACTGATTTTGCAGGTTGATAGCTACATCTTGGGAAAAGAGTGGTTACGCACCGAGCCAAGGCCGGACGCCGAGTTGGATGCCCTCGCGAATGGGAAGAGACGACGTTTCTTTGACTGAGTCCTAGCCATTGAGAAACGGATGTTTGATATAACGTCGCTGGTTTGCAGTGAGCTTTGGTTTGAGGTCGAAGAAGTGGTAACGATGAACCAAGTTAGGCGCCCTCAACACGTTGCAAATGATGCACGGACCAATGCCGGATTTAGTGCGGCAGTCAGATTTGGATCTCACCGACCATCAACTAGGGGCTCAACGCCCAATTCTCACTGGGAGTACAATGTCCTTACAAGGGTTTTCAGCAAAGATTAAATACACGCCGTGTGCACATTATATAGATTCATCAAGTCGATGGCTGATTGTGTTCGTACCCTTCCTCCTGTTATCTAACACCTCCATCCAACCTTTTGTGAACCTTGCTCGAAGGCCTGAGGATCAGCGCTTCTGAGTTCTGCTAATTCAGTGCCAAGTTTGATGCCATCCCTTGCCAGAATAACATGCCCGGCCTTCGGACAGCGTTAAAGAAAGTGTTCAACTTGGCGGACTCCTCCAAGCTTGAAAAGATTTACGAGCCTACTCCGCCACAGGGTGGTGGAACACGTGCCTACGCAGATAACAACATTCGTATCGACCATGGGCTGCCTGGCACAGGTAACCGTGTAGTACAGGTCCAAAGCAAGACAAAAATTACTGGTCTCAAAAGATGGGTGCGAAAGCAAAAGCAAGGGTCACATGCAAAAGTTGCAACGGTTAAGGTTGAGGAGGGTGGGCAGCCTAATCTGGAACAGTTTGTTGCTGAGGTCGTGCGACAAGTCAGTTGACTAACGGATACCAGAGCGAATTGGAGCATTTCTTGTTGCTACCATGTACTACGCATATGTCTATTCCGATCTGTATCACAGACTATGGGGACGACGTTGACCATGCTTGAGTTGCTCAACTTGGGGGAGTATGAGCGCTATATGAGCCATCACATGCTGTGGTTTAAGAATGTTCAGCGTTCAAGGACCACCTCATCGCGTAGAGTATCTCGATATGGCCACCAGAGAGACCTTTTCCTCCTCGTCTCGTCGTCTTTCCCTTGTTCAATGTATTCCAGCTTCTTCCATGGCGCCGCCCGAACCATCTCAAACTTGCTGCGATCTCCCATGACGTGTCCATACTCTCCAAGATCAAATTCACGATCTAGCACCTCTAATAATTCCTGATGTTGTAGCCACGTCGCATGGTGTAATTTGAGATCTTCCAACTCAGCTGGAGAGTCAAGGACTGGAGGGTCTTCGCCAGGTACTATCTCCTGCCAGTGCCGAAGGATGTCATACAACGCCATCCTGAGTGGCCACATCAGGTCCAACAGCAAAAGGCCCGCACACCATCATGGACGCACCGAAATGGTATCAGACCATACTTCCATGTTGATTGGGCCAAGTCTTCGAGATAGACTCGCTCCTCGCGAGCTTCCATATCGAGGACCTCGGGGGGGAATGCAGAAACTTCAAATAACTTGTGACGGATGCGTTGTTGGTGTATCTCCTTCGCTGTTTCCTTTTCGCTGCCACTGAGAGAATCAAAGTCGTCAGGGGCAGGTAACAATCTACCAGGGGGTACATCATGCGTGCGATACAATGGGGGCACTTTCAGTCGTAAGAAGGCCGGTCCTATCCAAGCTCCTTGCCAGTCAATAATTGAGGAGACTGTGACCGGAATTGCCGGCGAGACCTTTCCTTTTTTTTTAGAGGATCGGATGAAGATATTTGAAGCGTGCAGATCAGGATGCCACAAAACCGGTCTTTTCTGTTCTTGGAGCGGGGGAATGAGGGCGGGAATGAGATCGGTGTACAAAGATAGCCATTTGATGTGGTCGTCGCGGTTGCCCTGGCCAGGGAGTACTCGGTTTGGATCATCAGAATATGGGGTGTACCAAAGTCAGCAATCCATTTTTGCTCCCTGGACGCAACTGCCTTCATATAATCCTCCGCGGTTCGCCCTAGTATTGACCAGAAGTAAATTAGACGGAAATGAATTCGGAGAGCAGCTCACATGGACTTCGATCGATATCCATATGTTCCCGCTCTGCTTCCCAGAAGTCGCAACGCGCGATAGGTCCGATGCAAAATTTAGAATTCAACTCGTCGTCAGGAGAAAGCCCTTCGATCAATGTTGGAGCACGAAGTGGGGCAGGTACATCGTTCATGTAGTACAAGCTGCCATAGTGAGTGAAACGAAGATCCAGGAGGTTCCGTTCATATTCCCCAAGAGTCTTAGCAAACATACCTCGATCATAGCTAGGGAGATCTTCAAGAACGTCCAAAAGGAGAAGTCCAGGTGCTTTTTCCATCAGAATAAATTCGGCACCGACATCGGTACCCTTAGCACGAGAACTCCACGCAAGGACACGCGGAATTGAGAAACCCGGTTGACACCGCAAGAAGTCGATGGTAGCAACCTCGCTTGCAGTGGTAAAGTGAGGAGGCCCGGCCAGGGATGTAGGAAATCTCGCAATGGCTTCCACACCAGTGTCGAAGCGAACGAGAAAAACTCTGTTCAAAGACTCGCCAATTTTGATCATGTCCGTCACTGCTTTCGCGCCGACCGCTTCAGCTGCAAGGCGACAAAATGCTACGATATCGAATGTAACGGATCTCGTGTCACGGTGCTCCTGGTCGTTGCATAACCGGTGCCCTGAAGTGTAACGATAAATCAAGTGTAGATCTATGGGCGTTCGCCAAGACGTCATTAAGAAGAAAATCATATATAATCTTTTCCTCTTGCCTGGCTGGAATCCAAGGACTTGTCTTCTTTTTCGAAATTTTCCTCTAACGAGGGCCGCTAATTTTGAAAGACCTATATGCCATGTTGGTGGCATGCACAGAAGAAGCGTTTGGTCCATTGACATTTCATGGCTCTCCGGGTTGCCAATATTGAGGAACGGAAGATAGACTTGTTGCTGTTCAAAAAGAGCCGGTGTTAAGCGCATAGGATCGGAGTCTCGCATGGATTACCATTTACAAATAGTCAAGCCTAAGAATCGAGTAGTAACTGTTGGACTATGTTCGGTGTGGTTTCATTCTTTGTACCTTAGAGACACCTGTCATGGTCATGTGACACATACATGCATACATATGGCCCCTTTCTTTTCTCTTTTTCCTTTCCTCAGCTCATTCATGTCAAATGGCTGAGGTATGTTTACAATAGATTGGATGGTGTTAGTAACTGACACTTTGTGGTAGTGTTCTCATTCTTAGGTTAGCAGTGTTGTGAATGGTAGCTTGTTGTCAAATGGCTGAGTGTTCTCATTCTTAGCTGTCTTCAGGTTATGAGCCCTGAGCTTGCCATATAAAAAGGCAAGCTTGACTAGTTGACACTAGAATGGACAAGATAAGGACAACAAGACCTTATGCATGAGAAACTGGATGCATATATTCATGTTCACAGTCTGTGTTATGGGGAAATTTGAGAATGTGCCAGAACTGCAAGGAACTGAAAACTATTACAAGTGGTGGCAGCAAACCAAACAGTTGCTCCTGGGCCAGGGGGTGTATAATCATGTCAACAGTGGAACAAATCCATTTGACTATGTCAAGTATGCCTCAGTCTGTCCATGTCCACTAATCCCAGCTGCACCAACAGTAGTGGAGCAGGAGGCAATGAAGATGTGGTTTAAGGAGTGGCAAAGTCTATTGTCTTGAGAAAGATAAATTCCTCAGTTCTAACATTAATCCCTGATGATGTCAGCATAACTGCTCAAGAGGTGTGGAACACACTCACTGAACTTTACAAATGATCTGACATCCCCCTACAATTTTCCTTACATGCACAGATCTTGACCTTCCAGATGAAAGGAGCCACAGAGGCTGAGAAGTACATGGCATTGCATACACATGCCAACAATAGATTGGCTCACATGGGGGTGAGGCTGTCAGAAGCAGACACAATATATACACTCTTATGAGGCCTACAAAAGAATGGAATTTGGCCAGTCATCTGAAAGAACATAGAAACTGAACTGGAGCATAGCAAACAGTCTGTGTGAATGATGGGACCAAGTATGTTCAATGCAGTACCAGCTGCCTCACAGTCATCATGGCCACCTCTGGCTACTATGCCTGTAACACCTTGAAACCCCTTTACTCTGACACAACAGTATATGAATCCTTTTCTCACTCTGGCCCAACACTCCATCTCTTGACCCAGCCAACATGTGATGCCAGTGATTGGAACATACACCTTCAGGCATGCTGCTCAGACAATGATTAAAGAGGCCATGCAAATGACAAATGAGGGTGTCACACCTGGTCTTGGCTCAGAATATGTGAATGTAGCAGTTCAGGGTGTGTGAGGGGAAGTAAATCCAGTGACCAGCCTTAAAAAAACCAGAAACAATCCAAGCAGCACAGCCTGTATGCCAGCACCAATCTGTGTAGGCTGAAAGTGGGTCAATCATGACTGGAACAATTGCTTTCAGCAAGGGGGCAGAAAGGTGGGACAGGCAACATGGCAAAGAAGTAAGGTCCCAATGACAACTACCCAGACAGCAGCAGTGGTAACTCTGATGCCATTGGCACCTGCAACACCTCAGTCACAGGTAATGGGTCAGACAACTGTGCAGGTGGTTGCAGCTGCAATACCATGTCCACCAACTGACAACTACTTCTGTGACCTGTCTTGTGTGATCATAGAGGAGCTGTGAGAGGGGATTGTAGGTGGGAGTGAAGATATCATGTCCCTGGAAGCAGTGGCATCTTCCACTATACTAGACTCTGGCACAACAATGCACCTCATCAAAGGTCCATTGTTCTTTTGGACCTTCATTCATGATGTCATGGTGTCAATGAAAATGGCTAATCAGGGAAGCCTAAACACCGAAGGCTATGGTGATGGTGTAGCCATACTCAAAGTGGGTGGTAAATGAGTTCAATTGAGGCTGCAGCATTGCTTGTATGCACCCAACACTGTCATCAATCTGTTGTTGGTTGGTTGGATGCTGGAACAAGGGTGGGAGATACAGTTCAAGGGCAGACCAAATTGGTGTGAATTGATTCATGGCAATGAATCCCTTGGTCACATCAATATGTGAGGACAGTTGTGTCTTCTGGATGTCAAGTTTATTTGCCCTTCTATGTCAGACAGCTCAGTTGCAAAGACAGGTTTCACCACTTTTGCACCAGCTACACTTACCTGGGATCTCAGGCATGCATGACTAGGACATGCAGGAGGTGATATCACCAGGTTTCTCCTGGCAATGGCAAATGGGGTCTGGGTCACTTCAACAGCACCTCAAACACAGTGTGAGTCATGCATTGTAGCAAAACATCCTTGTCAACCCTACCCATCATTGACCTCAACACCCACAAGGGGTTTCCTCAAACTGGTTCACATGAACCTTTGCAGACCTTTCCCCATCCCCACAATACATGGAAGTGATACTTCATCATCTTTGTTGATGACTATATGGATGTACTCAGTGTACATCTACTGGTGACCAAAGATCAGGCATATGGGGCATGGCTCATGGTCAAAGTGTGCTGGGAAAATAGGTTCAACACTAAGGTCAAGGAAATTCAAACTGATAACAGTGGGGAGTACATGGGAGGAGTTTTCACAAGCAGCTTATGTGATGCTGGAGTTGAACATCACAGATCAGTGGCCTACACACATCAGCAAAATGGCAAGGCAGAGCAAGGGATATGCCACCTTGGAGGGATAGGCCTTGGCAGCTCTAAGTCAGGCTAGTCTACCTGCTGCTTATTTTAGGGAGGCCATTTTCACTGCCAGATATCTCTGGAACCTGATGAGCATGCATGTCCTTCCTGGCAATAGGACTCCATTTGAAATGTTGTATGGTTACAAACCAGATGTTTCTCCCCTTCAAGTGTTTGGATGTCACTGTTTCTCCCACATACTGCCTGAGACTTGTGCAAAGAATGGGCCACACTCCTCTCAGGCATTGTTCATGGGGTATCCTGACAGTGTGAAAGGATGGCAGTTATGGGATTGCACAACAGGAACTTTCTTCAACAGCAGAGATGTCATGTTTGATGAGGAGTCAGTCCTATGGCAACAAGATTTGTCTCTGGAACACCATCAACCCACACTCATGATGTCACCATCTCTGTCACTCATACCCTCCCTTATGCTGCCCTCCAGTGCAGAGGCAGCACTAGATGTGCCACCACTGATTGAACTATGTCAGTTGACTCATCCTAGGGTGTTGACAGAAAAGGGGAAAGCACTGGTGAACAAACTTCAAAGGATGAAGGATAGGTTCGAAATGGCCTGTACTCATGATGTTCTGGGTATGAGCAGGGGGGTGTTGGTCATCGAGGAGGAAAGCAAGCAAGATGAAATATTTCCAGAGCATCAGGTCAATTTGATCATCACAGAACAGTCTTACCTTTCCATCAGAAATGACAGGCAAAGGGACTTCAGTCAGCCAGGGTATGATATGTTGATTCCTCTGGCAACCCACTGCAAGCATTCCACAATGTTTATTTAGCAAATATTGAGGAAAGAGATACTCTTTTATTTTGGATGTTTGGAAAGAAAAAATGCAGAAAAAATGTTTTATTTCCTTCCAAAAAAACATGGACTGATGCTAATACCACTTAGAGTAGCAGCCAATGAGCACTACCATCAATCCATATTTCTGCACAGGAAAGAGAAAATTATATTTGCATTTTTTCCAACAAATCATCCAACATAAAAGATTATCTCTTCTCTCCATTTTTTCAGTATGTTTTCTGAAGAAAAATTGGAAAATGCTTGCAGTGACCTACAAGGAGGTGATGAAATGCTCAGATTGCAGCAGATGGAAGGAAGCAATGGAGAAGGAACTGGGAACAATGGGAGAGATGGGAGTGTGGAAGCTGGTAGAGCCACTGCCAGGACAGAAGCTTGTGGGAAATCAATGGGTGTTTGAGTTCAAACTGGTTGACTTAAAGGGAGGCTCAAAGTATAAGGCACACCTCATTGCTCAGGGGTTCTTGCAGATACCAGGCATTGACTTTCATCAAACCTACACTCTGGTGGCAAGACAGGTGTCAGTGCAGCTCCTTATAGTGCTGGCAGCTCAGAATGATTGGGAGTTAGACTGCTTTGATATGAAGCAAGCATTCCTTCATGGCAGACTTTTGGAGGAAATTTACATGAAACAACCACAAGGGTTTGAGCAGTATGGTGAAGCTGGGGTGCTTCTCACCTGCTCACTGCTATGCTCTCTTTACAGACTCAAGCAGGCAGCATTTGACTGGTATGTCATGCTCTGTTGCCTACTGATGGAGCTTGGCTTTGTCAGGTTAGATGTTGATATGGCAGTCTTCTTTTTCAACAAGGCTGGAGATGATGGATGGAGGATTATTTGCATCATCATTTGGCATGTCAATGATGGACTTGGAGGTTGTAATAGCAGATGTTTTCTTGATTGGGTGAAGCAGTGGATGGGTGAGCACTTTGGCACCAGTGATCTAGGTGCTGTATTGTTGTACCTGGGCATTGAAATTGAGAGAAGATGTGAGACATGGGAGGTTTGGATCCGCCAGGAGTTGTATATTGATCATGTCTGCAAGGAGTATGGACTCAGGGACACAAATCCCATGTCACTTCCAATGGACCTGACCTATCCTTTTGGGCAAGACATGGACATCTATCCCAACATACCAGATCTGGATCATGCCTGCAGAAAGATTGTGGGGGAGTTGATGTATCTCACTACATGCAGTCACCCAGATATAGTGCAGGCAGTCCAATGCCTTGCTCAACAGTGTGCATGCACAGAATCATGCCACTTTGCTGCTGTGAAGTGCCTCTTGTGATATCTGAAGGGGACAAAGTCTCTTTGAATTCATTATGGAAATCCAAATGTCAACCACTCCCCACATGCCTTCAGCGATTTGGACTGGGCAACATGTCCAGTGAATTGTGTTTCTATCACTGGTTATGTTTGGTTCTTTTACAGAGGTCCAATAGCTCGTGCATCTAAGAAACAACAAACACTAGCTCTCTTGTCTACCAAGGCAGAGTATATGGTGCTAGCCACATGTGTACAGGAAGGTCTCTGGTTGCAGTCAACACTGTGATTGCTATGTCAGAAGTTCAATCTTCTGTTCATCATAGATGTGGACAACACTGGCACAGTCTTTCTCTCTTCTCATCCAGTTAATCATCCTTACACAAACCACATTGATGTTTGATATCACTTCCTTCATGAGCATATCATGAAGGGAGAGTTTATGCCCAGGTGGATCCCAACTCAACAGAATGTGGTGGACATCCTTATGAAACCTCTTACTTGCACATCTTTTCAAGGTCATCAAACAGGTCTATCACCGGTGTCATGCTGAGGGGGTGTGTTGGACTATGTTTGTTGTGGTTTTGTTCTTTGTACCTTAGACTATTGACACAACATGGCTGTCAATATTTAGGATGGGGGAAAATGTAGTGGAAAATGTGATGGCAAAATTTTAAGATTATGAATCAAATTCTAACAGGGATGGAGTTTGAAGTCTTTCCAATTGTGAGATTGTTTTCGATAACTACAAGTTTGCACAACCATGTAGTCATGTCCAAAATGTCAATCTAATTTTTAAGTATTGAAGCCAAAAGCACACTTGTCAAGACTTCAAGTTTTATCTTTACATTTGAGTCACACAGGAAATTATTGTATTGTTGTTGCCCAAACAATGATTTGGACTTCAAATTTTCATTGGCATAGAGACCAAGGTTTATTGTTGAAATGAAAACAGGAGGGGATATGCTATCCAAAATTCTGAATTTCATCCAAGTCAAAACTGGTTACCTGATCATTGCCCTGATCATCACCTGACTATCACCCCAGCGCTGTCACCCCAATGCTGCACATTTCTCATCCATCCATGCCTGACAAGGTAGTTATACAAAACACAGATAGTTTGCTGGGTATTCTAGTATGTCTATATCAATGGAATAGGTCAATATTCTGAGGAATTGTGTCACATCCGTGACACGCGCATAAGGTCCGGACCGTAGTCCGACTGTCTGAGGTGTCGTTCCAGCCCTACGGGCTCCCGTTGTGAAACTCTGTTCCGTCTCTGATTTGACTTACGATCTATTTCTGTTTCTGTTGCTATATTTAGTATGTTTCTCTCGTGCTTCTAAGTGACTTGCTACACTACCGTACCCGTACGTCTTACTAATCCCTGTACCATCCGGCTATCCGGTGACTACCGACTTACCTTACTAATAAGCTCACTAATATTGTTACTCATCTGTACTGCACTCCAGTAGTCGCTACACCCCGGATATTGCTTTATACTTTTCTCTGTACTATAAAAGCTTTGTACATACGTCGTAGCACATCAGTTCGAATGTTGAATAAGATACTCATCGATCTCACTCGACTCCAGATAAGTTTCTGGATAGCTCCGACCTCTAGGGACTTGGCAGGAAAGAAGTGTACTAAGTTGTACACTAAACTCCGACTACCCGGACTTTCGCTCTAGACATCCTCCGCCCTCGGACCCCCTTGGAGACCGTTGAGAACCGGTCTTAACAGTATATTTGAACTCAAATCCCTGCACAAAGCCCACCAAACCCCCACACCATGACCATGACTACCCGACTCCGTTCCTGCTCGATGGCTGTTGAAGCTTTGGAACAAGCTGCGATCAACGATATGCACAAATCAAGTGCACGTATCGCATTAGCAAGCCACCGACGTCCTCCACCGTCAGTCAGCCAATTTCGAAGTTTCTCCGCCAGGGGAGAACCCCTTGCTACCCAGACCCCTAGAACTGGCTCTTCAAACAGACGACCCTCATCCACGGCACGACCAACACCAGACCTCTTCGGAGGCGATGACCCCGGAGATGATGGTCCGGGAGACGACGGTCCCAGAGACGATGACAACAACGACGATGATGACGATGACGACGGCAACCCTTTCGTCGATGCTCCAGAACAGCTAGACCCTCAACTAGCGGTCTTGCAAAACTTGGCAACGGCCGTTGACCATCTGTCGCATTCCACCCGTCGCTCCAACGATACTTCATCCTCATGCGCCAAAGTCCGAGAGCCGGACACTTTCGATGGAACTGATCCGAAGAAACTCTGGATGTTCCTAGTCCAATGCGAACTGTGTTTCCAGGATCGTCCCAAGGCGTTTCACCTTGATAGGAACAAGGTCACGTTCGCCCAATCTTATCTTAAAGGAATGGCTCTCGAATGGTTCGAGCCAGACCTTCTAAACTCCGGAGATCCGGCAGACCGTCCACTCTGGATGGATAGCTGGTTGGATTTTGTAGCAGATCTTCAGACAACCTTCGGACCACACGATCCGGTCGCAGACGCCGAGCACCAGCTCGATCACCTCCACATGAAGGAAACGCATCATGTGAATCAGTATGTGGTCGACTTTAACAGATTGGCGTCACAAGTCCAAGGTTACGGAGATGGTGCTCTCCGTCACCTGTTCTACACCAGACTCCCAGACCGCATCAAAGACGAAATCAGTAGGGTTGGGAAACCCACTACTCTATATGGGCTGTGTGCGTTAGCCCAAGAAATTGACGCGCGCTACTGGGAGCGCAAGGACGAGATCTCTCATCAAGCAAAGTCCTCTGGCAACAACTCCGGAAAAAACCCCGGAGGTAAGGCCAACTCGAACAAAGGGGACAAGCAGAAGTCTGGTAACGCCAACCCCCAGTCTGGTGGAAACCAACAAACAACTCCGTCTACCTCGAACTCCAAGCCTCCGAACAACCAGAACTCTGGAGCACCGTCCGCATTATCCAACAAGCTCGGTAAGGACGGCAAGTTGACACCTGCCAAGCGAAAAAGACGTTTCGAGCAGAACCTGTGTATGTTCTGCGGAAACCCCGGGCACAAGGCTAAGGAATGCCCTAAATCTACATCTCACGCAGCTAAGGCTCGCGCTACCACGGTTACTGAGTCGGAAGCCAAACCGACTGCCTCCTCCGAGGCAAAAAAATAGAGTGCAACTCTCAGAACTCCACACAGCCTGGGAGTTGCATTGATACTGACTGTGCACCCTCGGAGGCACGCCTCAATGCATCCACTCTTTCAAATCCTAATTCACTAAAACCTTCTGTCACCCTCAACTCTTATAATACTCCAGACTTTTCAGCATTAATAGATTCGGGTTCTACCCATTGTTTTGTAGATTCTACTTTCATCAATAATCACGGTCTTTCAACCTACTCTGTCCCACCTCTTGTCCTCCGTCTGTTCGACGGTGTAACAACGACATCGATCAGTAAAGCCTCGAATCTCTCAGTCCGTTTCCCCTCCGGAGATATCACCGACATGACCTTCTATGTAACTCCGTTGGATTCTGAGTGTAAGATAGTTCTCGGACATAACTGGCTCACCCGCTACAATCCGTTGATTGATTGGGTACTGAGCAGTATTAAATTCCGGAACCTTACATCTCGTTTGCCAGCGCCGACGTCGCCCTCTGACTCGGAGTCAATTCCGAGAAACCCCATAGATGCCCCCCTGGGCTCTCCGGACACCACACTCCCCGAGTCAGTCGATAACTCTTCTCCACCCAACACCTGAGCACCAAACATCTCCCTTGTCAACGCAGTGGCCTTCGTCTGCGCTTGCAAGCTAGATGGCTCAACCCAGTTCTCCCTCCAGATCCGACCTCAGGATGGTACCAAACTCCGGGCTGCCACCGTACAGGATACCCCGGACTTGTCGTCGGTACCCCCGGACTATCACGACTTCGCTGATGTGTTCAGCAAGGCCAAGGCAGCTACGCTTGCGCCTCACCGGGAGTTCAACCTCAAGATAGAATTGGAGGAAGGAACTACTCCACCATTGGGAACCCTCTACTCGCTCTCGTCCGTTGAGCTTGCCGCTCTCTGGACGTTCATCGATGAAAATCTCACTACCGGCTTTATTCGTCCAACATCATCCCCATATGCCGCACCTGTCCTTTTTGTCAAGAAGAAGGACGGATCACTTTGTCTTTGTGTTGATTTTAGGGGCCTCAACAAGATCACCAAGAAGGACCGTTACCCATTACCCCTCATTTCGGACTTACTCGACTCGCCTAGTCAGGCTAAAGTATATACTAAGATCGACCTGCGCCACACTTACCACCTGGTGCGGATCGCCGAAGGAGATGAATGGAAAACGGCTTTCAGAACCCGTTACGGATCTTACGAGTGGCTCGTAATGCCATTCGGACTTACCAATGCCCCTGCAGCGTTTCAACGCTTCGTCAACTCCGTCTTCGCGGACCTATTGGATGTATGCGTCGTTGTCTACCTAGACGACATCCTAATTTATTCTGATAACATTGAAAACCACAAAAAACATGTTCGTGAGGTACTCCGCAGACTCCGGGAGCATGGCTTGTATGCCAAACCAGAGAAGTGCGAATTCCACTCCGAGTCCATGGAATACCTCGGCTTCTTCTTATCCCCCGATGGTTTGTCAATGTCCGAGGACAAGGTAAAGGCCGTCCGTGACTGGCCTGAACCTCGCAAGGTGAAGGACATTCAGTCCTTCCTCGGCTTTGCAAACTTCTACCGTCGTTTCATTTTCAATTACTTGGACATTGTGGTCCCACTAACACGTCTCACACAGAAGGGGGCACCTTGGAATTTCTCCGAGGATTGTCGCCGGTCCTTTAATTGTCTCAAAGAAGCTTTCTCCATGGCTCCAATACTGACTCACTTCAAACCCGGACTCCCCATCACAGTTGAAACAGATGCTTCGGACTATGCTATCGCTGGCATTCTGTCCGTCACTTGCCCGGATGGTGAAGTACGACTGGTAGCATTCTACTCCCGGACTTTGACCGCCCCGGAGTTGAACTATGACACACATGACAAGGAGCTGTTGGCGATTCATGAAGCCTTCCGGACCTGGTGCCATTACCTTGAAGGCCCCGCACATCCCATTGACATCGTTACCGATCACAAAAACCTCGAGTATTTCTCCACCTCGAAAGTGCTCACCAGGCGCCAAGCGCGTTGGTCTGAGTACCTTTCTCAATTTAATATGGTCATCTGTTTCCGCCCCGGTAAGCTCAGAGCAAAGCCCGACGCCCTGACTAGACGATGGGACGTCTACCCCAAAGAGGGGGATAGGGGCTACACCCAAGCCAACCCACAGAACCTCCGACCGGTGTTTACCACCGAACAGCTATCCAATTCATTATGGGCAACCTACTTAGAAAGCCTGGTACTACGTGCTAGTATAATCATGGACGTTGAGAAACTCCATGAAGATATCAAGTCTGCCTTACTGTCCGACCCACTCGGTCAACTCCACCTTTCTGACCCATCTAACCCCCGTTGGAGGGTAGATGAATCCGGACTTTTACGTCTGGATGGTCGTATATACGTCCCCGAAGCAAATGACCTCAGGCTTCGCGTACTCCATCACAAGCATGACCACCCCTTGGCTGGTCACTTTGGACAAAACAGAACACTTGAACTCGTCCATCGTGAGTATGTCTGGCCAAATGCCCGGACTTTTATCAAAGACTACGTCAAATCTTGCACTGCCTGTGCGCGTGCTAAAACCCCGAGACACAAACCATACGGTATGTTGAAGCAACTACCGATACCGGAGAGACCCTGGAACTCCATTTCGATGGATTTCATCAAACAACTACCCAACTCCGGAAATCATACCGCCATACTGGTCGTTGTAGACCATCTCTCGAAGCAAGCTATATTCATCCCCACCGAAGATACAATTACCTCCCCACAACTCACCAAACTGTTCTTACTCCATGTCTTCTCCAAGCACGGAGTCCCCTCACATGTAACCTCCGACAGAGGCACGGAGTTCATGTCTCACTTCTTCCGGTCGCTGGGAAAAGCACTGGATATGAAGCTCCATTTCACTTCCGGATATCACCCTGGAGGCGACGGTCAAACCGAACAAACTAACCAGACATTGGAGCAGTACCTACGGGTCTACTGTAATTACCAACAGGATAACTGGTCCGAGTTGTTACCACTCGCGGAGTTTGCGTACAACAATGCTCCCAGTGCTACAACTGGAGTTTCGCTGTTCTTCGCCAATAAGGGTTATCATCCTAATGTCACCGTACACCCGGAAAGAGAATTAATGTCTTCTCGAGCTAGAGACTATGCAGTGGACTTAGACTCCCTGCATACGTTCCTATGAGAGGAGATGAAGGAAGCTCAGCAGAGATACCAAGGTCCGGCAGATGCTAAGAGATCTCCGCCTCCGGACTTCCAGATTGGAGATTTGGTATACGTCAAAGCAAGGTACTTCAGGTCCACGCGACCTTCAAAGAAACTCTCGGAAAAGAACCTAGGCCCGTACCCTATTATCGCCCGTGTTGGATCATTATCCTTCACTATCCGACTACCTGACGCTATGAAGTCCGTACACCCTGTTTTCCACGTCTCGCAACTAGAACCGGCAACTCCGAACACTATCCCCAATCATGTCCAACCTCCACCTCCACCCGTTGAAATCGACGGAGAACCAGAGTACGAGATAGAGCAAATCCTGGACTCTAAACTGGACTACCGTAGGCGATGTCCACTGCAGTACCTAGTCAAGTGGGCAGGCTATGAAGGCACAGATGAAGAAACATCCTGGCTCATAGCTACCGAATTAAGCAATGCCCCTGACTTAGTCATGGATTTCCACAAGGTGTACCCCCACAAGGATGGTCCGTTGAGTGCCGTCCCACCCCGGAAATAAATGGACTTTCCAGAGTTTACTCCATCTATGCTATGAAAACTCACGCTCACTCGATTCTAAGTCGGACACAACGAAAATATATTTCAAAAAAAAAAAAAGAAGAAAAGAAAGAGGAGGGGGGGGGGACAGGAAAATCCGAAGTACGATACAGACACGGATAAACTAAAAGTAACGACTAAATGTCGTCATCGTCGTTCATTGCCTGGTTGACAAGGCTGGTTGTTGCGGTCTTGAGGACCTTGAATGACTCCTCCAGAACTCCGGACAAATCCTTGACCTCCTTCGACATGGACTCCACTGCCGCGGTGTTCCTCTGGATCGCATCGACAATCTCTCCGAGCCGATGGTCCAGGACCTCTGCCAAAGCATCTTGATGCGGAGCTTGTACGCGGGGGGCTCGAGGTTTTGAGATGACCTCGACATCCAGCGTATCGTCCAAGTCTTCGTCGTCAGTGGGCTCACCGAAGTGCGCCGACTTCCTCCGTTTCCTCTTTTCTCCACCCCGGGGAGATGTCGCGGTCGATACCAGTTTCTCGGGCTCTGGCGCCTTCAGATTCAAGTCGCACTTCCCTTTGGTCTTCTGGCACCAGATGCACGACTTGCTGCGCCCGGTACCCGGCACACACGGTTCTCCGGCCTTGATACATGCAGAGCAAGCCTTAGCCTGCTCTGCGGGCCTGCCGCTGACCGATGCAATGCGCTGAGACTGTTGTGAATTTGTCAGTACGGATTTTAGAACGATAAATATTGTTATGCACCGATGACCCCTCCGCCTGCTGCGCCCGACGCGTCTCCTCCTCGAGCCGTTTCTTCTCTGCTTCCAACTCACGGAGTTTCTTCTCCTCAGCTGCCTTCCTTTGTGCAGCCTCCTCAGCCTTTCTCCGCTCCTCGGCTTTCCGATGTTCTTCGGCCTCCTTCGCTTTCCGGACTTCCTCAGCTTGCCGGCGTTCTTCTTCTTCAACTGCCGCCTGCAAGGCAGCACACTGGCAACGTTGTCGTTCGTCGAATTTCGCCATTTTCATAGCCAGCAGATCGTCCGGATATTCTTGAAGCAGTTCGTCGACGAGGACCTCCCAGGCGATGCCTGCAGGGTTGAGGGAGGACTTAAGTTGTTGAGTAGGAGCCATAGCGACTAGGAGATTGGAAATGGGCGTCTGGACTTTGACAAAACCCCGTCGAGCCTTTTTACCATGAAACTTTTCGGACTCCGACAATACGGACTTCCAAAACTCCGAAGCGACGCTTGAGCACAACAAGTGCCTTGAGGGCTCGGCCCTAAGAGGGGGATACTGTCACATCCGTGACGCATGCGTAAGGTCCGGACCGTAGTCTGACTGTCTGAGGTGTCGTTCCAGCCCTACGGGCTCCCATCGTGAAACTCCGTTCCGTCTCTGATTTGACTTACGATCTATTTCTGTTTCTGTTGCTATATTTAGTATGTTTCTCTCGTGCTTCTAAGTGACTTGCTACACTACCGTACCCGTACGTCTTACTAATCCCCATACCATCCGGCTATCTGGTGACTACCGACTTACCTTACTAATAAGCTCACTAATATTGTTACTCATCCATACTGCGCTCCGGTAGTCGCTACACCCCGGATATTGCTTTATACTTTTCTCTGTACTATAAAAGCTTTGTACATACGTCGTAGCACATCAGTTCGAATGTCGAATAAGATACTCATCGATCTCACTCGACTCCAGATAAGTTTCTGGATAGCTCCGACCTCTAGGGACTCAGCAGGAAACTAGTGTACTGGTTGTATGCTAAACTCCGACTACCCGGACTTTCTCTCTAGTCATCCTCCGCCCTCGGACCCCCTCGGAGACCGTTGAGAACCGGTCTTAACAAATTGCAAGTGGGAAAGACATACCAGGATCAGGTTGCAATAATCTTCATCCATGGGAATGGCTCCTTTGAGATCTTGAGTGACCCCCTCTGATGTTCAGTGAGTTGCAAAATCCACTCTTCATTACACAATGCCATGGGTAAAGCTGTTACTGGGGCCTGGGAAGAGGTTGGATTGTCAGGAGCATGCTTTCTAGGGAGGGGTTTTGCACCCTGCAAGCAAAAGATGTCCTTGTTGAGAATCTGCTGGAGGTCTATAATCTCCAGCTCTTTGTCAATGTTCTTCTGCCATTCCATTTTTTTCACTTGGAGTACATTCTCAATGCCATTTTCCACAGAGCTCTCTTCTGAGCTCATACCATGCTCACCTAAAGATTTGATGAGACACTGAAGCCACTGCCAGCTATGTAGATCATCATCAGGCACTTCTGATTTCATTGTGATGATACAATTGAGGACCATCTCTCTTTGATGGTATTTCTATGCAAATATCAGTAAAGGTATTGATGCTTGAACACATGATGCCTATGTTTTGGTGGAAGGTGGCTTGTCTGCTCTCCTTCACCTGTATCAGATTCTCTTCCACTAGCCAAGCCTCCTGTTTGGCCATCAGCTTGGGTCATGCATTCCTCCACAGAGTTTGCAGTCACTTGTAATGTTTGTGTAGTACCTCTTCAATATAGTCATCATCTTTTCTGATGGGCCAGGCTTCTTGGGTACAGCATGCTTGAAATTTGCAGAGGAGGAAACTGAGTATGAAGGAATTCCATGGCGATGAGTGATTCTGCATCAGATCAAATGCAACATTGTCTGTGTTGGGGCTGGGTCCATCTTCATACTTGTAGGCATGGATGTCACCAGTGTTGGCTGGTACATGCATGATGAAATTGATATCCCATGTGATCCCAAGCTTCTCCTTGAAGAGATGGTGGACTTCAGCCTAATAGGAGGGTTAGCATGTCAATGAGAGTAAAAGGGTTCCCTTACCAAGATAAAGTTGTGATGGTGGTTAGGTTCCATTGCCTTTTCAAGTTGAAGCTTGTGGTTTTCCTACCTTCTTTGCCATGGAGTTTGCCTTGGACTCTGTGGAATAGTGCCAATTGAAAGTGGCCCCCACTCTCCAAAAGAGTTCTGAGAGCTGTCTTGACACTCTTGGTGACAGCTTCTACCACTGCAGTCACTGGTGGCAGGTTGAGCTGGTCATCCTGAGTGCCAGGTGTTGCCCCTCCTCCTGTCTCTTTGCATCCCTTGGGCAATGTGGATTTGTGGTTGAGGCCATTGTCCTTGTAGTAAGATTTAGATTTATTCACCCTATAACAGATAGTCTTACATCCATTTCAACTCCAATAAGCCATGTTTGCTTTGAGATCCCTTGGCCTTTCCTAATTTGCTTAATTGCATCTAGATTTGGAGTGGACAGTGTGCTGGCCTGAGGATGGCTTGGAAGCAATCCTGCTGGGGGGTCTGTTTCAGTGTCAAGGTGTTTCACAATGTAAGCCTGTCATATGCAGCAGTTGAGTAACATTAGCCTATCTCATGAAAGTAGCTCACAGGCTTCCTGAGCCATGCATAGTGCTGCTTGATGTTGGCAAGTTCCCTCTCTTTTTCTGCCTGCTTTTTACCTTAGCATTGGGTGTGGAACATGTGGGTCTGGCATACCTGCAGTGTGGAACTCAGCTTGGTGACCTCTTCTTGCACATGGGTGTCAATTTCAGCCATCCTGGTGGCTTGCAGGCTATTGAACTGGGATCACATATTGAGCTAGGAGGTGGCACATTAATACCTGGTGACAGATAGTGATATATGTTAGTTTTCACCTTGAACTGTCTTCATAGTTCCTCAAACTGCATTTCATATTGTCAAATGGTTTGTTCCTGCCCCCTTTGGATCTGCTGCTCCAATGTTACAATGTTAGTGGGGATACAAGGAGCATGCATAGGAGAATTACATCAAGTGCCTGGTGAAGCCCTAGTAACTTGCTCTCTTTTTGCTTCAGATTGGATTGCAGGCTAGTGACAGTATCATTTGGCTTCATATTGTCAGTGGCAGGGAGTGTATCTTTAAGAGTTAGACATACCTTTCCCTGCTGCCATACTTTCTTTCAGAGTTTGTTGATAATCTCTTCCTTCTCATAAAGCCCTTGTCACAGTGATCAGGAGAAGTTGACTTCCTCATAGCAGCACTTAGATGCTGGTAATGGAACAACCTAGTAATTGAATAAGTGGATAAACAGTGTTTTGAGTTTGCACATATGGTGGCTTCTGCTGGGTCCATAGGAGTGTCTGGTTCTACCTGTTTTCCAGTGGCTACATGGGATATTGACACCTGTTCTGGGCTTGGGTTGTTACAGTGACTGGGAGCACTTAGCCTCCAAATGTCACATTCCGATTCTAGAGCTTTGGGGGTGATACAGTGACTGGGATCACCTAGACTCCATACATTGACCTGGTGTTCTGATTCTGGAGCTTCATGCTGACCAGCAGCATGTGGGGTCAGATTGGAACAAATGAACGAAGGCAATGCTTGTGCTGGGGCTTGTGCATGGGCAGGAGATGAAGAGGAGTCCATTTGAGTCAGAGGTTCAGTGAGAGCAGTGGTGCTAGTATTGTGGTCAGCAGGATCACCAGTGGATGACATACAGTATCATCATCAAAAAGATCACTTTGGTGGACTGTCTGGACATCCTCCAACTGGTTGGGGGAGTGCCATGAGTGCCAAGGGTTGTTAAACAGTCCACCAGGGAACATCTAGGTGACATGGGGGCTTTCTCTGCCTAGGGGTGTTTGGGTGTGACCCTTGTAGTCCTATGTATATATTAGAAGTGGTGTTATTCACAATAAAAAATGACTTCTGCATTCATGATATACAGGCCTATTGGCTTTACAATGAATTCATCACCCAACAATAATGCAAGAACACCTTGCTTGGCAATTGCCAGGTGTCCTTCTATAAATCAATACAATAGAGCCATCTTAATCACCAGTCAAACCTTAAATTAAGACATTGCTAAGGTCGCACTATAGACTATAAGGGCAAGATGACCAAGAGAAATACAATAAAAATAAAGGGACACTTAAATATGTCGCTGCCTTCATGACCTTCACAACATCCCCATTCCTCAACTTCTAACTATGCCAGTGTTGAAATTGCGACCCATCCCTGCATTTTATGATGGCAAACCCAACCTATTACCTGTATTGTCTTCTCAGGTGGAAATAGCATTTCTGCCAGGAAGGCCTGTATGTGTCAGCACATCTGAATCGATGACAGTGCTTGATTTAGACTTCCTCTCAGACACTAGGGGAGAAAAAATTCCCAGAACCACAACTTCCAGGGCAACAACTCCCACAGCGATGACCTCTAGAGCGATGACCCCCAGAGCAAAGACACCTAGGGTGGTGACTCCTAGAGCACAAAGTCCCATGGGACAAATGCCTGCACCCACTGCCAAAGGAAAATTGGTTACCATCAAAACTCCTTCCTCTTATTCCAAGTGCTCAGAAAGCTCACCTGCACCATCCAAGTCAAGCCTGTCAACTCTTGAATCTGAGATAGGGGGAAATGACAAAATCTCTAAGCCAAGTGGGGAGGCAGGTCGACCTGGCCACAGAGGTTACAACTTGGAGGAGCAGTTGGGCTGGGGTGATGATGGCTTCAAAAGTCTAAAGGTGAGTATATATCAACCTGATGATGCCAGTACTCATCTAGCATCAACCAGCAATTTGTAAACAAGGCCATCAAAAAACACTTAGATGTCACAAAATGCTGAAGCCAACAACATCACAGAGTGCTTGATACTGTGTGTGACCTGGTGAGCTCACTTTGCATTGTGATGATAATTACTCACTGCAGAATGTGCAGGCTGTAGCAGAATTTCCAGACCTAAGCACTTTCAAAAACTGTTGGTCTGTTCTCAACCTGATTCAGATGCACCTGAAATATTTGTCCTCAAGAGCCTGGCAGGAGAAGAGAATCACTGATGGTTTGAGCAAGGCTGTGAAGGGTGGAAAGAGAATTTGAGGCAGGTCACCCAAATTGAAGTCACCTGGGCCATTGAAGAAATAGTGAGTCAAACACTGAGAGTGACTGGGATGCACAGCTTGGATGATACCAAGGGTTGGGGCCTGAGGTAGTGGAGCACTACTCACCCTCTGGAGTGGGAGGTGTTAACATTGTTCACATTTTCATAGAACATTGTCCAACATCTGGTGCTGACTTATGATAATAGTGGCTGATGTATCCTCATCTTCCATACTGCATCATGTTGTATTCATCAACAGAATCTATTTGAGTCAGCTGCAGCATCTGCATCATGGATAGCACATAGCACATAGTTAGACTTCATTGTGAGCAAAACATATCACATATCTAATCACTATGAACAGTGTGAGTAATGGCAAAAGTGGAGTATGGGTTCATACCTTCTTGGTTTAGTGGATTTCCTTGCTTTCAATGGCATTCACATTTAGCATTCACTGTAATTGCTTTTGATGGTTGTATCAATGGCATGCAGACCTCAGGGTACATTGTACATCATAATTATCATCTTAGTTTGGAGTGACCAATTGTAAGTACAGTGAGGACCAGCTGCTACTATGACTACCCCAAGCTTCTTGTAGTGAGATGAAAGTAAGAGGAAAAGATTCATGAGAAAGCATGGACTGGCTTGATACACTGAACTGTTTTGGCTGAGCATGTGAGCCAACCAGCCTTTCACATCACTCCCACAGTCACCACCACCTGCACATCTCGCACTCAGTTTCAGTGTTGTGCATCCTTTCCCCCCATGTGAGCTCACATGATGTTAGTTTGTTTCAGTTTATATGCAGTTCAAGCTCCATAATTATATTTTTCTTCCCTTCATCTCTTTCCTCTCACAACATACTAATTGCCATAGTACTGGTTCACATGTTGTAGTGTAATAGTTTAGTGCTAGGTAGCATATCTCTACACATATCTGAGCATGGCTGTTAGCTGTTCTTTGGGCAGGCTAACCATTATGTGGAAGTTAAGTTAGCAAGCTAAGGTGCAAGAAAGGAGTAGTATGGCGAAGAATAGAACATGTTCCTGTAGCCACTACACTACCATTCTTTGGTGTGAATCTAAAACCTGAGGCATGTGTATTTGTTTGGGTATTATAAGGCCCTACTGAAAAATTATGTTTCATAGGCTTCAACCTGCCACTTGAGTTTCAATACACCTGATGCTGCCCACTCAACAATGTCCACTCCCTGAGCATTCAATATCATGCTGAGGATGATTCATCTACAATTGTTCTGCTGGTTCAAACAGTTCGCTGAGGGTTCCATCTTGATGGAGCTTTAGACAACATTGAATTTGCCCTTGGGTCTGACTTTGACTCCAGCAAATGGATGGACCTGGCTTACTGTATCATGATGGAACCAGGTTGTTGGGGTGATGTTGAGAAAGTATGGATGCAGTGGTTGGGTATTGAGGAGTCATCATCATCATCTGGTATTTTCTATATGCAATGCTTCATTGTGATTCTCTGAATCTCCTCCTAGAGTTACCCTCCCAACCATCCTGAGGATTGATTGTGTCAGGTAATCAAGAATCTTCCTCTGGTATGTTTCACCATTCAATTTTGACACTGTCCTCTGAACATTCCTCTCCCAGCAGGACTAACTTCTATGTCCTCAGTTTTGACCTCATCAGGTCCTTTGCTAAATGACCCATGTACATGGCATCTTATGATGGATTGGGCTGAGGACAAGATCAGGTATGGCAAATTAGATGACAGGATGTGAAAATATGGATCTCATTATATCCATGAAGAGTGGAAACCTCTTATTAATGAGATTTTCTTGCAGTCAGATCCAGGAGCTGAAGATGCTGTACCTGCCCCTCTGGTTGTTCAAAGAGTGATGGAATTGCAGGGCATTAGCTTGATGGCTACATGTGCACCTGCACTACCATTTGGGGCCTCCATTTGCACTGCTTCAACATTGTCTCCAGGCCCTACCCATCATTGTCATTTGTCATCTCATGGAGGGGTCCAGAGGAAGCACTGTAAGGTAAGTGCCAGTATTTTCATCAACATGGATGTGGAGGAGGATGAAGAAGGAGAGGAGGAGGGGGAGGGGGAGGAGGAGGAGGAGAAAGAGGAAGATGAACAAGAAGAAGGGGGATCCATTCATTGCCCTCAGCAGGCAGAACTGTCAGGCAAAAGATCTTACCTGCAGAGTATTGATTCCCTTTGCAAATGGTTCAGTTCTGACATAGGAGATTTGGTGGTTGTTGTCACATCCATGATGTGCACATAAGGTCCAGACTGCAGTCCGACCATCTGAGGTGTTGTTCTAGCCCTACAGGCTTCTGTTGAGAAACTCCACTCCATCTCTGATTTGACTTATGATCTATTTCTGTTTCTGTTTCCATATTTAGTATGTTTTTCTTGTGCTTCTAAGTGACTCACTACACTACTATACCCATATGCCTTACTAATCCCTGTACTATCTGGCTATCCAGCAACTACCAACTTACCTTACTAATAGCTCACTAATATTGTTATTCATTCATAGTGCATTCTGGTAGTTGCTACACCCCAGACATTGCATTGGACTTTCCTCTGTACTATAAAAGCCCTGTACATACTGTACATCATAGCACATCAGTTCAAATATTGAATAAGATACTCATCAATCTCACTCAACTCCAGACAGTTTCTGGATAGTTCTGACCTCTGGGACTTGGCAGGAAATAGTGTACTAAGTTGTATGCTAAACTCCAACTACCCAGACTTTCACTCTAGCCTTCCTCTGCCCTTGGACCCTCTTGGAGACCATTGAGAACCAGTCTTGACAGTCGTCAACCATCCACCTAAGAGGCAGATCCTGACCAGTATTTTTCTGCCCCTTCTCAGAAACATCTACATAGTAGATTTTTATTCAGGTGCCTTGTTTTCTTATTCTCTATTCATTTTCTGATGACTTTGATTATCAGCCAGCTCAAGAACATTTGCTCTCAAGTACATCAAGTTGCAAGGACTTGTGGCCACAACATTACTGTGGCTTCCTCACCAGGTGTACATAGAGGCCTCCTGTCCTCTTGAAGTGCAGCAAAACCTCCCCCCATCCTGTTCTCAAAGCCACAAGGAAATAACACTTCTGCCACCACAGGAGGGCACATCAATTATGGTGTTTAGGGCTCAACAAGTACTTCCCACCTGGAGTTGGGTTTGAATCCAGAAGTCTATGTACAAAGGTGATATTGGGTACATCGAGGAGAGTGCTGACAGTGATGCCATTGTCATACTTGTTGCACCTCATTGGCTTCCCTATGATCTCCCTGAGGAATCAGGGGAAAGTGTGAGGTTCAATGTTGAACTGGCTAGGATGGCAGGCCTTGATCTCATGCCTATCCTATCTCCCTCTGGTGCCAAAATAGGATATAGTTGCAATGGGCAACAGTTCATGCATGGACTGTTCTGGCTGACATCACCTGCTGACACTTTGGAGATAGTCGAGCTGCCACATCCCAACAATATCAGGTTTCACATGGCAGCTGGCATTGACCCTTATTTTGTCAAAGAAACATTGAATCTCTTTTTAGCACAATTTTGGCAAGAGCAGGATGCTGTTGAGATTTGAGAGGGGGATCTCAGGGGCAAGAAAGGGGCACTTACCAACATGGATTGGCACAAATGATCTGTGGTGGTTTGGTGTGATGATGATGCATTTGAATGCACCCTGTGTGAGCTACACAGGGAGTTTAGCTTAGGGGACACATTGGAGATTACATATAGCAGGCCCTTTCTGTGGGGAAACAGGTTACATTGTCACTCTCCATGAGTGTACAATCGTCCTAGTTGTTATGTGGCCCAACCAAACCTCAGAAGATGTGAGACATCCTCATTTTCTGCCACTCATACTGACAAATTCTAGATCAAAGTCTTGGGATTTGTTGTGTGGAGCCACTTGTAAGATCACATCTTATCTCTCAGTCCTGTTGCTGAACCTCATGTAGTCCTCCCACTTTTGGAGGATGAAGCCCTACCAGGCAATGTTGTACAAGTGCATCATGGTCTGTATGCTGGCCAGACAGGAATTATCAAGTGGATTAGTCCTGACAGTAAGGTCTGGATGTTTAATTGTGGGAGGGGAAAGGGGAAAGAAGATAGTGAACAAGACCCCACCCCAAGTCAGTCTATGGTTGCCATGAACACATCTGACCTCTGTATCAAGAGAGCCCCAAGCACCCTTACCCTTTCAAAGGATAAGGGTTATAACATTGCTGTAGGTGATATGGTGGAAGTGGCAAGGGGACAGTGGTGCCACTCTCAAGGCATAGTGAAGGTGGTAGATTTGATCAAGGCTAGCCTTGATTTCGTGTGTCTGGAGGATGGAATTCAGGTGAGCTGTCCCATATTTCATCTTGATCTTTCTTACCCTTCTCTCCAGATCAATGTCCCCATTATGTTTTCCCATAAAGTCAAGGAGCACTTTGATTATGGATTGTCCAAGCTCATCAGTCATGATGTCTGGGTTATAGGTGGTGACAAGAAGGGCACTCAAGCTATGCTACATTCCCTTGGAAGGATGTCAAGTTGGGTTGTGATATTCAGACAACCAATTGAGCCGGAAAATAACCAAGTTGCAACACCATGAGCTTATCTGCCTTTGAAGCCTAGCACCCCTAATCCTCCTCTCAGAACCAGTAGGCTGCTCAATGGCACACTGCTTCCTCTCTGGTTGCAGCACTGCTTGAAATCCCTCCACAACTGGTCATTCATCACTCCTGTTGTGCCCCATAATGTCACCCCACCACCTTCCCCTGGCCTGTCAAATGCTGGCCCTTCAGACATGTGGTCAATTACCCCAGACAATATCATTTGGACTCAGACCCCTGATTATGGTATGCCATTTTGCTCTTGTGCTACATTTACTGAAGTTAGTGTATAGGCAAGGTTCCATGGCTTTTTCAGTCTGAATTTTGTGACTTCAAATCCTTCCATCTTGGATTCAACATTAGTGTTGGTTTCACCCAGGTCTCTTTGGGCAAGTGTGTTGTCCAAATGGTGTGTCCTGACCAATTTGTGGGTGAAAATGGACCTGCACCATCTGGTTCTGTCTGCATTATGGTGATGGGGCACAATGCAGGCTTGGCCATTCAACACCTCACAATCCCTGCTCAGTACCTCACACAAGCCAACCCCACTGGCAAAAATCAACTATGCCTGGTACTTAAGGGATCTCAAGCAGGAAGATTCATACATATAATGAAGTGCCACAGGAACTCTAAATTGGTTGTAACAGAGGATGGTACTACTATCCAGTTCTCTGATATTTGTGTTGCATTCAAATACAATTGCACATAGTTAGGGGTCTTAATTTATGATAACAATGATAGTTTAGTGTCCTGCCTTAACACCATGGCTTCATGAAAACAATTACAACATCCAACCAGGGACATGACTGATACATATTATAGACTCTTCATTGTAGTAGGCACCCATTAGTGGTGGTTTGGGGATTCTCACTGTGGAGTCTTCTGCTCCTTATTGTCCAGGGTGGCAGCATTTCTAGGCAAGATGCTCTCTTTTCCATCAGGTGATGATTTAATAGTTATCTAATAGGCAAGTTATTGTTTGCTATGGGTTCATGTTACTGAGTGCTTCATTTGTTGTTGTTGGGTGACAACATGGTGACAACATAGCCATGTCTACTGCACCCCATCGCACCAGCAGAGATAACCCACCCACCCTAGCCATCTGCACAAACCATCAACTCCTCTTTGCTCAGGTGATGATTTAATACATCAGCAAGATGGCAAAAGATCTGACAGTCTGAAAAAATCTGAAAAAATCTGAAAAAATCTGAAAAAATCTGAAAAAATCTGAAAAAATCTGAAAAAATCTGAAACTTCTGATATCAGATTATTCTCAGAGTGCCAGACAATCAGACAGTCAGAACAACAGAACTCCAGTATTCTCAGAGCCCTCAGATAATCCATCAGATATTCTCAGAAGATTCCAATCATCAGACAGTCAGAACAACAGACCCTCAGAATATCTCAGGTGTCCAGACATTCAGAACACCAGACACTAAGATATTCCCAGAAGATTAAGATCATCACATAGTGAAGGTAAGACTTCCTTGGCATTTTCAGAAGTCTCAGTTTATCAGATAGCCAGAACTTCAGACTTTCAGATACTCTCAGAAGCCTCAGATGACTGGACAGTAAGAAAATCAGAATGGCTCAGATCACCAGCTATTCAGAATGCCAGACCCTCAGATATTCTCAGAAGTGTGCAATCATCAATCAGTCAAAATAAGCCTCCCAGACATTTCAGATCATCAGACAGTATTGGCTACCAGTCTATCAGATGTTTTCAGAATCCACAAACTACCAGAATCTCAGAAATGTCAGACCACCAGAATTCCAGTGATACAGACTATCAGATATTTTCAGAAACCTCAGACATTCAAACAAATGTCAACTTTCCAGATGGTCAGATCCTCAGGCATTGTCAGAAACCCCAGACCACCAGGCAGTCACCAAAGCACAATTATTGTCCTTTTCAGGCAAGTTGGCCACATGGGAAAAATGTCAGCAAAAATGCACCTCAAACTTCCTCAAGCCATTCCACCTGAACACAGCATCAAAATTCTACAGAAATGATACCATCTGGCTTCGAAAGCATGAGAAGATCCATCTAGGATTGACCAATTCACAAAAGCTGAAAATTTGTGATTTTAGGTATTTGAGCTCCAGGAATTTCTCAGTGCTGCTGCTAGTGTGCTCACAGTTGGTTCCCAGAGATGCACAAGGAAAGAAAAGCCCCCCAGAGTCTATGGATGACTCTGGCCACAAATATACTACTACTGGCATTGTGAAGATAGGCATTGGTGCTGTCATTGACATGCAGTGTGAGTCTGGCATGCTCCACCCACCCTAAATGCCCTCAAAGTCCAGGACTTCCATGGTGGTTGCCTTGTTCCTGAAGTTGCATCAGGCCTTGGGGACCTCAACACTGTTCATACCATTGCTATGGACAGTATGAAAGGTTTGCTGTGCAGTCTGAAGGTAGTTGATACTGGAGTGCCTAAACAGATCCCAAGCTACTCTGGGCCCTGTCATGAACATCAATGGCAAGCCCATTGACAAGTGTGGACCAATCAAAGGTGTCAAGCTCTCCCCCATTCATGCTGACCCCCCTGTGATCATAGACCATGAATTGACAACTGCAGAGGTTCTTGAGACCAGTATCAAGGTCATTGACCTCTTGGTGTCAAGACCAGTTCTCTATGGTCCCTGAGGGGGTCTGAGGTTCAAAGGTACTAGTGGGTCAGAGTTTAGCACAAAACTCTGTACTAAACTTGCAGAGTTCTGGAGTTGGAGCCATCCAGAGGAGTACTGGTTTGGTAACAGGTGAGATTGAAGCACTTCAGTCAACCCCTTATGGGGACCTATTAGGTTCATATATTCTTATAGATGTTATGACCTAATAGGTATCAACTGCTTGGGAATTCCCAAACTCTAGGGATTCACCATATCATGTCTGGGGAATCTCCAGGCCTGCCATGCAATAGGTGCTGGAGAGAGTTGGAGAAATACATTTCTCCACAATAAATATATTTTTGGTGTCAATATAATGGGGTGGCTGGGGTCCAGATAAAAATTTTCCCAACATATAACCAGTGTCTTCTGGGTTTTTCCCAAGCTAAATAGACCCCCTTGCTGAGCAAAACCTGGGCATTCCCCTTATCAAATTGACCTGGCTGGGGTGGTACCTGGGTCTTCTCCAGGCTAAATTGGCCCACTTGCCAGTCCAATTATGGGTATTCCCCATGTCAAATTGACCTTTCCTGGGTGGCAGTTGGGCCTTCTCCAGACTAAATTGACCACTTCCCAGTCCAGTCCTGGGCATTCCCAATGTGAAATTGACCTGACCCAGGGGCTAGCTGGGTCTTCTCCAGGCTAAATTTACCCACTTGTCGGTCAAACCCTGGCCATTCCCCATACCAAATTGACCTCCCCATGTGACAGCTGGGTCTGCTCCAGGCTAAATTGACCCACTTGTCAGTCCAACCCTGGCCATTCCCCATGCCAAATTGACCTCCCCCAGGTGGCAGCTGGATATTCTCCAGGCTAAAATGGACCCACTTCTCTGTCCAACCCAGGGCATTCTCCAGCTCATTTGGCCTACCCAGGGTGGCAACTGGGATTCCTCCAGGGTAAATTGCCCACCCTTCAAGGACAACCCTGGAAATTCCCAAGTGAATTTGACCTATCTCTGGTAACAACTGCATTTTTCCCAGGCTAAACATGGGCATTCCCAAGCTAAATTGACCTACCCCTGGTGATAACTGGTTTTATTCCATGTACAATTGATCCCTGTTGGCAAGTGGCCTATCTACAGGCTATATTGGACCCAACTGGGATCTCTCCAAGCTGAATAGACCCTATTTCCAGAAAAACAGTATAGGATGGAATGGCATCATATAGTATGTAGACCTCTAGCCCTGTGGTGATTGGAGATTTGCTGAGGGGGGAGATTCTCCATCCTGCCATGGAGAAACTCCATGCCCCCACAAAAGGGAATGGAGTGATGGCAGGTATTGCTGGATGCATGCTGACCATGTACACCTTGGTGAGGAGAATGGAATGACTGAAAATGGATATTCTCCATGGTACAATCCAGTTTCCAAATGTGCATGCACCAATTATGGATGATCCAGTAGCACTTCTCAGCCGGTGAACAATGGATCAGTAGGGGACAATATCACACATTGTCTGCCCCTCCCTCTAACCCCCATGGGTGGTACACCAATGCTTACAGATCAAGGTTTACATGACAACAAGTGTGGTGCACACCAAATGCATGAGGATCTCAATGTCAGGTTGGGAATTCTCCTGGGAGGTGGGAGATTCCCCAGGAGGGCATGGAGGTTCTCAGTAGGATCTAACATCCAAGGATGCATCCACAAATTATGGATGATTCAGTAGCACTTCTCAGCCAGTGCTAGAGAATGGTGAACAATGGATCAGTAGGGGACAATATCATGCATTCTCTCCCCCTCCCTCCACCCCCCATGGGTGGCACACCAATGCTTACTAGATCAAATTACATGACAACAAGTGTGGTGCACACCAAATGCATGAGGATCTCCATGTCAGGTTAAAAATTCTCCTGGGAGGTTCAAGACTCCCCAGGAGGGCATGGAGATTCTCAGTAGGATCCAACATCCAAAGATGCATCCACAAATTATGGATGATCCAGTAGCACTTCTCACCCAGTGTTAGGGAATGGTGAAGAATGCATCAGTAATCTACAAATTATGGATGATCCAGTAGCACTTCTCAGCCAGTGCTAGAGAATGGGTGAACAATGGATCAGTGGGGGACAATATAATACATACTCTGTTTTTCCCACCACCCCCCATGGGTGGTACACCAAGGGCTTACTAGATCAAGGATTACTTGAGCACTTCAGTCAACCACCTATGGGGACCTATTAGGTCAATATATTCTTATAGATGTATTAGCCTAATAGGTGTCAACTAGTTGGGAATTCCCAACCTCTGGAGATTCTCCAGCTCATGGCTGGGGAATCTCCAGGCCTGCCATGCAATAGGTGCTGGAGAAAATGGGGGGAATCCATTTCTCCAGAATAAATACATTTTGGGTGTCAATATATTGGAGTGGCTGGGGTCCAAATATGATTTTTTCCGAGATATTACCTGCATTTTCTGGGTATTCCCCAGGCTGAATTGACCAACTTCCCAGTCCAATCCTGGGCATTCCCAATGCTGATATGACCTACCCATGGTGGTAACTGGGATTTCTCCAGGCTAAATTGGCCTACTTGCCAGTTCAATTCTGGGCATTCCCCATGCCAATTTGACCTACCAATGGTGGCAACTGGGATTTCTCCAGGCTAAATTGACCTACCTGCCAGTTCAATTCTGGGCATTCCCCATGCCAATTTGACCTACCCATGGTAGCAACTGGGATTTCTGCAGGCTAAATTAGCCTGCTTCCCAGCTTAATTCTGGGCATTCCCCATGCCAATTTGACCTACCCATGGTAGCAACTGGGATTTCTCCAGGCTAAATTAACCTACTTTCCCACTTCAGTCAACCCTCTACAGGGACCTATTAGGTTCATATATTCTTGCAGATGTTATGACCTAATAGGTGTCAACTGGTTGGGAATACCTGACACCTGGGGATTCTCCAGAACATGCCTGGGGAATCTCCCATATGGCAGGAATGGCTGGGGTCCTGATATGATTTTCCCCATGCCAAATTGGCCTGTCTCAAGTGGCAGCTGGATCTTCTCCAGCCTAAATTGACCAAGGTCCCAGTATGACCCTGGGCACTCCCCATGGAGAATTGACCTGGCCCAGGTGGCAACTGGATCTTCTCCAGGCTAAATTGACCCACTTCCAGTCCAGTCCTGGCCATTTCTCATGCCAAATTGACCAGTCCTTGAAGGCAATGGGGTATTCTCCAGACTAAAATGGACCCCCCTACTTGGCTAAACCTGGGCATTCCCCATCCTCTTTTGACCTACCCTAGGGTAGCAGTTGGGACTTTCCCAGGGTAGGTTGACCCCTTCTCTAGTCTGTACCTGGACATTCCCCAGTAAAATTGACCTATTCCTAGTGATAACTGGACTTCTCCTGGGAATTCCCAGGCTGAATTGACCTATTCCTGGTGATAATTGGGTTGTACCCAGGCTCAATTGAACCTTGTTCCATTGCAAACATGGGCATGCCATATACTAAGTTGAGCTAGCCCAGGTGGCAGCTGGCCATTGAACAGGCTACACCTGGATATTCCCCATGCACATTTGACTTACTGTATCCCTGGTGAAAGAATCGCTGGCAGCCCCATGCCAAATTGACATCACTATGACCATGCATGGCACCTTAGAAATTCTCCATGACCAATTGGAGATTCTCCAGGGGGGCTTGGGGAATCTCCATGACAGGTTGGAGATTCCCCAAGGGGGCATGGAGATTCTCCAGTGACTTGGAGATTCTCCATGACTGGTTGGAGATTCCCCAAGGGGGGCATGGAGATTCTCCACAGTGACTTGGAGATTCTCCATGACTGGGTGGAGATTCTCCATGTCATTTTGGAGATTCTCCACAGTGATTTGGGGATTCTCCATGACTGGTTGGTGATTCCCCAAGGGGGCATGGAGATGCTCCATGACTGGTTGGAGATTCCCCAGGGGGGCATGGAGATTCTCCATGGCAGGTTGGAGATTCTCCAGGAGGGCTTGGGGAATCTCCATGACAGGTTGGAGATTCTCCACAGTGGGTTGGAGATTCTCCATGAAACCTGTCATGGAGATTCTCCACAGTGGGTTGGAGCATGACAGGTTGGAGATTCCCCAAGGGGTCATGGAGATTCTCCACAGTGACTTGGGGATTCTCCATAACATGTTGGAGAATCTCCAACCTGCTATGGGGAATCTCCATTCAGCCTGGGAATTCCCAGGAGAAGTCCAGTTATCACTAGGAATAGGTCAATTTTACTGGGGAATGTCCAGGTACAGACTAGAGAAGGGGTCAACCTACCCTGGGAAAGTCCCAACTGCTACCCTAGGGTAGGTCAAAAGAGGATGGGGAATGCCCAGGTTTAGCCAAGTAGGGGGGTCCATTTTAGTCTGGAGAATACCCCATTGCCTTCAAGGACTGGTCAATTTGGCATGAGAAATGGCCAGGACTGGACTGGAAGTGGGTCAATTTAGCCTGGAGAAGATCCAGTTGCCACCTGGGCCAGGTCAATTCTCCATGGGGAGTGCCCAGGGTCATACTGGGACCTTGGTCAATTTAGGCTGGAGAAGATCCAGCTGCCACTTGAGACAGGCCAATTTGGCATGGGGAAAATCATATCAGGACCCCAGCCATTCCTGCCATATGGGAGATTCCCCAGGCATGTTCTGGAGAATCCCCAGGTGTCAGGTATTCCCAACCAGTTGACACCTATTAGGTCATAACATCTGTAAGAATATATGAACCTAATAGGTCCCTGTAGAGGGTTGACTGAAGTGGGAAAGTAGGTTAATTTAGCCTGGAGAAATCCCAGTTGCTACCATGGGTAGGTCAAATTGGCATGGGGAATGCCCAGAATTAAGCTGGGAAGCAGGCTAATTTAGCCTGCAGAAATCCCAGTTGTTACCATGGGTAGGTCAAATTGGCATGGGGAATGCCCAGAATTGAACTGGCAGGTAGGTCAATTTAGCCTGGAGAAATCCCAGTTGCCACCATTGGTAGGTCAAATTGGCATGGGGAATGCCCAGAATTGAACTGGCAAGTAGGCTAATTTAGCCTGGAGAAATCCCAGTCCACCATGGGTAGGCCATATCAGCATGGGGAATGCCCAGGATTGGACTGGGAAGTTGGTCAATTCAGCCTGGGGAATACCCAGAAAATGCAGGTAATATCTCGGAAAAAATCATATTTGGACCCCAGCCACTCCAATATATTGACACCCAAAATGTATTTATTCTGGAGAAATGGATTTCCCCCATTTTCTCCAGCACCTATTGCATGGCAGGCCTGGAGATTCCCCAGCCATGAGCTGGAGAATCTCCAGAGGTTGGGAATTCCCAACCAGTTGACACCTATTAGGCTAATACATCTATAAGAATATATAGACCTAATAGGTCCCCATAGGTGGTTGACTGAAGTGTACAGAACTTGTCTTTTTGTCTTTGTCATTCATATGCACAGGCAACTTGCTTGTCAATTCCTGCCCCTGTCCCATGGGAGAGAGTGGAGGAGATGACAATGTGGAGAGACCTGTCTGCACACAGTACCAGGCAAAACAGGGGGTTAGGTTAAGTTACCAATTGGAAGGGTGGGGCAGGGGGCTTGTGGGGGGGGGGGGGTATTTGCCATCAGGGATGGAAGCCTCTTCAGAGGCCTGAGGAGAGGAATGACTGTGCTGGCACTGGCATGCCTCATGGGAAGTAATGTATGAGAAAAGGCAGATAGTGGGATGAAAGAGGAAAGTGAATGAAAATGGGCCAATTTGGGGCTGGGCCATTGGTACAGGTGGATCTGGGGGAAATTTAATGAAGGTTGAAACCTGGCCATGGTCTATGTGGGCAGAGGAGATGGTATGCAAGGACCCATCAGTGCACATAGCCAAGCAGACAGGTGGGCTTCCATGGAAGTGGAGGTTGTGCTTGTTGGGGCCAGCCTTGATAGTCCAGCTCCAAGCAAGAGGGTGGGATGCAGAGTGAGAGGGCACACACTTCAGCAGAACAGGGGGGGCAAAGCAAGCCTTGAAGGAGCCCTTGGGGAACTGGTGGAACTGTCTGCCCACCTCAGAGAGCCTGAGGGACATGGGATGGATGGGGAGCATTTGTGTTTGGGTGGAGAGCTTTTCCCAGGTGGGGCAGAGGGGTGAAGTGTGCTCTAAATGTGGCTCTGGCGATGGAGTGAAACCTGCTGCTGACATCAGAATGATGGATGGAGCAGGGAGTTGTTGTTGAACACTGATGCTGGGGGGTGAGGGTTTCCCATGGGGGGATAGTTGTCTCAGAAAATCTGACCGTCTGAAAGGCTGGTAAACTGAGAATGTCCAATATCAGATCTTGTCAGAATATCAAAACTTCTTCCATCTTGCTGATTAGCTGCAATTCCATGGTTCACCACAGAAGAGACAAGTAGAGACTCTCAATACTGATTCTCATCAAAAAGCTAATCCAAAGGCATGATAATCTGAGTACTTGTTAACATAGAATGAGCCAAAAGCAGCAAGTGAATCTGAGTAATGTAAATCAGGTGGGATATACTCATCACCATAAATACCTATCAAATGTGCTGGTCATAAGATGCTATCCAAGTGGATAACACTCACTAAATGATCACCATATTCATCATACTCATGCTCAACTTTTCACATGCCTGTGTTGTACCAGGTTCATTCCCAATATGGGTGAACCACTGCACTAAAGCACAGGGGTAGTGCATGAAAAGAGAAGAACAATAGCACCTGTGCCACATATAGCCCTTGAAATCCTGGCAGAGTAGGGTCTTTTTCCACAAAGACACAATCATAGCAAGGTGCACCATTTCTCCATGAGGGTGAAGCATGGATACATTGGCAATGCATTCCATTTGCTCCAGAGAGATCACTTGGAGCATAGAATGTTGCAACCACTGAGGAAAAAGAATATCCTGGGTCAATAGCTTTTGGACACTTAGATATGTCAGGAACATCAACACCAGGATTTCTTTGCTGAAACAGAAAAATAGAAACAAGGTCTGGCAATTCAGGATGACCAATCTCTTGGCCCATCTCAGCTAAGGTTCTGAGTTTCCAGGGTGCTATGTGGAAGATGAATGATTTCTCACACCTCAAATGAACTTGAGGATGAATACTGAAACTTACATGGTTTATGTGCAAGTTGAACCACTGCATCTACTCTTTCACTATCATCATCTTCTGCCTCCTGAGGGTAAGGATCATCTTGAAAGGATGTATCCTCATGTACATTGTCTTGTGGAATTAGTGGTTTGTCCAAAAGCCCTGAAAAAAGGCTATTAAGCAGACTCAAATTGTCAATTGTCAATTCTCTACCTTCTGCAAGGCATTCTGCTTGAAATTGTTCCAGCTTATCTTGCCACTGATTGACCAGAAACACTTGTGCCATCTCCTCATTTTTATTGGATCATTGGTAAGGCCTTTTTACTGCATGAATGTGTTTTGACTCCACAATAGATGTGGAAAGTCCATTTGGTGCTCCAAACAACTCAATAGCTTCATGGTAATGCTGAAGTGCATGGATTCAAGGAATGGAAATGCCATCTGAGTGAATGCCCTCAGCTTCAAAAATGGAACAGTGAGTTTCAAATCACTGAAGGGCCTTATCAAGAGCCTCCAGATCAGCTTCACCCAGGCTTGACTGACAAACAATATAGCAGAAGTCCATGAATGCTGAGAGAGCTTGTAGCATTTCATTGGGTACATAGCCTGCAATGGCAGGAAGATAAACCTACAGCCCTAGTATAAGTGTATAGCACTGATTTAATAGCATTATGCTAACCTTCATTAAAGCTTTAGAATCATTACCTGTCCATTGTTTAAATCCACAGCCTTGTGAAAAACATCAGAGGCCAGGGAAGGGTGGCACAACAGCAATACTGATCTAAGATCAGCACAAGCCATAAACTGCTAGATTTAATGTGCATACTGACGATTAATATCAGCCAGGATGGCTGCAAAGTCATTCTTGTAGTGTTTCTTCAAGTATGTTTCCACCCATGAGACAAGATGGTCCTTGAATGTCCCCTTGATGATTTGATGCAAAATATCTGGGGCAATAAGCTCATGGATATTTGCATGAGGGAAGCTAGCTGTGAAAGGCTACAGTCAGAGGTTGTCCTGTGAGCTTAGAGACATCAAATCACTGTAAAATTAAATTTACCAATATATCATCAACTATTCCATACTTTTGCCACAGTACATGTGAAGCAAATGAGTCCATTAGAAGCTGGGTATATTCATGATTGCACAAAATAGCATTGGGATCATGGTCCAAATGAGTTCAATGAGCAGTGCATCTAGTAAATAATAGTGTTGAGATGAGGCATTTGATTAATTGATAACCACTTACTTTGGGCACCATCCTTGAACTATACAAGCTAACAAAGCTTGTTCAGGGTAATCAGCAATATAAGGACCAAGTCCATATATTGCTCTGCAATAATGACCATCAGCACATTTTACAGATTGGGGCTTTGTCATTGCTGGACACATGGCATGGAAAATGGCTTCCAAAGATGTATGGAAAAGGTGCCTCCAGAAAGTGTGAAACTCTGGATCAGCTTCAAACTCTTTGTCTGCTGTAATTAGCTTCTTAGTCCAAGTATAATGGAAGGTGTAATTTGAATAACTTACTTTTGGGTATTGATAGGAACCCTAGCAAGCTCACAGCTTCACCATGTGCATGTCTCATTCCATTGTGCACTTGCCTGCAGAAATATAAAGTGGATAATACTCATTGTGTCCAGTTGCAACTGAGACTGTGGTTTTGTCACTACCCAAAATAATAGGGACAAACATTGCCCCATGGTTGTCAGGGTCCTTTGAAAGTTCATTCTGCAGGCATCAATCCAAGCTAGTTTCAACTCAATGTGAAAAGGATGTGTGATTTGCATACACATTGATTCCAGGCCCAATTCCCAGACATCAAATCAGACCAAACACATTGACCCTTTTCCCCAAATACTAGTCATGTGGAGTAATCAATATGGTTCTTGAAGCCAGGATTGGATAGTTGATGATTAAGTAGGATTTGTGGATCATGGAAAACCACCTCATATGTACCACCATGCTTCCAACTTGGTCCACCTGAACCACCAGCCTCAACTGATTCCATGGAGAAAGAAGTCCATGGGGCATCTCCCTCTGAAATGGCATCAATAGTGCTATATAAATGCTCATGATTGGCATATGGAGGAGTACCAGCTTGGCCTGGCATGCTGGCCCAAATGTGCATCAGTTCATCAATCTGGGCACCTGGCATTTCATTCTGACAGAAAATGAAATCAGCAAGCTCAAAGTGAGCTCTACTTTCAAAGGGGTGCCATGCCCTTTTACTGGAAGTATTAGGTTTAGGAGGTGAAGCACCCTCTGGCAGGTCATCACCATTTAAATTAACTGGTGTGCCTGGCTAATAGTCAGTTGAAATAATCTGGAAGAACAAGAGTAGATCCCACCATCTAACACTGATGCTTGACATAATATGCCCCCTGAGGCTCAATATTATCATCTCCACTGCCATCATGCTGGCCAGTTGGTTGCCATGGATGTTGTTGAGGATGAGATGGCCTAGTAGTATGGTGCTTATGCACAGCATTGTAGTGATGATTCAAACCTGCTGCAGAGATGAAGCCCTTCTGACAGTCTGTCACATCTGTGATGTGCACACAAGGTCTGGACCACAGTCCGACCATCTGAGGTGTTGTTCTAGCCCTATGGGCTTCTGTTGAGAAACTCTGTTCCATCTCTGATTTGACTTACAATCTATTTCTGTTTCTGTTTCCATATTCAGTATGTTTCTCTCATGCTTCTAAGTGACTTGCTACACTACCATACCAGTATGCCTTACTAATCCCTGCACTATCCAGCTGTCTGGCGACTACCAACTTACCTTACTAAAGGCTCACTAATATTGTTATTCATCTGTACTGTGTTCTGGTAGTCACTACACCCTGGACATTGCTTTGCACTTTCCTCTGTACTATAAAAGCCTGTACATATGTTGTAGCACATCAGTTTGAATATTGAATAAGATAGTCATCAATCTCACTCGACTCCAGACAGTTTCTGGATAGCTCTGACCTCTGGGACTTGGCAGGAAAATAGTGTACTAAGTTGTACACTAAACTCTGACTACCCAGACTTTCACTCTAGTCTTCCTCTGCCCCTCAGACCCTCTTGGAGACTGTTGAGAACTGGTCTTGACAGTATATTTGAACTCATCCCTGCATGAGCCCACCAAACCCCCCCATGCCATGACTATGACTACCTGACTCCATTCCCACTCCATGGCTGTTGAAGCTTCAGAACAAGCTGCAGTCAATGATATGCATGAGTCTAGTGCATGTATCACATTAGCAAGCCACTGACACCCTCCACCATCAGTTAGCCAATTTCAAAGTTTCTCCACCAGGGGTGAACCCCTCACTACCCCAACTCCTAGAACTGGCTCCTCCAGTAGATGTTCCTCATCTATGGTGTGACCAACCCCACACCTCTTTGGAGATGGTGACCCTGGAGATGACAGTCCAGGGGGATGATGGTCCTGGAGACAACAACAATAATGATGATGATGATGATGACAACAGTAATCCTTTTGTTGATGCCCCAGAACAGCTGGACCCCCAACTGGTGGTCTTACAGAACTTGGCAACAGCTGTAGACCATCTGTCACACTCAACCCATCACTTCGATGACACTTCATCCTCACATTCCAAAGTCCAAGAGCCAGATACTTTCAATGGTACTGATCTGAAGAAACTCTGGACATTCCTGGTTCAGTGTGAACTATGTTTCCAAGATTGTCCCAAGGCATTTCACCTTGATAGAAACAAGGTTATGTTTGCCCAGTTGTACCTCAAAGGGATGGCTCTCAAGTGGTTCAAGCCAGACCTTTTAAACTCTGGAGACCTGGCAGACCATCCACTCTGGATGGACAGCTGGCTGGATTTCATGGTGGACCTTCAGACAACCTTTGGACCACATGATCTGGTCACAGACACCAAACACCAGCTTGATCACCTCCATATGAAAGATATGCATCATGTAAATCACTATGTGGTCGACTTCAACAGATTGGCATCACAAATCTGAGGTTATGGAGATGGCACTCTCTGCCACCTGTTCTACACCAGGCTCCCAGATCATATCAAAGATGAAATCAGTAGGGTTGGAAAGCCCACTACACTATATGGACTGCACACACTAGCCCAAGAAATTGATGCATGCTACTGGGAGCACAAGGACAAGATCTCTCATCAAGCAAAGTCCTCTGGCAACAACTCCAGAAATAACTCTGGAGGTAAGGCCAACTCGAGCAAGGGGGACAAGCAGAAGTCTGGTAATGCCAACCCCAGTCTGGTGGTAACCAGAAAACTCCACCCACCTTGAACCCCAAGCCTCCAAATAATCAGAACTCTGGAGCACCATCCACACTGTCCAACAAGCTTGGTAAAGATGGCAAGTTGACACCTGCTGAGCAAAAGAGACATTTCAAGCAGAACCTGTGTATGTTCTGTGGAAACCCTGGGCACAAGGCCAAAGAATGCCCTAAGTCTACATCTCACACAGCTAAGGCTCATGCAACCACAATTACTGAGTCAGAAGCCAAACTGACTGCCTCCTCCAAGGCAAAAAAATAGAGTGCAACTCTCAGAACTCTGCACAGCCTGGGAGTTGCATTGAAACTGACTGTGCACCCTCAGAGGCATCCCTCAATGCATCTGCTCTTTTAAATCCTAATTCATTAAAACCTTCTGTCACCCTCAACTTGTATAATATTCTGGACTTTCCAGCATTAATAGATTTGGGCTTGACCCATTGTTTTGTAGATTCTACTTTTGTCAATGATCATGGTCTTTCAACCTACTCCATCCCTCCTCTCATCCTCTGTCTGTTTGATGGTGTGACAATGACATCAATCACTAAAGCCTTGAACCTCTCAGTCCATTTTCCCTCCAGAGATATCACTGACATGATCTTCTATGTAACTCCATTGGATTCCGAGTGTAAGATTGTTCTCAGACATAACTGGCTCACCCATTACAATCCATTGATTGATTGGGTACTGAGCAGTATTAAATTCCAAAACCTTACATCTTGTTTGCCAGTGCTGACATTGCCCTCTGACTCAGAGTCAACTCTGAGAACCCCTGTAGATGCCCCCCTGGGCTCTCCAGACATCACCCTTCCCAAGTTGGTTGATAACTCCTCTCCACCCAGCACTCAAGCACCAAACATCTCCCTTGTCAACACAGTGGCCTTTGTCCACACCTGCAAGCTAGATGGCTCAACCCAGTTCTCCCTCCAGGTCCAACTTCAGGATGGTACCAAACTCCAGGCTGCCACTGTACAGGATACCCCAGACTTGTCATTGGTACCCCTGGACTATCATGACTTTGCTGATGTGTTCAGCAAGGCCAAGGCAGCTACACTTGCACCTCACTGGGAGTTCAACCTCAAGATAGAATTGGAGGAAGGAACTACTCCACCATTGGGAACCCTCTACTCACTTTCATCTGTTGAGCTTGCCACTCTCTGGACCTTCATCGATGAAAATCTCACTACCAGCTTTATTTGTCCAACATCATCCCCATATGCTGCACCTGTCCTTTTTGTCAAAAAGAAGGATGGATCACTTTGCCTTTGTGTTGACTTTAGGGGCCTCAACAAGATCACCAAGAAGGACCATTACCCATTGCCTCTCATTTCAGACTTACTTGACTCGCCTAGTTGGGCTAAGGTATACACTAAAATCAATCTGTGCCACACTTACCACCTGGTGCACATTGCTGAAGGAGATGAATGGAAAATGGCTTTTAGAACTTGTTATGGATCTTACAAGTGGCTTGTGATGCCATTTGGACTTACCAATGCCCCTGCAGCATTCCAATGCTTCATCAACTCCATCTTTGTGGACCTACTGGATGTATGCATCATTGTCTACCTAGATGACATCCTTATTTATTCTGATAACATCAAAAACCACAAAAAACATGTCCATGAGGTACTCTGCAGACTCTGGGAGCATGGCTTGTATGCCAAACCAGAGAAGTGTGAATTCCACTCCAAGTCCATGGAATACCTCAGTTTCTTCTTATCCCCCAACAGTTTGTATGTCCGAGGATAAGGTAAAGGCTGTCCATGACTGGCCTGAACCTCAGAAGGTGAAGGACATTCAGTCCTTCCTTGGCTTTGCAAACTTCTACTGTAGTTTCATCTTCAATTACTCAGACATCATGGTCCCACTAACATGTCTCACACAGAAGGGGGCACCTTGGAATTTCTCTGAGGATTGTTGCCAGTCCTTTAATCATCTCAAAGAAGCTTTCTCCACAGCTCCAACATTGACTCACTTCCAGCCTGGACTTCCTGTCATGGTCAAAACAGATGCTTCAGACTATGCTATCACCAGCATTCTGTCCATCACTTGTCTGGATGGTGAGGTATGACCAGTAGCATTCTACTCCTGGACTTTGACCACCCCAGAGTTGAACTACAACATGCATGACAAAGAGCTGTTGGCAATTCATGAAGCCTTCTGGACCTGGCACCATTACCTCAAAGGCCCTGCACACCCCATTGATGTCATTACCAACCACAAAAGCCTTGAGTATTTCTCCACCTCAAAAGTGCTCACCAGGTGCCAAGTGTGTTGGTCTGAGTACCTTTCTCAATTCAATATGGTCATTCATTTCTGCCCTGGCAAGCTCGGAGCAAAGCCTGATGCCTTGACTAGATGATGGGATGCCTACCCCAAAGAGGGGGATAGGGGCTATGCCCAAGCTAACCCACAGAACCTCTGACTGGTGTTTACCACCAAACAATTGTCCCATTTGTTATGGGTGACCTACTTAGAAAGCCTGGTACTATGTGCTAGTATAATCATGGACTTTGAGAAACTCCATGAAGACATCAAGTCCACCTTAACATCCAATCCACTCAGTCAACTCCACCTCTCTGACCCATCTAAACCTCATTGGCAGGTAGATGAATCCGGACTTTTACATCTGGATGATCATATATATGTCCCTGAAGCAAACAACCTCAGGCTTTGCATACTCCATTACAAGCATGACCACCCCTTGGCTGGTCACTTCAGACAAAACAGAACACTCAAACTCATCCATTGTGAGTATGTCCAGCCAAATGCTTGGACTTATATCAAAGACTATGTCAAATCTTGCACTGCCTGTGCACATGCTAAAACCCCAAGTGTCAAGACCGGTTCTCAATGGTCTCCAAGAGGGTCCGAGGGCAGAGGGAGGCTAGGGTGAAAGTCTGGGTAGTCACAGTTTAGTGTACAACTTAGTACACTTCTTCCTGCTGAGTCCCAGAGGTCAGAACTATCCAGAGACTATCTGGAGTCGAGTGAGATTGATGAGTATCTTATTCGATATTTGAACTGATGTGCTATGACATATGTACAAGGCTTTTATAGTACAGAGAAAAGTGTAAAGCAATGTCTGGGGTGTAGCGACTACTGGAGCACAGTACAGATGAATAACAATATTAGTGAGCTATTAGTAAGGTAAGTCAGTAGTCACCAGATAGCCAGATGGTACGGGGATTAGTAAGACATACAGGTATGGTAGTGTAGCAAGTCACTTAGAAGTGTGAGAGAAACATACTAAATATGGAAACAGAAACAGGAATAGATCATAAGTCAAATTAGAGACAGAATGGAGTTTCATGATGGGAGCCCATAGGGCTAGAATGACACCTCAGGTGGTCAGACTGTGGTCCAGACCTTATGTGCACATCACAGATGTGACAGTATCCCCCTCTTAGGGCCGAGCCCTCGAGGCACTTGTTGTGCTCAAGTGTCACTTCAGAGTTTTGAAGCCTGCATTGTTGGAGTCCAAAAAAACTTCATGGTAAAAAGAGCTCGATGGGGTTTTATCAAAGTCCAGATGCCCACTCCTAAACTCCTAAATGCTATGGCCCCCACTCAACGACTTAAGTCTTCCCTCAACCCTGCAGGCATCACCTGGGAGGTACTTGACAATGAATTGCTTCAAGAATATCCGGACGACCTGCCAACCCTGAAAATGGCCAAATTTGATGAATGACAGTGTCATCAACATGCTGCCATGCAGGCAGCAATTGAGGAAGAAGAACACTGGAAAGCTGAGGAGGTCCAGAAAGTGAAGGAGGCTGAGGAGTGTCGAAAGGCCAAGGAGCATAGGAAAGCTGAGGAGGCTGCACAGAGGAAGGCAGCTGAGGAGAAGAGACTCTGTGAGTTGGAAGTGGAGAAGAGGCGTCTTGAGGAGGAGACATGCTGGGCACAGCAGGCAGAGGGTTCATCGGTGCATAACAATATTTATCATTCTAAAATCTGTACTGACAACTCCATACTAGTCTCAGCACGTCGCATCAGTCAGTGGAAAGTCCACAGACCAGGCAAAAGCTTGCTCTGCCTGCATCAAGGCCAGAGAACCATGTGTGCCAGGTACTGGACATAGCAAGTCATGCGTCTGGTGCCAAAAAACTAAGGGGAAATGCGACCTGAATCCGAAGGCTCCAGAGTCTGAGAAGCTGGCATTGACTGTACCATTGCCCTGAGGTGGAGAAAAATGGAAATGGAGGAAGTCTGCCCACTTTGGAGAGCCAGCTGATGATGAAGATGTGGACAACACACCAGACGTTGAGGTCATCTCGAAACCCTGTGCCCCCCATGTGCAAGCTCCACGTCAAGATGCTTTGGCAGAGGTCCTGGACCATTGGCTCAGAGAAATCATCAACGTGATCCAGAGGAACACTGCAGCAGTGGAGATGATGTCGAAGGAGGTCAAGGACCTGTCCAGAGTTTTGGAGGAATTGTTCGAGATCCTCAAGACTGCGATGACCTCCCTTGTCAGCTGGGTGATGAACAACAATGACACTTAGTCATTATTTTTCTTAGTTTATCCATGTCTGTAGCATACTTTGAGTTTCCTGTCCCCCCCCCTCCTCTCCTTGTCTTCTTTTTTTTTTTTTTTTTGAAATATATTTCTTGTTGTGTCCATCTTAGAATTGAGTGAGCATGAGTTTTCATAGCATAGATGGAGTAATCTCCCAAAAGTCCATTCATTTCCGAGGTGGGATGGTGCTCAATGGACCATCCTTGTGGGGGTATGCTCTGTGGAAATCTGCGACTAAGTCAGGGGGATTGCTTAATTTGGTAGCTATGTGCCAGGACATTTCCTCATCTGTGCCTTCATAGCCAGCCCACTTGACTAGGTACTGCAGCAGACATCACCTATGGTAGTCCACTTTAGAGTCTAGGATTTGTTCTATTTCATACTCTGGTTCTCCGTTGATTTCAACAGGTGGAGGTGGAGGTTGGACACAGTTGGGGATGGTATTCGGAGTTGCTGGTTCTAGCTGTGAGATGTGGAACATGGGGTGTATGGACTTCATAGTGTCAGGTAGTCAGATAGTGAAGGACAATGATCCAACACGAGCAATGATGGGTATGGGCCTAGATTCTTTTCCGAGAGTTTCTTTGATGGTTGCATGGACCTGAAGTACCTTGCTTTGATGTATACCAAATCTCCAATCTGAAAGTCTGGAGGCAGAGATCTTTTAGCATCTGCTGGACCTTGGTATCTCTGCTGAGCTTCCTTCATCTCTTCTCACAGGAACATATGCAGGGAGTCTAACTCCACTGCGTAGTCTCTAGCTTGAGAAGATGTTAATTCTCTCTCTGGGTGTACAGTGACATTGGGATGATAACCCTTATTGGCAAAGAACAGTGAAACTCCAGTTGTAGCACTGGGAGCATTGTTGTACACAAACTCCACAAGTGGTAGCAACTCGGACCAGTTGTCCTGTTGGTAATTACAGTAGACCCATAGGTACTGCTCCAACATCTGGTTAGTTCATTTGGTTTGACCATCACCTTCAGGGTGATATCCAGAGGTGAAATGAAGCTTCATATCCAGTGCTTTGCCCAGCGACTGGAAGAAGTGAGACACGAATTCCATGCCTCTGTTGGAGGTTATGTGTGAGGGAACTCCATGCTTGGAGAAGACATGGAGTAGGAATAGCTTAGCAAGTTGTGGAGAGGTGATTGTATCTTTGGTGGGGATAAATACAGCTTGTTTCGAGAGGCAGTCTACAATGACCAGTATAGCAGTATGGTTTCTGGAGTTTGGTAGTTGTTTGATGAAATCCATCGAAATGGAGTTCCAAGGTCTCTCTGGTATTGGTAGTTGCTTCAACATACTGTATGGTTTGTGTCTCGGGGTTTTAGCACATGCACAGGCAGTGCAAGATTTGACGTAGTCTTTGATGAAAGTCCAAGCATTTGGCCAGATGTACTCACGATGGACAAGTTCAAGTGTTCTGTTTTGTCCAAAGTGACCAGCCAAGGGGTGGTCATGCTTGTAACAGAGTATGTGAAGCCTGAGGTCATTTGCTTTGGGGACATATTTATGATCATCCAGATGTAAAAGTCTGGATTCATCTACCTGCCAACAGGGGTTAGATGGGTCAGAGAGATGGAGTTGACCGAGTGGGTCGGACATTAAGGTGGACTTGATATCTTCATGGAGTTTCTCAATGTCCATGATTATACTAGCACATATTACCGGGCTTTCTAAGTAGGTCACCCATAATGAGTTGGATAGCTGTTTGGTGGTGAACACTGGTCGGAGGTTCTGTGGGTTGGCTTGGGCATAGCCCCTATCCCCCTCTTTGGGGTAGACGTCCCATCATCTAGTCAAGGCATCAGGCTTTGCTCTGAGCTTACTGGGGTGGAAACGAATGACCATATTAAATTGAGAAAGGTACTCAGACCAACATGCTTGGTGCCTGGTGAGCACTTTCGAGGTAGAGAAGTACTCAAGATTTTTGTGGTTGGTAACAATGTCAATGGGGTGTGCAGGGCCTTCAAGATAATGGTGCCAGGTCTGGAAGGCTTCATGAATCGCCAACAGCTCTTTGTTGTGTGTGTCGTAGTTCAACTCCGGGGTGGTCAAAGTCCAGGAGTAAAATGCTACTGGTTGTACCTCACCATCTGGGCAGGTGATGGACAGAATGCCAGCGACAGCATAGTCTGAAGCATCCATTTTGACCATGATGGGAAGTCCAGGCTTGAAGTGAGTCAATATTGGAGCCATGGAGAAAGCTTCTTTGAGACGATTAAAGGACTGGTGACAATCCTCAGAGAAATTCCAAGGTGCCCCCTTCTGTGTGAGACACATCAGTGGGACCACAATGTCCGAGTAATTGAAGATGAAACAATGGTAGAAGTTTGCAAAGCTGAGGAAGGACTGAATGTCCTTCACCTTGCGAGGTTCAGGCCAGTCATGGACAGCCTTTACCTTATCCTTGGACATTGACAAACCATTGGGGGATAAAAAGAAACCAAGGTATTCCATGGACTCAGAGTGGAATTCGCATTTCTCTGGTTTGGCATACAAGCCATGCTCCCAGAGTCTGCAGAGTACCTCACAGACATGTTTTTTGTGGTTTTCCATATTATTAGAATAAATAAGGATGTTGTCTAGGTAGACAACGATGCATACATCCAGTAGGTCTGTGAAGATGGAGTTGACGAAGCATTGAAACACTGCAGGGGCATTGGTAAGTCCAAATGGCATCACCAGCCACTCATAAGATCTGTAACAGGTTCTGAAAGCTGTTTTCCATTCATCTCCTTCAGCAATGCGCACCAGGTGGTAAGCATGGTGCAAATCAATTTTAGTATATACCTTTGCCCAACTAGGCAAGTTGAGTAAGTCTGAAATGAGAGGTAGTGGGTAACGGTCCTTCTTGGTGATCTTATTGAGGCCCCTAAAATCAACACAGAGACAAAGTGATCCGTCCTTCTTCTTGACAAAAAGGACAGGTGTGGCATACAGGGATGATGGTGGATGAATAAAGCTGGTAGTGAGATTTTCATCGATGAAGGTCCAGAGAGCAGCAAGCTCAACAGACAAAAGTGAGTAGAGGGTGCCCAATGGCAGAGTAGTTCCTTCCTCCAATTCTATCTTGAGGTCGAACTCCTGGTGAGGTGCAAGCATAGCTGCCTTGGCCTTGCTAAACACATCAGCAAAGTCATGATAGTCTGGGGGTGCCAATGACAAGTCTGGGGTATCCAGTACAGTGGCAGCCCAGAGTTTGGTACCATCCTGGGGTCAGATCTGGAGGGAGAACTGGGTTGAGCCATCTAGCTTGCAATCACAGATGAAGGCTGCTGCATTGACAAGGGAGATGTTCAGTGCTCAGGTGTTGGGTGGAGAGGAGTTATCAACCAACTCAGGTAGGGTGATTTCCAGAGAGCCCAGGGGGGCGTCTATGGGGTTTCTCGGAATTGACTCTGAGTCAGAGGGTGATGTCAGTGCTGGCAAACGAGATGTAAGGTTTCAGAATTTAATACTGCTCAGTACCCAATCAATTGATGGATTGTAACAGGTGAGCCAGTTATGTCTGAGAACTATCTTACACTCAGAATCCAATGGAGTTACATAGAAGGTCATGTCAGTGATATCTCCAGAGGAAAAATGGACTGAGAGGTTTGAGGCTTTACTGATTGATGTCATTGTCACACTGTTGAACAGATGGAGGATGAGAGGTGGGATGGAGTAGGTTGAAAGACCGTGATTATTGACAAAAGTAGAATCTACAAAACAATGGGTCAAGCCCAAATCTATTAATGCTGGAAAGTCCAGAATATTATACAAGTTGAGGGTGACAGAAGGTTTTAATGAATTTGGATTCGAAAGAGTGGATGTGTTGAGGCATGCCTCCAAGGGTGCACAGTCGGTATCAATGCAACTCTCAGTCTGTGCAGAGTTCTGAGAGTTGCACTCTATTTTTTTGCCTTGGAGGAGGCAGTCAGTTTGGCTTCCAACTCAGTAACTGTGGTTGTGCAAGCCTTAGCTGTGCGAGATGTAGATTTAGGGCATTCTTTGGCCTTGTGCCCAGGGTTTCCACAGAACATACACAAATTCTGCTCGAAACGTCTTTTCTGCTCAGCAGGTGTCAACTTGCCATCTTTACCAAGCTTGTTGGATAATGTGGACAGTGCTCTGGAGTTCTGATTGTTCAGAGGCTTGGGGTTCGAAGTAGCTGGAGTTTGCTGGTTACCACCAGACTGGGGGTTGACACTACCAGATTTCTGCTTATCTCCCTTGTTTGAGTTGGCCTTACCTCTGGAGTTATTTCCAGAGTTGTTGCTGGAGGACTTTGCTTGACAAGAGATCTTGTCCTTGCACTCCCAGTAGTGCACATCAATTTCTTGGGCTAGCATGTGCAACTCATATAGGGTAGTGGGCTTCCCAACCCTACTGATTTCATCTTTGATGCAGTCTGGGAGCCTGGTGTAGAACAGGTGGTGGAGAGTGCCATCTCTGTAACCTCAGACTTGCGATGCCAATCTATTAAAGTCGACCACATAATGATTTACACGATGTGTTTCCTTCATGTGGAGGTGATTGAGCTGGTGCTTGGCATCTGCGACCAGATCATGGGGTCCGAAAGTTGTCTGGAGATCTGCTATGAAATCCAACCAGCTGTCCATCCAGAGTGGATGGTCTGCTGGATCTCCAGAGTTCAGAAGGTCTGGCTCGAACCATTCAAGAGCCATTCCTTTGAGGTACAACTGGGCGAATGTAACCTTGTTTCTATCAAGGCAAAATGGCTTGGGACAATCTTGGAAACATAGTTCACATTGGAATAAGAATGTCTGGAGTTTCTTCGGATCAGTACCATCGAAAGTGTCTGGCTCTCAGACTTTGGCACATGAGGACAAGGTGTTGTCGGAGCGACAGGTTGATCGTAACAGACAGTTGATGGCCATTGCCAAGTTCTGCAAGACTGCCAGTTGGGGGTCTAGCTGTTCTGGGGTGTCAATGAAAGGGTTTCCTTTGTTGTCATCATCATCATCATTGTTGTCATTGTCTCCAGGACTGTCGTCTCCTGGACCATCATCTCTGGGGTCATTGCCTCTGAAGAGGTCTGGGGTTGGTTGCACTGTAGATGAGGATTGTCTGTTAGAGGAGCCAGTTCTAGGAGTCGGGGTAGCGAGGGGTTCTCCCCTGGTGGAGAAACTTCGAAATTGGCTGACCAACAGTGGAGGACATTGGCAGCTCACTAACGTGATTTGTGCACTTGATTCATGAATATCATCAATCACAGCTTGTTCTGAAGCTTCAACAGCCATTGAGCAGGAACAGAGTCAGGTAGTCATAGTCATGGCATGGGGGGTTTGGCGGGCTCATGCAGGGAAATTGAGTTCAAATATACTGTCAAGACCAGTTCTCAACGGTCTCCAAGAGGGTCCAAGGGCAGAGGGAGGCTAGGGCGAAAGTCTGGGTAGTTGGAGTTTAGCATACAACTTAGTACACTTCTTCCTGCCAAGTCCCAGAGGTCAGAACTATCCAGAGACTATCTGGAGTTGAGTGAGATCGATGAGTATCTTATTCAATATTTGAACTGATGTGCTATGATGTATGTACAAGGCTTTTATAGTACAGAGAAAAGTGTAAAGCATTGTCTGGGGTGTAGTGACTACTGGAGCACAGTATGGATGAATAACAATATTAGTGAGCTATTAGTAAGGTAAGTTGGTAGTTGCCAGATAGCTGGATGGTACAGGGATTAGTAAGACATATGGGTATGGTAGTGTAGCGAGTCACTTAGAAGCATGAGAGAAACATACTAAATATGGAAACAGAAACAGGAATAGATCATAAGTCAAATTAGAGATGGAACAGAGTTTCATGATGGGAGCCCATAGGGCTAGAACGACACCTCAGGTGGTCAGACTGTGGTCCAGACCTTACATGCACGTCACAGATGTGACACCAAGACACAAACCATATGGTATGTTGAAACAGTTACCAATACTGGAGAGACCTTGGAACTCCATTTCAATGGATTTCATTGAACAACTACCAAACTCCAGAACTCATACTGCTATACTGGTCGTTGTAGACCATCTCTTGAAACAAGCTGTATTCATCCCCACCAAAGATACAATCACCTCTCCACAACTTGCTAAACTGTTCGTACTCCATGTCTTCTCCAAGCACAGAGTTCCCTCACATGTAACCTCCAACAGAGGCACAGAGTTCATGTCTCACTTCTTCCAGTCACTAGGCAAGGCACTGGATATGAAGCTCCATTTCCCTTCCAGATATCACCCTGAAGGCAATGGTCAAACCAAACAAACTAACCAGATGTTGGAGCAGTACCTATGGGTCTACTGTAATTACCAACAAGACAACTGGTCTGAGTTGCTACCACTCATGGAGTTTGTGTACAACAATGCTCCCAGTGCTACAACCAGAGTTTCACCATTCTTTGCCAATAAGGGTTATCATCCCAATGTTACTGTACACCCAGAAAGAGAATTAACATCTTCTCAAGCTAGAGACTACACAGTGGACTTAGACTCCCTGCATATGTTCCTACAAGAAGAAATGAAGGAAGCTCAGCAGAGATACCAAGGTCCAGCAGATGCTAAAAGATCTCCACCTCTGGACTTTCAGATTGGAGATTTGGTATACATCAAAGCTAGGTACTTCAGGTCCACTTGACCCTCAAAGAATCTCTCCAAAAAGAATCTGGGACCCTACCCTATTATTGCTTGTGTTGGATCATTATCCTTCACTATCTGACTACCTGATGCTATGAAGTTCATACACCCTGTGTTCCATGTCTCACAGCTAGAACTGGCAACCCCGAATACTATCCCCAACCATGTCCAACCTCCACCTCCACCTGTTGAAATTGACAGAGAACCAGAGTATGAGATAGAACAAATCCTAGACTCTAAACTGGACTACTGTAGGTGATGTCCACTGCAGTACCTAGTCAAGTGGGCTGGCTATGAAGGCACAGACAAGGAAATGTCCTGGCTCATAGCTACTGAATTAAGCAATGCCCCTGACTTAGTTGTGGATTTCCACAGAGCATACCCCCACAAGGATGGTCCATTGAGCACTGTCCCATGCTGGAAATAAATGGACTTTTTGGAGTTTACTCCATCTATGCTATGAAGACTCACATTCACTCAATTCTAAGATGGACACAACAGAAAATATATTTCAAAAAAAAAGAGAGGAGGGGGGGACAGGAAACTTGAAGTATGCTACAGACATGGATAAACACAAAAAAAAATAACAACTAAATGTCATTGTCGTTCATCACCTGGTTGACAAGGCTGGTTGTTGCAGTCTTGAGAATCTTGAATGATTCCTCCAGAACTCTGGACAAGTCCTTGACCTCCTTTGACATCGACTCCACTGCTGCAGTGTTCCTCTGGATCACATTGATGATCTCTCTGAGCTGACAGTCCAGGACCTCCACCAATGGGTTTGGATGTAGAGCTTGCATGTGGGGTGGGTGAGGCTTCAAGATGAGCTCAATGTCTGGCATGTCATCCACATCTTCATCATCAGCTGGCTCTCCAAAGTGGGCAGACTTCCTCTGTTTCCTTTTTTCTCCACCTCAGGGAGACATCATGGTCGATGCTGGCTTCTCAGATTCCAGAGCCTTCGGATTCAAGTTGCACTTGCCCTTAGTTTTCTGGCACCTGACACATGACTTGCTACATCCAGTGCCCAGCACACATGGCTCCCCAGCCTTGATACAGGCAGAGCAAGCCTTAGCCTGCTCTGTGGGCCTTCCACCAACTGATGCAACATGCTGAGACTGGTTACAGACTTGTCAGTATGAAGTTTAGAATGATAAATATTATTATGCACCGTGGAACTCTCCACCTGCTGTGCCCAATGTGTCTCCTCCTCAAGACATCTCTTCTCCACTTCCAATTCCCAGAGTTTCCTCTCCTTGGCTGCTTTCCTCTGAGCAGCCTCCTCAGCCTTCCTATGCTCCTCAGCCTTTCAATGTTCCTCAGCCTCCTTCACTTTCCAGGCCTCCTCAGCTTGCTGGCATTCTTCTTCTTGAATTGCTGCCTGCAGGGCAGCATGCTGACACCATTGTTGCTCATCAAACTTCACCATTTTCATAGTTGGCAGGTCATCTGGATACTCTTGAAGCAAATCATCATCAAGAACTTCCCAGGCAATGCCTGCAGGGTTGAGGGAAGATTTGAGTCAGGGAGTAGGAGCTATAGCATTTAGAAAGATGGAAATGGGTGTCTGGACTTTGACAAAACCCCATCAAGCTCTTTTTACTGTGAAACTTTTTGGACTCTGACAATGTGGACTTCAAAACTCCAAAGTGACACTTGAGCACAACAAGTGCCTCGAGGGCTTGGCCCTAAGAGGGGGATACTGTCATGTCTGTGATGTGTGTGCAAGGTCTGGACCACAGTCCAACCATCTGAGGTGTTGTTCTAGCCCTATGGGCTTCCATTGAGAAACTCTGTTCCATCTCTGATTTGACTTATGATCTATTTCTATTTCTGTTTCCATATTTAGTTACTATTAATGAATATGTTGCACTATGTTGCTGCAGCAGTAAGCTCTCAAGCTCATGGGTGGGACTATGTAGCCTACATAGTATGTTTCTCTTGTGCTTCTAAGTGACTCGCTACACTACCATACCAGTATGCCTTACTAATCCCTGCACTATCTGGCTATCTGGCAACTACTGACTTACCTTACTAATGGCTCACTAATATTGTTATTCATCCATACTGCATTCTGGTAGCTGCTATGCCCTGGACATTGCTTTGCACTTTCCTCTGTACTATAAAAAGCCTTGTACATATGTTGTAGCACATCAGTTTGAATATCGAATAAGATACTCATCGATCTCACTCAACTCCAGACAGTTTCTGGATAGCTCTGACCTCTGGGACTTGGCAGGAAAATAGTGTAATAAGTTGTATGCTAAACTCTGACTACCCAGACTTTCACTCTAGTCTTCCTCTGCCCCTTGGACCCTCTCAGAGACCATTGAGAACTGGTCTTGACACAGTCTGAGTTGACAGTGTCAGTGCAGTAGTATCTTTGAGGTTGGTACTTCAGAGGAATTGTAGCCCTTGGAGTGGCCATCATGTAGGACTAGTATGGCACTTGGGATAGTTCTAGTTTTGATGGGTTCAGGAGGTGGGGTACTACAGCAAATAAAAACTGATAAGTGGTTTGAACAGCACCACTGCCAGACATGAGAATAAAAGAATTGTCATGGCACCAGTGCCAAGCTAGCACCTATAACAATCCCACTAATAGAGTTGTGGACTTGTGATACACACCTGTGGTAAAATAGCCACTTGAAATTCCAACAGCCAGCAAGTATTCTCTCTCTCCAACATACTACATGCACATTAGCTCATGCCACCAACTACTCAACCACAAAATAAAACAAAGCATCCTGGACTACTAGACTTACCAGTAGTAGCTCCTGCAGCTACTGGACCACCAGGTTCTAGGTTACAGGCAAAGCAGAAAGCAAAGTCTAAGCCTGAACAGGACTCCATCACTAGACAGGTAGCAGCACTTGAGGTGGATCTACTCACACAGCAACAGCAGGCTAGAGCTTCAGCATGTCAGCCTCCAGGGCCCCCACAAAAAAAGCAGCCTCATGCACAGTCAACTATGTATGGAACAAAGGTGTCATCAGGGCTGGAAGGTACCTTCTACTTTGCTTACCTAGCAGTTGATACTAATGTGACAATGATAGCAAAGAATGACAGTGATGAAGGTGGTAATAGAAAAACTAGGAAGTGACAACCAACAAGTGGTGAGGAATCAGAGGCTGCCAACAACAGGAAAAGTCAGCAAAGAAAGAAGTGGAAGGGCACTACAGGGGAGGAGATCCCAGCTGCAACTTGGGGTAGCACAGTTGCCAGTGTCCAGAAAGCATCTAAGGTCTGAAGTTCCCCAGTTTTCACTGAGTCATGTCCAATATTTGAATCAACAACTCACCATATGCACAGAGTACCATAGGTGCCAGAAGTTGAGTGGCTACTGGCAGCAATGCAATGGAGCCAATAGTTGCCCACACTGGGTCCAGTCCTGAAGCAGCTATGACAGTAAGTAAGAAATAATCCAATGTTTTTTTAACCTACTGGTCACTATGATAGGTGGATAACAATACTATGGGGGTAGACAATGACCTGGATGAAGCAAATCCAGGCAAGATCATGTCAAAAACACAACAGAGGGTTACTTGAACCAAATCCAATGCTATGAAGGTGAGTGATGGGAATGTTAAACTACCCAGATGAGTGACTTACTCATGAATCCTCCTTTTGAAGGCTCCCAATGTCAATGCAATGGGAAAGGAAGTCGAGGGAGTTACTACAAGGATGGAGGTCGACAACGAAGAGAGAAGACATGTGGAATGTGCAAGGCCAAGCATGGTGTCCCAGCTGAATGGAAAAGGAAAGTGTGTTGTGCCACAGTGGTGAGAATTTCTTTCCTATCATAACTAAGTCTCATGCTGACAGACTCACCACTTACTGCTCTAACATCCACTGCATTGCATGGATCTCATCCACATTCCTGTTGTACTTCATGGATCACCCTACAAACTACATTCCAGCTCACTGTGTGAACCCACATCACATTCTCTGAGGTCTCCCTTTCCTGTAATCAGACTCATCCCAAACTGGTGCTTGACTAAAGTGCATTTGGCTGTCCCTCCTCAGTCTCAGCCTAACACAAAGACATCTAACTCAAAAGCCAGTGAGATATATGATAATTTGATTCGTTTTTCTGAATTCAAACTCTAACATTTGGATGTCAGGGTCTCAGCACCATATGGATGGGTCTGCAAGCAATCCCAATGCAGTGCCTCAAGATGGTAAGTCTCTTCTAATCGAGTAAAGAAAACTAATGAATGCATCATTATTTAACATGAAGGGTACAAGTCTTCATATGGGGGACTCAATGATGGGGATGATGCCAATGACACATGTGCCCAGGTCCCATATACCAATGGTACACACACTTCCCAAAATCCATTTTCTCCTTGTGCTTTGGCCTTTCACCTCACACTGAATGGCAAGCCCACATTGCCACTAATATGCCTGAAGAAGCCAGGGTCCATTTCACCAGGCCATGCAAACATGGAGAGTGAATGTGGATATCTGACCATTGGTAAGTGTGGAGTTGATGATGATGACTGTGGAGCTTACCATGGTACAGACAAGCATCAGGTTGGCAGTGGGGAGGAAGGCTGTGACTATGATGGGTATAGAGGCAATAATGTGGGATCTGATCAGGATGAATGCTCCAACAATGACAACAACTACAACAACAACAACAACAACAACAACAACAACAACAACAACAACAGCAGCAACAACAGTGATGCCCCTGCACTGACCTGCACCACTTTGCATGCTGTGGAACAATCTGGACTCAATGCAAGGGCATTCAAGAAGGGGTCCAGTAACTCATTCAAAGTAAGTTTCCTTCTACTTAATAATGTGTACTGATGACGTATTTCTAGCCTGTTGTTAGGGTGTTCAATCATTCACTGACTCACAAGGTCCCAAGCATGGAACAGCCCAGTCAGCAGGTGCAGAAACCTGGCCCATCCCAAAACTGGGCATCCAGTGCTCTGAGCCACATGCAAGGCCACAGTCATCATGCTGTGGAAGCAGATGAGGAGAATTTTGAGAGTGAGTTGAGTGAGCCATGTTGTAAACCCTGGCAGAAAGCCCATAAGTTCCACAATGAAAACTTGCTGGGACTTCTGTATACCATAGCACCATTTCGTGATATCATTCTTCCACACTGGATCTTCTACTTCTCTTTGCTCGACAGTCCATGGAAACTTGCCAATCCATTACATGTTGCACATGTTCAAAAACTTTGGGCTGAAACCTTTCCAAATATTAAGTGCATGGTTGCACTTTGCAATGACCCAATTTTTGCTCTCATATGTCCACTAGCATTCTAGCTTGTGACTATACTAATCATTTTGGAGGTCAAACAACATACATATGACTGGTGCAGTGAACTTGCTACTCATGCCCTCAAGGCAGTTGAGGTGTTTTTTGATTGGTATGAAGAAGTTGACACCACCAAGGCCCAAGCAGCTTATGTAGCATGGGCTGTACTGGAAGTCACTGAGATCATTGATGCCCATCGGTGCATGAAGCCTGTTGCCCCTCCTCTGTTCCCATATATGTGGGAGAGAGTGGAGGAGGGGCCAGATGGTCCAGTAAGTTTTTGAACCTTCATACTTTGTTATATTGACTATGTTACAGATCCCAAAGGGCACATTCCAACATGACTGCATCCTCGACACTTTCACTTTTTACCTAGAGTCTACATCTGTCATTAAGCAAAGTGCAAGAGAGAATCCTGTGCATTTCCCCTGATGTGCCTTGACATTAGCGACCATTGCAGTGAGTTATTTGTTGTCTTTCCATTGGAACAAAGGTAATATATTCCCAGGTTGAGAGAGCATTTCAGGTGTGGTCAACAGGCCAATATGTTCCCCTTCCAAAAGCACAGCAAAGGTTCAGTCAAGCTCTCTGGGGATATGCTACTAACATGGTGATGGAGTCTGTTGACTGTCTTTTGGCAATGCAGTGGAAGAGGACTTTACTTGGTGCTGAGGAGTATGTGGGGGCATACCATCCCCAGCCAACTTTGGATGTTCTGGTGGCTAAGTTGAGGAAACCATCTGGGAGGGCTATGTGTTTTGAACCTGATTCTGAATAATTTCTCATTTGTGCAGTAACCTCAAAATTTGAATGTGATATCATGTGGATCTGCCTGTGTGTGGAAACTGCTTGGCTATGATACTGATAAAATGTAAGAGTCTGAATATCTGACACACTATTGGGCTGTAACACTGAAAAAACCTACAAGTCTGAGTGTCTGAGAGACTGTTCAGCTGGGAATGACTGAAATAAATTGAAGGCCTTGGGTATCTAGTAGACTGGATATCTGGCTATCTGAGAAACTGTTGGCCTGAATGAAACTAGACATCTTGACATTTGATGAACCAAAAGGTTTGAATACTGAAATAAACTGATGAGTCTGGCATCTGAAAAACTTCCAGCCTGAGGTAAACTAGATGTCTGGCACCTGACAAACTGCTGGCCTGAAATGAACTGATTATCTTGACATCTGGTTACCTGACATGTTGAAATACTGAAATAAACTGGATGCATGACTCTGACAGACTGCTGGCCTGAAATAAACTGATTGTCTTGACATCTGGTTACCTGACATGTTTGAAATACTGAAATGAACTGGATGCCTGACTCTCTGACAAACTACTGGCCTGACACTTCAGTCAACCACCTATGGGGACCTATTAGGTCTATATATTCTTATAGATGTATTAGCCTAATAGGTGTCAACTGGTTGGGAATTCCCAACCTCTCATGAGCTGGAGAATCTCCAGGCCTGCCACACCATAGGTGCTGGAGAAAATGGGGGAAATCCATTTCTCCAGAATAAATACATTTTGGGTGTCAATATATTGGAGTGGCTGGGGTCCAAATATGATGTTTTCCGAGATATTACCTGCATTTTCTGGGTATTCCCCAGGCTGAATTGACCAACTTCCCAGTCCAGTCCTGGGCATTCTCCATGCTGATATGACCTACCCATGGTGGTAACTGGGATTTCTCCAGGCTAAATTAGCCTACTTGCCAGTTCAATTCTGGGCATTCCCCATGCCAATTTGACCTACCCATGGTAGCAACTGGGATTTCTCCAGGCTAAATTAACCTACTTTCCCACTTCAGTCAACCCCCTACAGGGACCTATTAGGTTCATATATTCTTACAGATGTTATGACCTAATAGGTGTCAAGTGGTTGGGAATACCTGACACCTGGGGATTCTCCAGAACATGCCTGGGGAATCTCCCATATGGCAGGAATGGCTGGGGTCCTGATATGATTTTCCCCATGCCAAATTGGCCTGTCTCAAGTGGCAGCTGGATCTTCTCCAGCCTAAATTGACCAAGGTCCCAGTATGACCCTGGGCACTCCCCATGGAAAATTGACCTGGCCCAGGTGGCAACTGGATCTTCTCCAGGCTAAATTGACCCACTTCCAGTCCAGTCCTGGCCAGTTCTCATGCCAAATTGACCAGTCCTTGAAGGCAATGGGGTATTCTCCAGACTAAAATGGACCCTACTTGGCTAAACCTGGGCATTCCCCATCCTCTTTTGACCTACCCTAGGGTAGCAGTTGGGACTTTCCCAGGGTAGGTTGACCTCTCCTCTACTCTGTACCTGGACATTCCCCAGTAAAATTGACCTATTCCTAGTGATAACTGGACTTCTCCTGGGAATTCCCAGGCTGGATGGGCATGGAGATTCTCCATGGAAGGTTGGAGATTCCCCAGGGGGGCATGGAGATTCTCCATGGAAGGTTGGAGATTCTCCAGGAAGGCTTGGGGATAACATGTGGGTGCACTTTTTCTTCTTTTTCTTCAGGTGGGCACCACACATTATCCACATTAATAACATATCTCGAAATTTGTGGGGATGGTGCCTGTCACATATATCAACCCCTGTACAAAGTTTCAACTCCAGCCAATGAGTATTGAAGGTACTGTAGGGCAGCCGAGGTTTTGGGACCATGGGAAAATGACTGCAGAGTTTAGGAGACTTGCACAACATATCACACACTCCTCATAGCCCCCCACAGAGCTGCTCTATCAACCTGATACTTTGGGAAATTCATATTGTGACATGTGTGAATGTACTCCTGCCATTTTCTGTGCTATATTGTCCTCAAAATTGTTACAAGTGCGAAACACAGATGGAGCACCTTGCAAATAGTTGTTGCAAGATTGAAGTCCACTCATGGCACACTTACACTTTGGAACTGGATATATTCTGGCCAGATATAGGAAATGTAAATATAATAAGAGTCTGTGGAATGCCTGTGGAAGTCTGGATATAAACTTATTTTCTTTATTACCCCATTCTGTGGGAGGCTATGAGGAGTTTTTGATATGTTGTGCAAGTCTCCTAAACTCTGCAGTCATTTTCCCATGGTCCCAAAACCTCGGCTGCCCTACAGTACCTTCAATACTCATTGGCTGGAGTTGAAACTTTGTACAGGGGTTGATATATGTGACAGGCACCATCCCCACAAATTTCGAGATATGTTATTAATGTGGATAATGTGTGGTGCCCACCTGAAGAAAAAGAAGAAAAAGTGCACCCACATGTTATCCCCAAGCCTTCCTGGAGAATCTCCAACCTTCCATGGAGAATCTCCATGCCCCCCTGGGGAATCTCCAACCTTCCATGGAGAATCTCCATGCCCATCCAGCCTGGGAATTCCCAGGAGAAGTCCAGTTATCACTAGGAATAGGTCAATTTTACTGGGGAATGTCCAGGTACAGAGTAGAGGAGAGGTCAACCTACCCTGGGAAAGTCCCAACTGCTACCCTAGGGTAGGTCAAAAGAGGATGGGGAATGCCCAGGTTTAGCCAAGTAGGGTCCATTTTAGTCTGGAGAATACCCCATTGCCTTCAAGGACTGGTCAATTTGGCATGAGAACTGGCCAGGACTGGACTGGAAGTGGGTCAATTTAGCCTGGAGAAGATCCAGTTGCCACCTGGGCCAGGTCAATTTTCCATGGGGAGTGCCCAGGGTCATACTGGGACCTTGGTCAATTTAGGCTGGAGAAGATCCAGCTGCCACTTGAGACAGGCCAATTTGGCATGGGGAAAATCATATCAGGACCCCAGCCATTCCTGCCATATGGGAGATTCCCCAGGCATGTTCTGGAGAATCCCCAGGTGTCAGGTATTCCCAACCACTTGACACCTATTAGGTCATAACATCTGTAAGAATATATGAACCTAATAGGTCCCTGTAGGGGGTTGACTGAAGTGGGAAAGTAGGTTAATTTAGCCTGGAGAAATCCCAGTTGCTACCATGGGTAGGTCAAATTGGCATGGGGAATTCCCAGAATTGAACTGGCAAGTAGGCTAATTTAGCCTGGAGAAATCCCAGTTGCCACCATTGGTAGGTCAAATTGGCATGGGGAATGCCCAGAATTGAACTGGCAAGTAGGCTAATTTAGCCTGGAGAAATCCCAGTTACCACCATGGGTAGGTCATATCAGCATGGGGAATGCCCAGGACTGGACTGGGAAGTTGGTCAATTCAGCCTGGGGAATACCCAGAAAATGCAGGTAATATCTCGGAAAAAATCATATTTGGACCCCAGCCACTCCAATATATTGACACCCAAAATGTATTTATTCTGGAGAAATGGATTTCCCCCATTTTCTCCATCACCTATGGCATGGCAGGCCTGGAGATTCCTCAGCCATGAGCTGGAGAATCTCCAGAGGTTGGGAATTCCCAACCAGTTGACACCTATTAGGCTAATACATCTATAAGAATATCTAGACCTAATAGGTCCCCATAGGTGGTTGACTGAAGTGGGCCTGAAATGAACTGGATGTCTGACTCTCTGACAAACTGCTGGCCTGAAATAAACTGGATATCTGACCATCCTGGAAAACTGTGGGTCTGATCTCAGAAATGTCCATTTCTGACTGACTGGTAAACTGGCAAACCGAGAATTTCTGAAAATGTCTGAGAATTTCTGAAAAATTCTGAGAATGTCTGATATCAGATTTTTTCAGACTGTAAGTTTTTTTCAGACTGTCAGATCTTTTGCCATCTTGCTGATGTAGTTATCTAATAGGTGAGTTATTGTTTGCTATGGGTTCATGTTACTGAGTGCTTCATTTGTTATTGTTGGGTGACAACATAGCAACAACATAACCATGTCTACTGTGCCCCATCGCACTGGTAGAAATAACCCATCCACCTAGCCATCTCCACAAACCATCAACTCCTCTTTGCTCACTCTTTGAACACCAATCACTGACTTATCTTGTGAACACAAAATATGGGCATTGTTCAGAGCCACTTTTCAGGGATGCTGGCCAACCCTCTGAGAAGTGATGCTCCTGAGGGGAGTCCTATCTCAGGTGATGCTGCTGTTCCCACTGCACAGGTAAGAATCTAGTGACTCTAACAATTAATCATACAGAATGTCTGAGCTACTTTAAATTTTCCATACAACTACAGAAGTTGCTCAGAAGCAGAAATTTTTGAAGTGAGGACAGTCCAGACCTGTAAGAGGGAGACTCAGACTAATGAAAGGAAGTCTTTGTTGTAGTCATCTAACCTGTAAGAGGGAGACTACAGATAGTTAGTAAAGGACTGTACTGTAATGAATGGATTAAAGGTTACCTCAGACTAATGAAAGGAAGTCTGAGGTTCAAAGGAGAAAATGTTCAACCCAAGTGATGGGCATGATTATGTAAGGCTGTGCGATGATAGGTAAATATGCTAAGGTAAAAGCATCAATCTCCAACACGCCCACTCATTGAAGCAGAACTTAAAATATAATGCCCATACCAAGAGAAAATGTACAGTGCTTGTCTCGTGAGAGTCCTTTGGTAAAAATGTCCGCAACTTGCTCCGTAGTTGATATATACTTGACAATGACTTCACCCTCATCGATCTTCTCACATATGAAGTGATGACGAATAGCTATGTGCTTGGTGCGATCGTGGAACATAGCATTGCTCATCAGTGCGATTGCAGATTGATTGTCGATGAAGAGGGGGGTAGGAAGGTTCATCAAGTTGGCATCTAACTTGCGAAGAAGTGTGCGAAGCCAGACAAGTTCTTTGGTGGCCGCAGACATGGCCATATACTCAGCCTCGGTGCTCGATAGGGCAACAGAGGATTGTTTCTTCGAGGACCAACTGATGGCGCCACCAGACAGTGTAAAGACATACCCAGTGACAGAGCGTCAGTCATTTACATCAGCTGCCCAGTCAGCATCCGAGTAGCCAATCAGATAGTTTCCAGAGTCCTTCGAGTAGCGAAGTCGAGTGTCGATGGTCTTTCGAAGGTAGCGATAGACCCTTTTGAGGGCAGACCAGTGTCGGTCACCTGGGGATGCTGCGTGTCTGCTTAACACGCCCACTCCGAAGGCAATATCAGGTCGTGTAGCTAGCATAGCGTACATTAAAGCACCTAGCCTGCTTTGGTATGATCTGAGATCACACTCCGGAGATTCAAGTTTTTCGAGCTTGAGGTTCTGCTCGATGGGGGTAGTGACAGTGCGACCCTCGTGCATCCCAATCTGCTCGAGAATGGTCTCAACATAGCGTTGTTGTGAGAGCTTGATTACACCCTTGTCTCGATCATGGATAATCTCCATGCCAAGTATCCAGCGAGCTTCACCTAAGTCCGAGAGGTCGTACTCAGCAGCTAACTGCTCCTTGAGACGATCAATAGCCTTGCGGCTCTTCGAGAGGATGAGTTTATCGTCTACATAGACAGCGACAATAATGAGGATACCATTTTCGACCTTGTAGAAAAGGCTATGGTCTGCATTGCTGCGAGTGAACCCTAGGGATGTGAAAACTTCTCGAAGACGAGTATACCAGGATTTCGGAGCTTGTTTAAGTCCATACAGGGCATGGTGGAGTCTCCATACCATGTCACTCGAGTCCCGGAAACCAGGAGGGGGACAAAGGTAGACTTCTTCTTCGAGTTTACCATTTAAGAATGCGGACTTGACATCCATCTGGTGGATCTCTAGATTGTACCTGGCAGCGAGTGCAAGCAGCAAACGAATGGTCGAGAACTTAGCTACCGGTGCAAAGGTCTCTGTATAGTCCACTCCGTATACCTGCGAAAAACCCTTTGCAACGAGTCGGGCTTTATACTTATCGATGTTGCCTGATGGCCCTCGTTTGACTTTGTAGACCCATTTTGAATCAATAATTTTGCAATCGGGTGGATGCAGTACCTCCTCATACAGTCCAATCTTCACAAAGGTTCGTAGTTCCTCGGCCATTGCAGCATACCATTGGTCTGCATCAGCACGACTCATGGCGTCTGCGAATGTAGTCGGTTCGTTGTCGCACGAAGTGCTTGCTTGGTAAGCTGTGTGCACTTGTTGTGGCACAGCCTCATCTCCACTCCTCACCGCATCCTCACCCTCTCCGGTCGCTTCCTCAGCACTGCTGGCCTCCACACCCTCTCACAACGGTCCAACAACGGGTAAGGTCCTTCTTTCATAGGCATTGACAAAGAATTTAGGGTCATCATCTTGTCCAGGCTTCTTCCTTGCCCTGGAAGACCTTCTGAGGGTTGCAGGTGGTATTGGCACTGGATATGGACCTGGGGGTCGAGGCGTCGCACTTGGGCGCTGCTGAGAGGTTCGAGTAGGTTTACTAGATCGCCCTGGGTGCGTTTCAACTGTTTTTGGTGCGAGGTTGTCCTCAGAGGCATTTTTTCCAACTTTAGGCATCTTTTCGGGCTCGGGGAGCGATCGGGCTTGATCCTCTTCGATCGGTGGGTTGATTAGGTCGTATCCGTCATTGGACAGGGTCTCCCAGTATCCTGGGTCGCTGTCCCCCCCATCCAGATTCTTATCACCAAGATCTGGAGTCTTTTCCTCTCGAGGTGTGTCCATCTTTGTTTCAGTGCCTTGATACTCATTCGTAGGTGCTAACCTCTTTGTTCCTTTAGTCACCACATCTATCTCGACTCGGTCGAGCTTCTTCCCAGTCCCCTCATCGAAGACGACATCACAAGATTCGACAATTCGCCCACTGGCTCGATGAGCACATGTGTATGCACTTTTATTCTCTGAGTATCCAAGGAAAATGCATTCGAGTGACTTCACATCAAGCTTCTGATGCTTCTCTTCAGGGATATGAGCATGTGCTGTGCATCTGAAGACTTGTAGGTGGGCAACCGAGGGCTTGTTCCCTGTGTAGGCCTCATAGGGTGTAGACTTTGATTCGAGTGACTTCGTAGGGAGATGGTTTATAATATGGGCAGCATGTAGTACTGCATCCCCCCAGTACTTGTTGGGTAGGCCTGCATCGTTGAGCATCACACATGCACACTCGACTATTGTGCGGTTCATCCACTCTGCTACTCCATTCTCCTGAGGTGTGTAGGCATTCGTCTTCTCGTGGTGAATCCCTTTTACCTTCAGGTAGGCTTCAAACTCCTTTGAGGTATATTCACCACCTCCATCACTGCGAAGGTAATTTGGTGTACACCCTGTCTCGGCTTCAGCATGGGCGAAATACTCCTTGGTAAGGCCCAGGACTTCATCCTTTGTCTTGATTAACTGGACCACTAGGTGATGAGAATGCCCATTGATAAAAGTTACGAAGTAGCAATGTCCAGCTCGAGAGGTGGTCTCCATGGGTCCGCAGATGTCTGTGTAGGTCCTGTGCAGTACAGTCGGATTCTGCACCTCTGACTTCGTCGTTATTGGCTCACGGTGCTGCTTGCCTTTCAGGCAGGCTTTGCATGTTGGTGAGTCATGCTCTTTCGACCTGGTTACCTCCATTCCAGCTACCAAGTCCTTCTCATCCAACCTTAGGACACTTCGGATGTTTGCATGTCCAAAGTGACGATGCCAGATGTCAAGTGTGGCTTTCAATGTAGTAGTACGAGATGCGAGTGCAGAAAGGGGTTCATTGTAGTTGAGAGCATCAGGTGACAAGACAATGTATGCTGTATGACTGCTGGAGCTGACAGTTGCATCTAGGATATAGAGGGACTTCCGTCTGGTTGCCTGGGCGACCACTTCGTCATTTGCTAGTACTCTGCATCCTCGATTTCCGAAGGTAACTTGTAGTCCCTTTGAGGCGAGAGCAGGTACTGAGAGAAGGTTGGTATCGAGGTCTGGCACATAGTACACATCTCGAAGGATGGTAGGACTGGCTCGGCCGTTGTCTAGGTGCATGGTTACTTCGATCCTGCCCTTGCCAGTGGCTAGAATGGATCTGCCATCACCAATGATGATGGGTTGAGTCAGATTCAATTTTTGGAAGGAAACAAACCATGGGTGCTGGCAGCACATGTGTGCTGAGGCACCGGAGTCCACTACCCATTCAGATATACTTGTATCAGGACGTGACTGAGCCATGAAGAGACGAAGAGGTGAGACATCATCTTCGACCTGAACTATCTTTGCTGACAGCTCCATCTTCTCCTTAGACTTTTCCTTGTCAGTTTGTGAGGTAGACTGCGAGGTAGGCTTAGAAGCCTCGTCCGCTTTCTTTTTATAACACTCACTCTCCAGGTGTCCAGATTTTCCACATGGCTTGTAGGTGCACTTCTTCTTCTTTTTCTTGTCTGCCAGTTTTGATTTTTTATTAGTGCTCGTTTTGGCAGCAAGTGCAGAATGGCTGGTCAAGGCCTGCCGTGACTTTTCCTCGATGAGGACTTGAGATTTAACAGTGTCGATTGTAAGCTTGTCATTTGATGACATGAGAATGGTGCGGAGGGTAGAGTATGATTGAGGTAGCGAAATTACCATCGCAATTGCAACGAGTGAGTCGTCAAGGGGTTGACCGAGAGAGGCCAGTATATGGGATTTCTGATGCATCGCATTTAGCTGTGTCTCCATGGGCTGGTCATCTGCCAGTGTCCCTCGGAAGAGGTCGCCAATAATATACGCAATGCTCTGCTTCCCTTTTCCTTCATATCTATCACCTAGTTTCTTCCAGGTTGCCACCGCAGAGGTCACATACATGACACCACTCAGTGGTTCATCTTTGAGGGTAAGAGTTATTTGAGCACATGCCTCTTGGTCCTTGGTTAGCCACTCCTCATATTCATCAGGGTGAGAGTTGGCATTCGGAGCAGTCATCTCGGTGCCAGCAACTACATTCCAGAGGTTTCGAACTGACAGTACTTTTTTCATATGAAATTTCCACATCTGAAAATTCGAGCCATCATTTGCGAGTGCTTCTATGTCGTATAGTCTGCTGGATGCATGTGCTACTTTGGCACTTCCAGAGGCTGATGCACTTGTGGATGGTCTGGCCCTTGTCGGAGACCCAGTAGGTCCAGCTGTTGAGATGGAGTGTGTGGAAGTCGATGACATTTCCTGTAGCTAGTAGTGGTACCACTTTATTCGAGTTTGAATTAAGTTAGAGCTCGGGGCTCATAACCTTTTGAAGTGAGGACAGTCCGGACCTGTAAGAGGGAGACTCAGACTAATGAAAGGAAGTCTTTGTTGTAGTCATCTAACCTGTAAGAGGGAGACTACAGATAGTTAGTAAAGGACTGTACTGTAATGAATGGATTAAAGGTTACCTCAGACTAATGAAAGGAAGTCTGAGGTTCAAAGGAGAAAATGTTCAACCCAAGTGACGGGCATGATTATGTAAGGCTGTGCGATGATAGGTAAATATGCTAAGGTAAAAGCATCAATCTCCAACAGAAATTTTGTGAAGATCAGGACTTGGCCCTCAGCCCTCCTACCAAGATCTCTTGTGGTACTTCGCTGGTCTTTCAGGCATCTTCCATTGGTATTCAGGTGAGGATCTCGGTGTGATCAAGTGTGCTACTTATGGGCATTCAGCAAATTCCTCATGTTCCACTAGTCACCTTGTCTTTGAAGCACAAAAATAGTGAGGATCATGATTTGGCACTTGGTCATCCTGCCAAGGTTCCTCACACTACTTCCTTGATCTCCCTAAGAGGGCATGCTTGCCTCATCTGGCAACTTCCCAATGAACTTCTTGGGCATATCACAAGTTTCCTTCCCCTGGATTCCCTTCTGGCCCTGACCCAGGTGTGCCAGCTGCTCAGGGAGATAGCTGCCCCATGTTGTTTCATGCTTCTTGGATTTGATACCCCCCAAAGTAATTATTTGTCCCTAGATGAGAAGGGCTGTAAGGCCCTATTAGTATGGTGGCAGACTGGGGCATTCATTGTCCCAAATTCCCTTCATTTTTCTGTTTCTTGGATGACAACTGACTACCATTTGTATTCCCTGCAAACCTTCTTCAAGTCACTGACAGGTAGCAAGGTAATCCCTCAAGTACACCTACTTCTATACTCCAGTCCCAACAAGCCGAGTCACTCATTCTTGCACCTGCTGGAATGCATCCAAGGGTCAGGATGCAAGGAATTGAGTTGCCATGGCTTGTCATGGGGGGAAGAGCCATGGATCTGCTGTGGTGACAGAACTTCTATTTGTGACACTGAGATGGAGTCCTTAGAGCTCTTGTCATCACTTTTCTTCACCTCCATGTCCATCACCTTCATGCTGAGTACCCTGTGCAGTGCACCACTAGTCAGTCTTAGACTCACCAACATGGCACTTACAGCTGTGCAGTGGATGAAGTTCCTCAGGGATTTATGGTTCAGGTCCCTTTGCTCACTGGAGATAGAGGCTACTTGTCCTGCCTGCAGCCTAGTAGAGTTCTTGTCATGCCACCAAGTGAAGGCCCTGGCTATCATTAGTAGTATGGCTCGCAGTTCACTTCCCCACAGCCCATTGTGACATACCTGCCCAATGGCTGTACTCTGTTCACTGACCAAACTGGATGGTGCCCCTTGCCACATACTCTCTCTTTTGCATTATGCTTATATACCAGGTACTCTGGAATACCTTGGACTTCAACTTGGGGCATCCAGCTTCATGGATTGCTTTCTATTGGATGTGTTGCTATGTGCCAAGCATTTGTCTGGTGTGAACAAGCTTTCCAATTGATTTCCTGCCAAGGCAGATCCCTGTGCACTGGCTTTATCAGAGAATAGCTCCCAGGCTTGTCTTGTCAAAGTCAAGGGTCTCACTCTTTGGATCCTGAACTCCAAATTGGATGACAATACAATTGTACATAAGTTTTGCCCACTTTGACCATGATTAACAAGTTTTCCAGTTACACTGTGCACAGTTGTTACCCACTTTCCCAGAAATTGAAGACCTCTATTTGTGTGCAGGGACTTCTAGATCTGATGATGAGTTGGCACATCTGTCCTGATCATTTTCTCCATCCAACAGCCTTGGGATAATGATTTTGAGGTTGTAGATTGGTCGCTGCTGCCAATCTCATGATGAGAGGTGATCATATGTACGTGCTTTATTGGCATTCCTCCGTCACCCTGCAGTCACTCATGGTGGCTGCATTCACTCCATTTACAGTTTACACTGGCCTCAAGTTTGCTGCTGTTGTTGTATCACTTGAATTGTCCATACTTAACTGCATACTGAATGGTACTTTGAAATGCAAGGACCATCATGAGTTCTTCTGGATTGCCTGCCCACCATGCCAGTCATGCCTAGTGCTTGGGTGTGCAGGTAGAAGTTTCATGAAGACTGTAGGATCTTTAAGAGGCTGTGCTCAGCATGCTGGGCATTGTACTGTAGTACTTGCAGCTATGCTCACACAGTGTCTCATAAGATAGTGCTGCAGGAGTGGAGTGCAATTGTGTAATTTCAACTACCATGCCTGTGCCCTGTGATGGCACAAAGTGTTAACTTCAAATCATGCCTCAACCTCAGTCATTCCCATATTCTAGACACACTTAGGTTTTAAACTCCCTCATCTTGTTGTCTCTCTCTTCTACAAAACTCCCTTACTCCACAATATTTTTTTTCTATTTGGATGACATGAACAGCAGATGGCTTCCTGGCTTCAAGATGTCACACCAGTTCAGATTCCACCTGTATGCCAGAGTCAAACCCTCCACTTGTGAGATCATGAGTTCACACTTCCCAGGGACTTCAGAATACTGATAGTAGCTGGGTTGCATTATACAATGATACATATGATGAAGACCACACCATCCCCTCATCATCTGCTACCTCTGATTCTGGCACAGCCTCAGTCAGCAGAAGACTTTCTTCCTACAAGCTCTCATGTCAATATAGGTATCATCTGTACACAAGGATGAAACCCTCTGCTCATGAGGTCATGATGGTGAGTTCACACTCGAATACCTTCAAACTTCAGAGTACATATGATAATATGACTAGGCTGTGGTATATACCACATGACCTAAAACTCATTGAGTGGGAATGGGAGACAAAACTGCTACCTAGTAGATCTTGTAACATATACATATCATTTTCTCAAGGTCCCTTCCATTTATTTGATGCTCCAATCTTTAACATATGCCACTGACAACACTTCTGCCCTTAAACAATGGTATAATATGAAACTGACAGAATTTTGGCACAGGGAATGGAATGGTCACCCAGATTCCCATCTAAATCATTTGTCAAACTAGCAGGTGCCCTACACAAGAAGCAAGCCAGCCTCTACATCCAGCTACACATTGGTCATGCCCTTTGTTCAACAGCAGCTACTATATTTGAGTACACTATGATGATAACAACTTGCTACTGCATCTCAAGATTTTTAGCTCACATAAACATTATTTGTGTGTACTTCTTCACTGAGTGTTGGCTGAGTCATCTGCAAAGCATGGTGAAGAAGGTTGTGTTCAATTGTGGCAACATTGGGAGCATGTGATCATGTTTAGTTAGACATGGATTCAGGGTTTACCAGCTGAGTTCATTTCAGTTTAAAAGTTGTCAGGCTTGCTTATTGTGTTTCTTCTTCTCTCCCATCATACATCACTCTCCTAATTTTCGCCCTTCTTGTTTTCACTGGTAGTATATACTAGATTATACATGTACTGTATATTGTGTGTGCAGAGTACAGAGCATAGTAAGTCCCATACATGTATGTTGTGTGTGCAGAGTACAGTAAATCCTACATGGCATGCATGTGTTGCACAGTGAATCCTATGTGCATTGCATTGCATAGTATAGTAAAACCTACATGCCATACATGTGTTGCACAGTAATCAATCCTACATGTGTTGCCAGTTAAATGTCACAAGTGCATATACATATCATCCTGTTGCAACAGTAAGTTATCTGCAGCCATTTTTTATTTGCAGAGACACTTTTGATTATTTGTTGGCAATACATTAGTATTCATCCTCTGTGTCATTGCCAACTATGAAGTTTTTTATATCAGTGTATGTGCATACCTGTCATCCATTGCAGCAGTAAGTTGTCCACAATCTGTGGAGACACTTCTGACCATCCACAGGTGACACCTTTGTGCCCATACTCCATATCACTGCACCTATTGCTGACTTATTGAATTTACTCTTTCCCTTTACTGATCATCACCATTTCATTCCCACAGTAAGTCATTTGTGAATTCTGATCTACTAAACATTTCTGATTGTCTGTAGTCCATTCAAACCCTAAGGATTCATTCATATTCATATTCCCCTGAGTCATTGCCACACCCTGTGCACCCTTCCTTGACATTATTCTCTGCATAGACATCACTGTATCCTGTGCTCCTCTCCTTGATGGTAGTTTCCCCCCATCCCACATACTCTCCCTTCTGCATTATGCTTATATACCAGGTACTCTGGAATATCTTGGGCTTCGACTTGGGGCATCCAGCTTCACAGATTGTTTTCTATCAGATGTGTTGTTATGTGTTGGACATTTGTCTGGAGTGAATGAGCTTTCTGTTCAAATTCCTGCTGAGGCAGATCCCTGTGTGCTGGCTTTGCCAGAGAATAGCTCCCAAATTTGTCTTACCAAAGTCAAGGGTCTCATTCTTTGGGTCCTGAGCTCCAAAGTAGATGACACACTGTGCAGGTGGTCACCCACTTTCCCAGAGATCAAGGATCTCTATTTGTGTGCAGGGACTTCTAGTTCTGATGATGAATTGGTGCATCTCTTCTGATTGTTTTCCTCATCCAACAGCCTTGGGATAGCAATTTGAGGATATAAATTAATTGCCACTGATGATCTCTTCTCAATGAGAGGTGGTCATAGGTATGTGCTTTATTGGCATCCCTCCACCATCCTGCAGTCACTCATAGTGGCTAGTTTGCATCTGCTCCATTTACAGTTTACACCAATGGGCCTCAAGTTCATTGCTGCTGCTATTGTATCACTTGAATGTCCATAGTTAACTGTGTACTGAACAAGTTCTTCTGGACAGTGCCTGTCAACCATGCTAGTTGTGCCTAGCACTTGAGCTTGCAGATAGAAGTTTTACAAGGGCTACAAAACTGCTGGTGTGACAATGTTCAGCATTTCTGGGCATCATACTGCAAAGTGTCCCATGAGATAGTGTCATAGAAATGGCATGCAATGGTGTAATTTCAACTACAGTGCCTGTGTCCCCCCACTGTTAACTTCCCAAATTGTGCTTCAGTCATTCCCATATTTTAGGTATGCCTAGGTTTTAAACTCCCTCATTCACAGACTGCTGACTCCTTGAATTGCACTTGGTCATTCCCATATTTTGGGCATGCTCAAGTTTCAAACTCCCTCATCCTGTGGTTTTTCTTCTCTACTCTCACTACCCTCACTCCCCCATTTCTTTTTCTATTTGGATGACATGGATGGAGGAAAGCTTCCCCACTATGAGATGTCACTCCACTTTAGGTTCCACCTGTATGTGAGAGTCAAACCATCTGCTCATGAGATTGTGATGGTGAGTTCTCACTACCTTGAGACCTCACAATATTGATAGTAACTAGGCTGCATTATACAGTGATACATACAATCAACATTTCATCTCCTCCTTGTTCACCATTTCCTCCTCATCTTTGGCTGTCTCTCCCTCACTGTTCACCATCTCCCCCCCATCATTCATCATCTCTGAGTCCGGCATGGCTTCAGATGGTGGAAGGCTTCCTTCCTACAAGTTGTCACACCAATACAGGTTCCACCCATATGTGAGGGTCAAACCCTCTGCTCATGAGGTTGTAACAGTAAGTTCTCACATTTGAATACTTTGAGACTTCAGAAATTTGATGGTGACCAGGCTGCATCATACACCACCTGACCCAAGATTTGTTGAATGAGAATAGAAGACCACTATCTATGTAGATCTTGTATCATAATACATATCATTCTTCTCGATGTCCCTTCTGTCTGTCTGGTGTTCCAGTCTTCAACATGCTCCACCAGAAATGCTTGCATGGTGCAACAAACTACTGGGCAGGCCTGTTGGGTATTACCTAGGTCTACTGCTCATATTTAGGTGATGCAAGAATTGATACCTGTATCCTCTCTTCATAGGGCCAACTGACAACTCTTCCAACTTGTCCCAATTTATAACTGACTGATGGCATGAAGGCATCATTCATCATCCCATTGTCCCAACCATCTGTCATTAGTAGTTATGAAGGTCTGTACTCTGAACTATACATTGAACTTAGTCTGACGATATTCTGTTTGTGTTACACCAAGCCTAGTCTGATGATAATGGCAGTAGCTATATCTCAAGATCTTATACATGTACACTTTTTGCTGGCATATGTGTTGACTGAGTCATCAGTGAAGCATGGCCTGTGGTGACAGGAGCATGTGACCATGTTTGGTCAGAACATGGATTTGGTGTTTCCTGTCTGAGTTTGTTTCAGTTTAAAAGGCCATCAAGCTCACTTACTACTTTTTTCTTTTCTTCCATCACCTCTTTTTTTCACCTTCCTTGTCTTTGTCATCATTGGTATTATACTATAATTTTTAACATATATAACATATATGTGGGCATGTGTTGTGTAGTATAGTAAATCTTAGCATAGTATTATTGTGTGTGCATATAGTACATCTTCCACTGTGGGTGTGTGTTGCATAGCATAGTAAATCCTACAGGGTGTGCATTGCATAGTAAAGTAAAATGTCACAGAGCTTGAGTATGAACCTAGTCAAAATCAGTCTTGCTAATTCATACTCATGGCATCATGTGTATGCACATACTTCTTTATTTGCAGACACTTATTATTAGTAGGCAATACATCTAGTATTCATCTTCCATGTCATTGCCAACTATGAAGCCTTTATAATGGTGTGTGTATACCTGTCATCTGTTGCAACAGAGACTTCTGACTATCCATAGGTGGACACCTTTGTGCCCTTGACCATCACCATTTCATTCCCAAGGTCAGTCATTCACAAATTCTGATGTGCAAAAACCTTTTTGATTGTCCATAGCCCATTCAAACCATAGATTATTGCAGCACAGTGGTAAGTCATTGAATTTCTACAGTTTTTGACCTACAAAGGTTGTCTAAGGACTCATTCAGGCTCATATTCCCCCATGTCATCACCATTGTCACACCCCATGCTCCCTTCCTTGATGTTATACCCCACATGAACATTGCCATACCCTGTGTTCCTTTCTTCAATGGTACTTTCCCCATGAAACTTGAAATCAGGGCATGCAGTGCTTGTCTGTTGGGTCTTGTCAATGTATACAATTCCCCTCAACTGTACTGGGATGGCTGGCATTGGGTTTCTTTTCCATGGCAAGGGATTTACAAGGTGCCCCTTTCCCTGTGTCCTTGTGTAAACTTCACTGCCCACCCTCATTTGCAGCATGAACATCATGATGGCAGCCAGTGCCATAAGGTGTGGAATCATTTGCCCAAACAACTGGCAAATGGATAATGCAGTAGGTCCCCCCCTTTTTTTGTGATGATGCTTGGAAGATGTTGCCAGTTTTTTCCATACAGATATCGAGATGTTGTTTTCATTGCTTGATGTTGCTGTGAGGATATAGTGAACATCACCTGCATCATGTGTCTTGGTATGTATGTCAGTTACTGTCCATGGAAATGAGATTTATCTTATGGTGATGGTTTGCACTTGTCCATTGGTGGAGTGCCACAGTGTTTGAACCAGTTTGCTGGTCCCCTTGTCAAACACATAGACTAATCCATCATCCCCTCTGCCTATGACCACTGATTCTCTCTCTGCAATAGTTACTTGCTTTGGGAATCCTTTCTTGGGATTTGTGTCATACATTCTAGTACATATGCCATCTTCCATTCTGTGAAGACTGAATCCATTTACAGCATTGTCAATGATGAAGCTTGTGTGAGTACTATCAATAGTGACATTTCCTCCGAAGTATTTTTCTAGGATTTGCATATGTAACCATGTACCTGTACTTACATCAATCTCCCAATAGTCTTTGTTGCAAGAATTACACCATCTTTTCTGTGCAGCATGTGTCTATAAACCCAAGAACCCTGAGTTGTTTCTTTTTCATGGTTCCACTGATTACTCACATTTCTCCATCATACATCCCAAACACAAGAACATTGGTGCCATGAAAATACATGGCACATGGAACAGTGGTTGGTAGTTCAACACTGAAGATATTGGTCAGCATATATTTTGCACCCACTGTCCAAAGCTGGACTCATCTGTTGTAAGTTGCAGTGACAAGCTGATCACTTCTTTTGCACCAGCTAATAGCCATGACTTCTTGACCCATCCCTACCTGTCTTGCCAGGGTTTCCTCAGATTCTGGTGTTGCAGAGGTCAACCCTTGCTTCCAGAGCAAGAGATACCCAAGCCCAGTCCCACAACAGAGTATATTGTTTCTCTTGTCTTTGAGAGTCAACCACACCATGCAGGTGATGGGATCCCACATATTGCATGTCTGGCAGGGCTTGCAAAGCTCCACTTTAGTTTGTAGGTCCCACATATGCAGTCCATCAAAACCTATAGTTGTAAGTATTTTCTTTAGGCTGTATAATTGTCACTGACCTCCACTTGCTAAGAGTTTACCATCATTTGAGACTGCTAGACAGAGTATACCATCTTGATGGGCTGACAGGTGCCCTCCCAAGATATACTTTGGAACTGACTTGATCAGCAGCATGGTTCTCATGGCTATCTCACCTGACTTTGTTATCTATTTATTGTGTGTGGAATAATGGGTAACTGGATAACTGTATTGTAGTTGCTGATCATTATGTTTGTTTTTTATCCAACCCAGAATCATTCACTCTTTTTGTTTGGCCCAGCAACATTGTTATCAATGCCAATGGAAAGCCTTATTGTTGCCCAGCATGTTTTCTTGATGCACTGCAGTGAGTACCATTTGTTACCAACCAATGACTTAAATTAATTAAACATAGAGACAAACTCTGTCTCAAAGGGGCTATCTCATCATATGACTTTATTCTTGGGCAATGGATATTTGTTACAAGTCAGCAGCTCCAAATCAAGCTTACACAATGCTAATGCATGAATGTATTGTTGGGCAGCAACTGATTTTTCATTCAGTGCATGAGCATTGTAGGGAGTGGGAGCTCCCTGTTAAGGGAATAGATGGGAATGAGGGGTTTGGGATGTGGAGGGATTTGTTTACTTTTCTAAGGGGCTTGATCCCCATTTTGTAAGTGGGATGGGGACTTAGTGGGGAGGCGAGAGGTTGCTTAGTAAGCAGGCATGGACTTGACTTCGAATTTGTACTAGCTATGAGAACAAGCTACCACTATAGAGACTGGGGATCACAGACTGGTGGGACCAGTCTGTGGCAGCTCTCTTACTGCTACAGCCCTTGAGAGTGAGGTCTGAGCAGCCTTAGGGAAGTCCTAAGGTGGTGGTGCAGCAGTGTTACAGGTTGAGTTTTTCAGGCTAAGTGTTCAGTTCTTTTCTTTTCTATTTTCCTCTACAGTTCTTCTCTTCAACAGGATTCCCTACAAGGTCTAACTAGCCTTCAGAAGCTATCCCTGAGTCCTCTCACTTTTTTCTCTTCAGCATATTGTCAGGTGTCAACTGATTAAGTGCTTTTGTCATTGATGCTGCTGAGTAGTCAATCAATTTGTTATGCCTCTCCCTTTCCCTTATAACACTGACATGTCTTTACCCCCCACCAAACCACCAGACCATCATGAAATCTGATTCCAGCTCTCCTTGTTCAATGTGCCTGCATACCATTGCCAGATTTCAGCCCTACCAGGACTGTAGACCTACTTCATCTACCCACCTCACTTGTAGCAAGGCTGCAATTTGGGACAAATATGTCTCAACAAATGAGGTGTGTAGGTGGTCAGAATCGCAGTTCTTTCACACAGACTTGTTCACAGAGCTTCCACATTGCTGTGGACCACTTTCTGCCTACGGATCACATTCATGCACAGTTGATAAGTCCATCACATTTTGTTGGAGCCTTCCATAGTTTCAAGTTCCTTATAGTTTAGGTGGAAATGACTTGACCAAGTCCACACCCACTGCCTCATCTTCCCCACTTACTTCTCAAAATGTGAGTTCTTCCAGCCCCTCCTGCCTTACTTGTCAAGGTGCAGTGATTTTGGACACCCTTGGGGAGGTTGATCTTTCATTGCCTTCAGAACCTGTAGGTAAGCAACCTTTGTTTTATTCACCCACATAACTATCCTGAGGGAATAATATGATTGATGGGTTTCAGCCTGCTGATCAATCTCAGAACATAGTTCCCCAGCCTCAGTTCCATGCCCACTGTCAGGTTCTTGTATCCCTCTCAGGTTGAAGGAGAGCATTCATAGGGCAGTTCAATACCATGTGAAGAAGTATGCTTGCCAGCTGGAAGCTGGTCTCTGTAACCAGGTAGAAATTGGGCTTTCTGAGGCCATTGACTTCACTCTCAAGATCATAGAATGGCTGCTTGAGGAGATGTATTCTGTAAGTTCTGCTTTCTTTCGGTTTGTCAATGTTGCTTGATTCGCCCTGAGACCCCATGCAACAGCTGTGTTGTCATGCCCACCACTGAGCACCTTAATCTGCCAGCTAAACTCATGCCTGGCATGTGGGAGCAGTCCTGATCTCAGTTGTAAAGCTCTATGTTGCCTTTTCTTTAACCTGTTTTTCCTCCTTGTGCCTAATGTCAATATGTCAATAGTTGAAGATAGTTAAATATGAGAGCTGCCTGTTGTTACCCTGTTGTTGTTACCCTTGTTGCCCAAACAACAAAATAAGTCATCACCATCACTACACATCTTCATCAAGATATTAAACTGGAGATCCAAACATGTCTCAGCTCCAGACCATGCTGCAAAGAACAAACATGAGTCTCAGTAGTGTCAGTGGATGCAAGTTTGACCATACTATAGGTTACTATCCACCTGCACTGGCACAGGGAGAAGTATCAGGTGCAATACCCACCCAAGTACTGCATACCAGCTCCCCTGCTGCATTGGGTGGTTGTCATTCTCTTACTCAGCATCATAATGCTACTCAGTCTTGCAGCTGTAATTGACATGGTACACTGACTTTTGCCTCCTGACTCCCTCTTGGGTATAACTGGTATCATAACCTGTGGATCAATCATGGCTGCCATTTTGCAGAGCTGGGGAGCTCTGGTAAAAAGGGAGGGCATGAGCAGCATTTGATTTATGGGTAGTTCTAGTCAATATTCCTGTGACCCTCAATTTGTTCTGAGCCTAAATTTATGTTTGGATAAGTTGTATAGATTTCTAGTCATGTGAGTTGGTTGTCCAGTTCTCACAGCGCCCTACCATTCCTGCACCATGTTCAGATAAGTAGGTCTTGCATTGTTGAGCATAAATCAAGGTCCATTGAAGATGTCTTCCATGATCACCTGGATCTGACTATTCTTGTTATGCCTAAAGCCTTTGTTGTCCCTCTTATGACAATCCCCTTCTGTCCATCATGTCATGCCCAAAAACAAGGTCTAGTGGCAGAGCCTTCCACAACTGCATCAATACTAATTGTCTTTGTACAAAAACAAGGTCCACAAAAGCCCTCCTGTGTAAGTATGCCTCCACCTCTGTGCATTAATAGATGGGCTCAGGTTACACACTGATGACCTTGGTCAGCTGTCCCCTCCTCTGTGACATACCTCTGTCATACACCATATATAAACAATGTCAGTGCAAAGAGTGTGTTCAGAGAGATACCAATGGTATCTTGATGGATTTGCAGCTGATAGCTGCCCATCTGAAGTGTGTCCAGGAGGAAAAGTCCAAACACAGGGTGTCCCCTGCCATTACTGAAAAGACCTTCACTGCCCACACTGCCCATCCCAATAACCTTGCTAGCCACCTTCTTGCTCTAACACTTACTGATGACAGGCTGGATCTGAAATCCCCTACCAACAAACTCTGGAACTTGTGATCCAAATACCAGGAATCAGGTCCAAGCAAGGACATTGTTGCTGGGACATTGGACCCCCTTCCTTTCACCAACATCGTTGAAAGCCTCAGCTGTCTTTGTCTAACTTCCAGGACATCAATGCCACCTTCCACAGCTCTCCCTGCCTCTCAGATTGCAGGCCATCAAGTATCCAGGAAGGACAGCCATGCATGCTCTGTGAAGGCATTGAAACTATTGTCCAATATTGAGAACTGTGCTAACCAGTGCCTTTGTCTCTTACTAGATCTTTCAGACAATTCTATTGCTGAGGTGACCAATGACCTGCAGCACCTCTGTCTTTCCTGGGAGAATATCAGAAGGAAGGCCAATTCTGTCAATGCTCACAAGAGAGAGGTTGCAGCTACTCTTGACAAGCTTGAGCTTGAAGTCAAGGCAAGGCCATCCCCCTCTCCTTCATCAGGAAAATTGGAGCTGGTAAATGTTGATACCAGTAAGTATTATTGCCATCAGTAAAAATATTGGATTGTTCACTCCTCAATAGAGAATCAAAATACTCCACCAATAGAGTGTATGGACATAGTTGCTCAGGTTGCAGTTCTCATTGGTGTTGCTTGCAGCATCCTGATGGGAATCAGCCAGTGCCATGGCAACTTCCTCATGGGTACTCTGTCTCTGCTGCTCTTTTTAGTGTTCCAATGATCCAATGGCACACTTAGTGTGTTTCATCAAAATGTCATTTGGCAGCTTCCACCTACCATCAAGGCAGCCCTCAACAAATTTACAGTGACTACAAAAACCCTTTCCATGTTTGACCTCACAGCAGTGTTTGAAGTATACCACCAGACACATGAAAAATCACACTAGGCTTTGGTGGAGTCATAAATAGTACATACTCTTGGCTACAAGATTGCCCTATAGGTCATGTGATTTCATTCACACAGTCCTGAGATATGGGCATTTTAAAACAGCAAGTCCATGGAAAGGGTTTTTTCACTTTTGAATTTACAAGGGTATTAGGGTATTATCAGTACTTGGTATAGCCACCTTTTGCTCTAATCACTGCCTCAACCCTTCTAGGCATACTCTCAATCAGTTTCTGACACTCCTCCACTGGTATCCCCTCCCACTCCACCTGAACTCTCTCCCATAGCTCATGAATCCCACTAGGGGGGTTTTCATGGCTTGCAAGCCTCCTTTTCAGGCAACCCCAGAGATGTTCAATGGGGTTAAGGTCAGGAGACTGTTCAGGCCATACCATGGTCCCAAAATCCTGCTCTTCTAGCCAATCTCTAACCTTTTTGCAAGTATGCCTGGGATCATTGTCTTGCTGAAAGATTGTTTCAGATGGATTGAGACCATAATACTCCAATGTTTGTTGAAGGTCATCCTTCAAAATCTGAAGGTAAAGGTCCCCATCCATCCTACCATCAATCTTTGCAGCATAGCCAACTCCTTCCCAAGTCATACAACCCCACATCATCAAGGAACCCCCTCCAAACTTGAGAGTTCCCTGTACCAGCCTATCACTGAGCCCCTCACCTGCCTTTTTCCAAGCCCACTTGCATCCATCTGACCCCAGGTGATTAATTTTGGTCTCATCAGACCATACAACCCTCTTCCAGTCCTCTATAGTCCAGTCCTTGTGGGTATAGGCAAAATCCAAGTGGGCCTTGTGATGTTTAGCAGAAAGAATAGGGCATTTGGTCTTGACTACAGCCTTCATACCAGACTTCTTCAAGTGAAAATGGATGGTATTGGAAGAGAGAGGCTGGTTAATGATATTGGAAAGGGATTTGGTGACTTGAACTGCATTTTCAGCCTTGCCAGAAGTGATAAGGTGCTGAGCATGGTGAACATTGGCAGGAGAAAGTTTGGAAGGATGCCCTCCAATGGCCTTAGGAAGTGTGGAATGCCTCTTAGAATGAAGTTTGGATACAGCAGAGGGGCTAACACCAATTTTCTTGGCAATAGCTTCACCAGAATGGCCAGAATCCAGCAAGGAGAGAATGGTGTTTTGTTGGGTAAGAGGGATCTGACCATAATGGTGGTTGAAAGCAATGAAGGGTGTGAACTTTTTTAAACTCAGACATATTGTTTAAATGTGTGTCTTTGTTTGTATCAACAAACAATAGCAATTATAGCATGTTTTCCATGAGATCCTAGGTACCAATTCAAAAGTGAAAAAACCCTTTCCATGGACTTGCTGTTTCAAAATGCCCATATCTCAGGACTGTGTGAATGAAATCACATGACCTATAGGGCAATCTTGTAGCCAAGAGTATGTACTATTTATGACTCCACCAAAGCCTAGTGTGATTTTTCATGTGTCTGGTGGTATACTTCAAACACTGCTGTGAGGTCAAACATGGAAAGGGTTTTTGGAGTCACTGTAATATCAAGTCCAAGACAGTGACTTATGTGGTGTGCAGCTGTCATTGCACTTTATGCACCATCATGTTCAGCAGGTTCAGCAATCCCCACCTATCCAAAGTACTGTACTCTCTATCCAAATCCCAAAACACTTTGTGGTGAGCCACTACTGGATGTTCAGCCTGATGGTACCCATCAACCAAAGAGGACCTTTGTTCACCATGACTTCAATGACTATCTCGCTGGTTTGTTGTCAAGGAGCAACCTTGAGATGATGATGGATGCATCATATGATGACCTTGCTGTGTCCCTCTCCTCTCCCCCACCCCATTTCATCAAGACTCCTTTTGAAGCCAAATTCTTATGAGAATTTGGTGGTCCAAAGGGTGGACTTTTTGTGGATAGGGGAGATGAAGGTCGCTATGTGTTTGGTTTGCACATCGACTTTTTCAACCCAGAAGGCATGAGATTGCATGGGCCTAGCACCTCATTGGGCATCATTTCCATGGCATGCCTAAACCTTCCTCTTGATGTGTGATACAAACCTGAAAATATGTATCTTGCCAGTATCATTCCAGGCCCAAGGCAACCTTCACTGGAAAACTTGAACCACTACACTCACCCTCTTATCACCCAACTTGTTACTTCCTGGGAGCAAGGGGTTTGTTACTCAAGAACCATGAATCACCACAATGAAAGGGTCACACAAAGTGCCATTGCACTCATTGTTTGTGATCTACCATCTGCATGCCATCTTGCTGCTCTTGCTGGCACTGGCAGTCATTTTTTCTGTAGCACATGCAACTGTTACCATAAAACTAACTATGGTAGAACAGATTTTGAAAAGTGGGTATCCAGGGACAAGGATAAGCTGTGGCATTATGCCAAACAGTGGAGAGATGCCCCAACAACCACTGAGCATGAAAAGCTCTTCAAAGAGCATGGCATTCACTATTCTGAGCTCTGGTGACTACCCTACTGGGATCCTACATGGCAACTTGTGGTCGATTTGATGCACTGTATCCTCGAAGGTCTCATACAGCACCATGTACACAGTCTCCTTGGCCTCACAAATGAAAATACTGTCCCATCTCAGGCAAACATCCCTGCATTCTACCATAATTTCGAGCAGCTTGATCCTGAAACAGCAGCAACACTATGTATGACTACAAAGGAAGCTGCCCAGGTCTCTGCTATTCATGCTCTTCTATGTAGTTGCTCAAGTTCCCTCTGTGGATGATGACATTGATGTCAACGTTACAACCTCATTGGCTTGTCTTCAAGAAACCCTTCTCAGGAAGAATACAGCCACTTTGAAATATGTATGTCAGACATTAGACTGCATTCCCAAGAAGCAAATGAGGCTATATAAAGTCAACTATGCCAAAGCGCTTGTACAATGGGTGTGTGAACTCCTGTTGTCTGCAAAACTCACTGCTGAAAGTTTCTGTAGTGCCATGAGTGGCCCCTGTGTACAACCAACAGAGGTACCCCAAGGCTTGATCCAGTGAAAGTTCTGGGACACATACACAATGTTATCCATGACACCTCTGTGCCATCATGGTTTGGATCAGTGCCCAAAACTTTGGAGATCAGGCTGTGGGCACAGTCAAAGCAGATGAGTGGTGTTTGCTCATCACTGTCTACATACCAATCACACTCATTGGTCTTTGGGGAGTTGGTAATGCTGGGTCAGACCTTGAGGTTATCCTTGACCATACCATGGACCTCATTTCCACAGTTTATCTTGCATGTTCCCAGACAATGAGCCCTGAGCAAGCACTTGCATATCACTCATGCATCACCCACTATGTAGGGGACTTAAGGACTGCTCACCCTCACTTCAGCCTTCAACCAAATCATCATGCTGCATTTCACATCTATGATTATCTTGTTCTCTTCTGCCCAGTACATTCCTGGTGGATGTTCCCATTTGAACGATTAATTGGAATACTGCAATGTCTTCCCAGTAATCATAAATCTGGTAAGTACTTAATCTTTCTATTTTGATTTGTCCTCAATCCTTTGTAGGTGAACAGGAAAGTACTATGCTGCACTCATACCTCAAAGGAGTGAAGCTGCAGGCCTGGCTATCTTGCCTGAACTGTCCCCCCACCATACAGGAGTGCAAGATACTCCTTGACCAAGCCTACAATATGTGTGCCCACATGGATCTGGATGATACTGATTTGCTTGATGATGTCAAGGTTAGGGTACCAGAGACATGGAATGCAGCATGTGTTCCACAAGACTTAGAAGAACTTATTCACTGGTGCAAAGCCATGTTGTGTGCCAATGTCAAGACCAGTGATGGGATTACTTACAGCTGATGCTCAACACACCTTGGCAACTCACTCATCCTATACTATTCAAATGGGAATTGGACTTCACCAGTTGTCCCTGGGTGCATCATATATATATATGAACATAATGGCTTACTCCATTTTGCAGTTTGGAGGCAGTGTGTCCTGCCCACTAGTATGTCTGACCTGTATGCCACCTACCCTCATTTCCCAGCCAGAATGTACTTGTCTGCCCTTAGTGAGAGATTGGAGCATGTGGATATTTCATGGGTTGTTAGCCACTACACATGGTGGACAGTCTCCAAGGAGGCTGTAGTTGTACTTTCACTGTGTCAGGTAGGTCGCATTCATTATCTGGCATACAAGTATTTATATTCAATCTTCACAGGACTAAGCATTTGAATGAGTGGAAGTTGCCTGTGATCTTGAAGGAGCCATTCCTATAAAGATCATTACAATCCAATCTTTAGGATGTCCTTGCTGCTTGTAACTGAGTCTTCACCCATTCCTTGGCTACAGAGATGCTAGAATACCAGAAGAACTACATCTAGCACTTTTCTTATATGGTTGTCCTGTCTTTGTATCCTGAATGTACTACTTCTGGAACTTCCACATGCATGCTTTGTCAGGCACAGATGGATGAGAAATGTGCAGCATTGGGGTGATGATGCTGGGGTGATAGTCAGGCAATGATCAGGTAACCAGTTTTGACTTGGATGAAACTCAGAATTTTGGATAGCATATTCCCTCCTGTTTTCATTTCAACAATAAACCTTGGTCTCTATGCCAAAGAAAATTTGAAGTCCAAATCATTGTTTGGGCAACAACAATACAATAATTTCCTTCATGACTCAAATGTAAAGATAAAACTTGAAGTCTTGATGAGTGTGCTGTCAGCTTCAATACTTAAAAATTAGATTGACACTTTGGACATGACTACACAGTTGTGCAAACTTGTAGTTATTGAAAACAATCTCACAATTGGAAAGACTTTGAACTCCATCCCTATTAGAATTTGATTCATAATCTTAAAATTTTGCCATCATGTTTTCCACTACATTTTCCCCCATCCTATATATTGATGGCCACATTGTGTGACTTCACAGTGATGACACCTGTCACAGTCATGTGACACATTCACACATACATATGGCCCCCTTCTTTTCTCTTTTTCCTTTCCTCAGCTTGTTGTCAAATGGCTGAGGTATGTTTATGATAGATCAGATGGTGTTAGTAACTGATGCTTTGTGGTAGTGTTCTCATTCTTAGGTTAGCAGTGTTGCAAATGGTAGCTTGTTGTCAAATGGCTGAGTGTCCTTGTTCTTAGCTGTCTTCAGTAACTCCCCTGTGTAGCCACATACTGAGTGAACTTATTGGATGTTAGGGGTGAAGCAGCATTGCAGGGCTCAGCAGGGTGCTATGGTGTTAATGCCTAGTGGAATTCAAAGCTCCAAAGTCCATGGCTTGATTATGTAAGTTAGCTGACTCAGTTAAGGTAGTTGTACTGCTAAACCAATGAACATCATGTGCAGTGACAGAGTGTGATGCTGTGCAAAACCATATGTCATACATGATGGAGTTCAAATATCAAGTATCACAGCTAATATTATGTAGTCAAATGTACGTACATATTGGAGTTAAAGGACACTACTACTGTAGTGGAACCAGATTAGTAGGTGGATAAGATGGTTAAGCAGTCTTGGGGAAAAGGTTGTCAAGTTCTTTGAGGATGCCTTCTGGGATCACACAGTGACCCCTGTATTTCTTAACAGCCCATGCAGCTTGTCTCCCATCAAGCCCATTGTGGTAGGCATCAATAAACCATGCTGACCTGATAGCAAAGCTGTTAAATGTCAGAAAAGATTACTGACTAATAATGGATCTGGACTTACCACCTTACGGATGCCAAGGGGACTGCTTCAAGAGATTTGATGACATTTTTCTCAAGGACAGCTTCAGATGATGATTGGGGTCTTGCCTGGTAGATCTGCTTTGCATATCCCCAGCACTGTTCAATGGGATTCAGTTCACAATGGAATTTGGGCAAGAATACCACATTAAAACCCTGTGCATGACATGAGGACTCAAGGAGTGAATCAACATTTGCAAAGTCAGGCTGATTAAACATCAACCACCAACAGCAACAGTAGCTGTCTCTGTCACTAGGACATTTGAAGTCCTTACATTCACTGGGGAGTGCATGTGCACTTTCATAACCCTGTTCCACCAGGATCTGTGCCATCCCCTTAAACCACCCTGCCTTCTCATGTCCATCTGGGAAATAAAGGGGTTGTGGGTCACCATTAGGCATTTGTCCATCTGCCATGCATATTTTTTCTTTCACAACTTTTCTGTCTGCCCCACAAACAGTTCTTCTATCACCATCCTTTGAATCCCCCAAGTCTTTGATGGATTTTTGGCATCATATGAGCAGATAGTGCATCATTGGCTCATTTCAGGTGGGTGGTTGCATTATCAAAGATGAAGATATGATCATCCAGATAAAATTTTTGCAGAATACCCATTGCCTTTTCTGTTTGAGCCAGGTCATCTTCATTTGTAAAGTAGCCATCACATGCCTTTCCTGCTTTAAAGAGGATGCATGCACCTTCTTTTCCATCAGGTGAACAAAGCCAACCATAATCTGCAGAGACAAAGTCTGAGACCATGACCGATGCTCCCTCCCCCATTGGATGCAGAACTGAATTGTAAGGTTGTGGTGTAGTCTTAGATTCATGCTTGTGAACTGTGCCATATGGTATTTGCAAGTATGAACAAATGAAAGACTGTCTATGTAAATTTTCCATCACAACATATATACAATGCAGACAGGCATGTGATACCTTGGTATCACATGCCTGCAGATGATAACTTGTGCCATAAATGGGCATGACCCCTAACACCCTTCCCCTGTAGAGCCAGTACAGGCTTGGAACAAAGAAAAAGGAGAAAGAAACAAAAGAAACAAAAGACACAGCGAGACCAAGGCAAATGCCTACACATATATACAAGGTGTTGAATCTGGTGGTGCTGGGAGTTGAGGGTTGCACCTCATAGCCCTTCCCATCCAGGAGCATGGGGGGTGTTGAACCCTCATGCAATGAGTATTTTACTGTCAGACAGACTGGATCTGCTGACTGAGGGGTTACATCCTCAATGAAGTAGCCAAGGCCTGAGATGTAGTGTCCCTTCTACATTGGCACTGGCCAGTCTGACACCTCTCCTTCCTCAACTTCCCCAGTCCCAGCTGGGGGAGCTTTGCTTGTACCCTGTTCATCTCCTCTGGGGAGATGGGATAGGTTGTAAAGAGCTGCTGACATAGTGAACTCTTGGAGGATATACACCTCCCCTGCTTCAATCATACAGGCCTCATAGGCTGCAATCTTCTCTGGGGAGATCCCCAGAACCCAGGCTTGCTGGTTGACCCACTCAACCAACTGATTCTCACTTGGTGGTTGAGGGTTGTGGATGGATGCCCTCACACTGCAAGCATTGCATGATATTTCTTGGGAAAACATCCTGAAAATATTCAGGAAAGAGATATTATCTTTTGGTCAATGTTACTGAACACAAAATCCTGAAATCATGCTTTATTTTCTTTGCCTGATCTGCTCTTAAAGACTGATTTGTGGCATTGTGCATGTCCTTCCATCTGAATATTTTGACTCAATCTCCAGGGTTTTCTTTCACAGAATATTCAGATAAACATGGGCTTTATTTCTTTAATTTTCCTTGAATTCTTGCAGAGTAAACAGCCAATTACTCAAGCATTGGATACTGAAAAATGCATGAGATGTATCATTTCACAAAACACTGGATGATCATAGTGTTTGCTTCTCTCTGTAAAATCTCATAAAAATTATGTTCATTTTCTATAAGAACATGCAGTGAACATCAATATGTTCCCCATCAAAATAGAAAGTATAGTATTCAATCTGCCTCTCCTGCCAGAAACTAAACAATATATACTAAATTTTTTTAGCAACAACATGCAGTAATATTGTAAATAACAGGGGTTATGTTCTGAGGACATATATCTTCACAAACCCCCCTTGAGAAAAAGATATTGAAGACTTACTGTTTTATTGGGAATGCTTTCTCAGAGAAAATCCAAATGAAAGATTTCATTTCCTTTGCTATGTATTACCAATAAAAATGAATTGATGGTAGAACTGTGGGAAACTTAGGGAGGCCCACAGCAAGTGGTAGCAGTCAGACTAAAGTGAGTTTCTTGAGCATGAACATGCTGACCCATACTCATACCCATGCATGAGTGCACAGTTACCACTTCTCAGTGGCAGATGACAAGAGGGAGCCTTCAAACTCAAACTACATGGGGAAATGGACCTCAGCATGCAACCTGAGTATCAAGGGTATCAAGGGCATCCACTTGAAGCATAGCAAGAGGCTCACTCAAAACCATGTGAGGACAAGGGGGGCTTACACAAAGGTTCTGGGGGGTCTGCACTAGAGTACTTTTGTATGGCTAGTAGCTGTTTGCCTTGTTGTGGTTTGTTGCACCCCCTTGTACATGGTATGTTGAGTTCTGTACTGGCAGGACTGTGGTAATCCATTGATGGCTCATTCTGCAGAGTAGGGCTTTCATCATATGGACTAAAGAGTTTAGCATGAGTGCCAGGAAGACCAGGTACATTGAGAATTGTCTTGCCATTTGACAGCCTGGCCTCAAGCCCTGACAGCCAGGTCCTCCTGAAAGCTTAATCATAACCCCAATATACAACCTGGCCAGCCTATGCTCTTGGTCATCCATCATACACAGCCTGGCCTCAAGTCCCTCAATATTTTTCAACATGTTTTCTGAAGAAAAATTGTGAAATGCTTGCAGTGTGAGCCAAGCTGAGCCATTGGGGTAGCCTGTGGGGACCTGTGGCCCAGCCTGACTTGTGAAGCTGTGAGCTGCAGCCATAGCCCATGGCTTTGGTACCTGTGAGTGTTATCTGATTTGGTAATATTTTATGGTGTGAAATCTAAACTTTTATTCTCCATGGCCACACCACCATGCCCCCACACTTATTTCACCCCTCATGGCATTGATTTCACTGTGATATTCTCTGCTGTGGCTGCACCACTGCACTGGTCTGTTCCAGGGGATAGGTGAAGTTATACCATCAATTCATTTTTATCGGTAATACATGGAAAAGGAAATCAAATCTTTTTTTTTGGATTTTCTCTGAGAAAGCATTCCTAATAAAACAATAAGTCTTTAATATCTTTTCTCAAGGGGGAATTGTGAAGATATATGCCCTCAGAACATAACCCCTGTTATTTACATTATTACTGCATGCTGTTGCTAAAAAAATTTAGTATATATTGTTTAGTTTCTGGCAGGAGGGGCAGATTGAATACTATACTTTCTATTTTGATGGGGAACATATTGATGTTCACTGCATGTTCTTATAGAAAATGAACATAATTTTTATGAGATTTTACAGAGAGAAGCAAACACTATGATCATCCAGTGTTTTGTGAAATGATACATCTCATGCATTTTTCAGTATCCAATGCTTGAATAATTGGCTGTTTACTCTGCAAGAATTCAAGGAAAATTAAAGAAATAAAGCCCATGTTTATCTGAATATTCTGTGAAAGAAAACCCTGGAGATTGAGTCAAAATATTCAGATGGAAGGACATGCACAATGCCACAAATCAGTCTTTAAGAGCAGATCAGGCAAAGAAAATAAAGCATGATTTCAGGATTTTGTGTTCAGTAACATTGACCAAAAGATAGTATCTCTTTCCTGAATATTTTCAGGATGTTTTCCCAAGAAATATCATGCAATGCTTGCAGTGTCAGCAGGTTGACCACAGCTTGGACATTGGGATCTTGATCCCCCCCCATTACTAACAATGCAGGTAATATACTCATTACCTGCCCTATGTGCCCAGATAGTGGCATTGTTGGCATCATGGGGTGTAATGCCATTAGCTGCCAAGTAAGCAGTGACATCTGCCATAGTGGCCATTTGGGAGAAACTCCCTGCCCAAGGGACTTGAGGTCCAGTGTGAGGGAGACCTCAGCCCATTTGAGGAGGGCTCTGTAGAGGCCTCTGGCTGCATGGAGGCAGACTAGCTCCTGGAACCAGACCATTCAGTCATAATCCCTTCTGGGGACTGGAGCTAGTTGCTTGTAGAGGAGAAATCCTCAGACCATTTAGGCAGAGGGAGGACTGATCTCCCACTTGTCATCATTGGGGTGCTCACTGATGCCTAGTGCCCCTGGTAACATCCTTGAGAGCTCGGAGCTCTCATCTGAACCACTGTACCTATTCTGGTACATCTGAATAAATTTTACCCAGTTTTGGAATGGGGCATTGAGAGGGGGTGCCTCTTGGGGTAGTTCAGGGATACCCCCCTCTTGTTTTTCTACCAGAGGGATGACCCCCTCCTCTGGTATGGAACAGTTGACCCCTGGTGGGGGGCCCTTGATGAACAATGGGGGCTCGAGAAGCCCCAGGATTTTCTGACACTTGGTCACAGAGGGGGATGATGGACCCTTGATCCATCTCTGGTGAGGGGGTGGCTGGTTGGTCCTCTAGCTGCTGTTGTAGGGCCAGTTGCTCACTGACAGGTTGTTGCCTGGAGGTATCTGCCTCCCTTCATGCCCTTTCTTTGTCTCTTAGCACCTCTCTCTTCTGGTGTGCTTTCTGGGAGGCTCAAGCAGGCAGCCTCCATTCTTTAAGTGTGAGGTTCATCACCTCATCTGTTTCCAACTTGCATTTCTTCCACAAGTTGATGTAGGTAAGTAAATCCTTCACCCTACAGATGCAGGGGGCCTGTTCCTCAGGCTCATCATATGTTTGGGCATACAGATTGCAGGTATCCTCCATGGTGTTGATGAGTGCAATGGGACCCATGATCCCTCTGTCCCATTTGGTGGCAGAACTGGCAAAGTGTTGCCTGGTTGGAACAGGAGGGGGGGTCCCCTGGCAGATGTTGGCAAGGGTCATGCCAAGCCTCTCATTGCTGTAAGCATAGGGGTTGTTGTTGACCCTCACAAAGAGGATCATCCTCACACCATCCTTGCCTTGTCCAAGGGCAAGTACCCTGTATGGGTTCTCATACCCTGTAAACTCAGGGAATAGAGTCCCCTGGACAGCAGTGTCAATGACCACAGGAATGTCATCATATATTGCAGTGGAGGTGATCTCCTCCTCCAGGCCAAGGTCAGGTGCAGCCTGATTGTTTACTGGGGGCACCTTCACCTTCCCTTTTCCTACAAGTTCAACCTGTGGTGCAGGGTTGGCCTGTATCCTCCCCCTCAAAGAAGAGGAGGGTGGTACAGCTGGCATTGGTGGAGGATCCACCTGGGAAGAACCAGCCTCCTGACTGGGATCATAAGCACTCCCCCCTATAGGAGGCAATACAAGTGCACTCAAAGTCACATGTGGCTTGCTCAACCATAGAGGGGGCAGAGAGGTGGCACAGGTCATCAACCTTGCAAAGGGCATGATGAAGGTCATATGAGGTATCCTTGAGCTCTTGCTCAAGATGGCTGATGTGACAATGTAACTCATCATAGGGGGTACATTTGATGAGCCATGTGGTCTCATCAGTGAGGGTAACTATAGCAGGCATGATACCTGCATCTGACAAGGCCATGCCTTGGGAGAGTTGAAGCACATAGGCTGTGCATGTTTCACAAGCACCATGATGGAACAAGAAAGGGAACTGGGGATGGCATTCCCAGTATGGGCAGGAACATTTGTCCCTGCAGCATTCATGCCCATGGGATGACAAGTAAGAAGGGGAGGGGAGGGGGACCATGGCCTCTTGTGACCACTACTGGCCATATGCAAGCTGCACTGGTTGACAGGAGAATAGCAGCAGGGAGATGGTGAGCCATTTGAATATGAATCAGAATGTGGGAGAGATCTGCCTTGGGGAGGTGTGTCAGACCTGCAAGGGTCAGGGCTGGGTGAGTGTGAAGGGCTCATTGAGCATTTGCAATGGTGATTGCAAGGAGACATTGTAGGTGTTACTACTAGAACAGAGCAAGTATTAGAGAGAAAGGAAGAAAAGACAATGTACAGTGACTCCAAAAACCCTTTCCATGTTTGACCTCACAGCAGTGTTTGAAGTATACCACCAGACACATGAAAAATCACACTAGGCTGTGGTGGAGTCATAAATAGTACATACTCTTGGCTACAAGATTGCCCTATAGCTCATGTGATTTCATTCACACAGTCCTGAGATATGGGCATTTTAAAACAGCAAGTCCATGGAAAGGGTTTTTTCACTTTTGAATTTACAAGGGTACTACATAACATAAAAAGAATGGCACATGACCAGCCAAGGCAGGTACACATGAAAAGAAAATGTGATCAGGGAAAGGCTATGTACTCTATTTAATTATAGTAGCCATACTGTGCTTGAGGTTGGTGAATGTTAATTTTATCTTGTTATTTTTACTTTTATTTGTTTTTGTTTTCTTACTTGTCCATTTGATTCCATTTAGTAGTCTTGTAATATGTTCTGACCACTAAGTGGTTATTGTACACTTATGCATACTTCTTTTACCCTGTGGGGTTATTGGCATATGTTTTGTATGCCTTGGAGCTCAAGGTATCTGTCTAGAGCCTTGAGTTCCTTGCAATTAGACATGGGTTCCCATGTTGTATTGCTGAGGTTCCACCTCACAAGGAATTCTACCTTGTTATTTGTCCACTGGTGAGCAGTTATTTTGTCAACTAACCACTCTTCCTTGTCAGTCATACCAACATCATAGAATGCATGTGTGTTGCACCTCAGCAACAGAATGTCATCATTCTGTTCATATCTTCACAGTAACCCAACATGGAATGTTGGGTGTATGCATCTCTTTCATAGTTGCTCAGGCAGCTCAAGTGTATAGGTATTGTTCACACTATCACAGTACAGTACCTTCATTGGTCCAATATATTTGGGCACAAGTTTTCATGCACATCCTTTTGGGATGCTCAAATTCTGTATGGAGAGACACACAAGATCTCCTTCTTGAAGGTTAGATCCTTCTGTTTGCTTCTTATTAGCATGGTATGTCTGTACTACCCTGCTTTCAATAATGGTGCCATGGGCCATTTCTAGATTTTCTAGAGCTTGTTTGACAAATGTCTTCACCCCTGGGGCTACTGAGGGTGTACCCTCCCTGATGCACTGCATCATTTTGGGCATATACCCATAATTTAGTTTGAATGGTGTGAACCCTGTCAAGCTACTTATGCTCAAGTTGATTGTGAACTTGACCAGAGGCATCTTCAATGTCCAGTCTCTTTGGTCTGGTTGGACCATTGCTTGTAGCTTTTGTGCTACATTTCTTATTGTTCTTTCATATGCACCATTGGTCTGTGGGTGGAATGCTGTTGACATGAGGAGCTTAGCTCCCAGCATTCTGTGCATTTCATGCCAGAATGTTGATGTGAACTTCATGTCTTGGTCTGAGACTATTGTCTCTGGCAGTCTGTGTAGGCAGACTATCTCTTTTATGAATGCTCCTGTGAGCTCAGACGCTTGGATGGTCATATTTATTGGTACCAGATGTACCATCAATGTCAAATGACACAGGACTACCCACAGGTAGTCATGTCCATCACTTGGTGGGAATGGTCCCATGAAATCCATCACTATTGACCCCCAAGGTCTTCTAGGCACAGGCAGGCTGTGCAATAGGCCTCTTGGCCATTGATTGTCAGCCTTCATAGTCTGACATATTGGACAAGTTCAGCAGAATTTGTCCACTTCCCTGCCAAGTTTCAGCCACCAGTACCATCTGCAGATATAGTCCACTGTTCATTTGGGGCCAAAGTGGCCCAGTGTCCTATGTGCTTGATTGATTATTCAGGCAATAACATCATCACCCTTGTACCCTATGTGTGGAAGGCATAACACCTTCTCTCCCTCACAGTTCTTCATGTAGAGGAGGCTGTTCCTCTCCTCAAACTGAGGGTGATGTGATGGTTGTGTCATTAACTTCACAAGTGTAGGCTCATTTCTGTATCCTTTTCAGATAACATTCATGAGCTCTGGCATCTTGCCAAGCATTATTGGGAGGGCTTTATTGACCTTGGCAGATTCAAGTATTGATGGATCATCCTGCATGCTTGTGTTAGGAGGGTCCTTGTTACTCTGTTCTGTGGCTGAGGCCATTTCTTTAGCCTCTTTGCATTGCTTTTCTGCTTTTTCTTTCAGTCAATTGCTCTTTCAAGGGATCTCTCCCTCTTGTATTGCTGATAAACTCAGCCCTTGCCATCTATCCTGGGGGAGATCATCCCCCTCTGGGTCCAGGCATACATCTGGGTCTGCCCATTCTATTTCTTCATCAGAGGCTACATTGCCTCCTTCTTGTTCATAGTATTAAGATAGGCAATCTGCTACATGGTTCTCTGTGCCTTTGGCATAGATGATGTTTGTGTCAAATTGAGACATGTAGTCCAGCCAGCAGACTTGTCTGCTTGACAACTTTTGTTGGGTCTTGAGGTAGCCCAAGGCCTCATGATTGGTGACAATTGTAAATTTAAATCTGAGTTTATCCTCCCATTTTAGTAATGCTTTGATTATTGTGAGTGTTTCTTGCTCAAACATCCCATAATTCTGTTGAATGTCACTCAGCTTCTTTGACATGAACCCTGCTGGTTGGCAGGTTTTCCATTCAGGCCCTTGCCCATACAGCACACCTACTATGTAGAGTGATGCATCACACGTGAGCCATATTGGCTCTTCTTTTCATGGATCAATAGGTTGTAGGATCAAAAACTTGCATGAAAGGTCCTTGATCATTTGGAAGCATCTATTGTGGATTTCCCTCCACTGGAATGGATGTTCATTTCATTGAATTCCAGTCAAGGGCATTGTATATGCTGATATGTATATTTGGCATGAATTGTGCCAGGTATTCAACTAGTCCAACAAATCATTGGACTTCATTGAGATTTATAGGTGTCCTCCAGCTCCTGATCCAAGACATTTTGTCTCTGTCAGTGTGTATGCCTTTAGCATCTATGACATGCCCTAGGCAGTCAAGCTTTTCTGCATATAGATTGCACTTCTCCTTCTCAAGGTAGAAGTCAGCTTTCTCTAATAACCTGAACACTATTCTGAGATGCCTTTCACAGTCCTCTATCATATTTCTATAGATGAATATATTATCAAGGTAGACATACACAAAATGTCCTATGTGGCTCTAAAGATCACAGTCATTAAACATTGGAATGTTGCAGGGGCATTGCAATCTCCCTGCTGCATAACTTGACTCAGGAAAGTCCCATATATAGTCAAGAAGGCCATCTTCCAGACATCTTCAGGCTCTATATGAACTTGTTCATATGCATTTGACAAATCAATTTTAGAGTGAAATTTCACTCAAGCTATGTCCATCCAGATCTGATTCTGGTCTGGGAATGGGGTGACATCTTTCTCTGTATTTTCATTTCTCTTATGACAGTTGATGACTGTTCATAATTTTCCATTTTTCTTCGGAATGCAATGCATTGGTGTGGCCTGTGGGACACTTTTCAGAACCCACCACTCCATGTCTGTATAGAGCCAGCTTTTATCCAACAATTGTTTTTTAAGTGCATCAGCACACTGTGGCAGGTGGTACACATACTGCTTGTTATTGTCTATCAGGAGAATCCTGTGATTTACCTCCCATAGTGGGGGTAACTTTGGGATTACCCTGCTCACCCTATGTTTATATCGCTTGAACCACTGGTTCTGTAGTTGGGGTATATCCTCATTTTGTAATGACTGTTTACCATGTTTGATTAGTGCAAAGTGTTCACTTTTTGAGCTGTCTGGCTCTTTTAACTTCTTGAACACCCTTCCCCTCTTTGAGCCCTCATGAGGCTGAGGCTGTGCAGGGTGTGAGAGTCAATGTGTAGGATGGGACTTGCCCATCATAGTTGCTTCAGGCTCTGTGAGCAATGATACTTGTTCATTTCCAATCTTGATCTTTTTCTTGGCAAAGTTGATGATTGCCTTATGTTGCCTTAGGAAGGGAATTCCTATGATACAGTTGTAGCAATTGGTGTTTGCCACATTGAAGTATGTTTTGACTTTGTAGTTCCCAACCTGTATCTTTGACACTCCACCATGAGTGATCTTTGAACAGCTGCCTATGCAGCCTAGTTGCAGCATCAGCTGCTGTTCAAGGGGAAATACCTCATGTTTGTGACTTTGGCAAACACTGCCAGGCTGATGAAGTTCCCTGTACTTCCAGTATCCAGCAACATTTAAGCTTTACAGCCACTAATCATGGTCTGTAATGTTGCACACATTTGTAGCTCCATGCTTATTTTGGGATGAGATCCCACTGAATTGTTTGTATGCATAGCATACCCAAATGATTGGACCAGGGGCTTCATACTTGGTTTGACCTTCACAGTGATGTTTATTGCTGCCATTTGTATCCTTTGATGATCTGGTCAGTCATCATTAGTTATAATTAAGTCACCATGTGGTGTTTCCACTATTAAATTGTCAGGGTATATCCTGACAGAGGTGTTTTCCTTGCCTGAGTGCTGAAAGTGCACCTCTATGGTTTGTAGATCATGGTGTATCCTTGTATTGTCATGACTTTCCTGAGGCATTGACCTCATTGTGCATACATCTGATAGATTTTGAAGTCTGTTGGCTTCCAAGGACCATAGATGGTCTGCCATTATTCATATTGCACTACATGTACAGTGAGCAACAAAAACATTGCAATGTTTTGCAACAATTTGATTGAAGGCTGTATAACACCTGACAGAGTGTGGCTGTGCAAATCTTCTGGTGGGCACTTTTATAGCCCTTGGTCTGGGCTTTCTATCAAGCCATATTAGGAATCCTGAGGTGCACTGGTTCCCATTCTATGAGCCAATTACTGCAGCATGTGCATTGCAATGTTTTTGTTGCTGACATCCTGAGGCATGACATTCATATGATAGGCATTGTTTTAATGGTGGTATTGCTTATATAATGCATCACATGACTGGATAAATGGTTCAGCCACCCACAAACAATGCCAAACATTGAACTTTCAACCAACCACCATGCCCAAGGCTGTTCCCTCTGCTGCAACCAATACCATCCTCTCCCTGCTGCATCAGGGCCAATCTCTTAGAGATATCTCTAATACTACTGGTGTCCATTATAGCACCATTAGTAGAATATGCTCCCACCATTGTCCCACCATTGAAAAACCCCCTCCTGGTCATCCTTCTATCATCACCCCCACTGATGTCTGACATGCCATGCATCTAATTGGTTCTGGGAAGGCTGAAAATGCTGTGGAGGTGGCCAAACCACTTCAGGAGATGAAGAGCAAACCCCTCTCCTCCCAAACAGTGTGTTGTCACCTGCACAAAGCTGGTATGAAGGCTGTGGTGAAGCAGAAATGACCCCTACTGTCCAAGTGACATAGGCAGAGCAGGCTAGACTTTGCTCTGAGCCACCAATATTGGACAGTGGAGGACTGGAAGAGGGTTATCTGGTCAGATGAGACCAAAATCAATAGGATAGGGTCAGATGGGAGGAAATGGGTGTGGAAAAAGCCAGGAGAGGGCCTCAGTGATAGGCTGGTAGAGGGGACAGTCAAGTTTGGTGGAGGTTCCTTGATGATGTGGGGGTGCATGACCTGGGAGGGTGTTGGCTTGGCTTGCAAGATTGATGGTAAGATGGATGCTGACCTTTACACACAGATTCTGGAAGATGAACTCCAAGGGACTCTGCAATACTATGGCAAATTGCCTGAGGATGTCATCTTCCAGCAGGATAATGACCCCAAGCATACCAGTAGGAGGGCCAAGAAGTGGTTTGAAGACCATGAATTTGAGGTCATGGGTTGGCCTGCACAATCTCTTGACCTCAACCCCATAGAACATCTATGGGTAGTACTGAAAAGGAAGGTGGCATCTTACCCAACTCCCCCCAAAGAAATTCATGAGCTATGGGAGAGGGTTCAGAAGGAGTGGGAGGATATAAGTGTCTCCACATGTCAGGATCTCATTGAAAGCATGCCTAGAAGGGTGGAGGAGGTAATAAAAGCCAAGGGAGGATACACTGCTTACTAATAATTGTCACTCTTACTATACCATAATGTCAGCCACAAAAACATTGCAATGCACATGCTGCAGCAATTGGCTCATAGAATGGGAACCAGTGCACCTCAGGACTCCTAACATGGCTTGATAGAAAGCCCAGACCAAGTGCTATAAAAGTGCCCACCAGAAGATTTGCACAGCCACACTCTGTCAGGTGTTATACAGCCTTCAATCAAAATGTTGCAAACATTGCAATGTTTTTGTTGCTCACTGTATGGTCAATGTTCAGTCTGTATCCTTCCATTTGCACCCTGTCACAATCATCCCAGCCACAATCATATTCTCTCTGTGCTAGTTGTGAGGGATATTGTAGTGCTATGTCTAACATAGTATCCCCCTCAATTGCAGCTTTGGCAACATGTTCAATTCTTTGGGCACATTCTGGGCATGATATATCCTCATGAATAGCACTGTAGATGGACCATGTCCATCTGTTTCCTGTAGACAATCTGTCTACTTCTATAGGGTCTTCCATTTGGAAGTCCATATCATCATCCATCACTCTGAGGGATGCACTCCATAGCAGTCCCTTTGTGTCTTGCATTGTAATTGGGCAATGCTCTATCAAGTCATCTCAATTAATCCAAACCATTCCCCATGGGGTGTCCACTATGACAGCATCAGGGTAGATCACAACATTACCATGTGGCATGCCTTGAAGCCAGAGGTCATTGATATTAATTGGTGTCATTCCAATGATCCTCACACACATTGTCATGCTAATATAGCTTTTCTGAGGGCATTCAAATGACATCTCTCTCTGTGTCATAGTTGTGAGGCCATTGCTCATAGTGTTGCTTGTACATGCAACATACTTTGATCTGTGTTTGACAGTTGCATATGATGCCCATCATTCACTCCTCTATGATATTCATGCCTATGTGACTTTCTGGTGTTTTGATTGCTCTCATTAGAGAGTGATCTCCACTTAGTAGCCCTTCAGCTACATGGGCAACTCCATGTTGACATTCATCACATGGTCCTTCATGTATGGCTCCATATAATGCTGACCATTCCCATTTCTCTTCTCAAGGGTTATCCTCATAGAGGCTGAGATCATTTTCCTCAGTCCACACAGTACTATCTTCCATCTTGGAGCATACTTCTTTACCAAAGAGGTTTCTTCATCATACTGTACACACATCATAGTGCAAGACACCATCTCCAGAGCTTGATGCTTCATCTTCCTGATGCATAGCTCCAAAGTATGCAATGGGCTTGTCATCATCATTTATTTCTGAGTATATTTCATACTCATCATCAAGACTCTCCTTGTCATCTAATACTTCTTCCTCATTTTTTTCTGTTTCCTGATCATCATCAGTGATCTTTCCTTTGTCAGGTTCTCCCAACTGAATTTCTTCAGAGGCTTGTTGTCCTTCATCCTCTTGAACTTTGACTGAATATAGTCATGGCTTTGCTGCCACCTTACCCTTATCCTTTTGAGGGTGAGGGCAATCCAGGGCTATATGCCCCACTTTGGAGCAGTTATAGCATGTCATGCCATGCATAAACTTCCAGGGTTGTCTCCCCTTCTGTTGTGGGTTTTCCTGCTCCTTTTGATGGGGTCTATTTTCCCCATCTTTTTAGTGGAGCTGCCCACCCTTCTTTCCAACTTCAGTGCCTCTCAGTGTGAAATTTGTCTTTTGACAATACAGCATATTTCCCTTTTGGATGTACTTAAAATTGTCTTTGCTTGACAAGTTTCCCATGCTATTATTACCATGTGGTTGTGAGCCACTTTTTCCTTGGGAAGTCTTTCCTCCAGAGCCAGTGTGGCTCATTCTCATATGCATGCTCACTGCCTTTTGCACTGTTTCCATGCACCACACTTCCTTGAGGATTTCCTCAATTGTTGAATGTTCCACAGAAATGCTGTGAGCTTTAAATATAGACTTTATTATAGAGTGCAGTAGTCCCCACAGGAACTTCCTTCTAAACAAGTAATCATCAGGGGGCTGCACCATTCAGTGCATATGATGTTTTAAGTCATTATAGTATGCAAGGGCCCCCTTGTCATATTCAAATTTTGTATGGTCATATTTGCCAGCTGTGTTCTGTGCTGACACTTTGTGGATGAATTGTTTGAATAGTCCACAGATTAGTGCTTTGAAAGTCCAGTGTTGTATCTGTCAATTCAGCAAATCAACTTCTTGATCATACCACTGGGAGGCCAAACCTTCTAGGTACAACCCAGTGTACAGTATGTGATCTTTGTCATGATCAGGTCCAGTGACCTTGAATGTATAAAAGTACAGTACTTCAGTATCTTGTCATGCCTGTGCCCATGTTCTGGCCCTCCTCCACTCCACCCTGCACCTCCCCACTCGCTTTAACACCCTCACAGCACAATCCTGCCCAATCCACTGTTGGACCCTGTCAGCCTCCATCAGAACCACCATGTGACTGGTGCATTGCAGTCAGCTGACACCTCTCCACCCTCATAGGGGTCACCTTCCTTTTGGGTCATTGGGCTGGTCTGGGCACAGTGCAGCTGCCACACCACATGGTCTGGTGCAGGGTCACTACTTGTTTAGGCTTTTGGCCTACCTTCTGATTGGCTATTGGTGGGCAGTCTGAAGCTTTTCTGTCCATACCATTCCTTTTTAGATGTTCCTCCTTTGTCCTGAGGTTCACCTCCATTGTATTGACCATTCTCTGACTGAAGTTTTCTGACATTACTGCCCCTTGAAAATTTACTGTACTCCATATATTGGTTCTGACATCCTGATACTGTACTGCCTTGATGGCATGTCAACTGTATATAAGCCCACTGCACTCAGTGGTGTCTCCTCAGTATGAATATCAATTTAGTTCCCCCTTCTCTGTGGTCCTCAACTGGCCTCCTCTATCTTCTGTTGGACTTTCCCTGACTCTCCTCTCTGTTTGAAATCTGAGGGCTGGGCTTGTACAAGGGGGCAGCACACAAGCTGAACCGAACACCCTCTCCCAAACCTCTGTCATGACCATCAGCCACCCTTTGGCCAACATCATTTTCTGTCAGACCTTGTTGGCCAAGCATTGGCCCACATTGGTCTACCCTTGTACCCTTCCTGTGGCCCCTGTGAGTGTCAGGGATTGTCAGAGTAGGCCCAAACTTGACAGTATATTCATACTCACACTTGTACAAGTCCTCATCAGTTTTTAATACTTAACACTACTATGCAGACCTGATCACATACACAATGAGAAACTGCTGAGAGACTGGCCCTCATGTTTGCCAATCCATGATGCACACCCTTGGTGGTCAAACAGTTCCATTTGTTCTCCACCTGACATCATTCCCAGCATGAAAGTGCTTCTCAAGCTGGGCCCTCTGAACTGCAGTGATCCAAATTTCACACCCTGCCACTGCAAGGTGATGACCTGTTCAATCCCAACCACCCTGAACATCCTGATGGTGGGTCCAATGGTGGGGGCAGTGGAAATGGGGGTATTCCCAAAGATCTGGCTGAGCCACCTGAAGACCCACTCCTTGCCCTGACCAGGGCCATCCATGTGCTCACCTGCTCGATGTGGGTGACTCTTCTTGCAAGAGTGCTAAGGGAAATAAGAGGGGAAAGCTGTAGGTGAGACCTAGGCTTGTCCCAAGGGGTCTTGAGTTGGAAGGAGACAGAGGAGGGGGATTCTAAGTGGTAAAGTGGGAAATATACAAAGGGGAAACTTGAGAGCTTGTTGGAACTGGGTAGGCGGTGTGGGCTACTCTTCTTGCAAGAGTGCTAAGAGAAATAAGAGGGGAAAGCTGTAGGTAAAACCTAGGCTCATCCCAAGGGGTCTTGAGTCGGAAGGAGACAGAAGAGGGGGATGTTAGGTGGTAAAGCGGGAAATATATGAAGGGGAAACTTGAGAGCTTGTTGGAACTCGGTAGGCGGCAATAGTTAGCTTGTAGGACGGTTTATGGGATGTATGGGACTCGATGGTGGCGAAGAGGCGGCAAAGGCAATTCTGGGACTTGGGGTACTCTTGAAAACTCGAAGACGACTCAGGAAGGCTCTCTAGACTCGAAGGGGACGCTTAGGTTCTCGCTCTGTGACGCCAAAAGGTGGGTGGTATATTTTTCTAAGTAGACCAGGCTTTTGTATCGTAAGGACAGTGGTATCTAAGGTAAAATTCAGCATATTTCGGATCTGTCATATGTCAAAAGTAATAACAGATGAATCAAAGTCCGATGCTGGTACAGACACGTGCATGGCAGAGACAGCAGCAAAGGAAAAGCAAACAGAAGGGGAGAAGAAAAACATGAACTAAGACAGGGTGGCATTACCATATGTCTGGGCAATGGGACCAGGCGAAGGGAGCGGCATAGCCAGTGGGGGGGGCTGTGGGGAAGCATAGTGACATGTGACGGGTGATGAGGTTGCTGGCAGTAATAGGCACATGACAGAGGGGAAGTGTACCCCATAAGGATAAGCAGCGACATAATCCCATGACTGAGAGGGGCATGTGATCTGGCAGGTAGCAAGAGTAGGAACTGCCACCGAGGGCACCTTGCAGCTTCAGGGAGCCTAGACTCCCTGCACCTCCTGGGGTCTTTAGACTTTGACTGTCCTTGGTCAAGCGCATGTGATTAGGTACGAGATGGAGACGGAATGCCATTGTGATCAAAGTGGCTGTGCACAGATCAAAGCACAAGCGATGGGGTTCTCGAGCATGTGCTGTGGGAAAATGCTTCTGTGGTGTAAAGTTTGCTTAACACACTAGGTGTAATTGCCATGTTTGTTCTTTTTCTGCTAAGTCCATCAACCTCACTCCTGCTCACTTCATCGCTACCAAGTCCCTCCCATCTCCTACACAATGTCTTCTTCCCAGAGCGCCTCCATGACTGCACCTCCCTTCGTTATGCCTAGCGCCACGCGAGATCTCATCCTGGGAATGTGGGTGTCGCATATGAAGAAACTGGAATCATTGATGAAGGAGATTCTGGGTGAGTCTGCAGACAAGGAGACAGCACAGGCGTGGTTGGGTCGGTACAAGGAACTGTTGGTGAGTTGCCCGTGTGGTACTGGCACCACCGTCCTTCTGAATCAGGAGATTGCAGGGGCATATCGAACAACTTTGCAAGTTCGCCTCAGACGTGAGCTCGGAGGTCCCCGACTACCCCAACGAAACCGAGATCACGACAAGCAATGCCTTCATGGCGTTGATGGCTCTCCAGGCTCGATTCCCGCCACATGCAACGAAACCCAAGCCTAAACCGACTGTGAGCAGTATGGGTACCCCCCAAGCAGGAAGTGAGGCAGTTTGTTGGTCACAATGGCAGTTAGAGAAATCTGCTGATAAAGGGAAAGAGGTGGCACCAGTATGTAGATGGCCCATCGGCATTGAACAGTATGCTAATGCCTGGGGCTGGTCAGGCTACCGAGGGTGGCTTGCCGGTGAGAGTTGGGGAAGGAGTGGTGCCATCTGGCTTGGGTGACTTGACTGTGGAGGAGGTCATGATGGAGGTTGACCCTGTGCCAGGGAGTACCAGACCTTGTGAGTGATGTGTGAAGCGGGGAATTATCTGTGTGTGGAAGGAATGGATGGCCTGCGAAGCTTGCCACGACAGCAAGAAGAAATGCGACAAGGCTGGGAAGCCGGGTAGGAAGGTGAGTAAGGCTTGTTGAACTGTGCACTCAGCTAGAGACGATGCAATGCAGCACAAAAACCCAGAGGGTCCCCAGCCCGAGTCGGCTTCTATAAGCAAGAAGGCCAAGGCACACCCTGCTCCCCCTCCTCCCTCAGCGCCAACCCCTTCCGTTGGACAGCCTTGACCTTGCCTGGTCAGTCACTCAGCGGCCTCCCAACCCATAGCCTCTACTTCTGCCACAGCAGAGACAGAACCCCAGGACCCACCACCGCTGCCTCAACCTCTCCCTCTTTTCCTCCCCAGTGGCCCATCCACCCCTACTCCCACTCCCGGGTTCCTGGTTCTCCTCACTCCCTGCCCCACTAACAAACCCATCAACAAACCGACAGAGTCCTCAAGAGACTCTAGTGAATTCCTTAGTGTGCAAGTTGAGTCGGGCCAGGGCGAACAGGCTCTTGAGATCGCAAGCGGCAAGAACACTGGTACGTCGAAGGTCAAAATCGATCTGACCAAGTCCGAAGAGGTCGCCACACCTACAGGGCCATCTCGTTTGCTTGTGAAAGATAAGCGCCATACACGAAGTGGTCGTATACACCCCCTCAAAGAGTTGGACAAGTGAATTGCCAATGTGGAGTTGTTGATCGAATGGGGTGAGGATGCCTTGATGGACTTATTTTTGCAGATGGCTCAGGTTAGTACGATGGCGACCCAAGTTTGCAAGGCACTTCATCAGTCTCGGTGCCAGCTTCGTTCCCTGAAGGCTTGGCAGGAGGAGCACTTCATCCCCAGACCCTCTGCTTCATCTTAGTGTAGGAACAGTAGTTTCCCCACTCCCTTTTTACTTCGTGTCTGCTGTCATACCATAGTCCGGTGGTAACTTTCATCCATGTGCGCACTGCCTAAGAACACCTCGGCAATAAGATTGGAAGGTCAGAATAGTATAAGAGATGTAAGTGAAAAGAAGGAAGAATGAATGGCATAGTGCTGTCACCCTGACTGAGTAGGTAGTGGCGATTATCATTTTAGTTTTGGCTGAACTCTACAGACCGTAAACAGTGAGTAAAACTACAAGTCAAGGGAACAGAGGAGACAAGGAAATTTGGCTTTTGGTTTTTTATATCGTTTTACAGTTTTGTGTTCGGCTTTTTGTGTTGGTAATTTGTATAGGTAAAGCGTCTGTTAAAAGATAGACAAAGGATGAAAAGAAAAGAAAAGAAAAGAAAAAGGAATGTAGGATGTAGGTTACTCATCTAACTCGTCCCCAAGGACACCAGCCAGTTCTGGGTCAGGAAGGGATTCGTCTTCAAGCTGATCCATTGCAGACCTGTCAAGGCCGACCAGATGGGTGACCTTGATATGGGACCTGTTTCTTGGGAAATAGGGGTATAAGCAAAAGGCAGCAAAGCAAAACTTTGAAACAGCACCATTGAGCTCTGCAAGGAGATAGGAGCCTCCTTTGGTGCAGTGTACGACTACCATAGGACCTAGGTAACAAGGTTTGGTCCTTCAGTCCAGCTCTTTCTCGATGCGGGAATTTCTGACAAGGACTAGGGTACCCAGTTTGAAGTCAAAGTCATGGATAGTCCTCTCAAATCGAACCATAAAGTCCTTTGCCAAAGCGAAGTGGGAATGGAGGACTTGATCGTGTATTAGCACTAGGTCTTCTGGGTGCTTCTGCAATTGCCAAGCACAATTGGCAATGAGAGCGGTAGTAGAGTACGACTGCGCTTCGAAAGGGGCAAGAAAGGTTGCTTCGGCGAGGTCAAAAGGGAGTCTGGGATGGACACCATGAGCCATATAGTAAGGGGAAAATCCCGTAGCTTTGTGAACCATAACCCTCTCTGCCCAAAATACAGACAGGGCCACCTCTGCCCATCTTGAAGCTTCGCCCTCACAACTCTTAACCATTGCTTCTCTGACATCGAAATGCTGCTGCTCCACAATACCATTTGCCTGCAAGTTATAAGGTGAGATATGGATATGCCAAATGCCATACATCTTCGATAGCCAGTCAAGAGCTAGAACATAAGGACCGCCATTGTCAGTGATGACCTCTGCTACAGCTCCCCATCAGCACAATATCTGCTCAAATAAGAATTTGCCAATCGACTTCCCAGTTTCAGAACAAAGCATGGCCCACTCCGGATAGCTGGTGAGGGAACATCAGGCTTGAGTAACGTAGTGATACCTGTTGGACTTCAGCATTACAAAAGTGTCGACATAGGCTTTGTAGAACAGGGGCTCAGGTATTGCCACAACAGGGGGAATGTGAATTCGATCGAGGCGGCAAATCTGGCATTCATGACATGTCTTGATGTACCAGTGAACATCCTGCTCAAGCATGGGCCACCAAAAACGTGTCAGCAAGTGCATATGGGTAGAGAAGATACCCTTGTGGCCTAACTCATCGTGGGCCTGATGAATAATTTCAAGCCACTTGTGGTGGCAAACCACGAGCTGGTGGCGACCTTGGGGCTCTTTCCTCCAAAGCTCTCTGCCCTTCACGAAGTACCATGTTGCTAGCTGCACAAGACTCTCCAGCTCCTTTTCTCCCAACTCGTCTGGTGGCTTCTTCATTTCCAAGAACCTCCTCACCACCTCCAACCTCTCATCCCTCTGTTTCGCCTTCTCGGATCGTGGGATTTCGGTCTCAGTGCTTTCTGGTGGTGAACCAGTTGCCATAAATATTCTGACGTCCTGAGGCAAGATTTTAGATGAGTAGTATATGGACGGCAGAATTTCTGGAGGACATAGCATCCGAGTTCTTGGTTCCCAGCAATTCACGAGTTCCACGGTGAAGGCTCCACACTCATCTACCCAGTCTTCGTACTCTTCTTCGTCTACCTTGGGGTCTTCTTCAGCTCTCGGTCTTCTTGACAACCCGTCAGGGGTGGTGTGCTTAGCAGCAGGTACATGGACCAGTTTGAAATCGAAGAGTAGAATACCAGCAATCCACCAGTTGATGGTGGCATTAGGCTGTAAGTCTGGATTGTTAATCATGCCTTTGATATATCTCGCGTCGACCTCTACAACCAGGTTCTGCACTCCAAAAACATAAAGCCGCACGTCATGCAGCGCTTGAAACAGACCGAATAGTTTGAGTTTGGCTTGACTATACTGCCTCTCTCGGTCATTAAGGGTGATAGAGCTGAAGCGGGTGGGGTACCTCTTGGAATCTTCTCCCTCCTGCATGAGGATGTAACCAACGGCAATGTTGGAAGTGTCAACGGCAAGGATGACTGGAAAGGAGGAGCTGTAGTCAATAGGACACAGTGCTGGGGAGGTGACTATAGCAGCTTTAAGATAGTCCATTGCTGCATGGTGTTCGTCATGAAACTCAAATAAAACGTCTTTCTTTGTGAGCTTGACGAGAGGACACACATGCTTGGTGAAGTCTTTAATGAAGATGTGGCAATATGAGCATAGACCTAGAAAGCCCCTAACTTCAGTGACATTAGCACAGTAAGGCCAGTCTCTAATTTTTTGGACTTTAGTTTCGTCAGGGATTCTCCCGTCATATGAAACCTTATGCCCCACCACTACAATAGATGGGGCAGCAATGACACATTTCTTTGCAGAGACAGTAGCTCCTGCATGGCGAAGCCAGTGAAGTACACGATTGGTATTTTCGAGGTGTTCCCAGATAAAGTGCCGAATGCCGGGGTTCTGCGGTATCGTTTCATAAGACCCATCGGCATTTAGGTAGCGAGACTTAGGGCCTTTGATTGGGCAGTCATCGATAAATGGGATAGAGACCTCAGGGATTTCGTCCTTTAGGATCCAACAGACATCACCATGGAATATTTGAATGGCATTAGTGTACCCCATAGGTAACTTCATCAGCCTAAGGGTACCGATGGGGGTTTGGAAGGTAGTCAGGTCACAGTAATTGTCATGGATGGCTTGGTGGTCATAGCCAACCATTAGGTCCAAGATCCCATACACCGAGTGACAGGCGAAAGCTTTGGCAATCGAGTCGATGAAAGGAGGGACGGCTGAATCTTGGATAGAGATGGCATTTAAGGGCTGTAGGTCATGAACAAGGCGCAGAGATTTCCCGTCCTTCTTGACAATGCAGAAGTTGGACCGATATGATGAGGTCGAGGGCTCGTAAATGCCAGTGGCAATCTTCTCTTTAATTATTTGGACAACGTCTCGAAAGATGGCAGGCAGGATAGGGATGTTACGTTCAACCCAGGGTTTGTGAGGTAAGGTTGGGATTTTTAGGGGGGGAAACATGTCTTCGCAAAAGGTTCCCCTTTCTGAGGTCTCCCAAGCGAAGGTGGCTTCATGTGTTCGAACAAGCCAACGAACGAGATCCAACTCCACTGGCCAAAGGAACTTGGTAGGGTTGAGGTCGAGCTCTTCTGCCCTTTGAGCGGTAAATCTAGATCCTGGAACAAATAAAGGAGGGTGGTATGGTAATACAGGTAAATCTGCGAGAGGATTGCCAACCTCCTGATGCTCTACCCTGAATTCAATGGGCATTGCAGTTGGGATGGGCTTTACCTTCTTTGCTACAGGCTTGTATTTTAACATGTGGAAAACCAGGTCGTAGTGAAAGGTAGACTGTAGGGCAGAAAGCGTCAGTGGAGAAATCGTAGTACTAGTGGTAAACAAGAAGGGGTCTTTAGGCAAAATGAAACTGGCATCGAAAGGATCAGGAGGCACAGTATCTGGGGTGTAACTAAGCAAGAGCGCTGCTGCAGCATTTTCATTAAGGTCTGTAGAAAGAGGGGAAGTAGAATTTCACGAGGCAGAAAGTGAATCTGAGACATACAGGGAACACATGGATACTATATTATCTTGGTCTCCTTGTAACCCTATCGAGTCATCGGCCATTGTTAAAAACCCTGTTCGCTCTCTTGGAGTTGGCAGCGGTGATTCTGGTGGGCGAAGTATTCTGCCTCATCTTCTGGGTTCACGAACTGGGGATACAGGTATAGACGATGTCGAGGGCAGGTGGGGATAAGTAACTGGTGGCCTGAATTGGGGTTGCGGATTTCTAGAGATTGTTCACCGTTGGGGAAGTCTCGAAGGATGCTGCTGAGAAGGCAGAAGAATGGGCGGCCTAATAAGAGGTCGAATGGGGCTTTATTGACGACTTGAATCTGTAGGTGAGCTTCGACCGGCCCAATTCGAAGAGAGGCATTTTCGATGACACCTAGAGTGCTCTCTTTAGACTGGTTAGCAGCTTCTAACGTCATACACATGTCTGAACAGAGGGGGGCCCCTAAAGCCTCCCACAATTCCCGCCTGAGGGCAACTACCTGACAGCTGCTGTCGAGGATACACTCGACCTGAAGCTTGTCCATAAGGACACCATCTACTGCATGGAGAGGGGCAGTGGCAAGACTGACACACTTGCTGTCAGTATCCTTAATGAGGTATTGTTCATATGAGGCCCAGGTAGATGATGAGGACAATTCTGATACGGTCTCGAGGCTACTGATCACTACTTTCTTCGTCATAGCCATCTCTTTTATCTGTTTGCAGATTTCTGGGCTGACTGCCAAAAGATCTTGGGTCGAGATTTCGATCTTGGCCTCTAAAACTTGAGACATGAGTCGTTTAGTGGCAGCAGCTTCGTCAAAGCTGCTCTGGTAACGAAACTGAGGGGTAGGGTTGGATGAAGGTCTAGAGGTCGAAGGCTCGGCAGCATTAGATTTAGCTTGAGTCTCATTACGTTCTGGCTGGGTGTTTGAAGTCGTGGTAGGTACAGGGATGTTGGATGGGGGAGGGTTGGCCGTAGTGGCATTTTGAGGGCAATGAGCAGGGATTTCCATGCCATCAAAGTGGGCTGGTTTCTTCCTTTTGATAGCATTCTTAAGCTCCTCTACTTGAGCATAGGCTCTGGCGAGGGCATGCTTATCTTCTTCATTGGCATTATCTTCTATTTCTTGGTCGATGAGGTATGACGAGGGGTGGACCTCAACCTGAAACTTGGCAGTGTCTTCTGAGCCAAAGAACATGGTATTGACGAGATGGGGTGGGGTATCACACCCTCTAGCTGAAGAGGCAGTACCTGGAGACTGAATAGAGACGAGATTAGCTGACGCCATAATAGACTCTCTGAGAGCCAGGAAGTTATCGATTTTCTCTTTGAAGTTCCACCCTGCTGCAGACCTAGGAATGTCAGAACTGTCTTTCATAAAGACTTTACCACCTATAAGCGCACATTTCCCTAGGCAAACATACTCCTTGCAGAGCTCACACTTGGCTGTTCTATGGCCATTGGTTCCTCCACAGAAGAAGCAGCAGGGGTCGAAAGAGTGGCGAAACTGCTGTTCTGCGGGTTGAGTCTGGCGGCTGCCTGAGGCAGGGTCAGCGGCTTGGACATATTCCCTTTTAAGAATGGTGGGCATCGAAGTCAGTTGGGAATAGGATTCTGGGAATAAGGCCGAACTATCGATTTGAACAGCATTTTGGCAGGCCCCACTAAGGAGGTAGGTTGCATGCTTGTAGACTTCATTGAATGGCCATGGGTCATCGACATCATGGTCTAGATCTTTGAGTTGGAGGCGAGTGGTGAGGCTGCTATGGAATTTTGGGGGAAATCCTTCAAGGAACTTCTCATTAACATAGTTGTCGGTAAGTCTCTTCTTCTTGTTAATTAGGGCTACAACTCGGCAGAATTCCCGCACGTATTTGCCGAGGTCCTCAAGGGATGACATGGGTTTCTGGACTTGGTGGTGGAGGAGAGTCTCGAGGTTGGCTTTAGTATACTGCCACCCTTTGACATCGGCACCAGGGTAGAAACTGGTGACTTCTCTAGTAAAGTCTTCCCAATCATCACCCATAGCGGAGTCGAGGGAGGACCATAGCTCAGACTCATTTCTATTGGCATACTGAATAGCCCACTTAATCTTAACTCTGTTGTCGGTAATTCCCACATCGGTGCAGATCTGGTCGACATCTTCAAAGTAGGCGCAAATGTCTTCTGTTTTTCCCGAAAACTTGGGGGCTTTGTTAGAACCTCTAAGAGGCATTTCGCGATGATTGGTAGTAGCAGACATGGCTGTGGGAAACGACGATGAGAGTGGAGGGGGGTACTGAGGTATCAGCGGGGAAGTATGGGCTAGCAGTAGAATGAGATTCTGTGAGGTGGTGAAGGACATCGAAGGGAGGAGAAGTTGTTCTGCAGCAAAGGTCGAAGCTGATGGAGAAACTGGAGGGGATAGGTCGGTAAGCGGTGATAATTCTTGATGATCAGGTGGTGGTGCAAAGGACTCATCAAGCTCAAAGGCACCAGGTATATTGACTATCGAAAGAGAGGGAGATTCTGGATGATGAGGGGATCCAACGGTGGAAAGCTCTGTGTCTGGAGAACTAGGCTCTGGGATATCATGAGGGTTAGTAGCGGGTACGAAAATATCAGAGGAAGATATAGAAAGATGGCAGAAGGGCTCTAAGAGCTCTTCGAGTTCTGTTCTGTGGTGGGTAGGTCGTAGGGATCTCCTTTCCAGATCTACAGACCCCTCGTGGTGGGCTCCAAAACAATGTGGGCTACTCTTCTTGCAAGAGTGCTAAGAGAAATAAGAGGGGAAAGCTGTAGGTAAAACCTAGGCTCATCCCAAGGGGTCTTGAGTCGGAAGGAGACAGAAGAGGGGGATGTTAGGTGGTAAAGTGGGAAATATACAAAGGGGAAACTTGAGAGCTCATTGGAACTTGGTAGGCAGCAATAGTTAGCTCGTAGGACGGTTTACAGGATGTATGGGACTCGATGGTGGTGAAGAGGTGGCAAAGGCAATTCTGGGACTCAGGGTACTCTTGAAAACTCAAAGATGACTCAGGAAGGCTCTCTAGACTCGAAGGGGACGCTTAGGTTCTCGCTCTGTGATGCCAAAAGGTGGGTGGTATATTTTTCTAAGTAGACCAGGCTTTTGTATCGTAAGGACAGTGGTATCTAAGGTAAAATTCAGCATATTTCAGATCTGTCATATGTCAAAAGTAATAACAGACAAATCAAAGTCCGACACTGGTACAGACACATGCATGGCGGAGACAGCAGCGAAGGAAAAGCAAACAGAAGGGGAGAAGAAAAACACAAACTAAGACGGGGCAGCATTACCATACGTCTGGGCAATGGGACCAGGCGAAGGGAGTGGCATAGCCAGTGGGGGGTGCTGCAGGGAAGTATAGTGACACATGACGGGTGACGAGGTTGCTGGCAGTAATAGGCACGTGACAGAGGGGAAGCGTACCCCATAAGGATAAGCAGTGACATAATCCTGTGACTGAGAGGGGCATGTGATCTGGCAGGTAGCAAGAGTAGGAACTGCTGCCAAGGGCGCCTTGCAGCTTCAGGGAGCCTAGACTCCCTACAGCAGCAATAGTAGGCTTGGAGGATGGTTTTCGGGATGTTAGGGATTCAATGGCAGCAGAATGGCAGCACAGGGAATTCTAGGTCGAGGGAACACTCTGAAGACTTGAAGCTGACTCAGAAAAAGCTCTTTCAACTCAAAGGGACTCTCAGATACTTGTAGACTGACTCCAAAGGTGGGTGGTATCTACAGTGAGCTCAAAAACCCTTTCCATACTGACCCTAACAGCAGTAAATGAGGTGTACTGCCAAACACCATGGGAATTCTGGTTAGCTTTGGTGAAGTTATAAATAGTACATACCCTTGGCTACAAAATTGCCCACTAGGTCATGTGATATGGTTCACAGGCTGGCAAGATATATGCAATATAAAACAGCAATGTCATGGAAAGGGTTTTTGAGCTTTTGCATAGATGGGTATTCTAGTACTTGGTATAACCTCCTTTGGCTTTCAACACTGCCTGAACCCTCCTAGGCATACTCTCAATCAACTTCTGACACTCTTCAACTGGTATCCCTTCCCATTCCTCCTGAACTCTCTCCCACAAATCATGAATTCCACTAGGGGGGTTTTCATGTTGTGCAAGCCTCCTCTTGAGGCAACCCCAGAGATGCTCAATGGGGTTTAGGTCTGGAGACTGTGCAGGCCACACCATGGTCTGGAATTCTTGCTCTTCCAGCCAATTCTCAACCATTCTGCAGGTGTGCTTGGGGTCATCGTCCTGCTGAAAGATGATGTCAGGAGGATTGAGACCATAATACTCCATGGTTTGCTGGAGCTCATCCCTCAAAATTTGAAGGTAAAGGTCCCCATTCATCCTACCATCAATCTTGGTAGCAAAGCCAACTCCCTGCCAAGTCATACAGCCCCACATCATCAAGGAACCCCCTCCAAACTTGAGGGTTCCTTCAACCAGCCTATCACTAAGCCCCTCTCCTGCCCTTTTCCATGCCCATTTGCAACCATCTGATCCTAGACAATTGATTTTGGTCTCATCAGACCATACAACCTTTTTCCAGTCCTCTATAGTCCAGTCTTTATGACTATAAGCAAAATCCAAACAAGCTTTGCAATGTCTGGCAGAAAGAATAGGATGTTTGGTCTTGACCACAGCCTTCATACCAGCTTTCTTCAAGTGAAGATGAACTGTACTGGCAGAGAGTGGTTGGTTGGTAAGGTTGGAAAGAGTTTTGGTCACTTGAACAGCATTTTCAGCCTTCCCAGAAGTCATGAGATGTTGAGCATGACAAATATTGGTAGGAGAGAACTTAGGGGGGTCCTCCAATGGCTTTTAGAAGGGTAGGACCCTCTTTGGAATGAAGTTTGGATATGGTGGAAGGGCTAACACCAGTTCTCTTGGCAATGGCTTCACCAGAGAGTGCAGAATCAAGCAAGGAAAGGATGGTCCTTTGTTGAGTGAGGGAAAGGGATCTGACCATGATGGTAATGGGGAACAAAGAAGTGTGTGAACTTTTTCAAGCTCAGACATCATGTTTACATATGTACCTTTGTTTGTACTAACAAACAATAGCAAATACACTATGATTCTACTCACCAATTCGAAAGCTCAAAAACCCTTTCCGTGACATTGCTGTTTTATATTGCATATATCTTGCCAGCCTGTGAACCAAATCACATGACCTAGTGGGCAATTTTGTAGCTAAGAGTATGTACTATTTATAACTCCACCAAAGCTAACTGGAATTCCCATGGTGTTTGGCAGTACACCTCATTCACTGCTGTTAGGGTCAGTATGGAAAGGGTTTTTGAGCTCACCATAAGGTAAAATTCAGCATATTTTGGTTCTGTCATTTGTCAAAGTAAGAAAAATTAAAGTCCAACTCTAGGGTAGGCATGCACATGGTGATGACAGAGGTAGGGAAAACAAGTAAAAGCAGGAAACTGGGGTAAGTAAAGATGAGGCAGTAAGACCACATACCTGGGTGGTGGAAGCACTTGCTGGGCACTGGCAGTGGTTCTAAGGGTGAGGACAGCCTCAGCACTTGTAGAGAGATAAAAGGCACCGAGGGTGTCATGGTGGCATGTGATGGATCAGTGGGACTCACGAAGGTGCCAAAGTAGGTGGCAATGGGGTTGGCAGTGATAGGGGTAGCAGTAGCCACATGACAATGAGGAAACAAGGCAGGTGATTTGTTTACAGGCTGTCTCATGTTTGTAAGGGACACATGATCAGGTGATTGGTGAAAGTAAGGATTGCTGCTGAAGGCACTTTGCAGTCTCAGGGAGCCTAGACTCCCTACACCTCCTGGGGTCTTTAGACTTTGACCATCCTTGGTGAAGTGCATGTGATTAGGTACAAGATGGAGGTGGAATGCCTTTGTGATGAAAGTGGCTGTGCATGGATCAAAGCACAAGCAATGGGGTTCTCGAGCACATGCTGTGGGAAAATGCTTCCATGGTGTAAAGTTCACCTAACACACCAAGTGTAATCACCATGTTCATTCTTTTTCTGCTAAGTCCGTCATCCTCCCTCCAGCTCACTCATCACCATCCAGTCTCTCTTAGCCCATCACAATGTCTTCCTCTCAGAGCACATCCATTTCCATACCACCTTTCATTACTCCTGATACTGCAAGAGATCTCATTCCAGGCATGTGGGCTTTGCAGATGAAGAAGTTGGAGGTGCTGATGAAGGAAATACCTGGTGAGTCTGCAGATGAGGAGACAGCACGAGCATGGTTGGGATGGTATGAAGAGTTGTCAGTGAGTGGCCTGCATGATACTGATGCTACTGTCCTTCTGACACCTGGTTGCAGGGGTGTATCGAGCAACTACACAAGTTCACCTCAGACATGAGTACCAAGGTCCCCAACTACCCTGATGACACCAAAACTGCCATCAGCAATGCCTTCTTGGCATTAATGGCACTCCAAGCTCAATTCCTGCCACATGCAATGAAACCCAAGCCTAAACTGACTGTGAGCAGTTCAGGTACCCCTCAAGCAGGAGGTGAGGCAGTTTGTCAGTCACAACAGCAGTTAGAGAAATCTGCTGATAAAGGGAAAGAGGTGGCTTCAGTATGTAGGTGGCCTGTTGGCATTGAACAGTATGCTAATGCCTGGGGCTGGTTAGGCTACCAAGGATGGCTTGCCAGTGAGAGTTGGGGAAGGAGCAGTGCCATCTGGCTTGGGCGATGTGGGCAACTCTTCTTGTGAGAGTGCTAAAGGAAATAAGAGGGGAAAGCTGTAGGTAAAACCTAGGCTCATCCCAAGGGGTCTTGAGTCAGAAGGAGACAGAAGAGGGGATGCTAGGCGGTAAAGTGGGAAATATATGAAGGGGGAACTTGAGAGCTCATTGGAACTCAGTAGGCAGCAATAGTTGGCTTGTAGGACGGTTTATGGGATGTATGGGACTCGATGGTGGCAAAGTGGCAGCAAAGGCAATTCTGGGACTTGGGGTACTCTTGAAAACTTGATGATGACCCAGGAAGGCTCTCTAGACTCGAAGGGAACTCTCAGAACTTGCAGTGTGACACCAAAAGTGGGTGGTATATTTTTCTAAGTAGCCCAGGCTTTTGTATGGTAAAGACAGTGGTATCTAAGGTAAAATTCAGCATATTTCGGATCTGTCACACGTCAAGGTAAGAAAAATGTAAAGTCCAACTCTAGGGTAGGCATGCACACAGTGACGACAGAGGTAGGGAAAATGGGTAAAAGTGGGAAACAAGGGTAAGTAAGGGTGAGGTGGTAAGACCACATGCCTGGGTGGTGGAAGTGCTCGCTGGGCACTGGCAGCAGTTCTAAAGGCGAGGACTGCCTCGGCGCTTGTAGAGAGACAAAAGACACCGAGGGTGTCACAGTGACATGTGACAGATCAGTGGGACTCGCAAAGGTACCAAAGTAGGCAGCAATGGTTTTGGCGGTGATAGGGGTAGCAGCAGCCATGTGACAACAAGGAAACAAGGTGGGTGATGTGTTAACAGGCTGTCTCATGATTGTAGGGGATGCGTGATCAGGCAATTGGTGAAAGTAAGTATTGCTGCTGAAGGCACTTTGCAGTCTCAGGGAGCCTAGACTCCCTACAGTGATTCAATGGTGGAGGAGGTCATGATGGAGGTCGACCCTGTGCCAGGGAGTACTGGACCTTGTGAGCAATGTGTGAAGTGGGGGATTATCTGTGTGTGGAAGGAGTGGATGGCCTGCAAAGCTTGCCATGATGGCAAGAAGAAATGCAACAAGGCTGGGAAGCCAGGTAGGAAGGTTAGTAAGGCTTGTTGAACAGTACACTCAGCTAGTGATGATGCGATGCAGTGCAAAAACCCAGAGGGTGCCCAGCCCAAGTCAGCCTCAATAAGCAAGAAGGCTAAGGCGCACCCTGCTCCCCCTCCTCCCTCAGCACCTGCCCCTACAACAGGATGACCATGACCCCATCTCATTAGCTGCTCAATGGCTACTCAACCTGCTGCCTCATCATCTGCTGCAGCTGTGACCAAACCCCCAGATCTTCTGCTGCCACAACCTCTCCCTCTTTCCCTCCCCAGTGGCCCATCCACTCCCACTCCCACTCCTAGACCCCCAGTTCCCCTTACTCCCCACATCACCAGTAAACCCACCAACCAACTGACAGAGTCCTCAAGAGACTCTACTGAATTCCTTAGTGCACAAGTTGAGTCAGGTCAGGGTGAACAGGTTCCTGAGGTTGCAGGTGGCAAGGACACTGGTATGCCAAAGGTCAAAATCGATCTGACTGAGTCCAAAGAGGTTGCCATGCCTACAGGGCAAACTCATTTGACTGTGAAAGGTAAGCACTGCACATGAAGTAGTCATATCCACCCTATCAAAGAGTTGGACAAATGAATTGCCAATGTGGAGTTGTCGATCAAATGGGGGGAGGATGCCCTGATGGACCTGTTCTCACAGATGGCACAGGTTAGTATGACCACAACCCAAGTATGTGAGGCTCTGCATCAGTCTCAGTGCCAGCTACATTCCCTGAAGGCTTGGCACCAGGAGAACTTCATCCCTGGACCCTTGGACCTTCCCTAGAGCATAGTGGTAGTTTCATATGCAAGTATCCTCATGTTCTGGTGTCATACTGTAGGTTGGCAGTAATTTCATGTGTGTGCACCTTGCCTGTGAACACACCTCAGCAGTAAGATTGAAAAGTCAGAATAATTTAAGAAACATAAGTGAAAAGAAGGAAAAATGAGTGGTATGGTACTGTCATCCTGACTGTGTAGGTAGCAGTGGTTGTTGTTTTAGTTTTGGCTGAATTCTATAGATGGTAAACAGTGAGTAAAACTATGAGTCAAGGGAAAAGAGGAGACAAAGAAATTTGGCTTTTGGCTTTTATATCATTTTATGGTTTTGTGTTCAGCTTTTTGTGTCAGTAATTTGTATAGGTAAAGTGTCTGTAAAAGATAGACAAAGGAAAAAAAAAAGAAAAGAAAAGAAAAGAAAAAAAAGAACATAGGACATAGGTTACTCATCTGACTCACCCCCAAGGACACCAGCCAGTTCTGGGTCAGGAAGGGAGTCATCTTCAAGCTGATCTATTGCAGACCTGTCAAGGCTGACCAGATGGGTGACCTCAATATGGGACCTGTTTCTTGGGAAATAGGGGTATAAGCAAAAGGTGGCAAAGCAAAACCTCAAAACAGCACCATTGAGCTCTGCAAGGAGATAAGAGCCACCTTTGGTGCAGCATATGACTACCATAGGACCTAGGTAACAAGGTTTGGTCTTTCAGTCCAGCTCTTTCTCGATGCAGGAATTTCTGACAAGGACGAGGGTACCTGGTTCAAAGTCAAAGTCATGGATAGTCCTCTTGAATTGAGCCATAAAGTCCTTTGCTGAAGCAAAGCAGGAATTGAGGACTCAATCACATATCAGTGCTAGGTCTTCTGGGTGCTTCTGCAATTGCTGATCATGACTGGCAATGAGAGTGGTAGTAGAGTATGACTGTGCTTCAAAAGGGGCAAGAAAGGTTGCTTTGGCAAGGTCAAAAGGGAGTCTGGGATGGACACTGTGAGCCATATAGTAAGGGGAAAATCCTGTAGCTTTGTGAACCATAACCCTCTCTGCCCAAAATACAGACGGGGCCACTTCTGACCATCTTGAGGCTTCACCCTCACAACTCTTAACCATCACTTCTCTGACATCGAAATGCTGCCACTCCACAATACCATTTGCCTGCAAGTTATAAGGTGAGATATGGATATGCCAAATGCCATATGTCTTTGATAGCCAGTCAAGTGCTAGAACATAAGGACTGCCATTGTCAGTGACAACCTCTGCCACAGCTCCCCATCTGCACAATATCTGCTTGAATAAGAATTTGCCAATCAACTTTCCAGTTTTGGATCAAAGCATGGCCCACTCTGGGTAGCTGGTGAGGGAGCATTGGGCTTGAGTAACATAGTGGTTTCTGTTGGACTTTGGCATTACAAAAGTGTCAACATAGGCTTTGTAGAATAGGGGCTCAGGTATTGCCATGACAGGGGGAATGTGGATTCAATTGAGGCAGCAAATTTGGCATTTGTGACATGTCTTGATGTACCAGCAAACATCCTGTTCAAGCATGGGCCACCAAAACCATGTCAGCAAGTGCATATGGGTGGAGAAGATACCCTTATGGCCTAACTCATCATGGGCCTGATGAATAATTTTGAGCCACTTGTGGTGGTGGACCATGAGTTGGTGGCAACCTTGGGGCTCTTTCCTCCAAAGCTCCCCACCCTTTATGAAGTACCAGGTTGCTAGCTGCACAAGACTCTCCAGCTCCTTTCCTCCCAGCTTGTCCAGTGGCTTCTTCATTTCCAAGAACCTCCTCACAACCTCCAACCTCTCATCCCTCTGCTTCACCTTCTCAGATTGAAGGATTTTGGTCTTGGTGTTTTCTGATGGTGAACCAGTTGCCATAAATATGCTGACATCCTGAGGCAAGATTTTAGATGAGTAGTATATGGATGGTGGAATTTCTGGAGGACATAGCATCCAAGTTCTTGGCTCTCAGCAATTCACAAGTTCCACAGCAAAGGCTCCACACTCGTCTACCCAGTCTTTGTACTCTTCTTTGTCTACCTCAGGGTCTTCTTCAGCTCCTGGTCTCCTTGACAACCCATCAGGGGTGGCATGCTTAGCAGCAGGTACATGGACCAGTTTGAAATCAAAGAGTAGAATACCAGCAATCCACTGCTTGATGGTGGCATTAGGCTGTAAGTCTGGATTGTTAATCATGCCCTTTGTCACATCCATGACACACGCATAAGGTCTGGACTGCAATCCGACCATCTGAGGTGTCATTTTAGCCCTATGGGCTTCTGTCGTAAAACTCTGTTCCATCTCTAATTTGACTTATGATCTATTTCTACTTCTGTTTCCATATTTAGTATGTTTCTCTCGCACTTCCAAGTGACTTGCTACACTACCATACCTGTACATCTTACTAATCCCCATACCATCCGGCTATCCAGCGACTACCAACTTACCTTACTAATAAGCTCACTAATAATGTTACTCATCCGTACTGCACTCTGGTAGTCGCTACACCCCGGACATTGCTTTACACTTTCCTCTGTACTATAAAAGCTTTGTACATACGTCGTAGCACATCAGTTCGAATATTGAATAAGATACTCATCGATCTCACTCGACTCCAGATAGTTTCTGGATAGCTCTGACCTCTAGGGACTTGGCAGGAAACTAGTGTACTAGGTTGTACACTAAACTCCGACTACCTGGACTTTTGCTCTAGACATCCTCTGCCCTTGGACCCTCCTGGAGACCGTTGAGAACCAGTCTTGACAGTATATTCGAACTCATATCCCTGCACGAGTCCACCAAACCTCCACGCCATGACCATGACTACCCAACTCCGTTCCCGCTCAATGGCTGTTGAAGCTTCGGAACAAGCTGCAATTGATGATATGCATGAATCAAGTGCACGTATCGCATTAGCAAGCCGCCAACGTCCTCCACCATTGGTCAGCCAATTTCGAAGTTTCTCCACCAGGGGAGAACCCCTCGCTACCCCAACTCCTAGAACTGGCTCCTCTAACAGGCGATCCTCATCCACAGCGCAACCAACCCCAGACCTCTTCAGAGGCGATGACCCCAGAGATGATGGTCCGGGAGATGACGGTCCTGGAGATGATGACAACAACAATGATGACGACAATGACAATGGTAATCCTTTCGTTGACGCCCCAGAACAGCTAGACCCCCAACTGGCAGTCTTGCAGAACTTGGCAATGGCCGTCGACCGTCTGTCACGATCAACCCATCGCTCCAATGACACCTCGTCCTCATGCACTAAGGTCCGAGAGCCAGACACTTTCGATGGTACTGATCCGAAGAAACTCTGGACATTCTTAGTCCAATGCGAACTGTGTTTCCAAGATCATCCCAAGGCCTTCCACCTGGACAGAAATAAAGTCATGTTCACCCAATCTTATCTTAAAGGAATGGCTCTGGAATGGTTTGAGCCAGACCTTCTGAACTCCGGAGATCTGGCAGACTGTCCACTCTGGATGGACAGCTGGCTGGACTTTGTGGCAGACCTTCAAACAACCTTCGGACCACATGATCCAGTTGCAGATGCTGAGCACCAGCTCGACCACCTACACATGAAAGAGATGCATTGTGTAAACTGATATGTGGTCGACTTCAACAGGTTGGCGTCACAAGTCCAAGGTTATGGAGATGGCACTCTCTGCCACCTGTTCTACACCGGACTCCCAGATCGCATCAAGGATGAAATTAGTAGGGTTGGGAAACCTACTACACTATATGGGTTGCATGCGCTAGCCCAAGAGATTGACATGCACTAGGGGGAGCGCAAGGACGAAGTCTCTCGTCAAGCAAAGTCCTCCGGCAACAACTCCAGAAATAATTCCAGAGGCAAGGCCAACTCAAACAAGGGGGACAAGCAGAAATCTGGTAACACCAACCCCCAATCTGGTGGCAACCAACAAACAACTCTGTCTACCTCGAACCCCAAGCCTCTGAACAATCAGAACTCCGGAGCACCATCCACACTGTCTAACAAGCTCGGGAAAGATGGCAAGTTGACACCTGCCAAGCGGAAGAGACGTTTCGAGCAGAATTTGTGTATGTTCTGTGGAAACCCTGGGCACAAGGCCAAGGAATGCCCTAAATCTACATCTTGTGCAGCTAAGGCTCACGCAACCACGGTTACCGAGTTGGAAGCCAAACCGACTGCCTCCTCCAAGGCAAAAAAATAGAGTGCAACTCTCAGAACTCCGCACAGCCTGGGAGTTGCATTGATACTGACTGCGCACCCTCAGAGGCATGTGTTAAGAACATTCTTCCGAAGTCAGATTAAGCCGGGCTTCGTAGTTCTGGCATGTCCGGAGTTGGGCTACTGTGCTGGAGCTTGCAAGAGCCAGGGTTGGGTGACACGTGGCCTGTGGGGGGGTCGAAGCCCAGGCTTGATAGGGGTTCACCACCCAAATCAGCCTCAGCTCATGCGCTGTTCCCTTGGACAGGTCCGGGTAGTGGTTCAAGATACTGGATACTCTGGGTTCTAGGTTGATTATTCGGCTGCCTCTACCATACAGGCCTAACCAAGTATTTATACTACCTGTCCGGAGGGGGCACTACTGGAGTTCCGGTAGTCTTGGTAATAACTAAGAGGCTATGTATGAATGTTAGTAAGTGAGTGACTAAGGAAAGTCCGGGAACCTGTCTACCAGTAGTAGACACAGGTCTGACAAATGCGCAGTAATAACTAATTGTACTAAGGAACGTGGTAGTGCTAGACTAAACAGAGAACAAAATTCAGACCAGAGGGTCTGGAGGTGGACACCAGTCTGGAGTTCACATGCACTACTACTGGAAAATAGATAACTACTGGTAGTGTACTTACTAGTAGCGCGACCTAAATACATGCATATGACAGTATCCCCCTCTTAGGGCTGAGCCCACGAGGACCGAGCGAGGGATATGTCTAGGCCGTGACACGTGGCCGGCTAATCAGGCGATGCACACGTGTTCCGGTCTTCAAAAAGGGAGCGACCAACTTTCATAGTCCACCATCAAACCTTACCCTTCATGTCTCAACCCTCGTCGTTCATGCCTACCCCACCGGCCACTGCTGTCCGGGACTGGTCGGTGGTCCCAGACTCTGCTATTCAATCCGACAGCAACGACGATGAGGCTGTTGCTAAAGCCAAGTACGACGAGAGGCAGCACCGGAAGAAGGTGCGAAAAGATCAAAAGGCGGCAGAGGAGGCTGCAGCCCAGGAGAGGGCGGAGGCTGAGCGCTGGGAAAGAGAGGCGGAGTTGCGCAGGCAGGAGGAAGCTGAGCGCCGGGAGAGAGAGGAGAGTGAGCACTGGGAGAAGGAAGAGAATGAGCGCTGGGAGAAGGAAGAGACCGAGCGCCAGGAAAGGGAAGAGACCGAGCGCCAAGAGTGGGAGGCGCAGGCATGGGCAGCTAGTCAAACTGAGGGCGGAGGGTCGCAGTCACGTGACCCAGAGGTGAGTTCGTCAATGCCAGCTGAGTCTAACCCAGTACCAGCAGAGGGGTCGCAGAGTCAGGGAGGGTCACAAGCGGATCACGTGACCTGTGCCCAATGCGCTAGGGCCGAGGTCGACTGCACTTACGAGCTGGCCAAAGCCAGTAAGCATGGGAAGAAGTCATGTGACCGATGTTCATTGATGAAGGAGCAATGCGTGCCCACCGGTACAAAGAAGGTCCGGAAACGCATAGTGCCAGCAGAGAGTACATCACCAAGAGCCAGTGAGAAAAAGAAGCGTGCACGGGCTAAGAGTCCAGAAGTGGAAGTGGTGGGTGGGAGCTCGCAGGCCAAGAAAGGCAAGAGTGTCACATGCAACACTTCGATTACCGGTGGTCTATATGCTATTGCCGCTGCAATAGACCAGCATACCAAGGAGATGGTGCAGCTCTGGCAAACAGTCAAAATGCTTGGCAGCTCACACCATCACGTGATCGAGAGCATGGCGGAGCTTTTGCAAGAGACGACGTATGCAGAGCTGGAGTTGCCCGCTGAGTCAGGTAGTGAGGAGAGCGAAGAAGCTGAGGCTTCGGACGAACCAGGCTGGAAACAAGGCTAATTTCCTTTTGTTACTTCCTTCTTTAGTCTACGAGTGTCCTTGTCCATGCATGAATAGCGAGTGAAAACGGTTATCCGGAAATCCGGAGATATCGGTCCGAGTTTCCAAAGTGAGGGTGAGTATCGTGAGAAAAGTGAGACAAAGGCAGAAAGACAAAACGACACAAGGAACGTTGCTAAGTATAAGGTACCGGTGTTGCGAAGAGACAAGCCAGAAGTAAACATATGTACCGGAAGTGACCAGACAGAGTCTAAAAATGAAGGTTTTGTAAGTAGTAACAAGGTAGGTGAGAACATATGCAAAGCCGGAAATACCAGTGTTTTTTTAGATAAAATATGGAGTACTACCGGGGGTGTTTTTTCCACAAGGTCACGAGGGGTGGGTGGTCATGTGACTGGTCCAATCCCCCTTTCTAGGGTCTGAGCCCTCGAGGACCCATAAGCCAGAAATGGCCAGTAGTGTCGGGAGTCGGGGGAGCTTGTACAAGGGTGTGAAGGGCGTGGGAAGACTGGATATGTACAGCTCGTACAGAGGTGTTACCTGATTAGGGTAGCAGAATGAAGGCCGAGAGAGGCCGGAAGATGGGAACCGGGAGAGGCCGGAGGTTGAGTCCCAGCTGGTAGCGCTGGTTAATGACTTGTTACCATTTTGCCAACAACATAGCAGGTGGCCCCTAATACAGCTAGGGTCATGAAGAGGACCTGGACTGTAGGGAGTGGGGCATCCCTGAAGGCTCCAGAGAGCACCTGGAGGGGGGTAGGGTCAGGGAGTGCCCAGGGGAGAGGGGACCTGGGGGGAAACGAAGATGATGGTGGAGACATTGGTAGGGGAGTAGGGTGACGCTCTGGGTGAAACGCCACTGGAGGAGGAGGAGTAGGGAGGGAAGAAGTAGAAGGAGGCATAGACAGTTCAAGAGGGTGATGTCAAGGGTAATGGTTTATTCTTTGAGAGGAAATGTTTCTCTGCTTTCTGAGAACGTAAATAAAAAAGACGATTTCTTGAGTAGACCCTTGTTTTCAACCTTCCCAAGAAGGGTAATGCCCCTAAAAGAAGCTTTGGTGATGAACACCTCATCAGCAGGCAGGGCTGGCGGAGTACTGGAGGCCGGAGAAAACTGAAGTCATGGGAAAAAGGTGAGGAATGAGTGGGAGTGTCATGTGGCTAGGGAGTGCAAAGGTCTGGAGCTGAGTGCTGGTGAAGTCCGGCTGGATACTGTGAAGGCCGGCAGGTGGGAAAGTAGGTGAGTCAGTAAAGTTGTCTGGCAGATCGGACAGAGAAACAGGTGCTCGAAAGGCAAACCATCGAGCCAGAGGTGTCCCAGTGTGGGACATAGAGGCCTAGGGGTTGGCATTCCTGACAAAGCAGGCCAGAAATGGTTACTACTCAGTTTCTGATCGATCAATGGATCGCAGTGGAAGAGCTAGTGGTGATCCGGGTACATGCTGTGCTGGGGAACCCAAACAAGGGTGCAATCAATATTGCTGGAGTGATGCTGCTGGGTGGGGTGCCAAAAGAGGCACGGAGTTGGTGGCGACACCTACAAACTGCCTAGGAAGCCTTTCAAAGATTCCAGGGAAGATATGGGGAATAGGGTAAAAGAGTGTGATTTGGAGTTTTGGTCTGTAGTGCTGAAATTCTGAAGGAGGTACTTCATTTGTTTTTGGAGGCCTGTCCAAGTTGGAGCCAAATAATACTGTTAAGAACATTCTTCCGAAGTCAGATTAAGCCGGGCTTCGTAGTTCCGGCATGTCCGGAGTTGGGCTACTGTGCCAGAGCTTGCAAGAGCCGGGGTTGGGTGACACATGGCCCGTGGGGGGGTCGAAGCCCAGGCTTGATAGGGGTTCACCACCCAAATCAGCCTCAGCTCATGCGCTGTGCCCTTGGACAGGTCCGGGTAGTGGTTCAAGATACTGGATACTCTGGGTTCTAGGTTGATTATTCGGCTGCCTCTACCATACAGGCCTAACCAAGTATTTATACTACCTGTCCGGAGGGGGCACTACCGGAGTTCCAGTAGTCTTGGTAATAACTAAGAGGCTATATATGAACGTTAGTAAGTGAGTGACTAAGGAAAGTCTGGGAACCTGTCTACCAGTAGTAGACACAGGTCTGACAAATGCGCAGTAATAACTAATTGTACTAAGGAACGTGGTAGTGCTAGACTAAACAGAGAACAAAATTCAGACCAGAGGGTCTGGAGGTGGACACCTGTCCAGAGTTCGTGTGCACTACTACTGGAAAATAGATAACTACTGGTCATGTACTTACTAGTAGCACGACCTAAATACATGCATATGACAGCATGCCTCAATGCATCCGCTCTTTCAAATCCTAATTCATTAAAACCTTCTGTCACCCTCGACTCTTATAACATTCTGGACTTTTCAGCATTAATAGATTTGGGTTCTACCCACTGTTTTGTAGATTCTACTTTTGTCAATAATCATGGTCTTTCAACCTACTCCGTCCCACCTCTCGTCCTCTGTCTGTTTGACGGTGTGACAATGACATCAATCAGTAAAGCCTCGAACCTCTCAGTCCATTTCCCCTCCGGAGATATCACCAACATGACCTTCTATGTAACTCCATTGGATTCTGAGTGTAAGATTGTTCTCGGACATAACTGGCTCACCCACTACAATCCATTGATTGACTGGGTACTGAGCAGTATTAAATTCCGAAACCTTACATCTCGTTTGCCAGCACCAACGTTGCCCTCTGACTCGGAGTCAATTCCGAGAAACTCCGTAGATGCCCCCTTGGGCTCTCCGGACACCACACTTCCTGAGTTGGTCGATAACTCCTCTCCACCCAACACCCAAGCACCGAACATCTCCCTTGTCAATGCAGCAGCCTTCATCTGTGCTTGCAAGCTAGATGGCTCAACCCAGTTCTCCCTCCAGATCCGACCCCAGAATGATACCAAACTCCAGGCTGCCACCATACAGGATACCCCGGACTTGTCATCGGTACCCCCAGACTATCACAACTTCGCTGATGTGTTCAGCAAGACCAAGGCAGCTACACTTGCACCTCACCAGGAGTTCAACCTCAAAATAGAATTGGAGGAAGGGACTACTCCACTGTTGGGAACCCTCTATTCACTTTCGTCCGTTGAGCTTGCCACTCTCTGGACCTTCATTGACAAAAATCTTACTACCGGCTTTATTTGTCCAACATCATCCCTGTATGCTGCACCTGTCCTCTTCGTCAAAAAGAAGGATGGATCACTTTGTCTCTGTGTTGACTTTAGGGGCCTCAATAAGATCACCAAGAAGGACCATTATCCATTACCTCTCATTTCGGACTTACTCGACTCGCCTAGTCAGGCTAAGGTATACACTAAAATCAATCTGTGCCACGCTTACCACCTGGTGCACATTGCCGAAGGAGATGAATGGAAAACAGCTTTCAGAACCCATTACGGATCTTACGAGTGGCTGGTGATGCCATTCGGACTTACCAATGCCCCTGCAGCATTCCAACGCTTTGTCAACTCTGTCTTCGCAGACCTACTGGATGTATGCGTCATTGTCTACCTAGATGACATCCTTATTTATTCTGATAACATCGAAAACCATAAAAAACATGTTCGCAAGGTACTCTGCAGACTCCAGGAGCATGGCCTGTATGCCAAACCAGAGAAATGCGAATTCCACTCCGAGTCCGTGGAATACCTCGGTTTCTTTTTATCCCCCGATGGTCTGTCAATGTCTGAGGACAAGGTAAAGGCCATCCATGACTGGCCTGAACCCCATAAGGTGAAGGACATCCAGTCCTTCCTTGGCTTTGCAAACTTCTACTGTCATTTCATTTTCAATTACTTGGACATCATGGTCCCACTGACACGTCTCACATGGAAGGGGGCACCTTGGAATTTCTCCAAGGATTGTCACCAGTCCTTTAATCATCTCAAAGAAGCCTTCTCCATGGCTCCAATATTGACCCACTTCAAGCCTGGACTTCCCATCACGGTTGAAACGGATGCTTCAGACTATGCTATCACCGGCATTCTGTCCATCACTTGCCCAGATGGTGAGGTACGACCAGTAGTGTTCTACTCCCGGCCTTTGACCGCCCCAGAGTTAAACTACAACACACACGACAAGGAGCTGTTGGCTATTCATGAAACCTTCTGGACCTGGCGCCATTACCTTGAAGGCCCCACACACCCCATTGACATCGTTACTGACCACAAGAATCTCGAGTATTTCTCCACCTCGAAAGTGCTCACCAGGCGCCAAGCGCATTGGTCTGAGTACCTTTCTCAGTTCAATATGGTCATTCGTTTCCGCCCTGGTAAGCTCAGAGCAAAGCCTGACGCCCTGACTAGACGATGGGACATCTACCCCAAAGAGGGGGATAGGGGCTATGCCCAAGCCAACCCACAGAACCTCTGACCGGTGTTCACCACCAAACAACTGTCCAATTCATTATGGGCAACCTACCTGGAAAGCCCAGTACTACGTGCTAGCATAATCATGGACATTGAGAAACTCCATGAAGACATCAAGTCCACCTTACCGTCCGACCCACTCGGTCAACTCCACCTCTCTGATCCCCGTTGGAGGGTAGATGAATCCAGACTTTTATGTCTGGATGATCGTGTATACGTCCCTGAAGCAAACGACCTCAGGCTTCATGTACTCCGTTACAAGCATGACCACCCTTTGGCCAGTCACTTCGGACAAAACAGAACACTCAAACTCGTCCATCGTGAGTATGTCTGGCCAAATGCTTGGACTTTTATCAAAGACTACGTCAAATCTTGCACAGCCTGTGTGCATGCTAAAACCCTGAGACACAAACCATATGGTATGTTGAAGCAACTACCGATACCAGAGAGACCTTGGAACTCCATTTCAATGGATTTCATCGAACAACTACCCAACTCCAGAAACCATACTGCCATACTGGTCGTTGTAGACTGTCTCTTGAAACAAGCTATATTCATCCCCACCGAGGATACAATCACCTCTCCACAACTCACTAGGTTGTTCCTACTCCATGTCTTCTCCAAACACAGAGTTCCCTCACATGTAACCTCTGACAGAGGCATGGAGTTTGTGTCTCACTTCTTCTGGTCGCTGGGAAAGGCACTGGACATGAACCTTCATTTCACCTCTGGATATCACCCTGAAGGCGATGGTCAAACTGAATGAACTAACCAGACGTTGGAGCAGTACCTACAGGTCTACTGTAATTATCAACAAGACAACTGGTCCAAGTTGTTACCACTCGTGGAGTTTGCATACAACAACGCTCCCAGTGCTACAACCGGAGTTTCACCGTTCTTCGCCAATAAGGGCTACCATCCTAATGTCACCATACACCCAGAGAGAGAATTAACGTCTTCTTGAGCTAGAGACTACGCAGTGGACTTAGACTCCCTGCATACGTTCCTATGAGAAGAAATGAAGGAAGCTCAGCAGAGATACCAAGGTCCGGCAGATGCTAAAAGATCTCTGCCTCCAGACTTTCAGATTGGAGACTCAGTATATGTCAAAGCAAAGTACTTCAGGTCCACGCAACCTTCAAAGAAACTCTCGGAAAAGAACCTAGGCCTGTACCCCATCATCACTCGTGTTGGATCATTATCCTTCACTATCCGACTACCTGACGCTATGAAGTCCGTGCACCCTGTGTTCCACGTCTCGCAACTAGAACCGGCAACTCTGAACACTATCCCCAACCATGTCCAACCTCTGCCTCCACCAATTGAAATCGACGGAGAACCAGAATATGAGATAGAACAAATCCTAGACTCTAAAGTGGACTACCATAGGCGATGTCCGCTGCAGTACCTAGTCAAGTGGGCTGGCTACGAAGGCACAGATGAAGAAATGTCCTGGCTCATAGCTACTGAGTTAAGCAATGCCCCTGACTTAGTCGCAGATTTCCACAAAGTGTACCCCCACAAGGATGGTCCGTTGAGTGCTGTCCCACCCCGGAAATAAATGGACTTTCTGGAGTTTACTCCATCTACACCATGAAGGCTCACGCTCACTCAATTCTAATATGGACACAACAGGAAATATATTTCAAAAAAAAAAAAAGAAGAAAAGAAAGAGGAGGGGGGGGGGGAACAGAAATCCGAAGTATGATACAGACACGGATAAACTAAAGAAACAACTAAATGTCGTCGTCATCGTTCATTGCCCGGTTGACAAGGCTGGTTGTCATGGTCTTGAGGATCTCGAATGACTCCTCCAGAACTCCGGACAAGTCCTTGACCTCCTTTGACATGGACTCCACTGCTGCGGTGTTCCTCTGGATCGCATCGATGATCTCTCCAAGTCGACGGTCCAGGACCTCCACCAATGGGTCTGGACGTGAAGCTTGCATGTGGGGGGCACGGGGTTTCAAGACGACTTCAACGTCCAGTGTGTCGTCCATGTCTTCGTCATCAGCCACCTCACCAAAATGTGCCAACTTCCTCCGTTTTCTTTTCTCTCCACCCCAAGGCGACGGCATGGTCAATGCTGGCTTCTCGGACTCCGGAGCCTTTGGGTTCAAGTCGCATTTTCCTTTTGTTTTCTGGCACTGGATGCATGACTTGCTGCGCCCAGTACCCAGCACGCATGGTTCTCCAGCCTTGGTACAGGCAGAGCAAGCCTTAGCCTGCTCTGTGGGCCTGCTACTGACCGACACGATGCGCTGAGACTGTTACAGACTTGTCAGTACGGATTTTAGAGCGATAAACATTGTTACGCACCAATGAGCCCTCCACCTGCTGTGCCTGACATGTCTCCTCCTCGAGTCATTTCTTCTCTGCTTCCAACTCACAGAGTTTCCTCTCTTCAGCTGCCTTCCTCTGAGCAGCCTCCTCGGCTTTCCTATGCTCTTTGGCCTTCCAGTGTTCCTCAGCCTCCTTTGCTTTCCAGACTTCCTCAGCTTGCTGGCGCTCTTCTTCTTCAACTGCTGCCTGCAAGGCAGCATGCTGGCAACATTGACATTCATTGAACTTTGCCATTTTCATGGTCAGCGGGTCGTCCAGATATTCTTGAAGCAGTTCATTGGTGAGAACCTCCCAGGCGATGCCTGCGGGGTTGAGGGAGGACTTAAGTCATTGAGTAGGGGCCATAGCATTTAGGAGATTAGAAATGGGCGTCTGGACTTTGACAAAACCCTGTCGAGCTCTTTTTACTGTGAAACTTTTCAGACTCTGACAATGCAGACTTCCAAACTCCAAAGTGACGCTTGAGCACAACAAGTGCCTCGAGGGCTCGGCCCTAAGAGGGGGATACTGTCACATCTGTGACATGCATGTAAGGTCTGGACCACAATCCAACCATCTGAGGTGTCATTTTAGCCCTATGGGCTTCTGTCATAAAACTCCATTCTGTCTCTAATTTGACTTACAATCTATTTCTACTTCTGTTTCCATATTTAGTATGTTTCTCTCGTGCTTCCAAGTGACTTGCTACACTACTGTACCCGTACATCTTACTAATCCCCATACCATCCGGCTATCCAGCGACTACTGACTTACCTTACTAATAAGCTCACTAATAATGTTACTCATCCGTACTGTGCTCCGGTAGTCGCTACACCCCAGACATTGCTTTACACTTTCCTCTGTACTATAAAAGCTTTGTACATATGTCATAGCACATCAGTTCGAATATCGAATAAGATACTCATTGATCTCACTCGACTCCAGATAGTTTCTGGATAGCTCCGACCTCTAGGGACTCAGCAGGAAACTAGTGTACTAGGTTGTACACTAAACTCCGACTACCCGGACTTTCACTCTAGACATCCTCTGCCCTCGGACCCTCCTGGAGACCATTGAGAACCAGTCTTGACACCCTTGATATATCTTGCATCGACCTCTACAACTAGATTCTGCACTCCAAAAACATAAAGCTGCATGTTATGCAGTGCTCGAAACAGACCGAATAGTTCAAGTTTGGCTTGACTATACTGCCTCTCTCAGTTGTTAAGAGTGATGGAGCTGAAGCAGGTGGGGTACCTCTTGGAATCTTCTCCCTCTTGCATGAGGATATAACTGATGGCAGTGTTGGAGGTGTCAATGGCAAGGATGACTGGAAAGGAGGAGCTGTCAAGTCTGGGCCTACTCCAACAATCCCTGACACTCACAGAGGCCATGGGAAGTACATGGAGGTTGGCCAATGTAGGCTGATGCTTGGCTGATGGGGGCTGATGAATAGTGACATTGGCTGAAGGTTGGCTGACAGTTGCAACAGGGGTTTGGGAGAGGGCATTGGGTTCAGCTCATGTGCTGCCCCCTTGTACGAGCCCAGCCCTTGGATTTCAGATAGAGAGGAGAGTTGGGGAGGATCCGACAGAAGACAGAGAAGGCTGGTCAAGGACTGCAGAGGAGGGAGGACTAAGTTGATATTTGTACTGAGGGACCACTGCTGAGTGCAGCAGGCTTATATACATCGAGCACACTGTAGGGAGTGAGTACTCCCCACTATGATATTCTTTTGGTTTTATAGCTTTTACTTTTACTTTTTACTTTGCTCTTTATCTTCTTTTCTTTTGTTTTTGTTCTTTTACCTTAGTCTTCACTTAGCTTCGAGTTTAGGCACGTGAGGTAGCTTACATAAGCCCACACGCACCTACACTCCTCTGTAACTACTTACAAAAATATAACAATGAGTACTGAGTTACAAGTTTGAGTTTGAGTTTGAGAAGGCCATTGCGAGTGCCTTCAGTGACCAGACAGACCTCAGACTGCCCTAGACATCCTCTCTCAGACAGCACTCACCTTACAGGCTATAGAAGCCCCTTAGGAAGATCTCACACCTTCAGCATCCTTTATCCATCCTCGGTCACACTTCATCAGTCTTGTCAATGCCATCAAGGCAGTATGGTATCAGAATGTCAGAACTAACATACAGAGTACAGTAAATTTTCAAGGGGCAGAAATGTCAGAAAACTTCAATCAGAGAATGGTACATATGACAGAGGTAAAAGACAGGACAAAGGAAAAATGCCTAAAAGGAATAGTACAGACAGAAGGGCTTTGGAGCACCCACCAATAACCAATCAGGACACAGGCCAAAAGCCTAAATGGGTAGCAACCCTGTGCTGAACCATGCAGTGCAGTAGGTGTGCTGTGCCTAGGCTGGACCATCAACCCAAAAGGAAAGGTGACCCCTAAAATGGTGGGAGGTGTCAACTGACTGACAAGTCACAGTCACATGGTGGGCCCAACAAGGACCAACAGTGGCTGACAAGGGACTGGGCAGGAGCGTGTTGTACAGGTACCAGAGGGAGCAGACAAGTGCAGAGCAGAGTGGGGAAGGACCAGAACATGGGTATGGGTGTGACAGGAGCCATAGTCAATAGGATGCAGTGCTGGGGAGGTGACTATAGCAGCTTTGAGATAGTCCATTGCCTCTCAGTGTTCATCACAAAACTCAAAGAAGATGTCTTTCTTTGTGAGCTCAATGAGAGGACATGTGTGCTTGGTGAAGTCTTTAATGAAGATGTGGCAATATGAGCATAGACCTAGAAAGCCCCTAACTTCAGTGATGTTAGCACAGTAAGGCCAGTCTCTAATCTTTTGGACTTTAGTTTTGTCAGGGATTCTCCTGTCATATGAAACCTTATGCCCCACCACTACAATAGATGGGGCAGCAATGACGCATTTCTTGGCAGAGACAGTAGCTCCTGCATGGTGAAGTCAGTGCAGTACTTGATTGGTATTTTCGAGGTGTTCCCAGATAAAGCGCCAAATGCCAGGGTTCTGTGGTATCGTGTCATAAGACCCATCAGCATTTAGGTAGTGAGACTTAGGGCCTTTGATTGGACAGTCATCGATGAATGGGATGGAGACCTCAGGGATTTCATCCTTTAGGATCCAACAGATGTCACTGTGGAATATTTGAATGGCACTAGTGTACCCCATAGGTAATTTTGTCAGCCTAAGGGTGCCAATGGGGGTTTGGAAGGTAGTCAGGTTGCAGTAATCATCATGGATGGCTCGGTGGTCATAGCTGACCATAAGGTCCAAGATCCTGTACACTGAGTGACAGGTGAAAGCCTCAGCAATTGAGTTGACAAAAGGAGGAATGGCTGCATCCTGGATAGAGATGGCATTTAAAGGCTGTAGGTCATGAATGAGGTGCAGAGATTTCCCATCCTTCTTGACAATGCAGAACCACTTGGACTGATATGATGAGGTCAAGGGCTCATAAACACCAGCAGCAATTTTCTCTTTAATTATTTGGATGATGTCTTGAAAGATGGTGAGTGGGATAGGGATGTTACATTCGACCCAGGGTTTGTGTGGTAAAGTTGGGATTTTTAGGGGGGGAAACATGTCTTCGCGAAAGGTTCCCCTTTCTGAGGTCTCCCAAGCGAAGGCAGCTTCATGTGTTCAAATGAGCCAATGAACAAGATCCAATTCTGCTGGCCAAAGGAACTTGGTAGGATCAAGATTGAGCTCTTCCACCCTTTGAGCAGTAAACCTAGAACCTGGAATGAATAAAGGAGGGTGGTATGGTAATACAGGTAAATCTGCGAGAGGATTGCCAACTTCCCAACACTCCACCCTGAATTCAACAGGCATTGCAGTTGGGATAGGCTTTACCTTCTTTGCTACAGGCTTGTATTTTAACATATGAAAAACTGGGTCATAGTGAAAGGTAGGCTGTAGGACAGAAAGTGTCAGTGGAGAATTCATAGTACTAGTGGTAAATAGGAAGGGGTCTTTAGGCAAAATGAAACTGGAATTGAATGGATCAGGAGATGCAACATCTGGGGTATAACTGAACAACAGTGCTGCTGCTGCATTTTCTTTAAAGTTGGTAGAAAGAGAGGAAATGGAATTTCTTGAAGCAGAAAGTGAATCTGAAACATAAAGGGAACACACAGATACTATATTATCTTGGTCTCCTCATAACCCTATCATGTCATCAACCATTGTTAAAAACCCTGTTTGCTCTCTTGGAGCTGGTGGCAGTGATTCTGGTGGGCAAAGTGTTCTGCCTTGTCATCTGGGTTCACAAATTGGGGATATGGGTATAGATGATGTCAAGGGTGGGTTGGGATAAGTAACTGGTGGCCTGAATTGGGGTCACAGATTTCTAGAGATTGTTCACTGTTGGGGAAGTCTCAAAGGATGCTGCTGAAGAGGCAGAAGAACAGGTGGCCTAATAAGAGGTTGAAAGGGGCTTTATCAACGACTTGAATCTGCAGGTGAGCTTCAACTGGCCCAATTCAAAGAGAGGCATTTTTGATGACACCTAGAGTGCTCTCTTTAGACTGGTTAGTGGCTTCTAACATCATACACATATCTGAATGGAGGGGGGCCCCTAAAGCCTCCCACAATTCATGCCTGAGGGCAACTACTTGACAGCCACCGTCAAGGATACACTTGACCTGAAGCTTGTCCATAAGGACACCATCTACTGCATGGAGAGGGGCAGTGGCAAGACCAACACACTTGCTGTTGGTATCCTTAACAAGGTATTGTTCATATGAGGCCCATGTAGATGACAAGGACAATTCCAATGTGGTCTCAAGGCTACTGATCACTACTTTCTTTGTCATAGCCATCTCTTTTATCTGTTTGCAGATTTCCAGGCTGACTGCCAGAAGATCTTGGGTCAAGATTTCAATCTTGGCCTCTAAAACTTGGGACACAAGTCGTTTAGTGGCAGCAGCTTTGTCAAAGCTGCTCTGGTAATGAAACTGAGGGGTAGGGTTGGATGAAGGTCTAGAGGTTGAAGGCTTGGCAGCATTAGATTTAGCTTGCATCTTGTTATGTGCTGGCTGGGTGTTTGAAGTCATGGTAGGTACAGGGTTGTTGGAAGGGGGAGGGTTGGCTGGAGTGGGATTTTGAGGGTGACAAGTGAGGATTTCCACACCATCAAAGCAGGCTGGTTTCTTCCTTTTGATAGCATTCTTAAGCTCCTCTACCTAAGCATAGGCTCTGGTGAGGGCACACTTATCTTCTTCATCAGCATTATCTTCTATTTCTTGGTCAACAAAGTATGATGAGGGGTGGACCTTGACCTGAAACTTGGTGGTGTCTTCAGAGCCAAAGAACATGGTGTTGACGAGGTGCTGCAGGGTATCACACCCTCTAGATGAAGTGGCATTACCTGGAGACTGAATAGAGACAAGATTAGCTGATGCCATAATGGACTCTCTGAGAGCCAGGAAGTTATCAATTTTCTCTTTGAAATTCTGCCCTGCTGCAGACCTAGGAATGTCAGAACCATCTTTCATAAAGACTTTACCACCTATAATCATGCATTTCCCTTGGCAAACATACTCTTTGCAGAGCTCACACTCAGCTGTTCTATGGCCATTGGTTCCTCCACAGAAGAAGCAGTGGGGGTCAAAAGAGTGGCAAAATTGCTGTTCTGAGGGTTGAGTCTGGTGGCTGCCTGAGGTGGGGTCAGCAGCTTGGACATATTCCCTTTTAAGAATAGTGGGTGGCAAAGTTGGTTGGGAGTAGGATTCTGGCAATAAGGCCAAACTATCAATTTGGACAGCATTTTGGCAGGCCCCACTAAGGAGGTAGGTCGTGTGCTTGTAGACTTCATCAAATGGCCATGGGTCATCGACATCATGGTCAAGATCTTTGAGTTGGAGGTGAGTGGTGAGGCTGCCATTGAATTTTGGGGGTAAGCCTTCAAGGAACTTCTTGTTAACATAGTCATTGGTGAGTCCCTTCTTCTTGTTAATTAAGGCTATGACTTGGTGGAATTCCCACACATATTTGCCAAGGTCTTCTAGGGATGACATGGGTTTCTGGACTTGGTGGTGGAGAAGGGTCTTGAGGTCAGCTTTGGCATACTGCCACCCTTTGATGTTGGCACCAGGGTAGAAACTGGTGACTTCTCTAGTAAAGTCATCCCAGTCATCACCTGTAGTGGAGCTGAGGAAGGACCATAGCTCCAACTCATTTCTGTTGGCATAGTGAATAGCCCACTTAATCTTAACCCTGTCATTGGTGATTCCCATGTCAGTACAGATCTGGTCAATGTCTTTAAAGTAGGCACAAATATCTTCTGTTTTTCCTGAAAACTTCAGGGCCTTATTGGAACCTCTAAGAGGCATTTCACAATGGTTGGTAGTGGCAGACATGACTGCAGGTGATGGCAATGCAAGTGGAGGAGGGTAATGTGGTATTGGCAGAGAAGTATGAGCTAGCAATAGAACGGGATTCTGCGAGGTGGTGAAGGATGTTGATGGAAGGAGGAGTTGTTCTGTGGCAAAGGTTGAAGCTGATGAAGAAACTGGAGGGGATAGGTTGGTAAGTGGTGATAACTCTTGATGATCAGGGAGTGGTGCAAAGGCCTTGTTGAGCTTGAAGGCACCAGGTATATTGACTATTGAAAGAGAGGGAGATTCTGGACAATGAGGGGAACCAACAGCAAAAAGCTCTATGTCCAGAGAACTAGGCTCTGGGATATCACAGGGGTTAGTAGCAGGCATGAAAATATCAGAGGAAGATATAGAAAGATGGTGGAAGGGCTCTAAGAGCTCTTCAAGTTCTGTTCTGTGGTGGGTAGGTCATAGGGATCTCCTTTCCAGATCTACAGACCCTTCGCAGTGGGCTCCATAATGATGTGGGCAACTCTTCTTGCAAGAGTGCTAAGGGAAATAAGAAGGGAAAGCTGTAGGTGAGACCTAGGCTTGTCCCAAGGGGTCTTGAGTCAGAAGGAGACAGAGGAGGGGGATTCTAAGTGGTAAAATGGGAAATATATGAAGGGGAAACTTGAGAGCTCATTGGAACTGGGTAGGCAGCAATAGTAGGCTTGGAGGATGGTTTTCGGGATGTTAGGGATTCGATGGCAGTGGAATGGCAGCAAAGGGAATTCTAGGTCGAGGGAACACTCTGAAGACTTGAAGGTGACTCAGAAAAAGCTCTTTCAACTCGAAGGGACTCTCAGATACTTGTAGACTGACTCCAAAGGTGGGTGGTATATTTTTCTAAGTTTCTTGGCTTTTGTATTGTAAGGACAGTGGTATCTAAGGTAAAATTTGGCATATTTCGGATCTGTCATATGTCAAAGTAAGAAAAATGTAAAGTCCAACTCTAGGGTAGGCATGCACATGGCGACGACAGAGGTAGGGAAAATGAGTAAAAGCAGGAAACAGGGGTAAGTAAGGATGAGGCAGTAAGACCACATACCTGGGTGGTGGAAGCACTCGCTGGGCACTGGCAGCAGTTCTAAGGGCAAGCACAGCCTTGGTGCTTGTAGAGAGACAAAAGGTGCCAAGGGTGTCATGGTGGCATGTGACAGATTGGTGGGACTTGTGAAGGTGCCAAAGTAGGTGGCAATGGTGTTGGCAGTGATAGGGGTAGCAGTAGCCATGTGACAACAAGGAAACAAGGCAGGTGATGTGTTTACAGGCTGTCTCATGATTGTAAGGGACACATGATCAGGTGATTGGTGAAAGTAAGGATTGCTGCTGAAGGTGCTTTGCAGTCTCAGGGAGCCTAGACTCCCTATGTTGAGTCAGCTATCTGGGGACTTGGCCCTGAAAACCAAGGTCTGTGAGCCTGACACCTTTGACAGCTCTGACCCAAAGAAACTCTGCAAGTTCCTGGTACAGTGCAAGCTAAATTTTCAAGACCACCTGAATGCCTTCCATACTGACTGTGCCAAGGTCACCTTCACTCAGTCCTACCTGAAGGGTATGGCACTGGCCTGGTTCAAGCCCAACCTCCTCAACCCTGATGACTACCTCAGCCATCCACTATGGATGGATAACTACTGAGAGTTCCTTCATGAGTTGACCATCAACTTCAGCCTGCATGATGTGGTGGCCAATGCAGTACAAAACCTCAAGAACCTCTTGATGAAGGACACCTCCCACATTACCAAGTATGTTGTGGAGTTCAACTGATGGGCTTCACAGGTTAAGGATTATGGTGAGGGTGCCCTCCAACATTGCTTCTACACTGGCCTTCCTGACCACATCAAAGATGAAATTGCCCATGTCAGCAAGCCCACCACCCTTGCTGGGTTGCACGACCTTGCCCAGACCATCAATGCTTGGTACTGGGAGTGCAAGGCCAAAATCTCCCACTCTGCCAAGCCCTCTGCTGATAAGTTGTCCGCTGGGAAACCCCCTGACAACAAAAAATCTTCATCAGCCCCTTCATCCTCCTCATGCCCTGACAATAAAGGAAATTCCAAGCTGAAGGACAGCCAAAAGTCAGACACACCTAAATCTGACATTGCTCACCCCCTTTGCAAGGATGGTAAGCTGAATGCAGCCAAATGTCAGTGCTGCCTCAAAAATAATTTGTGCCTCTTCTATGGTGAGCCTGGGCACTCTGCCAAGGACTGCCCAAAGTCCACCTCCCATGTGGCTGCACTGGGGAGGTGCAGGGCAAGTGCTGGAGGAAGGGTGGCAAGGAGTAGGGGCAGGGTGTCTGGGGTCTAGGTGGGAGAACTGGGGTGTAGAGTGTGAATGTAGATTAGTTAGCACAATATCAGTGTCCTCCAACAAGTGATACATGTCTCAGGAAGCACCCTGGTGGATCCACCACCAAAGCCCACACTGCCATGGCTGCTGCTCCTCCCACTCCTCCTTCCCCTTCCAAGGAGAAGGAAGAGCCAAAAAATTAGTCTGCTCCTCCAGGGAGCCTGCATGGCCTGGAGGAAGCATTGACCCTGACTGTCTGCTTGCCATCCAACTCAACATGTCCACTCTTTCTGACCCCAATTCTCTTATGCCTTCTGTCTCCCTTCCAGACATTCCATTAGACAATATTTCTGCATTAGTTGACTCTGGTTCTTCTCATTGTTTTATAGACCCTTCTCTAGTTAGTAAATGTTCTGTACCTACAAAATCTGTCTCTCTGCCTATCCCACTTTGTTTGTTTAATGGTAGCTCAAATGCTGTGATTTCACAAGAAGTAGATCTGTCTGTCTGTTTCCCTTCTGGCAATGTCACTTCTGTTTCCTTTTATGTTACTCCATTGGATTCCTCATGCTTGCTGGTACTAGGACACAACTGGCTCACCCACTACAATCCATTGATTGATTGGGTACTGGGCTATATCTCATTCTGACCACTGCTGTAGGGAATGCTGACACCCCTGGTGCCTCCATCACCATTGACCACTCCCTCAGCACCAACACTGACACCCTCTGACCTGTCTTCCAACACTTTGCTGCCTTCTCTGAAGGCTTCTGACTCACCACCCCCTCCACACATCTCCCTCATCAGGGCTGCAGCCTACCTCTGTGCTTGCACTCTCCCTGGTTCAGTGCAGTTCAGCCTGCACCTACACCCTGATGACACCTTACTTTGTGCATCCTCCACTTCACCCTCTCCTCCTGACCTTTCTTTGGTCCCCTCTGAGTACCATGAGTTCACTGATGTCTTTAGTGAGGCAAAAGCAACTGAGCTGCCCCCACACTGTAGCTTTGACCTGAGGATCAATATTGAGGAAGGGGCCTCTCCACCCATCAGCATGATCTACTCCCTCTCACCACCTGAGCTTGAGGCTCTCCACACCTTCATTGATGAGCACCTCAGCTATGGCTTCATCAAGCAATCAACCTCCACCCATGGTGTGCCTGTCCTCTTTGTTAAGAAGAAGGATGGCTCCCTCTGCCTCTGTGTTGACTACTGAGGTCTTAACAAGATCACAAAAAAGGACTGCTACAGTACCTGCTCCCACTCATCTCTGACCTTCTTGACTTGCCAAGCCATGCCAAGCTATATACCAAGATCAACCTCCAATATGCCTACCACCTCATCTGCATCACCAAAGGTGATGAGTGGAAGACTGCCTTCTGCACCTGCTATGAGTCCTACAAGTGGAGGGTAACACCCTTCGGTCTTACTAATGTGCTGGCTGCCTTCCAGTGGTTTGTCAATAGCATCTTTGCAGATATGCTTGATGTCTGCATTGTGGTCTACCTCAATGACATTCTTATTTATTCTCACAACCTGGAGTTGCACTGACAACACATAAAAGAGGTACTCTGATGCCTCTGCTGCCATGGCCTATATGCCAAGCCTGAAAAATGCAAGTTCCATAGGGACTTGGTCAAGTACCATGGCTACATCCTCTCCCCTTTGGGGCTCACCATGTCTGCTGATAAGGTTCAGTCAATCTGTGATTGGCCTGAGCCCTGCAAAATCAGGGACATTCAATCTTTTCTAGGGTTTGCAAACTTCTACCATCAGTTCATCTGCAACTACTCTGAAATAGTCATTCCACTCACCCACCTCACCCAAAAAAACACTCCTTGGAACTGTTCCAAGGAGTGCCAGTGTGCCTTCCTCCACCTCAAGGTGCCTTCACCTCTGCCCCTGTCCTCACTCATTGGGTTCCTGATGTGCCGATCACTGTCAAGACTGACACCTCTGACTATGCCATTGCTGGCATCCTCTCCATCACCTGCCCCAATGGAGAGCTACATCCCATTGTGTTCTACTCCTGCACCCTTACTGCTCCTGAACTCAACTATGATACCCATGACAAGGAACTGTTGGCTATCTATGAGGCCTTCCAACACTGGTGACACTATTTAGAGGGCTTGGCCACCCCTGTTGACATGGTCACTGACCACAAAAACCTTGAGTACTTCTCCACATCCAAGGTTTTGACCTGCCAACAGGCCTGCTGGTCTGAGTACCTTTCTCAGTTCAACCTTGCCATCTGCTTTTGGCCTGGCTGCTTGGGGGCCAAGCCCAATGCACTCACCTGCTGGTGGGATGTCTACCCAAAAGGGGGGGATAGGGAATAAGCACAAGTCAACCCACACAACCTTCACCCTATGTTCACTCAAGAACAGCTCCTGTCATCCCTCCATACCACCCACCTTATGGCCCCTGTCCTACATGCTGTCATGGTCTTTGATGTTGAGAAGCATGACTCTGACATCATCTCTGCTCTCCCCACCAACCCCACATTGGCTGCTCACCTCCTGACACCATCTGCTCTGAGATGGTCTGTTGACCCTGATGGCCTCCTCTGCCTTAGGGTACTTCAGTTCAAGCATGACCACCCTCTTGCTGGCCACTTTGGGCAGAATCACACCCTCAAGCTCATCTGCCATGACTATGTATGGCCCAACCTCTGCACTGACATCAAGAAGTACGTTGGCTCTTGTACTGCCTGCAGCCACAGCAAAGCTCTGCATCACCACCCATATGGCCTACTGAAGCAACTCCCTGTCCCTGAAAGGCCATGGAATGTCATCTCTATGGACTTCATTGAGCACCTCCCACCCTCTCATGGCTACACTGCCATCCTTGTTGTCATGGATTGCCTCTCTAAGCAAGCAGTCTTCATCCTGTCCCATGACTCTGTCACCTCCACCAACCTTGCCAAGCTCTTCCTTGCCTATGTCTTCTCCAAACATGGAGTGCCCACTCATGTTACCTCTGACCAAGGCCCCAAGTTCATGTCACACTTCTTCTGCTCCCTTTGTAAGGCTCTGGATATGCACCTTCACTTTACCTTGGGTTACCACCCCAAAAGCAATGGCCAAACCAAGTGCACAAACCAGACACTTGAGCAATACATATCTTCATGTCTACTGTAACTACCAGCAAGACAATTGGGCCAAGTTACTACCACTGGCCAAGTTTGCATTCAACAATGCACCTAGTGCAACCACTGGAGTCTCACCCTTCTTCACTAATAAGGGCTACCACCCCAACATGTCAGTCACTGTTGATCATGACTTCACCTCTGCAAAGGCCTGCAACCATGTTGTGGACCTTTCCAACCTCCATGATTTCCTCTGCTCCAAAATGCCCACAGTGCAGCAGCACTACCAAGGTCCCACCAACATGAAGTGCCTACCTCCACCAGAGTTTAATGTTGGCAAACAAGCCTTTGTCAAGGCCAAGTACTTCCGCTCCACTAGACCATCTAACAAACTCTGAGAAATATCTTGGTCCCTTTGACATCATCACCTGACCTGGTATGCACTCTGTCACCTTGAAACTACCCAACAGTATGCACTCTGTACACCCAGTGTTCCATGTGTCACAACTGGAACCTGCTCCAGCCAACACCTTCCCAAATTGGCATCAGCTGCCACCCCTGCCAGTTGATGTCAATGGTGAACTCGAGTATGAGATATCAGAAATCCTCAACTCAAAGGTAGACTGCCATCACTGCTGCTGGTTAAGCTACAAGGTCCACTGGGCTGGTTATGAAGGTACCAATGAAGAAACCTCATGGCTCCTGGCCACTGAGCTAGAACATGCCCCTGAACTCATTGCCACCTTCCATGAATGCTACCCTCACAAGGCTGGTCCATACACACTAGTGTGCCATGAAATTGATCTTGCTAATTTACACTTGCTAATTAACATAGCTAATTAACACTAATTAACCATGTTAAATCAAGTTGCTTGAACATCACTGTAAATATGGGTTAATTAGGGTGGCTCTTGGTGACAGGTGGATATGAGCTGGGTTTGACACATGGTGACTAGTGAGGTATCATAATATACAGCAAAAAAAAAGGCCCATCTCCTCTAGTCTGATGGACAGCCCAACAAAAGCAAAACTGAATCTTCTCCATCTCTACCTGAAAAACCTTCCAAATTCCATACCTTTTGTTGACCCTGGAGGCATGAGCCAATATGGCTTTGACTTCTTTGTCGTGGATGATGAGGATGTGGAGGATAAAGGTCCTGTTGGTGCAATCAACCATCAGCTTGAGATACAGCTTGGACACCAGAACAATGGGCCAATCTTGTTTGCTGAGCAAGGCCCTAGCCTCTGCAAACTTACTGGCCTCTTTGAGGTGTGGCTCAGTGACCTCTCCTCCAACCCTGAGATCCCCATTCTCCACAAATGGCTTGATGATCTTATTGCAGCAGCAGAAAATGCCTATAGCTCTACAAATACAAAGGTAAGTATGGTGTACTCAGTGCAGGGGCATAATTGAATAGATATGTATACAGCTCCCAGAGGTCACACTGGATCAGGCCATCGATGTCCCAGCAGATGTACCTGTCATATGCCATACCAAATGACCACAAGTGGCCCTGGGGAAATCTGACACAAAAGTACTGAGCAATGACATTGATCCAGCTTATACAGACCTGCCAGAGGTTGAACACACTTGAAATGGGGGGGTGCGAACACATCCCCTTCTGCTGCAGGGGTCCAGGCGCTGTTGCTTGAAAGGAAACGAAGCTACATTAGGAAAAACTCCCATAAATGAACAGGATGGGACTGGCCTAGTCCTTATCAGATGCATTGGGAGCCAGGGCTGCCACCAGACATGGGCTACACCCTGAAACCAGCAATGAATACTTGGTCACTTGGCAAAGTGTACCTATGTTGACACACAACTTTGCCAGCAGTCAAATGAAGTGCTAAGTAATAAAGCTCTTGGTCCAGCCATTGACTCAACAGTACAAATGAAGGTGCTAGGGCAACACAGGGTCGAAGTCAGTCCATCAGCAGGGATGAAAAAATATGATGGGAATGGGATGCTGGCAGCAGTTGCAGTCAAGGAAGGGAGGAAGAAACAAAAGGAGACCAGTGATTACCACATCATGAAGTTTATTGTTTGCTGCAGAATTCCACCAACTGTTGTGGACTCTGCTGAATGGAAGGAGATGGTGGCAGCGCTGAACCCCTACTACCAGCCACTGTCATCAACAACCCTCACTGAGAAGTTAATTGTCAATGAGGCTGCCAAGATTACTGCTGCCATTAACAAGATCTTGTTGGGCTGTCAAAACTTGACAATCACTTTTGATGGTGGTAAAGTATGAAGACCAAAATCAACTTACAGTGTCCATGTAACAACTGCTACACAGCACACATTCTGCATGGAGCTGGATGATGCCTCACAACTGAGTCACACAGCCAAGTACATCCTTGAAGTTTTAGAACATGTAAGTGCCTATGCATCGTAGCTCTAGGACACCTAATGACTTTGATTATAGATGGTTACCAAGATTGGGCCATGGATTTTTTGTGCTGTAACATCTGACAATACTGGAAATACTCACAAAGCACAAAGGCTCCTCTGTGAAAAATATCCCCATATCATTGACATACAAGATAGATGCCACTTGCTGAACCTTGCCATCAAGGACATATGTTTACTACCTGAGTTTGGGGAGGTGAGAGTTTGCTACACTGGTATCAGTGGGAATTTTCTGAGCTTGCTTGTGGTATGCAGATCATTAGTCAGATCTGGTCAATACTTGCATTTATGAGCTGCTCAACATATTCTATGGAACACTTTCATCACCAGCATGCACATCTTGGGATATGTTGGGGTTTGGAGTACATTGGTGAAACATGTTTTGGCACTATTTACTGGTCAGCCTTATCCATGCAACATGGACTGCCTGCTTTTGCAGCTCTTGCAGAGAGTAATATAGACATCATGGTTAGTTGAGATGATGACAATTCTCTGTCTTACTGACATGAATGCTAGGGTTACAATGCACTGTTCCAGCCTGGTGGCCAGAAGATCTTGTTTGAACTTGCTCTATCAAAACTACTCCAAGTGACAGGACCATGGGCAAAAGGGCTACAAGTTCTTGAAGCTGCTGATGTTACTGCTGACCATATCTACTACATTTTCTTAGGGATAATGTCACAGCTTGAAGAAGACTTTTGTAAGAATGAGTTCAGCTTGGGTCGGAACACAATAGAAGATATCTATCGCATTGCAAACAACTGGTTCAATGAGTTGGTCAATGAAACACCCCAATCGCATGACCTTTACATCACTGCATTTGTCTGTAATCCAGGTGTGTTCACTCACAGTTTTGCTAACTACATGTCTACTGATATCACTAAGGACTAAGCTTACCATCACGCACCTGTATACAAAGATATGAACCCATTAGCTGTGCCAACAATTGTCATCAGCCAGACTACTGAGGCTAGCATCACTTGCTCCAAGAAGCCACCTCAGGGCATGGTTGAATGTGCTGGACTGGCATTACAATGTATCCTGAAACATGAATATGGTGATACTGTATCTATGAAGCAGGAAGTGGAGTGACAAATCCAGTGGCTGTGATGAATGCATGCAACCCAGCACTTTCAAAGTACATGCCTTATGATGCACTTCAGCAGCTCCACCAGCAATTCAAGTCTTATCTTAATGGGGAGGACCCCTTTAACCACAAGCTATGACAGAAGCAAAGTACCCTAGAGTGGTGGCTGGCACTTGAAAGTGACAAGTTTGCTGATGTTCTTGTGGTAAGCTCACAATTGCTACATAGTTCAGTCTGAGCTCGCAAGTTGATGCCACAGCAATTTTTCACTCTTAGCCACTTGCCAAAAAGATATATGCAGCAGTACCTGTCTCGATGGCTAATGAACACATGCAATCCACTGTAACATGGTTGAACTCACCACACTGGAGTAGTCAAGAAGTTACAACACTGCAAGACCATACCAAGGTCTGACAATGGCACTGTTACAGCTGGGATAAGGTATTTACCAATGCCTCCTGCTCCATTCATACTAATACTGATAATATTTGGTAATAACTTGTCTAGCATATGTCGAAAACACCATACAAACCACTTGTCACTTGGTGAGACATGGAGGCTATGATTCATGGTAAACTGTCAGACTCATCAGAATCTTCCATGGAGGGTGATCTACCACTCTGTGGGCATAGACTGACTCCACTTAATTCCTTGAATCCCCCTCCCTCAGATGCCAGCCCAGGTAGTGATGATGTTGATGGGATATCATGGCTAAATGGACCCCATGGCCTTGCTGAGGAATTTTGTGGCATGCCAGGAGAGAGGTTTACACTTGTGGGGTGTGATGGAATTGATCTTAGGTCAGCCTGGCTTCAAGGCATTATTTCTTCAGAACCAAGGCAGTCTCAGCAGCCCAACATATCTTTTTCTGACTCTTCCCTGTGTCTGTCATCTTCACAGGTTGTTCCTAACACATCTGCATGGGATGAATGGGAGTAGAATCACTAAATTACTCTGTTGTTGCTGAGTTTCTAGTCATGTAGTGGCATTGCTAATTAATGTTAATTTGCATGGGTTAATTTGGGCCTCAGGTTGCCATTGCAAATTTACTGGTTAATTAGGTCTGAAACCCAAATTCACAGTACACTAATACACACCTCTGACATGACTGCCCAATGGCACCAACTCACTCCACCTCATTTCCAACCACTTTCCAACCATTTTTCCTGTACCCACCACTACCTGTCCACCCTGCTCTGACTTCCCCTCCATTACCACTCTGATTTCTTTTCTAAGTCACCCTCAGCACTTACACTTAATTTTTTTCAAGCCAAAAATGTCTAAACCTTTATTTACTATACATGGTTTACAAAAAAAAAAGGAAAAAATCCACCCTACTCCTGCATGTCCTCTTCCTCTCCCTCTGCATCTTCTTTGTCTCACTCTCCACTCTCTTCTGTCACCCTGCTCACCACCCATTCACTCTGCTTGACCCCCATTCTACTCCCCTTGGCTACTGATCCAACTCTGCCTGGTGCTACCCCAGCCTGCACCACTGGAGGCCATGGCAGGAATGTGGTCATGTGCCTCATGTAGGCCTGCACTGCCCCAGCCTGTACCTCCATTGCCAGTGCCAAGTGCTCTGTTGCCACTGCTATCCTTGCTTGTATGATGGGCATATGCTCATCATACAGGGGTTCCAGCACCCCCTCAACTGATGCCCCCATCACCAACATCTCCTCAACCAGGTGCAGGTACACTGCCTGTGACCAAGGGTCTGCTGGTGCTGGGACCTCCTCAATCTTGTTGTCATCATTGTCCTCCTCATCATCAGGCTGACCCTTCTTCTGACCCTCACCCCATGAGCTCCCTGTCCTGGCCCTTTTTCTGGATGACCTGGCCACTGCTTCAGCTTCCTCCACCATCACCCAACTACATTTCTTTTTTCTCTTTTGGCATGGCCCACAGGACCAGCCACCTGCTACTGCCTGACACTCACCTGCTTCCCCTTGCTGTCCACAGCCTTCACAGGCCACATGCCTCACCATTGGCACTACTCACAGTGTCCCCATACTAGCCCCAGTTGTGGGGCTGTAGGTGGTGACCCACTGTAGGGAGTGAGTACTCCCCACTGTGACATTCCTTTTGTTTATAGCTTTTACTTTTACTTTTACTTTACTCTTTTGTTTTGTTTTGTTTTGTTTTTATTCTTTTACCTTAAACTTTACTTAGCTCTGAGTTTAGGCATGTGAGGTAGCTTACATAAGCTCACACACACCTACACTCTACTGTAACTACTTACAAAAAATAACAATGAAGTACCAAGTTACAAGTTCAAGTTTGAGTTAGAGAAGGCCTTTGTGAGTTGCCTTCAGTGTTCAGACAGATCTCAGACTGCCCTAGATGTTCTCCCAAGACAGTTCTCTCTTCCAGGCTATAGAAGCCCCTTAGGAAGATCTCACACCTTCAGCTCTCTCAGTCCATCCTCAGTCCCACTTCATCAGTCTCATCACTGCCCAGAGCTGGAAACCTGTGTTAGTGTCATCACAGTGTGTTCATGGTACTCACCTGCCCACCAATGACCCCTACTCTCACTCTGCAACCCCCCTACCCTACCCTTCCCTTTCATGACACTCTGTCACACAGCCTCCACCTCTGTCACTGCTGCTCAACAGGCTGCCACCAAGGCCTCCCACCTCTCTTTCTCCTCACACTCCTTGCACTCCCACCTTTCATGCTCCTCCTGCTCCTGTTTCTCGCACTCCTCCCATTCCAGACACTCCCTCTCCAGCCAGGCCTCTTCTGCCCTTTGTCAATGGGCTTCAGCCCACCTCTCCTTTCTCACTGCCTTGTGCCTACTCTTTTTGGCCTCCTTGGCCTGCTCAGTCCCCTCTGAGTTGCTTGTGTGGACCTTGAGGTCTGCATCAGGGACTTGGGTCCAGTCCTGGGATGGGGTGGTGGTGGGTTGACAGCTTGAACTTGGTTGGTTAGACATGGTTGTAGGACAAAGGAAATATGGGAGAAGGGAATTGGCAATGAAAACACACCTTCTTATGTGACCTGTTTGGACTCTGACACAACCCTGCTGCAGCAATCAATAGGCACCTCATGGCCTGTTGCCAATTATGAAATCAAACCTTGCATTGTCTAGGCCTTGTCACCCATAGCCTTCAGGGGTTCAGGCCTTAAGGGGGGGGTACTGTCACACCCATGCCCAGGTTCTGGCCCTCCTCCACTCTGCCCTGCACCTCCCTGCTCACTTCAACACCCTCACAGCACAATCCCACCCAATCCCCTGTCAGACCCTGTTGACCTCTGTCAGAACCACCATGTGACTGGTGCATCTCAGCCAGATGACACCTCTCCACCCTCTTAGGGGTCACCTTCCTTTTGGGCCATTGGGCTGGTCTAGGCATGGCACAGCTGCTGCACCACACTGTCTGGTGCAGGGTCACTACTCATTTAGGCTTTTGGCCTACCTTCTGATTGGCTATCAGTGGGTGCTCTGAAGCCTTTCTGCATACCATTCCATTTTAGATGTTCCTCCTTTGTCCCAAGGTTCACCTCCATTGTATTGACCATTCTCTGACTGAAGTTTTCTGGCATTACTGCCCCTTGGAAATTTACTGTACTCCATATGTTAGTTCCAACATCCTGATACTGTACTGCCTCACTGTATATAAGCCTGCTGCACTCAGTGGTGTCTCCTCAGTATGAATATTGATTTAGTTCCCCCTTCTCTGTGGTCCTCAACCAGCCTCCTCTATCTTCTGTCAGACTTTCCCTGACTCTCCTCTCTGTTTGAAATCCAAGGGCTGGGCTGGTACAAGGGGGCAGTGCACAAGCTGAACCTGATGCCCTCTCCTGAACCTCTGTCATGACTGTTGGCCACCCTTTGGCCAACATCATTTTCCATTGGACCTCATTGGCCAAGTGTCAGCCCACATCAGTCTTCCCTTGTACCCTTCCTGCAGCCCTTGTGAGTGTCAGGGATCATCAGAGTAGGCCCAAACTTGACATATCTGGCCCAGCCAGTCATCAAACTTATCTAGGTCATCTTGACCTCTGTACTTGCCAGGATTTGGTGGGTTCATTGCCTTTACCTCAGGTCCAACCTGTCCTGTTTGTATGCTGACTTGTTCCCAAATATGCTGAGCATATCTGTTCTGCATGAAATCCATGTATCTTGTGTTCCCTGGGGTAAATCCTCTCAGGTAGTTGGGTCTATTCCCTCATATGATGCATTGTCCCCCAATCACAGGAACTCCCTCATAACCTTGAGGGCCTTCTTCATCCTCATTGTCTGGGTCATCATCATCAGGGGGTCCCCCTCCTGGGGGACTGCCATCAGGAGGACTACCTCCAGGGAAGCCTTGCCCAGGAGAGTTTCCCTTGTACCCATTTCATTCAGAGGGGTCACCTCTGTTATTGTATCTTCCAGGAGGTCTTCCTCCATTATTTCCTCAACCATGCAGGTTGCTGGTCAGTTCTGGTCTATCATCTCTTCCAGGAGAATTTTCTGACATTCACAGCCCCATTTCTAGCTGCAATGACATGATCTTGTGCCATTTGGTGAAGTATGGCAGTTCCTCACTGACTTCCACACATCTGGCAGATTATATCCAATTCTTGCCTTGAGAGGTATGCTGGACAATTTGGCACCTCAGGGGCAAAACCTCTCCTTCTGTTATCCATCCCTTCGGCTGGAGGGTTTTCCCTCCTTATTGGCATACCTGGCCAGAAATTAGGGATTGATTCTTCCCTCTTTATTACTGGTTTGACTTCAATGTCTGGAGTAGTTGTCCTACTTGTATCTCTGGCAGCAAGAGCCCACCTATATCTTTCAAGTTCTTGCACATGATGTGCTCCAGGGTTTATCCCATGGTTATTGAAACCTTTGGGACCATATCTATATTCCAGCCATTGTCACTGAAGACTTTCAAGGAAGTAATTCATGGCCTCTAGGGCCATGTGAGGATCAATTGGAGTGTCCCTTTTGGCATTTCTCTCCACAGGGGTGTCTCTCCACCATCATATACTTCAATCAGAGGGCTTTGAGTCCTCCACACTAAGATGGGGTCAGAAGACATCCATGAATTATCCAACTCAGATTGTTGAGGAGTGAGAGGGCTCATCAAGTCTCTGATGACCTCTGTATTCTCCCTCATAGCTCACTCAACACTACTTCCCAGTGTTGTTGAGGTATTTAAACCCCCAGGCATATGTGCATCCAGTGCCCCAGTACCAAGTTGTTTAGTGCTCATTCCTTTGTTGGTGCTTCCAGCCAGCAGCTGTGATTCCTCTATGTCTTTATTGTTCTTCTGGACCCTGGTTGGTCCTTTGGGGGCTTGACAATTACTGTCATCTGGAGGAGGATTCCCTCCATCAGGCAGCTTATTTTGGCCTAACTTTGCTGTGTGGGAATATGTGTGAGTAGCTGTGTGACTCATATCATGAATACTTGATGAGAGTTCAAAAAATTGTAAGGTTGCGGTGTAGTCTTAGATTCATGCTCATGAACTGTACCATATGGTATTTGCAAGTATGAACAAATGTAAGACTGTCTATGTAAATTTTCTATCACAACATATATACAATGCAGACAGGCATGTGATACCTTGGTATCACATGCCTGTGGATGATAACTTGTGCCATAAATGGACATGACCCCTAACATGAATTTTCACTCTCAGGGACCCAGCACTGTTTTTGGTGATCATTCACATAAAAGGTTGACTCATCATAGAACCAAGCAACAACATGTCATCCAGGAGGGGATGTTGCTGTTGGTTCTGCAATTATTGGGTTACCATAGTTCCATACTCACATCCATGGCTGATAGTGGCACCAGGCTGGAATGAAGATGGTCTGATGGTATGTAACCACATCATTATGTTCATGACCATCTGAACATTGACCCCTTGGCTCTTTCTTCCACTGATAACCAAGCTGCCCCATCCATTGCTGCACAGTCTTCAAGGAGATTGTTTTCTTAAATCCAAGGCAAGTTTGATTCCCAACATTGCTGAGATAATCAACAAGGTCCTGTGCATGCATGTATTTTCCAACACTCTGCAAATGCAATTGCAAGTCTGCTGCAAGGGATTCATCTTCAATTCACAAGAACTTCTTGGATGGCACATGGTGGGGGAGTGTGCAGTTTTTGATGATGCCATTGACCAGCTATGAAGTGTTTGTGAAAGGTAATCCCCCTTCACCCTCCCTGCATTCCATTGAAGAGAAACAAAAGAGATATGTCAGGTATAGGCTCTAAAGGCTTGTTAGACCCTGTAGAAAATCCTGCTGAAGAGAAGAACTAGTAGAGAAGGAAAACAGAAATGAAACTGAACACTTAGCCTGAACAACTCAACCTAAAAACTCTGTACCACCACCTTAGGATTTCCCTAAGGCGACCCAGACCTCACTCCCAAGGACTGTAGCAGTAAGAAGCTGCTACAGGCTGGTCACACCAGTCTGTGATCCCCAGCCTCTATAGTGGTTCCTCTTTTTTTAGCTAGTACAAAGTTGAAGTCAAGTCTGAACCACACTTACTAAGCAACCTCTTGCCTCACAACTAAGTCCTGATCCCAATTACAAAATGGGGATCATGCCCCTTAGAAAAATAAAATAAGTCCTCAACACCTCTATACCAATCTCCTACTAGGGAGCACCCACTCCCTACATCAAAGGGGGTCTTCAAATCTCAACTGTCCTCAGTTGCTTCCCATACCCAGGACTTAGGTAGAGGGGAAGAAAGGGGGCAGGACAAGGTTTCAAGGCTTATCCAGCTCAGGTCAAGGGCTTGGACTGAGGCATGAAGCCTTTTCAAAGGGGTTGAGGGCCCAGATCAAGGCACAAAGCCTTTTCAAAGGGGTCAAGGGTCCAGATCAAGGCATGAAGCCTTTTTGAAGGAGTCAAAGGTTCAGATCAAGGCATGAAGCCTTTTTGAAGGGGTCAAGGGTTGTGAGCAGGCTTGGGCTGCATTTGAGGTGCTTGAAGGGGGTGTGAGGGAGGCTCAAAGCCTGTGCAAGGGGTCAAGATTCTCAAGTCATAATATATACCTAAAAATGAAACTACAAGATATGAGTATTTGAAACTTGTGCCCTCAGTTGCTCCATGGTGTCCTTTAGACAGCCAACTATTAGTGAAATATATGACATAAAAACAAAGCAAACCTATCCCCCTTTCTTCAAAGGGGGTATGAAGTGGTAGGTCTGTATCAAAAGTGGCAGCAGCACTCAGCCTGACTGCTCTTGAGGGCTACTTCAAAGCTTTGAGTCTAATTCTATAAGGGTAGTCAGTAGCTTATGTATGATTTGTGCCTAGCACACTCTCATCCTCATAAAGCCCTTAAGGCTTGTAGCTTAGCTCATATGAACTAATATATGTACTAAATAAAATAAACATGGAAAGGCACACTGAATTCCAATTATATTCCTCTGTTGCAGTTTCCCACTTCTTGTGCACAGCCAAAGGTTGCTTTGAGGTTGCATATTTACTCTCTTCTTGTCTCTTGATCTTTGGAGAGGTTCTTTGAGCTTTGAATATCCTTGTATTAAGTAGTAGTAAGTAAAACAAAGCAAAATAGAAATGAAACACTTTGGCTTTTGAGCTTGAAAGGCAAGCTCATGTCAGTATATACTAAGGAGGGCTCACTTCACCACCTCTTCACTCTCTCTTGACATCCTAGATACTCATAGATACTTGCAGTGGGAAGGGCCTTCAAGTCCTTGGGCAGATGCTTCAGGGCTTTGACTTGCCACTTTGAGGCTTCAACTATACCTGAGTACCCCTCTTCAACCCACAACCTGGTGGAGGGCACCCCAGTCCTTCTTGCATCCTCACCCTCACCACTCAATGACTAACCATGAAACATGAGCCCTCAAGCAAGAGTAAGGGTCCAATGGGACAGGGCTGGGTTGCCAGATCAAAGCAGTGTCTTGAAAGCAGCTTGCCACTCCAGGGAGTGTCTTCTAGAAAGACCAAGAGCACCCTCTGGAGTAAGCCTGTAAACAAACTACTGTAAGTAAGATATTCACAAAAGACACTAAATACTTGAGCCTTCAAGCTTCATGCTCAACATCAAGGGTCTAACTGCTCATGAGGGCCTACAAACAAGCCTTGAGGGGGTCTTGTGCTTGTCACTCTCCTCAAAAACCTTTGCACACTCTAAAACCACATAACAGTGAGTATAAACATCTAAGAAAAATATAAAAACTCAAAGGGTAATACTTGGGTCTTGTTCCAAGTGCCAGGTGGGGCCCTGGGCTTTGCTTCAGCTTGATCCCCAGCCTTGTAGATGTCACACTCCATATAGCCTAGGGTAAAGGAACCATAAGTCAACTGAACACAAATGAGAGGGGGAATATTTGTGAACATGCCCATCACACAAGTGAGGGCCTCCTCACAACCTTTGAGCCTCCCCTTTGAAACAGGGAGGTATCTGCATCTTCATGCACAGTGTCTTGGGTGTCCTGACTCTCAAGTGGCTTCCTCAGTCAGTTTTCGAGTGCCAGAAATTGCTGTAGGCTCAAGAATAGTGCTCCACCCACCAGAGTGGGGAGCCTTGACCTGTAGCATCAGTATCACTCCTGTAAGACACTGTACCTTTCCTCCTAGTATTTCATAGCCTTCAAATAAATAGTTCTTGGACCTGTGGGACAAACCAGCATAGATTTCCACAGCAGCATCACTACAGGTGTGAGGTGCAAGTGAGTGCACATTGTTGACACATAGCATAGTGGTGCCACTTCACTTAGCAGGCTGACTAAGCATGCTTGGACTCATCATGCAAGTCTCTACACTGACACAAGGGATTTTTGGAGATTTAGGACAGCTTTTAATGACAAACAAAATGTCAATCCTATACTTGAAATATACCTTGTCATTCAGGAGGTGACAATATTTCAGGTCTAAGCATATGTCAAAATCCCAGTGCAAACTTGAAGTATGTGCACATATACTGCCCAGGTCAATATTCCATAATATACTTCATGTATTGTAGCAGCCTTAATGCAGGCATAAATTTCAAATTTCAGGTTCACATATAAACACCAATGATATTTTAAGCTTCATCACAGCCAGTGTGATGGGGGATATACTAAGTATTGACAAACAATAAACTCCTCACCTAAATTTGAAGTTTGGACAAAATACAGAATGTGTATCAATACTTGATATACTACTCGAATTTATATCCTGCATGCAATGATAGCACAATAATTCCCTACTGATCACCCAAGTCTGACACACTTATAACCAGGAAGACAGTGAGAGGTTTATGGATTCACTTGCATGCAATGCAAAATCTGCACAGGGAAAGTAAAAAGATACCCACACATACTACTTTGTCTATTGACTAGTGTAATGCTGTCTGAGACATGTATGGAGACACTTGCATGTGACACGACAAGCTTACAATCATGAGGCTATGGCTACTTGCATCCATAAGAACCACTCTTTGCAAATATTTAGTTCCTCCAATTGACACTGTGTGAGGCTTGCAATCCAGGCACCATTGTATAACGACATTGGTAACCCCTTTACAGCAATCCTGCAGGTCTCTGGATTTCCTGGCACATGAATCCTTTTCAATGGCCATGATCCCTGGGGAGAAAAAACATCAACATCAACCAACTGTTGCAAGTCCATGACATCCAGCTCTCTGGCAATGGAATGCCACCAGTCCATATTCTTAACATGAAGAACCACCTCAATGTCATTTCCAGCATCACTTTCATCTGAACTTATCCCATGCTCTCCAAGTGTCTCCACCAGCTTGTGGAGCCATCACCAGGCATCAACATTGTCCTCATTACCCTCTGTCTTCAGTTCAACAATGTGATGGAGAGTCATCAGTCTCTGTGTATATCTCTAGGAGGTAGTCAGTACAAGTAGTCAGTACAGTCGACAATCAGACTGGATTTGGGGACTTACACTTTGATGGTGAGTAGTTTGGCAACACTGCTTCAGCACTACTTGCCTCTCAGCAACTAATCATGCCTCAGTCTCAGTCAGGGTTTCCATCATACCCTTATCTGTTAACTTTGGTTGAGCACCTCTCCACATCATCCTGAGTCACTTTTAGTGCTCTACAAGCAGTTGCCTGACATAGCCATCTGGCCATTGTGTTGACCACTGCTGTCATACACTGGTCCTTCAGCTGTAGAAGAAGACTATCAAGTACTGCACTATTCCATGGTGAGTTTGAGTTCTTTGTCAAGTCAAATCATGGATGTTCAAGGTTGGGGCCAGGGCCATCCTTGTACTTGTACACATGCACTTCATGCTGGTCTGCAGGTTCATATGCAATAAATTCTATGTCATATGCAAAACCAAACTTCTCCTTGAAAAGAAGTCAGACTTTTTCCTGTCATTGAGTCAGCATCTGGCAACCCAAGAGCCTGCTGTATCATCGATACCAACCAAGTAAAAGTTGTGTTCCTCCTTTGTTTCCACAGCCCTGATTTTGTCTACCTCTTTGGCATGGACCCTTCTCCTGCAGGGGCTTTGCCTCATGTATCGCAAGAATTGACCATTAGCAAATATATTTTTCGATGTGGTTTCAACACTTCTGGTGAGCATGTCTGTGAATTCTGATGTTTGAAGATTGGGAGGCTGCTCAGGAGGTGGGACAGCGGGCTCATGCTCAGTGCTACATTTTGTTGTGAGGCTAGGAACAAAGACTCAGACTTCTCGGAGCAGAAGACTTACATTCTAACTAACCTAGGAACAAAGACTACATGTAGTTAATATCACGAAACTAATGTAAGTAACCAGAAACCTTACCTCAGACTTCTCGGAGCAGAAGACTGAGGTGAGACGGAAAAGAATTCTACCTATGTAAGTCGGAGTTCTGATTAAGTAAGACATTACCGTTGTAAGCTGTACAAGATGAGAAAAAATAGAGAGGAAACTCGTATGTAACAATATGCCCACTCAACAGTAGGTGTCTTAACAAGTGATGCCTAAAAGGCCACAGAAATGAAGGTGCTTGTCTCGGGACAAACCTTTCGTTAGGATGTCTGCAGCCTGCTCGTTTGTAGATATATACATCACTGAGATATCTCCCGACTCGACCTTTTCACGAACAAAGTGGTGACGAATGGCAATGTGCTTTGTGCGGTCGTGGAACATCGCATTTTTGGCTAATGAGATCGCGGATTGATTATCGATGTGGAGGGGAGTTGGATTTGCTCGTGGAATGGGATCTATCTCTCCAAGTAAGGTGCAGATCCAAATGGCTTCCTTTGTGGCTTCTGCGGCAGCCATATACTCTGCTTCTGTAGTTGACAGGGCTACTGAGGATTGTTTCTTCGATGACCAGCTCACTGCACCACCACATAAGGTGAAAGCATAACCAGTTATCGATCTTCGATCATTGACATCGGCTGCCCAATCAGCATCTACGTAGCAGACCAGAGTTGTCTCAGAGGAGACAGTATAGCGTAGACATGAATCTGTTGTCCCACAAAGGTAACGATAGACTCGTTTGAGTGCCACGAAATGGCACTCTCCTGGATTCGATGCATGCCTACTTAGCATGCCCACTGCAAATGCAAGGTCTGGACGAGTGGCTAGCATGGCATACATCAGTGCTCCTAAAGCACTCTGGTACTGCGAAGTGTCAACCTCGGGTTGGTCGAGCTTCAGTAACTTCAGGTTCAACTCGATCGGTGTACCAACGCTTTGACCATCCTGCATGCCAGCTCGTTGTAGTATACCTTCGATGTACCATTTCTGTGAGAGCTTGATCGTGCCCTCATGGCGGTCACGAATGATCTCCATTCCTAAGATCCAGCATGCCTTGCCCAGGTCTGAGAGGTTGTACTCCTTCGACAGTTGGAGTTTGAGGCAGTCGATGGCAGCACGGTCCTTCGAAAGGATAAGTTTATTGTCAACATACACTGCCACGATGATTAGAATACCCCCTTCGAACTTATAGAAGAGGCTGTGGTCTGCATTGCTTCGTGTGAAGCCGAGTCCCTCGAAAACTTCTCGCAGTCATGCATACCATGCCTTTGAGGCTTGCTTGAGTCCATAGAGGGCTCGATAGAGGCGCCACACCAAGTCTGAAGTACAGAAACCAGGAGGGGGGCGCAGGTATATCTCCTTGTTGAGTATCCCATTCAAAAATGCAGACTTCACGTCCATCTGGTGGATCTCGAAATCATATTTAGCAGCAAGTGCGAGGAGGACTCTGATGGTAGTGAACTTAGCAACGGGGGCAAATGTGTCCGTGTAGTCGACCCCTTGGACTTGTGTGTACCCCTTCGCAACAAGACGTGCTTTGTACTTGTCAACCTCACCCATAGGTCCTCTCTTTATTTTGAAGACCCATTTCGAGTCGACTACCTTTCGCCCAGGTACAGGCTCCACTTCCTCGTAGAGACCGAGTTTCTTGAAGGTATTCAGCTCGAGTGTCATGGCATCGTACCATCGATCAGCATCTGGGCGATTCATTGCATCCTCGAAGCTGGTGGGCTTGTCCTCGCAGGCTATGCTCGCTTGGTAAGCAGTGCTTAGTTGTGGAGTCACATCACTGTCACTCTGTGACAGCCTCACTTCAGCCACATGCCCACTCTCACTATCTCCCTCAATGCTCTCCCTGCTCACTTCTCCCTTTTCCTTGGTGCCAGCACTCTGCAGGGTGCTTTTCTGGTAAGCATTGACAAAAAATCTCGGGTCGTCGTCCCTGATTGGTTGGTGCCTAGCTCTCGATGATCTGCGAACATTCCCAGGTGGAATGGGATGTGGGTAGGGCAATGGTGGTCCGAGTTGAGGTGCTGGACATCTCACAGTAGGTCGGGGGGCCATTTGGTCTCTCTGTGGGTGTGTGGCCTCCATTTTTTGTGCTGGATGCGAGACATTTGACCCATTATCAGCGGCACTCTCTCTGGTAGGCGCTGGTGTCGCCTTTGCTCGATCCACATCGATTTCCTCCTCAATTTCCTCATTTCCACTCCCTGAGGGCTCATTTGAGCTCCCTGATTCAATTTGGGGTATGTTCATCACTGCTTCATCTTCATATGAAGCCTGTGTATCTTCGTGCAAGGTAGGTCTATCCTCCTGCTTTGCTAGGTTCCCCTTTCATCCTAATGCTCCTTCCCCTTTAGCCCTTGAGTCGTTCTCCTCGAAAACGACTCGTTCGAGCCCCTCACCCTCGATCTCATCGAAGACCACATCCCTTGATTCAAATACTCGACCTGTGGCTCGATGCAGGCATAAATATGCCTTACGATTTTTGGCAAATCCAAGGTGAGTACATGTGATCGATTTGGCATCAAGTTTGTGGCATTTTTCCTTTGGTACATGGATATGAGCAGTGCATCCGAAGGTTCGAAGGTGGGACACGGAAGGTTTGTTCCCAGTGTAGGCTTCGTATGGGGTCAGTTGTCCCTTGAGTGCCCTCGTTGGCAGCCAGTTTACCAGGTGCGTCGCATGCAGTATTGCATCTCCCCAGTACTTATTTGGCAACTTCACATCACTAAGCATGGCTCGTGTGCACTCAATGAGGGTGCGATTCATTCGTTCCAAGACACCATTCTCCTGGGGCGTGTACACATTCATTTTTTCATGATGTATCCCCTTAGATTTTAGGTAGTTCTCGAATTCCTGTGAGCAGTATTCGCCACCACCATCTGTACGAAAATAATTTGGGTGCTTGCCCATTTCAGCCTCTCCTCGAGCGAAGTACTCCTTCGTTGCAGCCAATGCTTCGTCCTTTGACTTCAAGAGCTTGACTACTAGGTGGTGCGACTTCCCATCAATGAATGTTATGAAGTACTGGTGTCCCCCATGAGCTTGAGTTTCCATTGGGCCACAAAGATCTGAATAGGTTTGGTGTAGGAGTTGTGGGCTTTCTAGGTTTGACTCAGTGGGTATCGCATTCTGAGATTGCTTCCCTTCAAGGCACCCTTTACAAGTTTTGCTGTCATGACTGCGCGATCTAGTGACTTCCATTCCTATAACCATGTCGTGGTTTAGTAGGCTCAGTATACTTCTTGTATTTGCATGTCCAAAGCGTCGGTGCCAGGTGGTTAGGGTAGCCTTCGAAGTGGGGTTACGACATGCAAGGGCAGTAAGTGCTTTCGATGCATCGACTTCGCTAGGCTGATTTATGATGTAGGCAGAGTGACTCCCAGATATGACCAATGTCTTCAGAATGTACAGGGAGTTTCGTTTGGTGGTGACTGCTACAGCTTCATTTCCGGCCATGACTCAGCAGTCATTTCCCTTGAAAATCACCTGGAGTCCCTTCGTTGCTAGGGAAGGTACCGATACAAGGTTTGCATCCAGGTCTGGGACATGGTAGACATCACGTAGCATTGTAGCACTTCCTCCATCGCAGGTGCCGCTCATGTCAAGTTCCACTTGACCTTTACTGATTGCCATGATTGATCTTCCATCCCCGATGACTATGGGTTCAGATGGTTCCAAGATCTGGTATGTGGCAAACCACTCTCTATGGCAACACATGTGCACAGAGGCACCAGAGTCGACAATCCAGTCCTGCGAGGATACTTTCAGGTTTGCACATGCCATGAAGAGGCGTAAGTCCGAGTCCTTAGCCACTTGTGCAACCTTCGCTGACAGATCAGCTTTCTCCATCTTCTCCTTTTTGTCTTTGTCCGGGTCACCAGAGGGTTTCCCATCCTTGTTCTTTCTCTGCAGACACTTGTCTCTCGTGTGCCCAGTTTCCTTGCATCCATAGCAGGTTATCTTGGACTTCCCTTTTCCTTTCCCCTTTTTCTTCTTGTTATCTCCATTGTTTGGCTTCTTTGCAGCAAGTGCCGAGTGTGACTGTGATCCCTGGCAAGTTCATTCTTCGATTAGAACTTGGGATATTATGGAGTCAACAGTTAACTTGTCATTTGTTGACATGAGAATAGTGCGAAGAGTGGAGTACGACTGGGGTAAGGATATCACCATCGCTATTGCAACCAAGGACTTGTCGAGAGACTGTCCGAGCGACTTCAGGATTAATGACTTTTGTCGCATAGCATTCAACTGAGGTTCCATGGGACTGTCGTCAACCAAAGTGCCTCGGAAGAGTTCTCCAATGAGGTACACAATGGTTTGTTTCCCTTTTCCTTCATAGTGCTCACTGAGCCTTTTCCAGGATTCTGCTGCTGTTGTCACATACATGACTCCACTCAGAGGCTCGTCCTTGAGGGTAAGAGTAATCTGGGCACATGCTTCTCTGTCCTTGATGGACCATTCAGCATGCTCATCTGGGTGAGTAGTTGCATCTGGGGCAGTTTGGTCTGTGCCACCAACGACCTCCCAGAGCCCTCAAATCTCTAGGACTTTCTGGACACGAAACTTCCACATTTGATAGTTCGATCCATCATCTGCGAGTGAGGGGATGTCGTAGAGTCGACTAGAGGGTGCAACAATTTTTCCAGAGGATGAGAGTGACGTGGCAGTCACAGTCGAAGGGCCAGCAGTTCGAGGTGCTGCAGAAGCAGAAGGTGGGTTCGACATTATGGAATTTCCAGTATGGGTTCAAGATGCTTCAAGGGTAGAACTTCACTGTGGTTAGAGCTGAGCAGGGCTCATAACCTTTTGTTGTGAGGCTAGGAACAAAGACTCAGACTTCTCAGAGCAGAAGACTTACATTCTAACTAACCTAGGAACAAAGACTACATGTAGTTAATATCACGAAACTAATGTAAGTAACCAGAAACCTTACCTCAGACTTCTCGGAGCAGAAGACTGAGGTGAGATGGAAAAGAATTCTACCTATGTAAGTCGGAGTTCTGATTAAGTAAGACATTACCGTTGTAAGCTGTACGAGATGAGAAAAAATAGAGAGGAAACTCGTATGTAACAATACTACATGCATGAGGCATATTCATATCCTGCTCTGACAGCAAATTGAATATGCGATGTGATGATGAGATTGAATGCTTACCTCGAGGGGCATGCCAATCAACTGAGTCCTTGAAGACAATCCACATTTCTTCCTCATCCTCTTGATAGCATCAAGGTTAGGTGTCACCACAGAAACTGGCACTGATGTTCTTGGTACATGTGCTGGTGGCACTGATGCTTGTACTGATAGGCCCACATGTGGCAATGGTGGCCTGGCTTGTGCTACTGGCATCGGTGTGCTCATGTGTTGATCAGATGATGTTGCAGGTGCAGGCATGGACAATCCACTGGAAATTGCATGTGTTTCCATAGTGTCCATGGAATCAGGTTGGGGACTCTGACTGTCTGTGGTTCCCTATGTTGGTTGTCACTCAAACATATCATAACTGTCTGAAGAAACTATTATGATTACCTGGTAGCCACGTTGCACATACCAACATTCCAGGTTGGCAATCTTGGTCTCCTTTTCTACCTAGAATACATCATCAAAACCACATGTTGAAATGGACATTATCTCAACATACTCTCATGGCTGCTCGGACCATGTTTAGCTTCTCATTCAGCTCCAGGTTGTGTTGCTCTAGCACCTGACTTATGGTCTTGCAGGACTCCTTCAACATATCCTGAAGTTGTGAATCCATATTAGCCTGTACCGAATATTTAGCTACTGTATGAGTGACCACAACTGTAGATAAAAACCAAACAAGTACCTTCATTTCTTGTCAGAGGCTTTCAATATCATTTCTGTGTTGCAATGAAGCAGTTTGCCAATCCATGACAAGTTGAGCATGGAGCACTTCCTGCTCCTGAATGACAGGTCAGCAGATGCTCGTGCCTGACAGTGGCAGGTACTACCTCCTTCTGTTGTTGTATAATATTCTGAAGTTTGACAATTTTACTTTGCTGCCCTTCCAGCTCGCACTGAGCAATGCACTGAAGTTGCTGATTCTGCTCTTCAAGGGAATGACAAGTCTGAAAGTAGCAGTGAGAATGAGATGGCGAGTATTTCAATAGGGGATGCACTGCTTTCAATGAATGCATATGCATTCTTAAGCCACTCGTAATCTCTTTTTCTTGTACAATTCATGCCACAGTGCTTGCGAGTAGTCAACTTCCCCAAAACAACATTTATCTTGCCAGCTGCCTCGATAGCTGGTTTCACTACCTCCATTTAAAGACTAATGACAAATGAAGATCAGTTGCACATGATAAAGAGAGTAGACCATACCTCAGATGCATCTTGCATATGTCACAAGGTGGAGGTCCATTGCAAGCTTGGTTGTCCAAGATTACTACTGGAAGGCTGGTGCCCTTCATCTGCCATCACTGCAGATTCTGAATCCAAGGGCCAGGAATCCCCCACTACAACACCACAATCAAGGGCCATCCTCTCTTCTTCATCAAATAGATCATCACCTTGGACAGTCTGGACCACTTCTGGATGGCAGTGGGTGGACAAGGTACAAGAGGGGTGATATGTCAATGAGGTGGGAGAATGGCAGGCTGTTGAGGTGTGCAATGGACTCTGAGACTCATCAAGCATGGCTCCAGGCATCGATAGCTCCGCTTTGTGCGACATTTCGATATTTAAACTCCAAGTGTCATGAAACCACTTTTATAATGTGCAAGTTCCGAAGCCCATCATCAGGCAATTCCATCAGGATCTTGTTGGCAATTGTGATAGCCTCCATGGGCAACCTGGGCAAGAATGTTCCGAAACCCATTGTCAAGCAACATTTTTGTTCACTCACCTGAGAAAAAACTCTGGCCTCCCTGTAATGACCAGCCTCTGGGCAGCTTGTTGTGACCACCTGCAATGGTCAGGTGACAATGTTGGAACTGTGTTCATACCCAATTTATTGTATCCAGTTGTCTATACAAAGTTAGTCTCCAAACCTCACTCTTAGAGTGCAATTATTATGTCTTGGTGATATATTGGGCGACTAGCATTGCCCACTCATCTCCACTTAACTTTATTGTCTTCAATCTTTGCAGGAAGCTTGTACAATCACCTGTAACGAAATGAGCACCTTCAATTGTCAGCAACTACATGCATACCTGATTTTTATTATGTCTTGGTGATATATTGGGTGATGAGCATTGCCTGCTCACCCCCACCTAACTTACTGTCTTTGATTGTCTTACCATTCAAGGCCAAGATTTAACCATTAGTCTCCTGGATTTATTGGACCCATTCTTCTTCCCCTGTCACACTGGTGCTGGCCACTCTTCACACTCATTCCAAAAATTCTTCTATGTTCTGTCCATCATGGTGAACTTGTGAATATATATCCTTCCATTGCACTCTGTAAGCAGACTCACCACTATAATATGCCTATGGCTCAAGGATATTACAGAACCCTGAGCTTCGTCTGCAGTGCAGACTTTACTCAACTTCCTGTAGTAGACCTCATCAAGCTGAGATGCTCACTTGATGTGCAGCTATGTCTCATGGATCTCCCTGCTTCCCAATGGCTGAAATGTTGCTACAGTGAGTGAAAAAACCCTTGCAATGTTTCGCTATTTTGCACTAAGTGCAGTGTAGCACTGGAGGGCATGGGAATCTCACTTGGCAGTAGTGGGATGGATTGTAGTACTGACTCTTGGCTACCAAGGGATCACTGTATCACATGATTCCATCCAGTAGTCATCAAGATATGCTGGTTTTAAAACAGGTACACCATTGCAAGGGTTTATTCACTTTTGGTAATGGAAGGGTATATGGGGGGTATCAGTACTTGGTATAGCCTCCTTTTGCTTTAAGCACTGCCTCAACCCTCCTAGGCATGCTTTCAATCAACTTTTGACACTCTTCAGCTGGTATATTATTCCACTCCACCTGAGTCCTCTCCCACAACTCCAGTATTCCCTTGGGTGGATGCTCATACTCTGCAAGCCTCCTCTTGAGGTAACCCCAGGCATGTTCTATGGGGTTGAGGTCAGGGGACTGTGCAGGCCATACCATAGTCCTAAAATCCTGCTCCTCCAGCCACTCCTTGACCTGCTTGCAGGTGTGCTTGGGGTCATTGTCCTGCTGGAAGATGATGTCAGGAGGATGAAGACCATAATACTCAAGGGAATCTTGTAGTTCATCCTTCAAAATTTGGAGGTAAAGGTCTCCATCCATCCTCCCATCAATCTTGGTGGCATATCCAACACCCTCCCAAGTCATACAGCCCTACATCATGAGAGAACCTCCTCCAAACTTCAGAGTCCCCTCCACTAGCCTATCATTCAGCTTCTCCCCTGGCTTTTTCCAAACCCATTTCTGACCATCTGAGCCCAGGTGGTTGATTTTAGTCTCATCAGACCATACCACCCTCTTCCAGTCCTCTAGAGTCCAATCCTTGTGAGCATAGGCAAAATCAAGTCTTGCCTTGCAATGCTTGGCAGAGAGGATAGGACATTTACACTTGACCACAGCCTTCATACCAGTCTTCTTTAGGTGCTGCCAGACAGTGTTTGGGTGGAGGGGCTGGTTGATGATATTGGTAAGAGTTTTGGTCACCTGGACAGCATTTTCTGCCTTGTGAGTGGAGATGAGGTGGATGGCATGGTGGACATTGGCAGGGGAAAGCTTGGATGGACAACCTCCAGTGGACTTTTGCAGGGTGGAATGCTCCTTGGAATGAAGCCTAGAGATGGTATAGAGATGGAGGCCAGTACTAGAGGCAATAGAGGAAGCAGAGTGACCAGCATCAAGCATAGTCAGGATAGTATTCCTTTGGGTGGCAGAGATGGAACTCATGGTGGTAGAGGTTGGAAACAAAGAAGCATGGGAACTTTTTGGAACTCAGACACATTGTTGATATGTGTATCTTTGTTTGTAGGACCAAACAACCACAATTATCCCTTCATTTGAGTGAGATTCCACCACCCTGGCCAAAAGTGAATAAACCCTTGCAATGGTGTACCTGTTTTAAAACCAGCATATCTCAACAACCACTGGACAGAATCACGTGATAAAGTGACCCCTTGGTAGCCAAAAGTCAGTACTACAATCCATCCCACTACTGCCAAGTGAGATTCCCACGCCCTCCGGTGCTACACTGCACTTAGTGCAAAATAGCGAAACATTGCAAGGGTTTTTTCACTCACTGTACAAGAGGCTACACTTCAGCCTTATGTCCACAACTGCCAAGTTACTGTACATGAGGGGCAACATACCCATAATTACTGCATCTTCTTCAAGCAGCACTGCCAGCTTCAGGTAAATACTCTGTTGAGTGGAGATGGTGAATTCCAAGGAGATGTCATGGTCATGAGGATCAGTACATGGACATGCTGGGCTGTGAACATGTGAGCAAGAGACTCCATAATCACAGACTACATAGTTTCTCAGTCAGTAATTTATGAGCATCAAGGATATGACAACTTACCAATTAGTGATATAGGGTGGCACAATGACTGAACCACCATGGGCAATCAAGGCTACCTCATTATATTAGCCTTGTGAAACCATTGCATACCCACCATCATCACTATCTGTGATCCTGCATTGGTATATCATAGCCAGTATCATGGCCAACCCACCCACCATCATCACTATTTGTGATCTGGCATTGGTATATTGTAGCCAGTATATGGTAGCCAAATCATTGTCTCGATCTGCGATCTTGCATTGGTATTGTAGCAGTGCTGATGGAGTCATTTGGTTTTGTGGTAGTGGCTGAAGTCATTTTTGATAACAGTTAACTGCAAGATGAGGGCAAACTGAGCGCAACGCTCATGTGGGTATGCAGTGACTCACATGACAGTGATAGCCAATAGGGAGCACGTCATGCAAAATAACAACAGCAAGGTGCACAGTAATGTGACACAGACAATGTATTCAGCCTGATATGACAATGACAAAGATGGAATAATGGAACATCAGACTACATAATATGTGAAATTGAAATTCAATTCTGGGTATGTACCCATCAGTTCAATGTTAGCAGTGGAAGATCAGATGAAAACATACCATGGAGCAGGTGTGTTTGCACTTCCCTGTGGCCATCTCAACCTCCTGATGTCTTGCCTGGCTTGAAGTGTACTTAAGATGCATCATCACCATGTCAGTGAGTGGCCAACAATTGCTGTAATTCTTGAGATCAGGGAATGTGGCAGTAGCCTGAAATCTTCTCATTCACCATGCTATGACAGACTTAGACTATGACCACTTGCCTTGTCATGCACAACTTTGAGAAGTGTAGCATTCTGGACAGAAGCACATTTGGTGGTATCCAAATGCTCATCAATGAGTGTTGGAGATTGAATCACCCCTGTGTGATACTTATTTTTGGTGCGCTTTTTGGTTGATTACATAAGCACTGAGAGCGCACACTTAGAGTACATTTGGTACTGTTCCCTCAGTAGTTGAGTCACTACTGAGGGTGAGTCTACTTATTATCTAGTAGTTTCCTACTTACTGATCCCCTGTAGCTGCCTACAGGTACATCTAATACATTAGTAGTTGAGTCACTACTGAGGCTGCCTACAGACATATTTCTACAGGTTATGAGCCCCGCATAGTGCGGAAGAAAATTTTATTAGAAGCAACTCGCAGTCGACTCGAAACAAGTGACTACTCAAAAATCTACTACTGTCCTTACTCGAAAGCTATTGGATAATACGACGGATGGATTACCTACCCGAGCTCGCACACAATGGGCACAATTGGACAACTTATGCAAGTTTGGTCCTATGCGCCATTTCTGATGAAGGCTTGATGGGGTTCCTGGTCGGGTCTGAAAGACAACCTATACATCCAGCAGAGCTTATGGGTCATGGTGAGGGTTGGACGCCCCAGACTGATGATGAACGAGAAGAGGTCACAGCATGGTGAGCTGCCGACCAGTTGTGGACACAACAAAACGTGATGGTAAACTACACCATTGTTAGCGGCATTCCGGATACCATCTTTGGCTGTATGCTACACCTGAAGTCGCCACACGAAAAGTGGTCCTACCTTGAAGATTGCTTTGGTCGGATTCCGAGGCCAGATAGCTGGCTAGCAGCTGAGCAAGCCATGCAGCAGCGCGATACACCCTCTGAGCAAGAGATAGCTAGAGGAACTGGTCAGGAAGCTCGCGACAGTAACAGCAAACTCAAGACCTTACCTGGTAGCCAAAACGAACCTGTGGACAGCCCAAGCGACTGCACGAAGACTGAGGCTGGGCGAGCGAAGCCTGAGCCCAAGGTCATAGATGCACAGCACTTGACACCTTACCTGCAAGGGGTGGAGGTTGAGGCTATAGACTCAAAACAGCTGGAGGAAGGCATGAATGCGCTCGAAGCACCTGACAAGGGTAGTCAGTGTGCAGGCGACAAGGTCGAAGAGGAGGACTTATGAACGATGAGCTCCAAGGCTCTCAAACCTCTGGAGGACCTACCATTCACTACAAGCAAATGTGCCAAGACCCGGACTGGGCACCAGAAGCCCGAGAACGAGGTTGTAGACATGCGGCACGTGGTGGATGTCCTACCCATGTTTGAGGTGGGGAGTATGGGCCAAGCATGGTACAGCAAACATGCGAAGGAACTCCAAGCACCTGATGAAGGTGGTCAGCATGCAAGTGATGAAGTTGAGAGGAACCAAGACTTACCAAAGTCAAGCTCTGAGGTTCGCAAGCCTGTAGGTCACCCTACTGGACAGGCAGGTGAACGTGCTATGGAAGATGCACTACAGACATCTATCGAAGACAGTCAGTGCGCTGGGACAAACAGCGAGATGATCGCTAATGTACCTGATCCACCCGGCACACCCACGAAACTCTCTACCCTACAAGTCGAACACTCTAGACTACGGAACAGCCCCTCGGCACAAGCGCATAGTGCTACGAGTATGGAAACCAACCTATCATGCACAGGGAGAAGTAGCAAGCGATGAGAGACGAAGCGTCTTGAACTTGACTGCAAGCAGGGGATGCCCGAAACAAACCTACTGAGGTCACTCCACATCTGAAACCCCACCTGACAAGGCTCGGGGGATGGGGGTGTACAGTTCAGCTAGAGTTGGTTGGGGGGACAGCACAACGACTGGGTCGATAATGACGACACTGGAGATAAGAGGGCTTAGTGCCAGAACAGTTGAAATGTGGGCCCACTTACCACATTGGGATACGACCCAAAAGGAGCCTGATAAGGCTGGGGATACTGGTGGTAGAGGTGATGACACAGCTAGCAAGGACTTCGTTGACTTGTGTGGAGTCGAGAAAACGCTACTAGCTATCAGCAGAAGTCAGCAGGGTGAACGAGAGGCAGAATGGCGAAATGGCTTACCTGTGCCACCAGAAATGCCTCCCAACAGCTATATACACCCTCCAGGGACCATCAGGGACCTGCACCGACATGGTGGAATGAAGACAAGAGCTGAAAGGGTCAGATGTGCAAGAAGGATTAAAGTGAGAGGTCACACACACCGTCGTGACCACATACATGGCAGTCTTTCCACTTTGAAGGCCAATGAGGTCTCGCGACACCTCCAGAACGTTGCAAATGCTTACCAGCACCAGGGGGTGCCTCCCAGATTGATATGGAGCACTGGCAGACCGATGAACGACTGTGCAGCAGCCTGGCAAACACAGTACAAGGAAAAACGAGCAGGTGGCTCACCTGGCTCACCTATAGTGCCTGCGCTACATCCAGCCAGTGCAAATTACGTCCCTAAATCCTCCAAGGGCCTCCGACATCATGCAAGACTCAGGTCGAATGCAGAAAACAAGTTGCAGTGGGCTGAACGGTCCATGGCTATACGAAATCTGGCTACATGGGACCACATACCTGGAAAAGAGGATAACGGTGGTAGATGGCATGGTGATGCAACTAGGAGTGGATACACCGACTCGTGCGGAGTCGGAGAATCACTGCTAATTGACAGTGGAAGTCAGCACAGTGAGCACAAAGCAAAACAAGTGGATGGCTCACCTGCACCACCTGTGCCATGTCCGAGCAGTACTGGGCATCTCCCTCGACTCTACGAGCCTACCCATCGACGTGGAAGAGTAAAATCGAAGGCTGAAAATGTCAGCAACGTGCATATGAGGCAAAACGCCTACCATGTACAAGCGGCCACCAAGCGGCCACTTCGACTCTTCTTCGCACCTTCGAATCGACCCCTGGACTCTGCCAGAGGGTTATGGACGGTGAACACACACTACAACAAAGTCAGGTGTGCAAGACAAGTCAAAATGAGGGGGTACACACACCGTACAGTTGGCATTCTCATGCAACTGGTTCAGTCCCTCCTCATGTCCTCGATACGATCCTTGGACCCAGTGGGAGGGTCATGGATATTAAGGGTACGCTATAATGGAGTCAGGCATGCGGTGAAAGTCAAAACGAGAGGGCGAACGTACCAAAGAGCTGGCATTCCCATGCGGCTATCTCAACTCATCAGAGGCTCCTCCAAACAGTTCATACACCCTGTGAGAGGACTATGGATGACAAAGGTACGCTGTAACGAGACACGGCATGCACAACAAGTCGAAACGAGAGGGCGCACACACCATACAGCTGGCATTTACATGCAGCTACCCCAAGGGCTCTCCAATCCTTCAAGACGATTCCGGAACACTGCCAACACCTACTGGCAGAAGGGGGTGCCACCTGAATCGACATGGAACGACGCGAAATGGCCGAGAAATCTTCGTACAGCCAAACAGCTGTCTTGCAACAGCACGGCCTCCCAACGACCTCACATGTGCCCCTTCGACCCTCAGGAACTTGCGCCGACATGCTACGATCAAGACGAGATCTAAAAACGTCAGTACAATCGCAACAAGAGGCAGCAAGGCCTCCAGACTTACCGTTCCCATTCCGCCACCTCACGAGCTTGCGAGACCCCTCTGGAATGTTGCAAACACTTACTGGCGACATGGGATACCACCCGGACAAACGCAAGATGTTGTAATTCGATTGTTATTCGATACGGCGCCCTAGCGGCAGTTGTACAAGGCAAGACGACGCGCGCACACCACGCGCATTCCGAAACAGGAAGTTGCCACAATGCAACGACGCGTCGACACAGCCACAACACACTCGTTACACACACGGACTCGAAGCTCACTAGCAGCAGACTACACACTCGTTTATTGAATTATTGAGTATACATTCATTGAGTCCTTATTTTCTGCACTTCTACTTATCACACAGTGGAGCTTCAGGGGGTGTGTTGGAGATTGAATCACCCCTGTGTGATACTTATTTTTGGTGCGCTTTTTGGTTGATTACATAAGCACTGAGAGCGCACACTTAGAGTACATTTGGTACTGTTCCCTCAGTAGTGGAGTCACTACTGAGGGTGAGTCTACTTATTATCTAGTAGTTTCCTACTCACTGATCCCCTGTAGCTGCCTACAGGTACATCTAATACATTAGTAGTTGAGTCACTACTGAGGTTGCCTACAGACATATTTCTACAATGAGATGATGGGTTAATTTCTGAGTACAACATAATAGTCAGTTAGAGGTCATCTGTGATGGTGGGAGTAAATGGTACCTTGAATTTCAGATACACTGTGTCGTTCCAGCCAAGTGCTGTTTCAAGGTTGTACCCACCATGACCAGGATGGCCAGGCTCCCCTTGCAGCTTTGGAATCTTGGAGTCTTCTGAGAGGGTACTCAGAGAGGATTCATTGTCAGATTTGCCATCAGCAGCTGAGGAATCTTCAGTGGTGTTGTGAGTCTCTTCACTTGCAGCAGACATTGCCTGCTGAAATGTGACTCTTTTCACATTTGGGGGAGTACTGTGGCACTCCAATTTGGGCAGGTGTGATGGAAAGTGGAACACTGGCACAGGCATAGACTGGTGAGAATGAGAGTCTGGTGTGTTGAGTGTAACGTCCAGACTAGCTGGACTGATGACCTTGGTGGCAAGCAGTGACTTTGGGTACTCCACATGATCACTGAGCAGCAGAGGGGTAGTAACACTGTCATAGAATGGTGACACAGGCTTAATAGTGGTAGCATTAGCAGGAACAACAGGAATAACAACTTGGACTGGGAGACGACACTGAACAAACTGAACCAAAGACTTAATAAGACAGCAGGGTAATGCACAGGGTACTAACACTGTCTAAAGACACAATTAAGCCAGCCTAAATAGTTTCATGCAATTGTTGGTATTGTCAGTGTGCTTTTGTCCCATTTTTGTCTCCCAAGATAATTATCAGCACAGTGGTAGCCTACAAGGGCAGACCCAGAGACAATTACACAAGTAAACTAAGTGTCCTACATGCAATCAGGCCACATATAAATGTAGCACATGATGTGGGTGGGATGCACTCAGTATCCATCCAAACAATGTTCCCATTCTCACTACCTTGGCTCTCTGCATCAACAAAGTGCTACTGGAAGACAGCCTCCTTCACCAGTGCAGACCCTGTCTATGCACTTGCCTTATCCCATCAGGGAGAGAATCTTGCTGTTTGTGGTATGCATCAGCTGAGTACACTCCTTTCAGACCAGGACTCACATTCATCTAGGTGCACAGGGAATCAGGCTCTGGAATATCCTAACCCAAAGGGAGCTTGCTGCACCAACACATATAGACTCATGCAGGGCCATGACTTGTGTGACATGGATGAAAACAAGATATACTCTGTCTGAAACTCTCTGCTATGGGACAAGCCTGGGTTATATTGCATTTCTGCATTCTCACCCTGCTGATGTAAGTTTTACTTATGTGTATGATCAAACATGTACCTGACCACATATGAGATCAGCAAAAGCAGTTTCACAAGATATGTGCCTGCAGGCTGGGCTCAGGCCTCGAAATCATGTGCATTGCTTGGGACTTGGCATCTGTTGATTTGACATGCCAAATAGCCCTTGGTACACATGACAACATTGTCCAGGTCCTGGTACTTGGTGCCAACTCACAGTTACACTTGGTATTTGCAGGTTGGCTAGACAGCACTGTGCCAAAATCAATCGCATTTGGTGATCCTGGCAGCATCTATGTATTCGGGCTGTATGATTGGAATGTGTAAGTGCCCTTAGGTTCCAGTGGCATACAGTTCACCTACAAATTGTCTAGGGTTAAGTTAAGCAGCAAGGACAGGACAGCACTGTCAGAGCACCGATGTCAATCAGTGATGTAAGCATGCACATTCATCACTGCTCTGACATCCTGACTTCCAAGCCACAGAGGTTCAGCAGCTGCCAATGTCAAAAAGGGTCTCTTTGTTGTGGATAATGCGACCAATGGATTCACACTGTATCATTTGGAAAGCAGTCAGTTAGTCAGAACTTTTGTAACAGACCCACCAACTGTGTCCATTCCCAAGCAAGTCTCATTTGGTGAAGACAGAAAGGTGGTGATTGGTGGTAGTGACAATGGCAAGGTTTATGTCTTCAACAGACAAACCAGTGCTTTGATAGAGACACTTACCCATCATAATATGGCTGCAACACTCGTTCCAACAATCACTGTACATCGCTCTAGCAAGGGGTTTGATGCTAACTAATATAGTCCTGATAGGTGTGTGACATCAGTGGGCAATGCATCATTGCATGCATGTCCCTGGCTAGTGGTCAGAAGAAAGTGGCAGTCAGCATGTAATATTGGGCAAATATTGAGGCCACCACCCTTTGTGAACCATTATGTAAATAAGTCTTAGTCCCTCTAAGTAATTACTACCTACTGTCAGGAATTGCTAGGCCTTGGGAGTAACACTCAGCAATAGCTTCATTCATGTATTCAGGGGCCTTGCAGTTGAAGTCAGCACACAATGGGAATGAGTTGATGGATGTGATATGTATCACAGTGAGAGATCTGTTTGGCATGCTCAATGATGTCACAGATTGGTGGTGTCAAGACCGGTTCTCAACAGTCTCCGGGAGGGTCCAAGGGCAGAGGATGACTAGAGAGAAAGTCTGGGTAGTCGGAGTTTAGCATACAACTTAGTACACTTCTTCCTGCCAAGTCCCAGAGGTTGGAGCTATCCAGAAACTATCTGGAGTCGAGTGAGATCGATGAGTATCTTATTTGATATTCGAACTGATGTGCTACAATGTATGTACAGAGCTTTTATAGTACAGAGAAAAGTATAAAGCAATGTCTGGGGTGTAGCGACTACCAGAACACAGTACGGATGAGTAACAATATTAGTGAGCTTATTAGTAAGGTAAGTCGGTAGTCACCAGATAGCCAGATGGTACGGGGATTAGTAAGACGTATGGGTGCAGTAGTGTAGCAAGTCACTTAGAAGTGCGAGAGAAACATACTAAATATGGAAACAGAAATAGAAACAGATCGTAAGTCAAATTAGAGACGGAATGGAGTTTCACGACGGGAGCCCATAGGGCTAGAATGACACCTCAGATGGTCGGACTGCAGTCTGGACCTTACGTGCGCATCATGGATGTGACAGTATCCCCCTCTTAGGGCCGAGCCCTCGAGGCACTTGTTGTGCCCAAGCGTCGCTTCGGAGTTTCGAAGTCCGCATTGTCGGAGTCCGAAAAGTTTCATGGTAAAAAGAGCTCGATGGGGTTTTGTCAAAGTCCAGACACCCATCCTCATTTTTCTACATGCTATGGCTCCTACCCAACGCCTTAAGTCTTCACTCAACCCCACAGGCATCGCCTGGGAAGTACTCGACAATGAACTGCTCTGGGAGTATCCGGATGACCCGCCAACTATGAAAATGGCAAAGTTCGATGAACGTCAATGCCGCCAGCGTGCTGCCTTGCAGGCAGCAGTTGAAGAAGAAGAGCACCGGCAAGCTAAGGAAGCCTGGAAAGCGAAGGAGGCTGAGGAATGTCAAAAGGCCGAGGAGCGTAGGAAAGCTGAGGAGGCTGCACAGCAAAAAGCAGCTGAGGAAAAGAAACTCTGTGAGTTGGAGGTGGAGAAGAGGCGTCTTGAGGAGGAAATGCGCCGGGCACAGCAGGCGGAAAGTTCCACAGTGCGTAACAGTATTTATCATTCTAAAAAAATCCATACTGACAAATTCTCAACAGTCTCAGTGCGTCGCATCGGTCAGCGGCAGGCCCACAGAGCAGGCTAAGGCTTGCTCTGCATGTACCAAGGCCAGAGAACCGTGTGTGCTGGGTACCGGACGTAGCAAGTCGTGCGTCCGGTGCCAGAAGACAAAAGGCAAGTGCGACTTGAACCTGAAGGTGCCAGAGTCTGAGAAGCTGGCATCGACGGTGACATCTCCCCGGGGTGGAGAAAAGAGAAAATGGAGGAAGTCTGCCCACTTCAGAGAGCCAGCCGACGACGAAGACTTGGAAGATACGCCAGACATCAAGGTCGTCGCAAAGCCTTGCCAGCCCCATGGACAAGCTTCACGTCAAGACCTGCTGGCTGAGGTCCTGGATCGTCGACTCAGAGAAATTGTCGACGCAATTCAGAGAAACACCGCGGCAGTGGAGACGATGTTGAAGGAGGTCAAGGACCTATCCAGGGTTTTGGAGGAGTCGTTCGAGATCCTCAAGACCACGACGACTTCCCTTGTCAGCCAGGCGATGAATGACAACGACGACATTTAGTCGTTATTTTAGTTTATCCATGTCTGTATCGTACTTCAGCTTTTTCCTGTCCCCCCCCCCCTCCTAGTTTCTTTTTTTTTTTTGAAATATATTTTCCGTTGTGTCCGTTTTTTTTTTTAATACAAGTGAGTGTGAGTCTTTATAGCATGGATGGGGTAAACTCCGGAAAGTCCAGTTATTTCCAGGGTGGGACGGTGCTCAACGGACCATCCTTGTGGGGGTACGCTTTGTGGAAATCCACGACCAAGTCAGGGGCATTGCTTAATTCGGTAGCTATGAGCCAGGACATTTCTTTGTCCGTGCCTTCATAGCCTGCCCATCTGACTAGGTACTGCAGCGGACATTGCCTATGGTAGTCCAGTTTAGAGTCCAGAATTTGCTCTATCTCATACTCTGGTTCTCCGTCGATTTCAATGGGTGGAGGTGGAGGTTGGACATGGTTGGGGATAGTGTTCGGAGTTGCCGGTTCTAGTTGCGAGACGTGGAACACCAGGTGTATGGACTTCATAGCGTCAGGTAGTTGGATAGTGAAGGATAACGATCCAACACGAGCAATAATGGGGTACGGGCCTAGATTCTTCTCCGAGAGTTTCTTTGAAGGTCGTGTGGACCTGAAGTACTTTGCTTTGACGTATACCAAATCTCCAATCTGGAAGTCCGGAGGCGGAGATCTTTTAGCATCTGCCGGACCTTGGTATCTCTGCTGAGCTTCCTTCATCTCTTCTCATAGGAACGTATGCAGGGAGTCTAAGTCCACTGCATAGTCTCTAGCTTGAGACGACATTAGCTCTCTTTCTGGGTGTACAGTAACATTAGGGTGGTAACCCTTATTGGCAAAAAACGGTGAAACTCCAGTTGTAGCACTGGGAGCGTTGTTGTATGCAAACTCTGCGAGTGGTAGCAACTCGGACCAGTTATCCTGTTGGTAATTACAGTAGACCCGTAGGTACTGCTCCAACGTCTGGTTAGTTCGTTCGGTTTGACTGTCACCTTCAGGGTGATATCTGGAAGTGAAATGGAGCTTCATATCCAGTGCTTTTCCCAGTGACCGGAAGAAGTGAGACACGAACTCCATGCCTCTGTCGGAGGTTATGTGTGAGGGAACTCCGTGCTTTGAGAAGACATGGAGTAAGAACAGTCTAGCGAGTTGTGGAGAGGTGATTGTATCTTCGGTGGGGATGAATATGGCTTGTTTCGAGAGACGGTCTACGACGTCCAGTATAGCGGTATGATTTCTGGAGTTGGGTAGTTGTTCGATGAAATCCATCGAAATGGAGTTCCAGGGTCTCTCCGGTATCGGTAGTTGCTTCAACATACCGTATGGTTTGTGTCTCGGGGTTTTAGCACGCGCACAGGCAGTGCAAGACTTGACATATTCTTTGATGAAAGTCCAGGCATTTGGCCAGACATACTCACGACAGACGAGTTCGAGTGTTCTGTTTTGTCCGAAGTGACCGGCCAAGGGGTGGTCATGCTTGTAACGGAGTATGCGAAGCCTGAGGTCATTTGCTTCGGGGACGTATATATGATCATCCAGATGTAAAAGTCCGGATTCATCTACCCTCCAACGGGGGTTAGATGGGTCAGAGAGATGGAGTTGACCGAGTGGGTCGGACGGTAAGGCGGACTTGATGTCTTCATGGAGTTTCTCAACATCCATGATTATGCTAGCACGTAGCACCAGGCTTTCTAAGTAGGTTGCCCATAATGAATTGGACAGTTGTTTGGTGGTAAACACCGGTTGGAGGTTCTGAGGGTTGGCTTGGGCATAGCCCCTATCCCCCTCTTTGGGGTAGATGTCCCATCATCTAGTCAAGGCGTCGGGCTTTGCTCCAAGCTTACTGGGGCAGAAACGAATGACCATATTGAATTGAGAAAGGTACTCGGACCAATGCACTGTAGGGAGTGGGAGCTCCCTGTTAAGGGAATAGATGGATATAAGAGGTTTGAGGTGTGGAGGCTTTTATTTACTTTTCTAAGGGGCTTGATCCCCATTTTGTAAGTGGGATGGGGACTTAGTGGCGAGGCGAGAGGTTGATTAGTAAGCACATGCGCACTTGACTTCGAATTTGTACTAGCTACGAGAACAAGAAGAAGCTACCACTATAGAGGCTGGGGATCACAGACTGGTGGGACCAGTCTGTGGCAGTCTCTTACTGCTACAGCCCTTGAGAGTGAGGCCTGAGCAGCCTTAGGGAAGTCCTAAGGTGGTGGTGCAGCAGTGTTTCAGTTCAGTTTACAGGCTAAGTGTTTCAGTTTCTTTTTCTATTCTTTTTCCTACTAGTTCTTCTCTTCAGCAGGATTCCCTACAGGGTCTGACTAGCCTTTAGAGTCACTCCCTGAGTCTTCTCACATCTTTCTCTTCATCTGGAGCCCACCGCAAGGGGATCCTGGTCTTGGGGAGGAGAACACTATTTCTACTGACAGTTTGGGTGCTTAGGAGCAAAGCTAAGTATCCATTATTTCATTTTTAGGATTTAATCTACATTTAGAAGTTTCAGGAACAAGTTTTCACGAGTTCGAGGCACAAGAGTAACCTTCGAGGCGAGACGAGAGAAGCTGTGTGGCAAGAATAGATTTTCCAGACACAGCTACATGATTTTTCTTCTTCTAATTTACTTACTATGCTCTATTATAGGGACTATGAAGGCTACGAGAGCCAGTCGAGGCGCGAAAGTTCAGATCAAAGGTCAGGTTCAAGTGCCGAGGGTCAGCTGGTGGTAGAGTGGCTGCGAAGCGCCCCTCGACCCCTCAATGGAATGCCTCGAGGGAATGAAGAAGGTGCCCCAAGGTTCTCGGGGCACCCAGATGACTTAATATGGTTCTTGGAGGATGTTCGAGAGCTTTGCATGCAAGCCGGCTGCTACGAAGATTGGGAATGGGCACGATGGTCCATTTTCTACCTCGGTATTGAGGAGTTCGAGCAATGGAGACACTTACTTCATGCTGAAAGCGACTGGGCTGACTTCCTTAAAGATGCAACTCGACTTTTTTCTTTGTTTAGGTGCCCTGCAGTTTGCTATTCAAAGCGCGACCTCTACAACCTAGTTGACAAGCAGAAGAAGGTCGAGATCGATTCATACCAAGCCTTACTCAACTACCGGTTAAGTTTCACTGACATCGCAGCACAACTTCGAATCTCAAGCCAGCTTTCGTGGATCGAGAAGGATGACTTATTCCTCGAAGGGTTCGATCAAGAGTTTCAGTGCGAGATCCTTCGAAGGCTCAAGTGGAACGATCGAAGGCAGTATGTGGATGACCCATGGCCCACATACCAGGTCGCTCGAGAGGCAGAAAGGCTGCTCGAAGAAGGATACCGCTTCGAGTTGAGGGAAGAGCGCCTTGCAAGAGATCAGTGGAGCACTCGAGAGGCTCAGTACAAAGCTGAGATGCAAGAGTCGAGAGCTGCGATGACTGAGGAGCAATGCCGAGAGCCAGAGAAGTGCAGCGAGAGTGCGAGGCCAGGCTCGAAGGCCTCGCAGTCCTCAAGTTCTGCTTCGCTTGAAGTTCAGTCACTTACTCATGATTTACAGAGCTCTTTGAAGCTCTCGAAGGCGCCAGGAGAGGGCTTGAGAAGCCAGGTTGTCGAAGTTGACAGTATCGAGTCCAGCTTCAAATGCATAGAGGTCACTTCATGTATTGCCAAAGGGTCACTAACAGCTGGACTACAGGGAGAGTGTCTACGAGGAAGACTAGAAGAGAAAGGCAAAGGAAAAGTACTGGGAGCGAAGGCGTCAGTTGAGCCCAAAACAACAGAAGCTTGGGGAGACTCACAAGTTTCCCAACCCAAGTATCTTCATCTTTCCCTGTCGCCCCATACTGACATTCCACCTCAGAATCCTCCAATTGAGCCCCAAGATGCCCAAGACAAGCCAAGAGTGAACGAGCGACCCATCGAGGCAGAAGCACATGCCCTCGAAGTACTGAAGCCCACATTGGAGCCTAGAGGTGACCTATGCGAGGTCCCAGAGCGAGCAAGAAGTGTAGAAGTCGAAGAAACCGAGTCGGGAGTCGAAGCCGAGGGGCAGTCGAAGGTGGTGGCTCGGAGGAAGCCACCAGAAGCGAAAAATCGAAGAAAATCCCTAAAATCAGTTTCTCGGAGGATAAAGGAGATCTTACCAGAGTTTTGGACAACTCACAGCAGCAGTAGGTTAAGCGGATGGACAATTTCACTGATATATTTGCAGCAGGGATGGACTAGGAGTCTCGGTGTAGAGACTTGCACGACGAGTCCGAGTGCACTTAGTCAGCCTGCTAAGCGAAGTGGCACCACTGTGCTACGTGTCAACGACACGCACTCACTTGCACCTTGCACCTGCAGTGCTGCTGCTGTGGAAATCTATACCGGTTTGTCCCAGAAGTCCGAGAACTATTTATTTAAAGGCTATGAATCACTGGAAGGGAAGGTATGGTGTCTTAGAAGAGTGATACTGATGCTACAGGTTGAGGCTCCCCACTCTGGTGGGTGGAGCACTATTCTCGAGTCTACAGCAATTTCAAGCACTCGAAAACCAACTGAGGAAGCCGCCTCAAGAGTCAGAACACTGAAGATACCATGCAAGAAGAAGTGGATGCCTCCCTGTGTCGAAGGGGAGGCTCAACAGTTGCGAGAGGGCCCTCACTCATGTGATGGGCATGTTCACACACATTCTCCCTCTCGTTTGCATGCAGTGGACTTATGGTTCCTTTTCCCTAGGCTATATGGAGTGCTACATCGAGTTTTCGAGGCTACGAGGCTGGGGATCGAGCCGAAGCAAAGCCCAGGCCCCCACTGGCACTCGGGACAAGACCCAAGCCTCGCCCTTTGTGTTTTATGTTTTTCTTAGGTGTTTATACTCATGGCTATATTGTTTTAGAGTGCATGAAGGTTTTCTGAGGAGAGCGATGAGCACAAGACCCACTCGAGGCTCGTTTATAGGCCATGCAAGCAGTTGACTCTCGACATCGAGCACAGAGCTCGAAGGCTCAAGTATTTAGTTTCTTTCATGAATATGTTACTTATGGTAGTCTGTTACAGGTTACTCTGGAGGGTGTTCTCAGTCTTCCTAGAAGACACTCTCTGGAGCAGCGAGCCAATTTCGAGACCTCTCCTTCAATCTAGCAACCCAGCCCTGTCCCATTGGACCCTTACTCTCATTCGAGGGCTCATGTCCTCATGGTTAGTCATCGAACGGTGAGGGTGAGGATACGAGAAGGACCAGGGCACCCTACACCATGGTTGTGGGTTGAAGAAGGGTACCCAGGTACAGTTGTCACCTTGAAGCAACCAGTCGGAGCCTCGAAGTGACAAGTTGAAGCCTCGAAGCATCTGCCTGAGGGCTCGAAGGCCCTCCCACCAGTTTTCTTTCGTTTTCATTTGTTATTATATGCTGACAGCCCTTGTGAACCCACAGCGAGTATCTACGAGTATCTAGGACACCAAGAGAGAGCAAAGAGGTGGCAAGGCGAAGCCCCTCCTTAGTATATACTGATGTGAGCTCACCTTTCGAGCTCAAAGGCCCAAGTGTTTTGTTTCTTTATTGCTTTGTTTTACTGACTACTACTTAATACAAGGATATTCAAAGCTCAAAGAACCCCTTGAAGGTCAAGAGGCGAGAAGAGTAAATATGCAGCTTCGAGAGTTTGATTCGAAGCTCCGAAGTGCACTCGAAGGCAGTCAGGCCAAGTGCCACTGCCACTTCTGATACAAACCTACTGCTTCATCCCCCTCTTCGAAGGAGGGGGATAGGTTTGCTTTCTTTTATGTCATATATTTCCCTCATAGTCGGCTGTCTGAAGGACACCATGGAGCGACCGAGGGCACTAGTTAAGTACACATATCTGATAGTTTTATTTTCAGGTAAATATGATGATTCGAGACTGTCAACCACCTCGTGCAGGCTTCGAGCCTCCCTCGAGCCCCCTTTCGAGCACCTCGAATGCAGCCTGTGCCTCGATCGCGACCCTCGACCCCTTCGAAAAGGCTTTGCGCCTTGATCTGGACCCTCGACCCCTTCGAAAAGGCTTCGCACCTTGATCTGGACTCTCGACCCCTTCGAAAAGGCTTCGCGCCTCGATCTGGACCCTCGACCCCTTCGAAAAGGCTTCACGCCTCGATCTGGGCCCTCGACCCCTTCGAAAAGGCTTCACGCCTCGATCTGGGCCCTTGACCCCTTCGTAAAGGCTTCGTGCCTCGACCCGAACCCTCGACTTGAGCTGGAAAAGCTTCAGGACTCTGTCCTTCCCCTCTACCTAAGGCCTTGGGTATGGGAAGCGACTGAGGACAGTTGAGATTCGAAGACCCCCTCGGATGTAGGGAGTGGGAGCTCCCTGTTAAGGGAATAGATGGATATAAGAGGTTTGAGGTGTGGAGGCTTTTATTTACTTTTCTAAGGGGCTTGATCCCCGTTTTGTAAGTGGGATGGGGACTTAGTGGTGAGGCGAGAGGTTGATTAGTAAGCACATGCGCACTTGACTTCGAATTTGTACTAGCTACGAGAACAAGAAGAAGCTACCACTATAGAGGCTGGGGATCACAGACTGGTGGGACCAGTCTGTGGCAGTCTCTTACTGCTACAGCCCTTGAGAGTGAGGCCTGAGCAGCCTTAGGGAAGTCCTAAGGTGGTGGTGCAGCAGTGTTTCAGTTCAGTTTACAGGCTAAGTGTTTCAGTTTCTTTTTCTATTCTTTTTCCTACTAGTTCTTCTCTTCAGCAGGATTCCCTACAGTGCTTGGTGCCTGGTGAGCACTTTTGAGGTGGAGAAATATTCAAGGTTTTTGTGGTCGGTAACGACGTCAATGGGGTGTGCGGGGCCTTCAAGGTAATGGTGCCAGGTCCGGAAGGCTTCATGGATTGCCAACAGCTCCTTGTCGTGTGTGTCATAGTTTAACTCTGGGGCGGTCAAAGTCCAGGAGTAGAAAGCTACCAGTCGTACCTCACCATCCGGGCAAGTGACGGACAGAATGCCGGTGATAGCATAGTCCAAAGCATCTGTTTCGACCGTGATGGGAAGTCCGGGCTTGAAATGAGTCAATATCAGAGCCGTGGAGAAAGCTTCTTTGAGACGATTAAAGGACCGGCGACAATCCTCGGAGAAATTCCAAGGTGCCCCCTTCTGTGTGAGATGTGTTAGTGGGACCACAATGTCCAAGTAATTGAAGATAAAATGACAGTAGAAGTTTGCAAAGCCGAGGAAGGACTGGATGTCCTTCACCTTGCGAGGTTCAGGCCAGTCACAGACAGCCTTTACCTTATCCTCGGACATTGACAAACCATCGGGGGATAAGAAGAAACTGAGGTATTCCACGGACTCAGAGTGGAATTCACACTTCTCTGGTTTGGCATACAAGCCATGCTCCCGGAGTCTGCGGAGTACCTCACGAACATGTTTTTTGTGGTTTTCGATGTTATCAGAATAAATAAGGATGTTGTCTAGGTAGACAACGACGCATACATCCAGTAGGTCTGCAAAGACGGAGTTGATGAAGCGTTGAAACGCTGCAGGGGCATTGGTAAGTCCAAATGGCATTATGAGCCACTCGTAAGATCCATAATGGGTTCTGAAAGCCGTTTTCCATTCATCTCCTTCAGCAATCCACACCAGGTGGTAAGTGTGGTGCAGGTCGATTTTAGTGTATACCTTAGCCTGACTAGGTGAGTCGAGTAAGTCCGAAATGAGGGGTAATGGATAACGGTCCTTCTTGGTGATCTTGTTGAGACCCCTAAAGTCAACACAAAGGCGAAGTGATCCATCCTTCTTTTTGACAAAAAGGACAGGTGTGGCATACGGGGACGATGTGGGACGAATAAAACCAGTAGTAAGATTTTCATCGATGAAGGTCCGGAGAGCGGCAAGCTCAACGGACGAAAGCAAGTAGAGGGTTCCCAACGGCAGAGTAGTTCCTTCCTCCAATTCTATTTTGAGGTCAAACTCCCAATGAGGCACAAGCGTAGCTGCCTTGGCCTTGCTGAACACATCAGTGAAGTCATGATAGTCCATGGGTACTGATGACAAGTCCGGGGTATCCTGTACGGTGGCAGCCCGGAGTTTGGTACCATCCTGAGGTTGGATCTGGAGGGAGAACTGGGTTGAGCCATCTAGCTTGCAAGTGCGGATGAAGGCCGCTGCATTGACAAGGGAGATGTTCGGTGCTCAGGTGTTGGGTGGAGAGGAGTTATCGACTGACTCAGGAAGTGTGGTGTCCGGAGAGCCCAAGGGGGCATCTATGGGGTTTCTCGGAGTTGACTCCGAGTCAGAGGGCGATGTCGGCACTGGCAAACAAGATGTAAGGTTCCGGAATTTAATACTGCTCAGTACCCAATCAATCGACAGATTGTAGCGGGTGAGCCAGTTATGTCTGAGAACAATCTTACACTCAGAATCCAATGGAGTTACATAGAAGGTCATGTCGGTGATATCTCTGGAGGGGAAACGGACTGAGAGGTTCGAGGCTTTACTGATCAATGTCGTTGTCACACCGTCGAACAGACAGAGGACGAGAGGTGGGATGGAGTAGGTTGAAAGACCGTGATTATTGACGAAAGTAGAATCTACAAAACAATGGGTCGAGCCCGAATCTATTAATGCTGAAAAGTCCAGAATATTATATGAGTCGAGGGTGACAGAAGGTTTCAATGAATTTGGGTTTGAAAGAGCAGATGCGTTGAGGCATGCCTCTGAGGGTGCACAGTCGGTATCAATGCAACTCCCAGGCTGTGCAGAGTTCTGAGAGTTGCACTCTATTTTTTTGCCTCAGAGGAGGCAGTCAGTTTGGCTTCCGACTCAGTAACCGTGGTAGCGCAAGCCTTAGCTGTGTGAGATGTAGATTTAGGGCACTCCTTGGCCTTGTGTCTGGAGTTTCCGCAGAACATACACAGGTTCTGCTTGAAACGTCTCTTCCGCTCAGCAGGTGTCAATTTGCCGTCCTTACTGAGCTTGTTGGATAACGTGGATGCTGCTCCAGAGTTCTGGTTGTTCGGAGACTTGGGGTTCGAGGTAGATGGAGTTTGCTGGTTTCCACCTGACTGGGGGTTGGCGTTGCCAGGTTTCTGCTTGTCCCCCTTGTTCGAGTTGGCCTTGCCTCCGGAGTTATTTCCGGAGTTGTTGCCAGAGGACTTTGCTTGACGAGAGATCTCGTCCTTGTGCTCCCAGTAGTGTGCGTCGATTTCTTGGGCTAGCACACGCAACCCATATAGTGTGGTGGGCTTCCCAACCCTACTGATTTCATCTTTGATGCAATCTGGGAGTCTGGTATAAAATAGATGGCGGAGAGCGCCATCTCCGTAACCTCGGACTTGTGATGCCAATCTGTTGAAGTCGACCACATAGCGGTTTACACAATGTGTCTCTTTCATGTGGAGGTGGTCGAGTTGGTGCTCGGCATCTGTGACCGGGTCGTGTGGTCCGAAAGTTGTCTGGAGATCTGCTACGAAATCTAGCCAGCTATCCATCCAGAGCAGATGGTCTGCCAGATCTCCGGAGTTTAGGAGGTCTGGCTCGAACCATTCAAGAGCCATTCCTTTAAGATAAGATTGGGCGAACGTGACCTTGTTCCTATCAAGGCGAAACGCCTTGGGACGATCTTGGAAACACAGTTCACATTGGACTAGGAATGTCCAGAGTTTCTTCGGATTGGTACCATCGAAAGTGTCCAGCTCTCGGACCTTGGCGCGTGAGGATGAAGTGTCGTCAGAGCGACGGGTTGAGCATGACAGATGGTCAACAGCCATTGCCAAGTTCTGCAAGACCACCAGTTGGGGGTCTAGCTGTTCTGGGGCATCAACGAAAGGATTGCCATTGTCATTGTCGTCATTGTCATTGTTGTCGTCATCTCTGGGACTGTCATCTCCTGGACCATCATCTCCGGGGTCATCGCCTCCGAAGAGGTCTGGGGTTGGTCACGCTGTGGATGAGGAATGTCTGTTGGAGGAGCCAGTTCTAGGAGCCAGGGTAGTGAGGGGTTCTCCCCTGGCGGAGAAGCTTTGAAATTGGCTCACCGACGGTGGAGGGCGTCGGCGGCTTGCTAGTGCGATACGTGCACTAGACTCATGCATGTCGTCGATCGCAGCTTGTTCCGAAGCTTCAACAGCCATTGAGTGGGAATGGAGTCGGGTAGTCATAGTCATGGCGTGGGGGCTTGGTGGGCTCGTGCAGGGATATGAGTTTGAATATACTGTCAAGACTGGTTCTCAACAGTCTCCAAGAGGGTCCGAGGGCAGAGGATGACTAGAGAGAAAGTCCGGGTAGTCGGAGTTTAGCGTACAACTTAGTACACTTCTTCCTGCCGAGTCCCAGAGGTTGGAGCTATCCAGAAACTATCTGGAGTCGAGTGAGATCGATGAGTATCTTATTCGATATTCGAACTGATGTGCTACGATGTATGTACAGAGCTTTTATAGTACAGAGGAAAGTATAAAGCAATGTCCGGGGTGTAGCGACTACCAGAACACAGTACAGATGAGTAACAATATTAGTGAGCTTATTAGTAAGGTAAGTCAGTAGTCGCCAGATAGCCAGATGGTACGGGGATTAGTAAGACGTATGAGTGTGGTAGTGTAGCAAGTCACTTAGAAGCATGAGAGAAACATACTAAATATGGAAACAGAAATAGAAACAGATTGTAAGTCAAATTAGAGATGGAATGGAGTTTCACGATGGGAGCCCATAGGGCTAGAACAACACCTCAGATGGTCGGACTGCGGTCCGGACCTTACGTGCACGTCATGGATGTGACAGGTGGGGTGTAAAACTGGAGGTGAGAGGGATCAGAATTGCTGTTAGGTACTATACCAGAAGTGACAGAAGTTGCAGGAAGGGGGTTGGGAGCAGCTTCAGCAAACAATGAAGTCATCTCACTGATGGGACCCTCTAAACCATCCAAAGTGTCACCCTTATGATGGCTGATATGGTGGGAAGTTTTGGATTTCTGCTCATCACATATATCCAGAAGTTGGGTATTGTCAGGAAGCCAGGGGGCATGGTTACACTGGTGGTGTTGAGCAACAATGTCTTCAATCTCTCCTAACCTTATTGTCAGCACAGTGTACCAACAGATACTGAGCTTACTTTGCCATGTATTTGTGGACCCATGGTCACCTTGAAACTGCAGTGCACCAGATCAGGAATGGTTCTGACCAGGTTGGCTGCTGTCACCACAATCTCCAGCTAGACATCTGAATCACCATGATTCATGAGAATAGCCACTAGTAAGGCTCACCAGCACTTTCACCACATGCAACTGCCTCCACACAATGATCATCCTCACTTGGAGATACATCATCAATCCAGATTGTCTTCACCTGGATCTAAACCACCCCCAGTATTCTCAGCAAATATGGTGTGAGATTTGGCTATGGTTGAAGGGTGCTGAGAAAATGATTGGGTTCAACATAGCCCTGGAGGTCATGGAGGGGGGTGAGGAGGAGCCATTATCATGAACTGGATGTTGGCCTTGGACAGGGGTGCCAGAAAAGGAGAGACTAGAATGAGTATGGACATGAGAATTATGTTGAGGAACATCTAAAGTATGATCTTTGGCCATTGCAAGCATGCAAAGTTGTGATAGCCATTTGGGTAGAGCCAGTTGAGAACCATTCCAGTCATCTTGTCATTGACAGGTGCCATCAGACCCACATTCAGACACAGGGTGAGAACTCACCACAGAAGAACCTTGTGAGACAGGAGCCAAAAATATTGAGGGGTTACCAGAAGATGAATGAGAATTATATGACCTGGTAGACTGTGTCCCACCAGTGGAAGCTTGGGAAGGGAGTTTGAAACTGAATAGTTGACTGGGTCAAGAATGTTGGAATGATGGCCACACTTTGGGACTTTGCTCTGCAAAGTGTTATGCCACCGGTTGCTTGAAGCACCTAATAAAGGTGTAGCAACCAAAAGAGTGGAATAATCAAAGAGTCGCATGAAACACCAAAGGAATGGTGTAGCGACCTAAGGTTTACCTTGGTGCATAGTTACTTTGAGCACCCTTGGATGGCTCACTTGTATTCCCAAAGAATGGAAATAAATGAGGCGTGTTGCAAGGTAGTGAAAAGTTAAGGAAATACAATGATACAGTACAGGTTTATATACTGTAGCTTGTACAGGCAATGTAGCCATAATGGGAACGTGTCCATGGCCCACAAGAATGGGCATGTAGCATACACAGTAATATGGAGACATGGGCACAATGCGATTAAGGTAGACAAGCACAAGACATAAGGTACATATGGATCTCATAACCAATGGAAAGAGTGCATGAAGTGGGCTCGTTGTCAGGAACAGCAACTATGTGCAGCAATGTGCAGCTATAGTACAATCATGCAGCAGACACAAAGATGAGTCAGGAGAAGGGAAACGAGTCACAAACAGAACTGGAGATGGGGCCTGTTGAAGGGCACAAGACACAGACAGATATGGAGCTGGGGTTACACCTGACAAAAGAGGAAAGGAACCGATCAAGGATTGGTTACCACATGGTCACCAAAGATAGAGGCCGGTGGGCCAGTTAGGAAGAATTACCTGTATGCCAATAAGGATAGTGACGAGGCTGCAGCCGAAGACAACAAATATAGTGGGGCCAAAGGCATGTAGCCAGAGCTCTAGCCTGGAAACAGAAGGTGCCAGGTCAAGGCATAACACAAAGGGTGGAATTGACTCAACTGCCCACAGTGGAATTTGACTCTCCTGCTCATCCTCTGCATAGCCAGGGGCTATGGGGTTGACCAGTTTGTCCTGCATAGCTATGTCGAGATTCTGATTTGACAGTCACAGGTGCCTAGCAGTTTGAATGCTCTCAATATTGTGGAGCTGCTGAAGCCACCCACCATCACCTCTTCCAGCACATGTAGAGTGCCTAGGTTGGTCAGGCTCCATGTCTGCTATTGCTACATATGAGTTTTCCTCTCTATTCTTTCTCACCTTGTACAGCTTACAACAGTAATGTCTTACCTAATCTGAACTCCAACTCATAGGTAGAATTCTTTTCCACATCACCTCAGTCTTCTGCTCTGAGAAGTCTGAGTCTTTGTCTCTAGTCTCACAACAAAATATTATGAGCCCCAAGCAGCTCTAACCACAGTGAAGTTTTTAGTCTGGAGACATCCTAAACCTGTACTGGAAATTCCATAATGTCAAACCCACCTTGTGCTTTTGTAGCACCTCAAACTGCTGGCCCTCCAACTGTGACTGCCCCATCACTTTCATCCTCTGGAAAAATTGTTGCACTCTCTAGTCAACTCTACAACATCCCTTCACTTGCAGATGATGGATCAAACTATCAAATGTGGATGTTTTGTGTCCAGAAGGTCCTAGAAATTTGAGGGCTCTGGGAGGTCATTGGTGGCACAGACCAGACTGCCCCAAATAGGACTAGTCACCCAGATGAGCATGCCAAATGGTCCATCAAGGACAGAGAAGCATGTGCCCAGATTACCCTCACCCTCAAGGATGAGCCTCTGAGTGGAGTCATGTATGCAATGACAGCAGCAGAATCTTGGAGAAAGCTCAGTGAGCACTACAAAGGAAAGGGAAAACAAACCATTGTCTACCTCATTGGAGAACTCTTCCAAGGCACTTTGGTTGATGACAGTCCTATGGAACCCCAGTTGAATGCTATGTGACAAAAGTCATTAATCTTGAACTCACTCAGACAGTCTCTTGATGAGTCCTTGGTTGCAATAGTGATGGTAATCTCCTTACCCCAATCATACTCCACTCTTTGCACAATCCTCATGTCAACAAATGACAAGTTAACAGTTGACTCTGTAATACCCCAAGTTCTAATCAAGGAAGGAACTTGCCAGGGATCACAGTCACGCTCAGCGCTTTCTGCAAAGAAACCTAACAATGGAGATAACAAGAAGAAACAGGGGAAAGGAAAGGGAAAATCCAAGATCACCTGCTATAGATGCAAGGAAACTGGGCACATGAGAGACAAGTCCCACAGAGAAAGAACAAGGATGGGAAACCTTCTGGTGACCTGGACAAAGACAAAAAGGAGAAGACAGAGAAAGCTGATCTGTCAGTGAAGGTTGCACAAGTGACTAAGGACTTGGACTTACACCTCTTCATGACATGTGCAAACCTGAAAGTATCCTTGCAGGAATGGATTGTCAACTCTGGTGCCTCCACACACATGTGTTGCCACAGAGAGTGGTTTGCCACATATTGGATCTTGGAACCATCTGAACCCATAGTCATTGGGGACAGAAGATCAATCATGGCAATTGGCAAGGGTCAAGTTGAACTTGACATGAGCAGCACCTGCAATGGAGGAAGCACTATGATGCTACATGATGTCTACTATGTCCCAGACCTGGATGCAAACCTCATACCAGTACCTTCCCTAGCAATGAAGGGACTCCAGGTGATTTTCAGGGGAAATGACTGCCAAGTCATGGCTGGGAATGAAGCTGTAGCAGTTGCCACCAAATGAAACTCCCTGCACATTTTGAAGACATCAGTTGTATCTGGGAGCTGCTCCACCTACATCATAAATCAGCCTAGCAAAGTTGATGTATTGAAAGCACTTACTGCCCTCACATGTCATAACCCCACTTCAAAGGCTACCCTAACCACTTGGCACCAATGCTTCAGACATGCAAATACCAGAAGCATACTGAGCCTACTGAACCATAACATGGTTGTAGGAATGGAGGTCATTGGATCACACAGTCATGACAGCAAAACTTGTAAAGGGTGCCTCAAAGGGAAGCAATCTTGGAATGCAATACCCACTGAGTTGAACCTAGAAAGTCCAAGACTCCTACACCAAACCTATTTGGGTCTTTGTGGCCCAATGGGAACTCAAGCTCATGGGGGGCACCAGTACTTCATAACATTCATTGATGGGAAGTTGCACCACCTAGTAGTCAAGCTCTTGAAGTTGAAAGATGAAGTATTGGCTGCAACAAAAGAGTACTTTGCTCAAGGAGAGGCTGAAATGGGCAAGCACCCAAATTATTTTCATATGGATGGTGGTGGTGAATACTGCTCACAGGAATTCAAGAACTACCTAAAATCTAAGGGGATACATCATGAAAAAACAAATGCATACATGCCCCAGGAGAATGGTGTCTTGGAATGAATGAATTGCACCCTCATCAAGTCTGCATGAGCTATGCTTAGTGATGCAAAGTTGCTGAATAAGTACTGGGGAGATGCAATACTGCATGTGACACACCTGGCAAACTGGCTGCCAACAAGGGCACTTGAGGGGCAGCTGACCCCATACAAAGCCTACACTGGAAATAAACCTTCAGTGTCCCACCTTCAAACCTTTGGATGCACTGCTCACATCCATGTGCCAAAGGAAAAACATCACAAACTTGATGCCAAATTGATCACATGTACTCACCTTGGATTTGCTGAAAATTGTAAGGCATATTCATGCCTGCATTGAGCCATGGGTCAAGTGTTTGAATCAAGGGATGTGGTCTTTGATGAGATCAAGGGTGAAGGTCTCAAACAAGTCATTTTTGAGGGGAATGGCTCTAGGGCTAAAGGGGAAGGAGCATTAGCATGAAAGGGGAACCTAGCAAAGCAGGAGGATGGACCCACCTTGCAGGAAGATGCACAGGCTTCATATGAAGATGAAGCAGTGGTGAATATACCCCAAACTGAATCAGGAAGCTCAAATGAGCCCCCAGGGAGTGAAAATGAGGAAATTGAAGAGGAAATTGATGTGGACCAAGCAAAGGCAACACCAGCACCTAGCAGAGAGAGTACTGCTGACAATGAGTCAAATGCCTCACATCCAGTGTGAAAAACAGAGGGCATGCACCCACAGAAAGACCAAACAGGCCCCCAGCCTACTGTGAGATGTCCAGCACCTCAACTCAGACCACCATTGCCCTACCCACATCCCATTCCACCTGGGAATGTTTGCAGATCATTGAGAGCTAGGCACCAACCAATCAGGGATGATGACCTGAGATTTTTCATCAGTGCTTACCAGAAAAGTGCCCTGCAGAGTGCTGTCACCAAGGAAAAGGGAGAAGTGAGCAGGGAGAGCATTGAGGGAGATGGCAAGAGCAGGCATGTGGCTGAAGTGAGGCCATCACAGAGTGACAGTGATGTGACTCCTCACTCTGTAACGGACTCGTCCAAGTCCACACCCTTAAAGCAATCGTCGTCAGAGGCTGTTTCAGTACCGACTGTTGAGAAGACAACCACGGCACATCCCGGTACTCCCGCCGCGGACAAGTCCGCACGTGGAAGACAAGCCAAATCACCTAAAGATAAGGCGATGACTAGGTCTCTACTTTCTACTAACTTGCGGAGCGGTCGCTCATCTCCTTGCTCTCTCAGAAGTGCTTCAGACACTCCTGGACGACGAAACCACGATAGACAGCCGTCACCCCCACTATTACCATCCTCGCAGGCAGAGGGTACAAATCTCAAACTCTCCCAGCCATTCGCCCGCTACGCTAAGAACCTCGCCTCAAATTCTTCCGACCCTTTCCTCACGAGCTCAGACTCGGACTCGGATCACTCTCGTACTCTTACTGTTTCTTCATCAGCCAAAGCCACGCCATCCAAGTTAATATACGCCCATCCCAGTGGAAAGCTCGCTCGTAGGAATCCTACCACCCCCACACCGGCTGCTAGACCCGTCCCAGTACCACGGTCCAATGCCCCGCGCAATCGTCTGTCTCTCGCCCACTCAGCCCCTAGCCATTCGGGCGTATCCTTGCGCCAGGCAAGGTTTGCTTCTGCCGGTGCCGCCGCTGAATTCCCGATTGTGATGACACCACCGACGTGGAGGATACTTCTCTCCCTACAACGCCGACTCGGGAGAGTACGTGGCAGGGGAGGTTCGGCGGTCGTCGCACCGCACCGTTGGCGACATCGCATCGCACCCATTTCGATGGCCTTGTGGGCGCTTCACCACCTTCCCCTTCCCACCATCGTCGAGTGCCAAGCGAAGGTGTCTTCCGTATGTCTTTCGATGAGGAGTTGTCTCTTTGGGACACTTCCGAGGGACTTGAACAGGTCTTGGATTCCGCGCAGTTTGCATCAGTTGGGCCTAGCTTCATCCGAGCTGCTAAAGACAAGCCTGGGTTCTTTGCCAGTTCTGTTTTCCAGATGCCCCCAGCCCGGATGAGCTTCCTCCACCCGCTTTTTGAGCGGCTGTTTTTATCCGTGTAGAGGTTAGTTGATTTACCACCACCTCCCCATAACACCTATTGACCACTATAACAGCATAGACTATTCGCATCGACAGACTGCTCCTAGATTAACATCCCGTATTTCCCGGCACTAATTCTCTGTGCTACCGGAAGTTTTTTGAACTGCAGTGACATCGTTGCCAAAATGCAGATATTTCACACGCTCGTCGACCTCGATCTTCCGGCGCGCTCCATGTCCTATATCGTGCTTTACTGATATCATTATCATTTCGACATCTTCCGGACTCGATTGGCTATACATCTGGTTTCTTTTTGTTGGGGCAGTTGGCGTTCACGGTCGTGAGCGCCGCCGATCGTATGGTTCTAGCCCTCCATTGGTCTTTCACTCGGTTCATTCTGGTCATGGTCAACCCCGCTTACGGCTCTCTTCAACCAACCTTCATCCCGGATACAATGGATTCTGGGTGCCGACCCAGCGTCGACATTTTGTGCATCCTCGCTGGCGGCGGATACGTGGATGCGTTTCTTCTGCATATCGCGTCTCCTCTCAATTATACTACCTTCGCTCGCGCCTATACCACCGCCCTCCCTTTTTTTTCAGATCAACGTGTCAGTATCCCATCGGTTCCACACTTTTCCTTGCATTCTGCTTGCGTGCTTTCGCGCTCATCGCATCGGCATTCTCTTTCTGGATTCATCCACGCCCTTGTGGTGCGGGTTGTACGAAAAGACGAGAGCACACCGGGTTCGCAAAGTTACAAAGAAAACTATATATCAAAGTAAAGATTGCCTTGTCGGCTGTTGTCTACGCGACAATCCTCTCCTCGCTTCGCTCCGTCCTGCTCCCCATTGGTGTTTATCTGCCCAGTAGTGAAAACGAGGTGAAGCGACGATGCGGTGTTCATCCATCCGAACTTCTCCGAATCCACTCCTCTATCGTGGGCCCTACACCGGTTAACTTTCCTTCTTTCCTCCTTTAATAATGTACGTGACTTTTGAGTTCGTTTTACGGCTTCTCACTTTTTTACAAAATAAATAACATACGTATACGCTTCCTACTCGTCGGTCTACGGGTTTCCTTTTTTTCTTTTTTTTTTTTTTTCTTTTTTCTTTCGCCTACTGTTAACATGGTTGATTCTTCTATGCCCCTTCCCCCCCTTTTTTTTCACGTCCCCGACGTCCACGATTCCGTTGTTGATCTTCTTTTCCTTGGGTGTTTCTTGTGGCATCGGCTTTGCCCTCCGTTCCCATCAGTCCGGTTCTTTTTTCTTTGGTTTGTGCACCGTGTATCCATATGTCGGACTCATACTATTCCTCTCTCTCTCTCCCCCCCCCCCCCCTTCTGCCATCTTATGATGCAACTGCATTCTGTAAGTAATTCGTTTCATGATCTCGTGCCTTGCTAACTGATTTTGGATTGAGCAGTGTGCTGCTCTTAGCACCACTACTGTTCACCCCTTTCATTGGGGTTTATATTATCTTCCCAATGCGTACACATACGATCAACCCACTCTTTTTTCCCCTGTTTCTGATTCTTTGTTTCGGTGGAGTAAGATACAATCGATTTTGTCGTGCGCTAGCTTGTTACTCGAAGGCGTTACGGTAGCCCTGCATGAATATAGATGATCGATGATCTGCCTTGACGTGCCCGCGTCTGTTGGTTTTCTCTCAGAAGCACAAAAGGGTGGGATGCCTGTCAAATGACGCTATTTTGGTGAAGAACCAACCGGACCCTTCGCCAGAGTGCTCCATTGAATACCTATGAGCTACCCCGCCATTCCCCGCCACAAGGCTTTGCACGTCGCCATCGTTGGCGCCGGGCCCGCCGGCAAAGAGGTCATAAGGCAGATCATAGCGATCCGACGCCCTTTCGCGCTCGTTGCCCCGTGGAATTCGAGGCGCATGATCCTTACATCTGGCCTGGAGTCGAGTCCTCAATGCTTCAACCCCTCTCGTTGGGAAGATGCTCTCGCAGCGTCGAGCACCCCTGCTGATCTGACCCTCATCCAGAATGCACTGGCCCAACTCGTAAAGGATGGCAAGCGGGCCGTGTTGGTGGACAATACTGCGAGCGAGGAAATCGCATCAACTTACCCGCAGTTTTTGAATGCGGGAGTCCACGTCGTAACACCAAACAAGAAGGCTTTCTCTGGAGAGGGAGATTACTATCTTCGCTTGATTGGCAGTGGTGGTGACGATGCGACAGTGGGTGGAGGAGTACTAGAAAGGGGCCGGTTCCTGAACGAGGCGACGGTTGGCGCGGGTTTGCCGATCGTTTCGACCTTGAGGGACTTGGTCGAGACGGGGGATAAGGTACGTTCTCGCTGCTTCTTCATGGGGCGTCTCGATGTTCTGAAAACCTTTTCGTTGCTTTCTACTACTACATGGTGGTTCAGATCAGGAAGATCGAAGGCGTATTCTCTGGAACGATGAGCTACATTTTCAATAACTTCTCCACTGGAGAGTCTGGAGGTATGAGCTTCTCTGGTGTCGTAGCTCAGGCAAAGCAGAATGGTTACACTGTACGTCTACTGTGACTCTCCTGGTGGTTTGTGGGTTAACCCTTGATCTCACGGATTATGCAGGAGCCGAACCCAATGGATGATTTGAATGGGGCAGACGTTGCCCGTAAGCTCACCATCCTTTCTAGGATGATGAACCCTTCGATGCTTGCGCTCCTACCGCACGGTTACAAATCCGTCGAAACACAATCCTTGATTCCACCCGAACTCGAGTCCGTGAACGATGGAGACACCTTCATGCAGCGCCTCCCGGCTTTTGATACCAATATCGCAAAGCTGCGAGAGGAGGCTGCAGTGGAGGGGTGTGTTTTGCGGTACGTTGGTATCATAGACGTCGAGAACAGGACCGTCAAGGCAAGACTGGAAAAGTCAGTCCTACCTGTTTATCTTTCTTTTGCGGCATATATAACGTGCAATCTGCAGGTACCCGAAGACGCACGCATTCGCGACGTCGCTAGGTGGATCGGACAACATTATTATGTTCCACACCGAACGGTACAGTCCGAGGCCTCTGATCGTGCAAGGCGCTGGTGCTGGCGCGGCAGTCACTGCTATGGGTGTTATGAGCGATCTCCTGAAGCTCTTTTGATGCTTCCACTTGGGGATCGTGAACATGTGCAATACTAGTGAAGATTTTGTATGTTCCCTCAAACCTCCTTGACCAATATCACCAGAGATGCTATACGGCATTCGTCACTAGTTTGATGTCTGAAGTGCGAGAAGACCCATCCGCTGGATTCGACTCGGATTGGTCTTGCAAACCCATCAGATTTGAGTACTTAAAGAGATGTTTGCGCACCGTGGCAACGACGCAGTCGATGTTACACGTCGCAGCACAGCACAATCCAGGCTCCTACACGCCGTCTGCTGCTCGTGTGAGGGCGTTCTCCTGGTATCGGGATATTCCGAGGCATTGACCGAAATTCAAACCCAGGACAACTTTATTTTCCTCACACTCGCAGAGATGGCTGCAAGAAAACATTTGTAAACAACGTCAGCCACAGTGGCGCTCGACTCGGACTCTCAAAAAATATACTGAAAACCGAATTTAGGGTTACATTTTTTCTGGTTAGGGGTGTCATACATTCGTACTAGTACATGTCATGCCCCGCCCGTAACTAGCATAGCAAGGCTATCACTGACTCCTAATCAGCCTCATGCCCTCCCAACTCTACATTCACCACCTTCAGAGCAATTATCACCAAACTATGAAGCAGGCTATCAGTGCCTACAGATGCTGCAATAAGCAGCATGTGCTGTGACTCGAAACAAGCCAAAACGAAGCTGCTAGCTGAAGACAAAGCTGGTCAGCACCAGTGGCAGAAGCGTAAGCCAATGGATGTACCTGGGCCACCTACAAGACTCCAAAAGCATTCCTGTGAAGCTGATAAACTGAGGTGTCGACACGGACGAATTAAATTCGAAGCTAGATGTGTCAGAAGAAAGCGGAAGGATGAGAACACCTACCAAGGTGATAATGCGATTGCACGTGTACCAGGGGGAATTGGAACACTCTGCAGCCTTACCATCAAGTCCAGAATGCAGGGGGAGTGCCTACGATGCAAGGGCCATACAAGCATTGCAATCAATGGAAGGGACACTCAGGTGCAAGAACGAGAGCGATGCGATTTACCACATTGGGCAACTACACTCATGCACTGTATGAAGTGCCGGATCGAAGGCTCGAGACCAAGCAAAACTGCGACCAGGTCATTACGAAGCCGAGGCGCATGACTATAACTCGACAGGAACCTTACATACGACCTATAGAATATGTGTGCAGAATCCCAGAGTGCAGATGCAAAAACAAAGTCTCTAGCCACAATGGATAGATTGTTATGCCTTGACCTGGCACCTTCCATTTCTGGGCTAGAGCTCTGGTTACGCGCCTTTTGTCCCACCATCCTCGTTGTCGCCGGCTGTTCCCTCGTCGCTATCCTTATTGGGATATGTGTCATTCTCCCTAACTGGCCCGCCGGTCTTTACCTTTGGTGACCGTGTGGTAACCGATCCTTGTTCCGATTAATATCAGAACTTCTCTCGTTCCCTTGGGCGTAACCCCAACTCCAGTTATAGCCTATGTTGTGTGCCCTTCAACAGGGCTCGTACCTGCTTCTGTTAGTGACTCGTTTCTCTTCCTTCTGACTCATATTTGTGTCCACTGCCTGTCTGTACCATAGCTGCGCATTGCTGTGCAAAGTTGAACTTCCGTTGCGAGCCCACTTTGTGTGCTTGCTCTCATTGGTTATTTGATCTGTATGTACCTTATGTCTTGTCTCCATTTACCTTAGTCGGATGTGCCCATGTCTCCACATTACTGTATACGTTACGTGCCCATCTTTAGTGGGCCATGGACACTCTTTCATTTGGGCCTTATGCCCAATACAGCTACAGTATATATAGAGCTACTGTACTGCTGTATTTCCTCTAACTTTTCGCTACCTTGCAACATGGCACATATATTTCCATTCTTTGGGAATACGTGTGGGTTGCCCAAGGGTGCTCAAAGTAACTACGCACCAAGGTAAACCTTAGGTCGCAACACCATTTCTTTGGTGCTTCGTGCAACTCTTTGATTACTCTGCTCATTACGTTCCTACACCTTTATTAGGTGCTTCGAGGAACTCACGGCATAACAAAAGCGAAAAGTTCACTTGCAGCTGTGACCGTTTTTCGGACACAATGACTGCTATTCCTCTCCATCTCAGAACTGCATCTTTGCTAGTCTGGCTATTGTTTAGCCTGAAGGACTAGTGTCTTACATTGTTCCATTTAAACGAACTAACCTTTTTTAGGTTTGCCGAATTGTTGGACGAAGTACCCTCTTATGCTTCTGCTTCACTGTTGGATTACCACATTTGTGGGCTTAATATCCAGCAACCTTATCTTGTTCTAGGCTGATCCCAGATTTTCTGGAGAATTGTCAACCTTTCCCTCTACCTTTTCTACCGCACTGTATCAATTGCCCAAGGTGTTGTCAAGACCACCACCTCTGCCGCCTCCCAAGTCGTCGAGTGCTTGGTCTCTAAGCAAAGGCAAATGACACATTCCCCCAAAACCTCTTGAACACTGGTACACTCCTCGTAAACTGACTGGCACCAAGTTCGAATATCGATACCCGGATCAACCCTGTGGAACGACTCCCCCATCCTCCCTTTGCAACCCAGCTATCTTGGGTGCTTACCGAGAAAACGAGCCAGAGTCAGAAATGGATGTCGAACCGGTTACCTTTGACGATAAGTCTGAATTAGGATCTATCGTTGGAGACTCACATATCCCAGACATTGACAAAGAGAATCTTATCCATGTCATGTCACATGCTACTGAAGGACTGAACTTAGGATCCAGATCTGGGCAGGAAGCTGCGAAGCCCTCTTCTGATCCTCCGCTGTTCAACCAAGAACCTACCGCCCATGAATGGGAAGAACTCCGTGCAAAATTCGCTTCTACCATGATCATTGATTCCTCGAATGCTAAGCCAAATGGAGGTCGCGAGTTCAGCCTCAACAAACCTTGCACCTACAATGGAAATCATGATTTGTTTTTCATGTGGATCACCCAGGTTAAAGGGTATCTACAGATTAATCAGCACGTGTACGGTTCCAACCATCTCCGGATCGGACTGACGTTGTCCTTCATGACTGAAGGATCTGCTGCGGCCTTCGCTGAGGTCTATATTAATGAACATGACCGAAGCGGATGGCTTTACTACAAGGATGATTGGGAACAGTTTGAAGCTCATCTCCGAGCCACTTTCATCTCTGGAAATCTGGAACACAAGGCCCAAATCGAACTTGTAACTCTAACTCAAGGAAAGGATCCTTTTGAAACTTATGTATCCCATTTCCTGTCTGTATTCAATCACACTGGCTACAACGACAACAACTTTAATGGAGCAATTTTCTTCGGACAAGGACTCAACAAAGAAATTCGTGATTGGGTTCTTGACCATAAGGACCCTCGTACAGTTTCCGATTGGATCGTGTATGCTGGTCAAGCCATCAGCAAGATCAAACAGAAGAGAACTCTTGACAAGAAGAAAGGGGAATCTCACCCTTCCCCACGATATCAATTCCCGTCTCGACCTTCAAGGGATCCGTATGCTATGGATGTTGACAAGTGACGTCAGAAGAATAACAAGAGCAGCAAGAGCCATGTTCGATTGGTGCACTGTTTTAATTGTGCCAAAGAAGGCCATTTCAGCAAGGATTGCCCGAAGCCTTGGAAGAAGAGGGTCAATGAAGTAGACATGGAAGAAGAAGAGGTCGAAGAGTCTAAACCTTCCAAAGAGAAGGGTTTTTAAAGGGGCGTTCCGAGTCTTCCTCGTGCGGTTTGCCCAGAACTAAAAGAATTTTGAGTGCTCATGTATCCTGTAATAGTATCACCGACAAATCACAAATGTGTGCTCGATCTATCTATGGAACACTTGAGCTTCTCAACTACAGAAATGCGAGGATACCCACCACGATTGATAGTGGCGCCAAAGTCAACCTAATCGGATCCTGACTCATTTCGAAAATGAAACTTCGAACCTACCCTGTAAAGAAGACCTGGGACATCACTGCCTTCAACAGCAATGTCAAGTATACTGTCACCAAAAAGGTCTTCTTGAAATGTCGAAACGTAGTCAAGCCAATACACAAGTTCCAGATCCTCTGCTATGTTGGGCAGATGGAGAAGGACCACTTAATTTTAGGGATGCCATGGCTATGAAAAGAAATGCCAATTGTAAATTGGCAAACTCATAGGGTGGTTGGATGGGGTGGTTCCCTGGATGAGCAACTGCCAAAGAAGAATGAAGTCGGTACACATGAGGTCAAGAATGCCTCTGTAAACCGCACTACTATTTCGACCCAACTCGAGATGAATGCTGGACTGCATGAGGTCCCGGATCTCCCAAAAGAATATGCCGAATTTGCCGAGGTCTTCTCTGAAACTGATATTCCATTGCCCCACTTTCGCGAAGGGCTTGATCACATCATAAAGATGAAGGAAGATTTTCGGAAAGACAATAAGAAGCTTATGAAAAAGGCGACCCTTTATCCGATGTCACCAGAGGAACTCAAGATCCTTGACAAGTTCATTGATGAGAATTTACAGTGTGGCAAAATTATACCTTTGGATTCGCCTGTCTCGGCCCCCATATTCTTTGTAGCAAAGAAGGATGGTAAGAAATGATTGGTACAAGACTACTGGTACCTCAACTCCCACACGATCCATGATTCCTACCCCCTGCCTAACATTCCACAGATGGTAGACGAACTATGTGAGTCCAAATATTTCACGAAGTTCGACATTCGGTGGGGTTTCACCAACGTAAGGGTGAAACCGGAAGACCAGTGGAAGGCTGCATTTTTAACACTGTGAGGTCTCTTCAAGCCCACGGTAATGTTTTTCGGCCAGTGCAATTCCCCACCAACGTTTCAACACTTTATGGACACCACATTTGTGGATCAACTACATAAATGACAACAATGTGGGTATATGGACGACGTCGTAGTCCATGCCAAAACCATCCCCGAACTACACTGATATGTTAGGGAGTTTCTCAAAATTTGCAAGAAGGAATGGCTCCACCTGAAGATTTCCAAGTGTGTCTTCGAAGCCGAAGAAATCGAGTTCTTGGGGATGAAAATCTCCAAAGGGAATGTTCAAACTGTGTTGGTCAAGACTGATGCCATGGAGAGCTGGCCAACCCTGCATAATTTAAAGGACGTGCGTTCATTTTTAGGGTTCTGCAACTTCTATCGCCAGTTTATCCCCTCTTTCTCACAATTGGCAAGACCACTTCACAACTTGTCGAAGAAGGATACCAAATGGCGATGGGGTACTGAAGAAAACAGTGCTTTTGAGAAGATTAAAAGCCTGTTATGCTCGGCACCGGTACTTCAAATCCCCGATCATCGTAAGCCCTTTGCACTTTTTACTGACGCCTCCAAGGTTGGCACTGGAGCCATACTAGCTCAGAAGGGACCAGACGATGAGTGGCACCCTTGTCACTTTCTCTCTGAATTGTTAAAAGGAGCTGAACAATGATACCAGGTCTTCGATCTGGAAATGTTAGCTGTCATGCACGCATTGGATGCCTTCTGGCACTACTTAATATCACCGGTGGAACCGACAGTGATCTTCATGGATCACAAGAACCTTATGTACTGGCAACATCTGCAGAAATTAACCCCACAACAAGCGCGATGGCTCGACACGCTCCAAGGATACCCAGTCCTTTTCTTGCACAAACCCAGCAAGTTAATGGGCATACCCGATGCCCTCTCCTGATGACCCGACTATGGTGAAGAACCCGCCGTCACAGCTGCTGCCCTACCTGATGCCATGTGGCTTGAAGGGGGGGTGAATTCTGACAATTTCCATTCCGATCAAACTTTAAAAGCCGACATGGCCTTGGATCAATGCCACAAGATGGATGTGAAAAAGGTTGACCGTCGCCATAAAGGGGTTTATGTTATTTCAAAGGAAGTGTACGATCACACCACGAGCGAAATGTCAATGGATACGACACTTTTGGAAGAAAATCCTGAAATACAAAGTGCTTCGGACGGAACAAAACGCTACAAGCAGCAACTCTACATCCCGCCTAAGATGTGAAAACAATGTCTCCACAATTACCACAACCACCCTGCCTCCGGACATCCTGGTGTAAAAGCTATGTCGAAGAAAATGGTAAAGGAAGTCTGGTGGCCCAGAATGTGGAAATCAATATGCGATTACGTCAAGGGCTGTCCAATATGCCAAGCGAACAAGGTCATCATGCACCTGATCACGCCACCCATCACCCCAAATGATACGCCCAAGAATCTGCTCCCGTTCCAACAGATTTTGATGGACCTCATCACTGACCTACCTGAATCAGAAGGCTATGACTCGGTCCTAACAGTTGTGGATCAAGGGCTTACCAAAGCAGCAGTGTTCGTACTGACCAACAAGACCGTTGATTCAGTGGGCCTTGCCCACTTGTTCCAACAATATATCTATCAGTGGTATGGTCTCCTGGAATCGGTCATATCTGATCAAGGTCCGCAGTTCGCTTCAGCCTTTACGAAAGAGTTGTACAAATCACTCAGAATAAAGTCAAAGCTGTCCTCTGTGTATCACCCTCAGACCAACAGAGAAAGTGAGTGCATAAATCAAGAACTTGAAACCTACCTATGCTGTTATTGTGCTGAGTTGCCCAATTCATGGGCCCGTAAACTTCCTGACGCTGAGTTTGCCCATAATTCTCACATCCATTCGGTACATGGGCAAACTCCGTTCTCCCTACTGTATGGCTTCGACCCTTCCCCTTACCCAGTAGTCCGCACCACTGCTGCACCATCAGTTGATGATTGGCTCCAATCCCTTGTGATCAATCATGACATCGCCCAGCTCAGCCACAAACGGGCACAAGATGTGATGCAATCAAGATCGAAAGGAACCTACACGCCACCCAAAGAAGGCGACCAGGTATGGTTAGACTCAGGGAACTTACGCATGCAAGGGCAGTCTTCAAAATTAGAACCGAGACGCTTGGGTCTGTTCCCCATCGTTGAGGTAATTTCACCCATCACAGTCAAGTTGGGTCTTCCACCCACTTGGAAAGTACACCCAGTCTTCCATACTTCCTGGATCTACCCATTTACCAAAACCGCCAAGTATGGCAATACACCCCTGCCTCCTCTTCCGGATTTGGTAGACAATGAAATTGAGTGGGAAGTGGAGATGATACTCAACCACAGGAGCAAGGGGTGCAGAAAGGGGTGCGAGTACCTTGTTAAGTGGGTCAGTTTCCCTCATTCTTCTAACATGTGGGAGCCAGAAGAGAATATAAAAGAGCACGCAGAAGAAGTGCTCGAGCAGTACAAACTTGCCTGCCACCTCAACTAAATGTCCAGCCCATGCTCTGTCAATACCGAAAACCCTGGCATCGACTACTTCTTTAACTATGAAAACTCTACCCTTGCCTCCTGCCTCTCTGACGACAACTACATGGAGGTCTCCACAACCTCTCCTGCGCACTCCCCCTCCAGTTCATTTCCCCTCCCACATGAATTACTCAGCCATCCACTCCCCGGAGTGCTGCCGTCTACAGATGCAGAGACTGCTGTCTCACATGAACCCCTTTCTGATGCCACCAGCTTCTGTCCGCTTGGCAGCCTCACCCTCCATCGAACAAAACCCAAGAAGGGCAAGGCTCGACAATGACCCCCCATGCCAATGCCCTTGGTCCCCCTCATTGAACGACTCTCAGCCACGCTTTATGATGATGAACCTTTTGGTACCCAAGCCGAGTCCTCCTCAAGACTGCTACCCGCTTTACCCATCCCTGGAACTGTACCACGCCAGCACCTACCAGAAAGTGCTGGACCTTCCGACCCTTCCGACCAGCCACTACCCCCCACAGTCATCGTGGAACCCACGACAGCACAATTCTTTGACTATTGTTGGCTGCTTATGAAATACAACCCAGGGGACCCACTTATCGGGGTCTCACGAGAACAAGAGCAATGTTTACAGTTGCTGTGTCAGATCTTCAGAGGATCAGATGTAGTGGCATCGTATGTCCCGAAATTCCTTGACGTCACTTTAAAAACCCCTGATTCCACCGGCAACGCCACCTTCCTTGAAAACACCCTTCGTGCCGCTATCTCCACTATGGGCAAGGTTCAATATGACCTCATACAGCTCCTCCATCAAGATCTCAGTCCTGCTGTTGCAAATTCCTTTCGTTGCTCTATGGCCAATCGACCCGGAAGAACCAGCTTGGATGTCCTATGCCAGGTGGCTGCTGCAGCAGAGAGAGGAGGACAGAGCCTTCGTTGAGTGGTCTTGCCACTGCCAGACGAATGGAGGTCCCACCAGGTACCGTCGTGGGGTTCCGCTAACCCCACAGGAGAACGAACGACTAGTGGAGTTGACCCGGCAAGGCTATCCATCCCTCATGTTAAGGTCAAAATGCCTCCTCTGACCAAGGAATCGGAAGAACGAACGAAGCAAAGGGTTTTCCAGCAAGCCGCTGTGGTCCTAGCACGTTATTCCACCACCAATGCTTCCGTTTTTGATTGGGAAGCTTTTCTCGACAAGGCGTGTGAAAGCGCTTGGGGAATCACCGATATGAAGCCATATAACGCCATCCATACCACTAATTTGTTCCCAGTGGCTCCGTTCATCGCCCTGGAAGTTGAAGATAAATTATGGTTTTATCTAGGTGGTCGTATTCAGCTCCCCTCTGATCATCCCCTTCGTCTCTATACATGTTTTGATTTTGGTTATCTAGGGCACTGGTCCTGTCACAATGGGGCAGGTTCTCGCTGGTTGGATCCTGACCATGCAGCCGCTGTTTGCCCCTTCAGACCGCCTGCTTCACAACCCTCGTCTTCCCCCTCCTCATCTCCTGTCACGTCCTCCTCCAGCCCTCGTTTGATGTCCCCACATACCCTCTGCTCTCATTGACCAGGAGCTCGCCACCCTTGAAGGGGGGGTGATGTTATGCCTTGACCCGGCACCTTCCATTTCCAGGCTAGAGCTCTGGTTACACGCCTTTTGTCCCGCCATCCTCATTGTCGCTGGCTGTTCCCTCGTCACTATCCTTATTGGGATATGCATCATTCTCCCTAACCGGCCTGCCGGTCTTTACCTTTGGTGACCATGTGGTAACCGATCCTTGTTCCGATTAATATCAGAACTTCTCTCGTTCCGTTGGGCATAACCCCAACTCCAGTTATAGCCAATGTCGTGTGCCCTTCAACAGGGCTCGTACCCGCTTCCATTAGTGACTCGTTTCTCTTCTTTCTGACTCATATTTGTGTCCACTGCCCATCTGTACCATAGCTGCACATTGCTGCGCAAAGTTGAACTTCCGTCGTGAGCCCACTTCATGTGCTCGCTCTCATTGGTTATTTGATCCATATGTACCTTATGTCTCGTCTCCATTTACCTTAGTTGGATGTGCCCATGTCTCCACATTACTGTATATGTTACATGCCCATCTTTAGTGGGCCATGGACACTCTTTCATTTGGGCCTTATGCCCAATACAGCTACAGTATATATAGAGCTACTGTACCGCTGTATTTCCTCTAACTTTTCGCTACCTTGCAACATGGTACATATATTTCCATTCTTTGGGAATACGTGTGGGTTGCCCAAGGGTGCTCAAAGTAACTACGCACCAAGGTAAACCTTAGGTCACAACACCATTTCTTTGGTGCTTTGTGCAACTCTTTGATTACTCTGCTCATTACATTCCTACACCTTTATTAGGTGCTTCGAGGAACTCGTGGCGTAACATAGATCAAAATTAAGACCCAGACTAAACAAGTTCAAAATGTGAATACAGTAGACTAAATTTAAAATATTGACACACAATAACATTTAGGCCTGGTGTCAATATTGATCTATCCATTGTGTCCGGAGCCATTTGAAGTGATTGCACATGCAGAGACAGTGCCACTACACTGGATTTCTACATATTGACACAGCCAACTGCAGAGTGTAGTGCATCTCACCAAGCCTCCTTCCTTCCAAGTAGGCAACTACTTAGTGTTCTCTCACATATCATACTTCTGATAGCTTCACTCTATATGACTAGACAGCTGTTCATGTAATTCCACTGTGAATTTCATGAGGCTGATTAGGAGTCAGCAATAGTGCCATGCTTAGTTATGGGCCACGTGTGACATGTACTAGTACGAATGTATGACACCCCTAACCAGAAAAAATGTAACCCTAAATTCGGTTTTCAGTATATTTTTTGAGAGTCCGAGTCACTGGGGGCATTATCTAATGGTTTAACTCCAAACATAGTAAAATCATTAAATTTAGCAGATACTCTTTTCATAAAATGTTCCTGAATAAAACATTGGTCATCAATGGATAACATGACCTGATCTAATGTTCTAGGATAGAAAATGTGATAGGGTCATGTATAACATTTTCCATTGAAACATGCATAGTGTTTATTCTTATGATTATTGGGTAAATCATTGTATAAATATTTTCACTGTTTTATCATGTGTTCAAATCATGATTTCAAGCAAAACATTTGAAACTTTCCAACTTCAGATCAGAACATAGTATATGTTCCACCCTCAAAACATTAGTCAAATCAATTCCACCATTGGTGGAATGGCTGATTGGTCCAATTGGAGAATGGACAAATGGTTTAGTTGGAAAATGGACTAATAGTTTAATTGGAGAATGGACAAATGGTACAATTGGATGATTGACAAATGGACAAATGGTACAATTGGATGATTGACAAATGGACAATTGTTACATTGAAACAAAGGATAAATGTTCCTAGTAGACTGACCCTATGCTTCTGCAGTTGAACTTGCATTGGAGTTGCATTTACATCAGCGTTGCACTTATGTCAGAGTTGCACTTACGTTGGAGTTGCACTTACGTCGGAGTTGCACTTATGTTGGAGTTGCACTTACGTCGGAGTTGCACCTATTGTGGTGTTGCACTCGTGTCGGAGTCATCCTCACATTGAAATTGCACTCACGTTGGAGTCGTACCAGCATAAGAGCAATCTGGTATATGTACCCTGGCAATTGGATCATGACATGTGATGCTGCCACACCCATGTACCACCACTATATACTTACAACCAGAAATGTCTATGCACAAGGAATACAATGGAAAAAGTGTATGTGCAGTTGCAGAAACTTACCCTACAGACTTACCTTGATGTCTTTCTCTATCACCTGTAGGACGCCGTGCAATATCGAGCAGGACAGCGGGTGCAGCAAGCACTGTTGTAAATGGCAGGACCTAGAAGAGTGGATCGAGGACGAAGATGTATGGCAAGAAAGAGCAGTCTGGGATGGCCTGCACGTCAGTGCAGATGGTGCATCTTCATCTTCGCTGGGTTAGGAAGGACGGTCAGCATGGTCAATCACATACAAGAAAGGACATCACAGGAATGCCCTGGGAGGGCTGGCAGTGAAGGCCGCAAAGTGGATGAGAGAGTGCTATTGAAGAAATCCACCCACCTATCAGTCCATCCCAGACCGGTGGGGAGGCCAATACCACCCTTCAGCAACTTCTCGTTGCGGTGCCTTGTCCGTCTCCTAGACGTATCCCTCAAATCCTTGAGATGTTTGGACGATGTACTGGCAAGCGACACATCAGAAGCATTGAATAATGACATATACGACATGTCTGAAATCATGCTCTTAGGGAGTCAGCACTGGGCTGTGGGAGTAATTTGGAATGGGGCGAGAGCGTGCTGTGGCGTAACATCAGATGACTGTCACGACCATTAGCATTGGTAGGTGATAAAAGAAAGAAACTTGGGACACTCACAGCAGGGGCATGTGCAGATCAATACTTGATTCTGAACCATACCAATAAAAATTGCAAGAAAGCCTGAATATAAAGGAGTAAAAGCATGCAAGCACCTCATGACGGGTAGTCTGCTCACCCGAAGCTAACGACCCGACCGCCAGAAATGCGTCTTCTAAGACAGTGGAGGTTGGGAGGTTTGTCCAGCAGCCTGAATGACCTGCAACATGGGTGTCATGATACGGTCTGCCATGGGTTGAATACCCTCCCCCAGCCACCGTGTACGCTCTGGCAACACACTGTAAGACGACAGTAACTCGAACTGGAAGAATGTGAGATTTATGATGACCACACTACAAAGATTGCTCTGAGGTTCGTTCCAGTTGTTCCAGTCATCTATTCCAACTATCTAGCACAGACTGTGGCCCAACAGTGAAAACACGATGCTACACACCTGCACTCCTAGAAGCCGCTGCATCCACATCAAAATAGTTATCAACGTGTTCTGGATGACTGGTATCACGTCGTTCATAGCGGGAGTGACATTGGAGGTTATCGCTCCGTAAGCAGAGGTACGGGAATGGGCTTCGTGACTCGCTCTAAAGTGCGGAGATCCCGTAAGCCAAGGGAAGTTGGTAGCTTGTGTCACTCACGTGTCTGTAACCCTCAGTAGTGTGTTGACGACGCCATCAAAATACAGTGACAAGTGGCTAGTCTGTGATGGCACTGATTCTTCCAAAAATTCGAGCTGATCAGTGAGGTTCAACAGCAGTTCGTCACAGTTCTTGGGTTATCTTGGACGCCTGTCATGAGTGCTGGCACCGGTGGATGTAAATGTATGTCTGGTTTGATGGTGGCAATGAGCAAACCATGTATCCTCCCAAGCGTCCATGCAGCCGTGTCTTTCACGTGTACATTAGAATCGCTCGTCATCCCAATCAGCAATGGGAGTGCCTGACTTACCTGTCAGGACGCTTGGATCGGGACCATCCAGGATAGACCCAAAGAGCCATCACGGCTGCTTCCCACTGATGCCGATCGGGAGACTTGATGTAGGCTTCGATGAAAGGGATGACAGTGTCAACTATTGGGTCAGTAACAGCCCAGGCAATAAAGTTGAAATAAGTGCCAAAAGACATGGTCATATTCCATTCATTTTCGTCGACGATTTCCTCCCGGAGAGTGAGGAGTGAGAGAAGAACGGGATTCCCCTCGGGCAATGCAATTTTGGCAAAGAATTTAGATTCGATCTCAGGTGGTTCACCATAATCGGCAGCCTGGACGATAAATAAAATAAATAGTCAGTCCCTATCCAGGCAATATGATTAACAAATCCCGAAAATGTACTTTGCCTGTCTCGTGAGCAAGCTCGATTCCCTCTTCACAAACGATGGCCCAAAACCCATCACGGTAAGCTTAGACGGCAGATCACTTACCTGATAGCAACCCGAAAACTGGGCACATACCACGAGAAGGGCTTGCTCCATGTAAAGGGCCATGATCTTGACGAGACACTTGAGGGCTCCAACTTGAATAGAAACCGAAGGGTTTTGAGTTGCCTCGCACACGACCTGCATTATGTGATTGCGCTCTCCCTGCAGGACATGAGGCGACGAACGACTTCAAAAGGAAGACAACAGACCTCACGCTCAAAGTTTTCATGCACGAATTCAAGTGAGTTGTAAGGAGCATGCGCAACAGCTAACTGAACACCTGAGGAGGGTTTGTGATGGTGGACACCACATATCACAGCAGTCAATATCTCGTTTGATCTCAAACTCAGAATCTCAGGTTGCTGTGGTGGGCGAGGGGCGAGGTATAAGGGAACAAACAAAGAAAATAAAACAGAGATGAGGTACGTACTATGGACTCGCAGATGTAGCCAATCGTTTTTTAGTGTCGCGATCCTGAGATTAGCGTTTGTCAGGTTATTCACGAAACCAAGAAGTTCGATGAGGTCCGGCCACTGATCGTGCAGAAGCTCTATGCAGGCAATGGCAGCGACGACTTGAGCAAAGAAGCTACCAGCTCTCAAAAAGGGAGATGCGAGGGTGACAAGAACTTCTTGCTTGATCTTAGCTTTGGCGTCATTGTCGGGGGAAAGCCATCATGTAGTGTACTGAATCTATATGGCATAACAGCCCTCCTGGGGCGTTTTCACTGGAGTGTGCAGTTTCCTAGATAACGGTGTGACGACGGTGTCAGGAGAGAAATGATTCTTCTACATACATGAGCTGAGAGGTTGTTTTTCAGCACAAAGGCTGCCGCATTGCGAATGCAGATTTGCGAACTTTCATTTGCGAGTTCAGAGGAGAGCATGAGCATGTATGCTGGCTGGACAGGGACATCGGTGCGATATATGCTCGAAGGCATCAAAAGATACCCACGTTGGTTTCCCTCGAGGCATTCTCCAGCTGCTCTGTACGTATCTTGTTCGATGACAGGAATGGACGATATCAAGGGCTCTGAGAACACGTGTATGACATCAAGACTGGGGAGTCCAGCGAGAGGTGAAGGTTGCTGCGGTTTGCAGCCTCTGTCGTCCTTGGAACTGCATCATTGAGGCTGGCAAGTGGTAGGCACAGGCGCAGCAAAAGCATGCGCAGAATACTGCAAAATCTTAAAGCATAGTAGTATTTCCATTCACTGACTTACTCGATGAACTCGCCAAGCGGACGAAGGCAACGTCCACGATATTCTTGTGACAAACACGTTTCATGAAAGCCAATCTTGTCTCGTCTGGGAACTGCCAGGACCTTCCGCATTAAAGCTCAGAGGTGGTAGAGATGACATCTAAAGTAGCTTCTCACCGGAAGTCGATGCGAAGAAAGGACAGTTGCACGATAAAGTATAGAAGCGAAGCATGTCGTAGCTCGAGATATATGTACGAGCCATTGGTCAAATGAGCAGCTTATCAACAAGAAATAACAAGGACACGTTGGTGAAGATAACTCACCCACTTTTGCACAGAGAAAATAGCATTCATAATAAAGGATGCATCATGGTGGCGAGGATCTGGTAGATGAGTTGATCCTTCAGCGACGTTGGTCGACGAGGTGGAAGGCAGTGTAATGCGAGTAATATCTGTGTGGAATCGAGTGTGCTGGCTCTTATAGGTACTGGTGCTGCAAGATGTTAAGCGTACCGATGTTTGCAAGACAGATCCAGTAAATGTACACTCGTCCCCATGCAGTTCGCGAAAGGTCTGCTGCGACACCGTTGTGTAAAGGCAAGTGCGAGTTTGCATCCAAAGGTGGTGTACATTGACTAACACCTCCGTGGACGCGTAGAGCATGACACTGGTGCGCCATCACTGTCAACATACCGGCAGGTCGTACGAACACATCTAAAGGGACATACCTCTTGCCTGGCAAAGTCCCCAAGGTGGCTAGCATACTCTCGTTCTTGGTGGCGATGTGGGTATTGATAAAGGCCAGGAGTTGCGAGGTGAATGACCAGACGGACAACGGGTAGGGTTTCGTTGCCTTTGCACTTACATAAATACTACTGAGTTGGGGACAGGTCTAGATTATGGAGAGATGAGCCGCTGCTAGGATACTACACGTGGCAATGAATTAATGACAATGATATCTGCGCACCTCACACCTCCCACTAATACAACTGCCATGTCCACATTTCAGCTTGCCTACGATTTGAATGGTGGTCATAGTGACTCTGTCAACACCCTGGCCTTCTCGCCTTGTGGATCTTACTTGGCCAGTGGTGGGAATGATAGGTTGCTCGTTGTCTGGAAGGTGTCGGATGGAGCACCTTTATACGTATTAGGTTTTGAAAGTCCAGTCACTGCGTTGACCTGGCACCCAACGCCACAGACTCACACATTATACTGTGGATGCGAGAATGGAGCTATATCCGAACTGAAGGGTCTTGGTATCGTGAGTTGCACTTCCCATGGATTCACTAACGTCGTGAAATGTCTCAACATCCAGAAAGAAAACATTCTCCCCGAGGCCCATATGGTTCGGTGTCACAGGACAAGTGCATTGTATTGATTATGATTCTCACACTCGCCATCTGGGTGTGGGTATGGGTCAATTAGTTCTCGTTTCTTCCAAATCAATTACAGGGAAGGGGTCTTTTGGCACATGCAATCGCAGTTTGTTGACGCACGACTCCTTACAGGTGCCTTTTGTCATAGCATCCGACTTACCCCTCCAGAGAACATTCACGCCGTGGGTTATGATGACAGGCTCCGGCCCTTGTCATTCCACTTCTATGATCGGGGCAACATGGGCATCGCTGCATACCTGAACCATGGAGTAGTGTAAGCTGTTGATCCAGTGTCAGTCTATGATTCTACACTCATAGCACATATTCTTCCATCATTCCTGCATGCAGTGCTTGGGACTTGCGGAACCAAACTCTAATCTGGCAGATTGAGCCAACCCCTACGTCTCCACAAATGTAAATGCTTCAACTATCATCGTAGTGTAGCTATCGACCCATTGTATAGTGCGAGCTCTGCGCTTCTCCATCAGCCTGGGTTACTGGCTGTGAAGGCGATGCATGCAGACATTCGTGTCTACAATGTTGGGGAATCGCACCACTTCGGTCACTTTAGGCTGTCACATGAACCAGATCGGTGTTATCCTACCGGCCTCTCATTTGTTCTGGGTAATGCCATCGTGTGTGGTACTAATTCCGGTAAGGTAGTGATCTGGGTGCCGGGTAACAAGGAGGCCCTGCAGGTTCTGGATCAGAAAGGTTTATCTATCTTCTTCATGACACCATTTGTGGCTATTCACTGAAATTCCTTCACAGGGGACATAATCCAAGCTGTTGCGGTGAGTTAGTGGCCTTTAAACTATGTGCAATCGCTTCCTCACGAAAAAGGTACCTGGACAGTCGTTTAATGGGCCGCATAGTAGCATCATTGCCCTTGGGTCCTCCCAGAAAGGGCATGCAACGTATATTTCTATCTGGCGGGCAGGTAAGCGTTTCTAACCTTACCAGTTCCTCTAACATCCCAGGGGCAGATGGCAGTACGAAGTATGGAAGAATATGCCAATCACTCCGCCTTCGTCTTTCTGTAGGTGCTGTGCTGTGTAAGTGACTGATGCTGCTCATCCGTCACTATGGTAGTCCACGTGTCCACTATTGTCCATGCTCTTTTCCGTCCTGGTCTTGTTCCTTGCCATCGGGGTCAACCATACACTATTTGATAACTCTCTGCGGACCGGGGCGAGTATCGACTTGCTGATGTCCAAGCATGGCAATCTGATGTCTTTCCTATAGGAGTCTCCTCTTGCGTGGTGTACCATTGCAGTCCTCAATGTAACCATAGCGTTACTCGAGGACATGGTAATGAAATTGTCCTGAGCTATGCTAGGAGGCCAGGGTTGGTACATGGAGTCATGGAGTCACGTAGTGTCTGCAGCTACTCTGGAACAAGTAATTGTCCATTTTTTTTGGCCTAGCCACGTCCATTGGATCTGTGCACATTACTGGATCGTGACTCAGAAACCCTCATGCACGTGTTTTGTCTTCCTTATGCTATTCAGCTTGCCGCTATCACCCCATGCCATTGGCGCAGACGAGACCATACTTCCAGCCAGCATCAATCAAGGTATCGACAACTCTCAGCCACAAAGAGAGAATTAGAGTCATGTTGTCATTGGACGGGAAGTTGTGGTAGTGAAGGCTATCAGCGGAAGGTTTCCAACCAACTGGAACGAACTACTGGAAAATGATCGGTTTGAATTGTGATCGCACGGCAGCCAAGGTGGACTTACATTATTGAATGTGGCAACGTCATACCAGCCGGAATTGCCACCAGCCAGATATGCATTTTTCGTCATCTTTGTTGCCCGGGTAGCAACTCCCAGACCCTGTCAGATTAGGGCTGATAGCAAAGAACGTGGGCGTGGCGGTGACTAGCGGTGGCGCCTTGTTACAGTACGGTGATGCGTGGTGCATGAGGAACGAACCCATTTGCATGATGATACCTGCAAGTATGATGGTGCCACCCTGTCGGGGGAGGGGGGGGGGGTGAAGGCCCGTAATACAACTTACGGTAGTGGGAAGCGGCTGAGCGCACGGAGGAGAGTAAAGCTGCTAATTGTAAGATGCAAAAGGTCGTAAGTTGCATTACCAGAGCACCACATCGGAGGAGTGATGTGAACGAAAGGAAAAGAAAAAAATGGTGATGACTAGTTTATATGAGTCCGTGCAAGGTTAACAGACGGCATCGCTGCTGGGGACATGTAAAGATCCCATCGTATATTTAAGCTGTAACCACTGTTGGTTCATCGTTTCGTCGATGAGGATACTTGCTGGGTCCTCGGCCACCACGACATGAACAAACGATGACACCAGGAAATTGCAACTTACATCCATCGCAAACGTTATAAGCTGCCACCTATCAGCATGTCGTAATGGGGGTGTGACGGGAGAGTACACCGGAACTTGCAAAGCGGGCATGGTAGACGGCTGGTTGGTCCTTACGATGTGAATCTCCTGCGTCACTTGTAGTAGCACCATGGAACAAGCAGCACACTTACCTCCATCCTCCCCAGCCTTGAACCCATCTCTGACGCACCAAACGAACAGTAAGTCTGTGCTTGCTACGCATGGCACGTCGATGGAGATGAGGGGAAGTAAAGAAGGAGTGCTGGCGATAAGGAGCTGTTCAGTGTACAGTACATAGCACTCTGATTAATTGTGGGTGGATCTCAGGTGGTGTAGAACGCCAGAGGTTTGTCAGCGTACCGTGAGGCGGGAGCAACATAAAGATGCCAAGCACAGCAACAAATGATGGACACGAATACGAATGAAAGCTTATACAAAGGGTTTCAGTAGAATTCTCGTACTAAAATTCTGATACTTGTACTCACAGCGACAGGGACACCAAAAAAACATTTATGGCCTGACTATTCACTATCACTGTCTACCTCGTCCAACAGCTCATCAAGCTCATCGTCACTGTCTGTAATCTCATCATCTACAAACTAGACAGAATCACCTGGGATGCCATCCACCACCGAGTTAGTCAACCAGTCCAGCATCAGCTCACGGACAACTTCGATGGGTGGTCCTGTTCGCCGTGGATGCATTCGCGAAATAGCAGAGATTGCAAATGGAGTGCCCACCCAGCTTCTCGCCTCAGCTAGAATATCGATCAAAACTTCCAACTCGGGGATTGAAGGTATAGCGACTTGCTCCAAAGATGGCAAGAGCTGCGATTGGGCTTGCAAGCCTTCGTGGCTGTGGTAGGCATCCAGAAATAGTGTGTGTAGAAGGAGTATTGGGATGTGAGCACCAAAGGAGATGAGTGAGATCAACTTTAGGTGCCCGAGGAAGTACGTCCAAGTATCTAGTGCGAGGCACCATTCAAAGCTGAATGGAAGGGAAACTTTCACTTCCCGTGTACTCCGTAGCAGTGCAACGTTGGCAATGCCTCTAATAAGGTCAGTACAGCGGGTGTCAGATATAGGGGGGCTGTGAAGGGACCAATTCATGAACGTCACCTGCAACCTAGGAAAACGGTGATAATGGCTGGATTGGAAGATGAGAATGCGGTGGCCATAGCAGATATGAAGAAGCGGAAGATGCGCCATCTTGCAAGTCGCCAAGTGGACTCCCTCCATGAATTGGCGGACATTCGTTGAGACTTGTCCAACATCGACGGTTGCCTCCAGCTTGGCAAGTGATGGGAGCTCGAGCGCTGCCAGAAAGATGGCCCCCGCTACAGTCGACGATTCAAAAGCGAGAGAGGTAAGTTGTGATAAAAGAACTTTGCGAAAGGGCACATTCCCGTCCGTTTCTCCACTGACGAAGGAATTCGGCAAACTAAGATCCTTCAAGTTTGGAAGCAATTCCAGCACCGAAAGAAGTTGCACAACGGTGGCGGCTGACTGGATGTGAAAGCTACGGATGAAAAGCGAAGAGAGCAGTGGGGAGCAGGGAGCCAGCCTCGTGTGAACAATGTCCCAGTTAAAGGTACAACCCTCGAGATGGAGAGAGGTGAGTTGTGGAGCCAAAACTGAAAGGAAGGAATCCGGAATCCCCGCTTCGCCATCAGGAGTGCTTGGAACCGAACATGAGATGTTGCGAATTAACAGCTGACGCAGGAGTGGTACTCGATCAATTCTAGTGCGAGAGCTGACGATCTCCTCTATATCATCTCCGTATCCCTCAATGTGCAGGCTCGCACATCTCCAGAGGTTGTCAATCATTACAGCAGTAAGGTTAGGAATTGCGTAGCCGGTGTAGTCCTCCGCAACGTCAAAAAAGACTTCAAGAGGCACAGCGCAGGTTCGTCTCAGGACCTCAGAAAACCACGCGCTTCTATCCGCAAGGTTTAAAGCTTTGCGCCAAAGAAGTGGAGCATGCAGAATAATTGACCGCCACCAGCGGCACACCTGACTCAAACTTCTGAGCATATGGGTATCCCTGTCTGGTAATGCATGCTCAAACACTAGAAGTAGAATATCGCCGGGTAAGCATGCAGCCGGTGCAAAGGTGTTGCGCCACTGGCTAACGCAAACAATCACAGAGTGGAACACCTGGAGCATCTGGTCGAGCTCTTCTGCATCGGCAGCTGCGACGATCCAAACAAACTCTTCGTTTAATGTTGCCAATGAAATCGTAGGGGTGTCATAGAGGCTTTCCATAGCACCGGACTACAAACATAAGCCATGAGTGTCACTTAATACCTACCTTGCACGGAAGCTCAAGGACTTACGAGGCTGGGTAAACTGGCAGATATGAGATATGACACTCAGCTTGATTCGTAGCTCTCAGCAAGGGTTAGGATGAGATAGAACACGTCTTGTGGGTAATGAGTGACTTTAAAGCACCTCCAAGACGACCAACGGAGGCCAAACACAAAGGGAAGTGGCCAACCGGAGTGACATCCGATACCTTTTTCGAAGACAAAGAGGTCAATCGGCATTAGTGTACACTTGGCAGTAAGCTGGTACTCTTAAAAGACGACCACCTGCGGAGGAGACATGGGCCTGGAATGAATTAAATTATCCATCAGCGACCATGACTCTCGAACCAAGATGGATACCATACACGGCCAGAGTGAATGGTGTTCCCTGACTTAAGGTAGAGTGCCTCATCATCCGACTAAAAGCATATAGCGAGGGCCATCGCTGCTCCTTAGATCGGGGCCTATATGACCGTTTGTCGCTCAGCTCGGAGCTGGCAACATATCGGAAAATGCCGGTCGGAATTGCTCGATGATCCTTACTCAACCTTCCTTTGTCTTTTGTGTTATGGTAGTGATAATCAGGACGTAAGAAAGGATTAGGGATCCAGCTGGTGACATTGACGTGAAAGAATCGCTATTCTTCAGTGCCCAAGGCCTTGAACCTGGTGAAAGCTGGACATCTCTGCACCGATGTATACATAGTCTGTGTGCCATAACCCTAAGATTCACCTAGGACAGGCTGCTTCTGCATCCTGGACTTTTTTGGTTGCCACGTCGGTCAAACAGCGCAATCTCATGAAACACCATAGTACCAGCTACATAATTACTACGTAAAAATATGCAACCACGTGCCTTGGCTCTATTAAAAATGTTCCCCGCCCCACTGAGTTTTGAATCCACGCACCGAAGTGGAATGGTAAGAGTCAAACCCCAATAAGGACAGGACCTGGGGTCCATTGCGCACGAAGGAACTTAGGGTGTGAAAACTCCCAAGTCTGGGAGGCTGTAGATGCGCATCAGGCACATGGTGCCTAAACTATCACATATGAGTGCATCGTGTTCAAAGTAGATGAATACATGAGCGTGGTGGAGAGGTAGGGGCTGTCTTCTGGTTGTATGAATTATCAGCATCCCCATCCGCATCGAAATGAACCACGGATGTTTGAGCTGAAAATGATTTGAACTGAAATTTGTAGTCCGCCCTCATAACACTATGCAAACGGACTGGATTTCTGTCAAGTATTATAGAACGAGTGCTTGAATGTACTGTGTTACTCTTACCGCAAAATGTACTTTGCCTCGTGGAACCCACGGGCGATCGTTTACGGCCTCTAACACGTCCCAAAGGAACATCTTCATCGCTTCCGTGCACTCCAGCATTCCATTGGTGTGGGTAGCAGGGGGGAAACAAGTATTCCAGGACATAGCGGTCGTTTCGGTCTCGGTGGAGGGAGAAAGCCGGCACTAGAACTGGTCACGTCGGACTTGCACCATTCGACGTTGCAGGCAAAACATTCACCTTGGGTGGTGGGGGTGCACAGATTCGTCGTCTGAGGATGGGCTGTGTGACGAGGTACTGGACAATTGGAATCGCCTTCGTTTTGGAAGAGGGCTGGACAAGTGGGTGGGGATGAGGGTATAGGATTGGTGGGAGCTAGAATGTTTGGTTCGCTATACCATGCTTGATGATCTTCTCGTACAAGCGGTTAGGCGTTGGATTGCTCATAGCCCCTGCAGATGTATAATGTTCAACTTACCGCTATGCCGCGAGGGAATGATCACGAAGCGAGGCAACACTGCCCGCACAGCATGAAGCATCCATCGTGAATCCAAACTCAGAAGCGTCATTCGGGCTTTCCGGTATCAACAATGGAAATACTATAGATGGTGAGTGGTCCGCTCAGATATTGCGTGATGGACTGGAAGGAGGGAGGGGGGTCCATTTGTGCATGAACGGCTTACTACACGAAATTAACCCTCCTGGACATGTCAAGGGCTTGGGTGTTGTCTAGAGGAGGGGAGTATGCAGAAACCGCAGCGGATCTGCTACGAACATGATTGAATTCGATGCATCAAGTAAGATAAGGACTCACGACGAGAAGCGACTCCGAAGGGGAGCAACGGTTCCCTGAAGAGGAACCCCGTCGTCGTTCGACCGCTGTCCTGTGGGCTCTTTTCCGGGCAGGCAGCTGCAGGTGGGTCGTCGCTGGTCAGGTGCGGCCATTTGTACTAGTCTTCTGTCCTCGCCGCCTGCGGCCGAAGCTTACAGCCACCTTGTGGCTATGCCAGTACGTCACCGGCTTCGTCATCCTCCCTGCTCTCAACTCCGTTCGCTGCAATCGGAGTTCGTGGTCAGCCCTGGTGAGGTTGCGGTTACAGGGGAATTAGCTTCGCCCCTCCTGACCTGCTCCCGCATCTCGCTAGGTACGCCAGTGCTCAGCATGTCTTTTTCCCGTCTTTCTGACCTGTTTCCGTTCATCTCGATAGTTTAGCGTAGCTTTCGAATTACCCATCCCTCCCTCCACTTCTCGTATGTCGTACGTCTCGCTTCTTTCGTGGGTGCGGAGGGGGATGTCCTGGGTCGTACGCAGTATGGACAGTGGCAGCCCCCCATCAACACCCTAAAAATTGTTCTCGTCGCTTTGCTGCATCGTTCTGGGCACGTCCGAATATTGTTGCGCCCAGGACACCAAGTGCTCCGGTTGCCGTAGCCTCGTACTTACTGCTTTTTATGTTGTATTTATATCTGCCAATCTTGTCAGTTGGGCTGCACGTCTCGCGGCCCGTTCTTCCCTATGCACACTCTAGAATTTCGGACCTTTTACACATAAAGGGGGGGCACGCTGTGTTGTGCTTTGTTCTAAGAGCAAGATAAGTCATTGAACTTCGCCACTGGCCATGCTGACAACATTAATCCCCGCTTTCAGACCTAATGATAGAGCCTATCCACCCAGTCATGTTTTCAGTCCATTCGCCCCCACCGCGAGGCCTGGAGTTGGAACGTGATGTGAGTATTCCTACAAACAATCAAGCCGCGAATGTAACGATTCCCACTGACTTTTGCGTATTGCAGAATGTCCCAGTACGCCACCAGATGTTCGGACGTCTCATCCAGGATTCTCGAGAATGGTAAACTAGGCCTGTGTTCTAACGTCTTCCATGTATTCCATCATCTGATACATGAGAGAAATAGTGGTGTCAAGGGTGAGGAATACGACACCACCAAGCTTACTGACCAGTCCACTAGGACAGGTGCCAGTAAAATGCATGTGGGTGATTCCGTCGTCAGAACACTCCCTGCTAAGACTGGTTCTGCCGCACGACCATGCAAAATGTAAGTGCGAATATCATTTCTATTTGGGCATTGAGCTTATACTCGGTATGAGTAGTCTCAACTTCGTCGAAGGCCCAGTACACGTTTCGCCTGAGACTGGTTTCACAGCTACCACGTCCGACTTCATGCACGTATTGCCTGCCAGGGCCTTTCGCAGACATCAGAAGGCGATCCGTAGCCGCAGTGATTGTATCTCGTGGTTCTCTAGCCTGAATTCAGGGCCCATGGAGGCTCCACCATCCTCCCCCAATTGCTATAGCCACACATTGCAGGGTGGAGATTTGTTCGTGCATACTCACGACCGTGGACATAAAGCCTGGATGTGGGGAGAGTCAGGTTGGATGCCGGTTCAGGAAGGTCATTCACATCCCTCCATTGCGGGTTACTATCTTTCCATAGCCGGGAGCGGGGAACCTAGTTGGGTAACCGGGAAGACGATGGCGACATATCGTTCGAAGAACAGAAAATGTTTCCCATAAAATCATGTAGCTAGCGTTCGACAAGCGAGAACTAAGCCAAGGAAATCATTACTGTATTATCCTATGCACTGGTCATACTCAGGAAATGCCGCTGGAGGGCGGCTTTCAACCTTGCTTGCACTGCTCGTTTCTGTTTTGTGTATGGAATATTGATACTGAGTATTTTGGATTATGACAACCCTAATATACATTTTCTTGGACGGTAAACTTGTCTCGCTACGTTATCGCACAGGCGCAGTCACGACATTTGGTTTGCTGTGTTCGTTTAATTAGGTTAGGAGGTTGGTGTGGGCGCTATGGCGGACTTACCTGTATGACTCCCGGGAGCGTTTGTAGGAATTGTTTCACTACGCCAACATTAGTTTGCAAGTGTAACGTGGGTGAGGAGCGTTTACCATTTTCTGTTTCTTTTTGCACGGTGCGACCACAGCGTCAGGGTCGAGGAACAGCTGCGCGTGCAGACTGGGGTGAGCACCGAGAATGTTCACTGGAATGAAAGGACACGTACTTTCTTCAGATTGTTAGGCACAGTCCGTACATATCTGTCGTTATGCACGGGCCTAAACAAGACTCCATTAGGTCGCGCGTTGTGAGATTGATGAGGAGACGAACCGTTCCTTGACGTGGGGAGGGACCTTTCTACTCTAGCACAGAAAGAAGAGGTGGGATCCCCCATACCTTGCAACATGCGAGCATACTGTGCAGCGTGACGCACACAACGGACACACTTAACACTGCGGACCGCTCCGTCCCAAGAATAGAAGCACATATCTATACATGCTCAAAAATTGGGATGCTTTCCGATGACAGGTAACAAACGCTTACATGTCCATTAGAATATATGTGCTACATACACAGCATCAGCGTGCCACATATAGATGGCTAATTGGGAAAGTAGATTCACGAACTGGAAGGATAGGCGCCTCCGCCGTCTGATCTACGACAAGCCGTCCGGCTGCTACTGAAATAGGGTAATTGGCGTCGCATGACCTTGAAAACCTCTCCCTTGTCGCGCACACCCAGAAGGTGGATAAGTAGGAGAGTATGAGGAATGTGTATATACATACCTGGTATAAACTTTCGCCCAAGACCTCTATAGAGAACAATCAAATGTCGAAATTATCTGCGCTAAGGAGCTTGATCCGTGCGCATCTCGGATCGAAAATGATGCGGAAGACGGGAAAAACACACCAGCTGGACATCCTTCGACGTTGATCTCGCCGAGTTCCATGCATAGACGTCGGGCCGAGATAGACGCCATGCCAGTACTGCCCTAAAAGGGAGAACGTGTGTGTCAGAGTCATCCATACACATGTGAAAGGACTATTGTACTGTGATGGTGAGTACGTAGCCTCACGCAAGGGCATCTGCGGGAACTTTTCCCACACACTTGGCATTTGCCCCGTCGTTCACGAAGAACGATCGTATATAGATCTGTAATTGCGATGAACTCCTGCTCAGACCAACGTAGACATCTCAAAGAACTGTTGTACTATGATGACGAGTATGTAGCGTTGCAACACACGTCGCATTGAATCGCACTCGATCGCACATTGCACCGGTCTACAATGATTACATCGTTTGGTTGACCAGCTCGTCCTGGCGACATTACATAATCCAAAAGTTCGCTCAGAATCTGCGAAGTCCCGCCCTTACTAATAGTGTCACAGTCACTGTCACATGGGTGACAACCTTATCGCCCGCCGCCCAGCACCCGTTCTTTGCTTCCCCCATCTCCTTCCTCGACCTGCCGCAGGCAACAAGCACGGATCTGCCATTCTCTATATCCCAAAACCACTTCTGTGTCATAACCGGCATATCTGACGAACTACGGAGCTCCCGCACGTGGAGAAACAAGTCGGTACTGGACTATGTTGTCAAGTCTCTTTCTGACAAGATAAGTTGCTCTCTCGGGCATCTCATATCTGTCTGAAGGTCTGGTTGTGCTTTTATTAGCAGGAGACAAACAAGATTTCAATGTGGGGTCCCTATATGCGTTGCTCTGTGCCAAAGTTTGGTTCATCAAAGACGGGTTCAAGTTAGAGACCATACAGGTGAGTATGCTGCTTGCTTCAGTGTACTGCTACTGATTGCCGTGCATGAGCCCCTCATGCATGGGGCAGGCTATGGATAACACAGGAGACTCACAGAGTGGGGACTAGCTAGCTGAAGCACTTTTGAGAGGTAATGTATTTTAATGATATGGTCGCACACCGATGGCAAGGCGAGAAGATCGCAGTGAGATGAGTTTTCAATGTGCCTGTACTTGATAACTCTTCGGGAAGTGCCCGATAGCGCAGCAGCTCAGTCTAGGCCTCAGATGCTGTCGCATGGAGCCATCTTTGCTGTAGGTGAGGATGAGGGTGGTGCTGCCATACCGGTACATGTTAGCCGCTCATTACTTACATGCAATATTTTGAGCTGCACAGGGTTCTTGTATCTGGTATCCTGCATTTCCCAGTCGTCCTGCCTACATATATCACCTATTTGGGCTGCACGTTATCCCCGCCTTCGACGCGCTGCATTGCTACGCCCCTCCGCTACGTCTTTGGCCGCCACCTGCCCACACGAGGTATATCGATCCACACGCTGTTCTCACTTTCAGTGCTGTGCATTCCGTGGTCGCATCGCTGCTACTTCGTCCACTGGGCCTGCTAATGCCTGCCACCCACCATGTATCCCGCTATATCCCATGTAGGATAGTAGTTCTCATAAATATGACTGTAACCGATTTCAACCAAATTGAATCTGTTGTGAACGTTCTATATCAGTCTGAATAGCTCGAGATCGGATTGCAATAATAAAATCCTATGGGATCGGATGAGGACAGATGTCAGCATATTCTACATACTGAGAGAGAATTTGTTGAGTTCGGATGAGATCTGATTACAATCACAAAAATCCGATCTTGTCCGACTACAACCCACCCGATCCAACGCAGTTTTCACTGGGGTTGAGACGACACACGCCAGCGTAGAAACAAAACACTCAGCCACACTCACAGCAATGATACTGTATGTGAATAGACGTGCGTGGGACTGCACACCGGCGACACCTGGGAGGAGCAACGTGCACAGATTGTCATACAGATAATATAGTAGTGACTGAGAAATAAAGACACTGCTAAATCCCCATCCGCTTGATCCATCCCATGCTCTTGTTCTCTTTGATGACTTCATATGGACCTACTGGCAGATACGAAAAAAACTTGTACTTGCACTCTGGAGAACAGCAAGTACTGATGCGGACTATGGTGTTAGCGCTGTCCACACCCACTTTTGACCGCGACCACGAACGGACTGAACTACATTTGGGGCAGCTCATGGGGAGGGCCGTACCCCATGGGCGACGATGGTTGTGGTACCATGAGTAGCGGATCCCGATTACAGACAAGGGGTTGGAGGATGGAAGTGGGAGACCAGACGTAGTCTGCACTTTCGATTGAAAGAAAAACGTGTCACTGTGCATGCGCAGCTTGAGCGAAACATCAAGAAGGTTGGTGATAACCTCACAGAGTGCGTGCCCTTGGATAAGGACACGAACACTGAAGGCAATGATGAAGGACTTCAGTACCGCACTGATGAATCGGTCTGCACCGAATGCAACTGTGTATGCGGGTTGCAACCTAACATACATCAGATCCAATCCGTGGCTACAGCACAAACTAAAAGACTTACTGAATTATTGCTTTCTTGAAGCTGCTTATAGACTCGCGGAACATGACGAGGGGACCACACGACAGCATGAAAATAATAGACTTTCTAATAAGGGATCGAAGGCCTCCAAAAAACAAATAGTTCATGAACTAGCTGAATGAGAAACTTTCAACGGAAAGCTCAGAAGATTCATACCTCCACGGGTTCTACTGCTACGTCCTCACCTTTCTCGTCTTTCCCTGCAAACAAATCGCCGCGCGTTACCTCACTGTGAACCGAAACGAAGATAACCTTGTGCTCGAAATTGTCTTCACCAATTTCCATTGCTAATGCCTGAGCTTTCGTCTCCCAATGACAGAGTTTGTCCCATGTGCCAAAGTCGAAGACGACTTCATGGTAACGCAGCGTAGATGTGGTGTGGTACTCCTCGAGCACGGTGTTGAGTACCCGAGGAAGAGACCCTCGGGAGTTCATTCCTGTGTAGATGAAGTGCAGGAGGAGAATCGGTCCTGCGCAAACCTCGGCTTTCGAGGCTCTCTCGCACACACCTCGGATAAATGTTGGTTTATCACATGCTGGAACCGATTTTCCTTCCACCGTTTGTGTAAATGCCTTCGAGCACAAATTAGCTCCACCCGGAAATATCACAAGCGACTTACAAAGTACGGCATTGGTTTAGATCGCACTGCATGCTCGTCCTTCTCGTGGCAAGCTGGACACTTGAAAGATATTCCGGGAGACCCAAGTTTATCTTCAATTTCTTGCGGTATCTTAATACAGACATTGCAAATGACACGAGAACAGACGCGATTGGAACACGCAACGGTGTTTCCACCGTCATGGCAAAGGTAGCAGAACTAAGGTATGGGTTACAGGGCAGGACTACGAAGGATAAAGTCATGGACGCACTCGATTTTGTGTACCCGAGCGAGTAGTTTCCGCAATTATGGGGGATGACGGAGGGGATGAGAGTGGACTGGAAGACGTCAGGGTGGTGTCTCCAGAAGATGTACGACGTCTCTTGCAACCAGCAAGTTTAGCTGGCTTAGCAACCCCTGAACAAGACTTTTTCGCAGTCTGCTTCGTCCTGGCCATAAGTATCGGAATCAGGCATTGGAAAGAAAGAGAAAGAGTACTAGTGCCACTGAGACGCGTTCCTTTCAAATCACAAAAATTCCCTAAGCCAGATCCGAGAATATATTACCAGATATGGCATTTGTCCAGTGTCTCCGCGCTGTTGGAGGTACCTTGATCTGCCACATTTCAGGTTTGAATTTCTGGCAAGGTTAGGAAATGGCAATTGCCAGTATGAACCAGGTTTACATAATGGTAGTCCAGCTGCCCACTATCTATCAGACATTTCAGATATGCCCAGACATGATCGAGTATACAGATATATTCCCAATAATAATATACTGAACAGGACAATAATGTATTCTATGAAGCAGTAGATAAAAGTGTAATTCACAATGCAGGTCTCCACTGGACGTACCAGGTTGAACGGGTTGATCCTATTTGTCTCTCCGAGGACGATGAGCCAAGTGATCCTCCCGAGTTTTAACCGCTCGATTCTGGGAATGGTACTATATGTGCAGAGGATCGTTCGTTTGACGTATAGCGTCCACTGAGGGGGAGCGACATTCGTTGTTGACGACTGTATGGATCACGCATGAGTTCAATGAGGATGTTCCTCTTGACTACTGGCACGGGTTACTTTCTAGTGTACAGTCAGTTGTATAGAACAGTGTCAAAGAGAGGAGGGTGGGTTTCATGATGGTGGTCTCTCAGCATGCACATTCTTTTGAACTTGTTAGCGCTACCGAATGCGTATCGAGGTAGCCATAGCGTCCGAACTTGAGAGATAGAAAGTGGAAATAAGTCGGCAGATGCTCGCTTAGTGTGAAAACGTCAACTGTTCTTCGCAATCCACACTTCCCAGATCGACCGGTAACGCTGTTGATGACGACATAGGCGAACTGCGGGGGCTGGTAGTTGCCGACGACGTTGTTGTCATCATAGTAAGACATTTTGAATTATCGAGGGAGGACGCTATCGACAAGCAAGGTGACAAGACCGGTGATTTTGGCTGTGATAAACGAGACATGTCAATCAGAATTGATAGGTTCGACAAAGAGACTGAGCATGGGCTGGTACGGTAAGCAAACATCACGAGCGACATCACCCAATATGTGACACATCTGCCCTTGGTTGCCTTTAGTATATATGCGGCTGTTATCAGATAACGATCGATTTCTTCATTGGAAGGCACTGATACTCTGACGTACCACCAACCTCGGTGTGTTCACTGCCAAAGGAAGAGCCGGGTGTGCCTGGCAAGGGTGACGATCTCGTAAGTCTTCATGCGCATGCTCTGCAGACTGTTTTGAAAGTATGGACCATATGGAAAGATTCAACGGGGTTCTCGGTCGAGATATCTGCGAGTCGCTGGAATGTAGGTAAAGGCAAGGGTCTGGAATGGCAGAGCAAAGCATGAGCGCAAGAGCGGTAGACTGGACGCGTACTAAAGGTGAATGATCTCAGTAATTTGTATTCCTGAGACATTTCAGGTCAGATCCATATACCCGAAAAAAATGGACAGCAACGTACGACTTGCAGGCTGTATGCGTGGTTTGTACTGTCGTCGTCCTACCGGCTCCACATCGTTTGGAATTGTCAGTTCCTAGTGCTGGCTCTTCGACGTGTATGTGCACATCCCCAGAGACTATTTTACAAGTCAGTACCATGGCGTCGAGTGATATCAGTCATGATATCTAACGTACCTTGCAGACGGTGGGAATAGGGATGTGTACATATACTGGTGAGGACGGACCTGGTTTTCCTCCATTTTGCCCATTCCACACTATCTGAAGTTGTTTGCTTGACAAGAAACGCATGTGGTGGTAGGTATCTGCAAGTGAGCGCTGAGGTGGAGGGAAGTTAGGAGGACAGGACGACGATGCCTCGACACAAGGATCAGGATGTGCCTTGTGACTGTGATGTGTCACATGACTGTACGAGCCGAGTGAAGTCACGCTTGGCCAATGAGAGGAGGACTGGAGTGCAAGGCAAAGATATGATGTAGTGAACACCATAATGTTAATATAATACCGTACATGACTGTCAATCTAAAGTATCTATATGACAGTGTTCAGTGGGACAGGTATCTGGCTGAGGTGCTGATACTTGGTGTGCCGTCACATTCATCACCGGAGCTGACAACGCCGCTTTCTCATGGAGCATCGGGAAGTGCCGTAGGCTGTCATGCCATGTCACCTATATCAGGCAATATCCTGTTTCGGGAACTCTCGTATGCCAACGCGAGTGGGAAATGGATCATGTGATGCTGTGTTCATTTTCACCGACTCCTGCCAGCGCCTTAGTACTTGCTCCTCGTCCTCGTTGCAATGTCCATCACGTTGGTGTACATCTGTCGCCCGTGACTTCTGATGATGCGTCAAGGTAGTGTAGTCCTATTCGTTGTCATGTCGAGGATCATTGGTCATGGTGGCGTACCTCTGTCGCCCTTGCAGATGTCCCAAACATGGCTAGCGTTTGAGGATGACCTGGCACACTGGTATTCACGCTCAGTATCAGTCAATGCTGGTGTACATCTGTCGCCCGTGACTTGTGATGATGCGTCAAGGCAGTGTAGTCCCATTTGTTGTCATGTTGGGGATCATTGGTCATGGTGGCGTACCTCTGTCGCCCTTGCAGATGAGTCCCAAACATGGCTAGCATTTGAGGATGACCTGGCACACTGGTACTCACTCTCGGTATCAGTCGATGCTGGTGTATGTCTGTTGCCCGTGACAATGCCTCAAGCAGCGTTACGGATTCGTTGTTACGGTATGAATTCTCTCTGTCTTTCTCCTGTGGCTAGCGATGTAAGCACTGCGAGTCTAATCGAGCTGCACTAAAATGTAAGTATCACCCTAATATTTGGTTTATCTGCTGACTTCTGCACAAATAGCTTGTGCCCTTCACCTCGTTGGCCTCCCGAATGAGACCGGGACATCACCTCCGATATTCGGACTCCCCATACCGTGCACTCTCCTCAAGTCCACCAAAACGACCCATACAGAAACGGATGTGTATTCCATTTTAGTCTATATTGAAAGAACAGTCGAAGTAGGGGCCCCTCGCATATCCGAAGTGAGGCTCCGCCTCAAAGGCTAGGCAATGTGGTGTACCAAGGCCCACAGGGTTGGCGCATGAAGAGATAACATGCTTGTACGTCGTTAAGACCGCAGAGAGAGATGCCGAGTATTTCGATTGATGTTTGCAGTAGGGTCTTATTACGATCACCGGTACAGGACATGAAGTCTCGGATCGTGAGTTCACCCGACGTTTGTATCGACGCATTTCAAGTCGCGTTGTTCGCCGTGCACGTTGTCATGCCAGCATCCAACTTGGGGCATGAAGGATCCTTCCAGTGGTTGTAGAGGAAGTGTGCGGGTCTCACTGTCCTCTGCTGCCCAGTTTCGCCTTCCTCAGACTACATCTGTGTATCGAACCAAACTAACATTCTGTCCTTTCTTAGGTTTTTAGGCACGTCTGACCGACCATGACAGAAAATGGGCAAGCTGTCGAGCCCAAGCATGCACCAAACTGCTCACCGGTGAGTCATCCTTTTACTCGGATTCGACGGCTGTTCATGCAATCAACTTTACTATCTGATTTTGCCATAACCTAAACTTTGGAATTGACATACATTACATTATACCACACCCATAAATGCCGTGGGAGCCGTCCTACGACGGAAAGCACTTCCCTACACAGGGATCGACGAAAACTGACATTCTATTCATCGCAGAAAAGCGCATCGACTTCCGAGAGCTCCGATGCGAGAGCTGTTCAGGTACGACACCATCGCGTTGACGTAGTTCGCGCTTGCTCACTTGCCTTGTTTTCAAGGCTAGCAGCATGTGGGATATGTCTCGTCAACTGATCCATTAGTGTTAGTGTTGTAGGATACATTGTGTGTGTTGACTCAATGGCAAGAAGAGAACCCTATATGAGATGATGGCATGGCATATCAAGATGCTTCGTTCCCGGTGTGGTTGTTGTTGACATTTTGTTCTGCGGTGACTGCGCTTGACAGCAACGAGGAGTGTAAGAACTCGAGACAAACGGGGAAAGAACGTAGGGGACATACCCCTTGGTCTACGGTCCATCGGGCAAGGTTGGTGCCGCCACCGGCGGCCCTTCCCGAGTAGAACTTGCTGCGAGAAATTTGGACTGGCTTTATGCTCGAGTCGGGGTTGATTTTGAGAGTATCTACCCATCAGTCGAGTGTGTTTGCACTAGAAAACTAGCCGAGATGTGCTTGTACATAGAGACTCCAACCATAACTAGTATCGGTGTAAGGCAATTTCGTAAACAAAGTGAATGCCGTCCTGACGGCCTTCTACTTGGTTAGATGCATCCCAGTCGTAATCACGTCCTATGCTCCCCATATATACCCACTCGGTATAGACACGTCAGTTCACCGTCCCAATTGTCCAGGATCTCCAAGACTACTACACCGAAATCCATACCAGCAGCTACCATGGAGTCAAGGATTGGAAATAATTGAGTGTGGTTTGCTGCATGAATATTGTAGTCAAAGGAAACCAGAGGCACGAAGGGCATGCCGCGTGAAAGGGCAGGCGCCATACGAGCTGTAAGAAGATCACGTAAAGGGCCCGTAGCGCCGCTCTGTAGGGAATGATACTTGGCTAGATTATCTTCTCCATCAACCATTCCCCACAACAGCAACTTGTGGGGAGCGATCTCGATGGCATTGGTAAGCTCGGCTGGGATGTGGTCAACCATGACGTGCGTCACACGAACAACATCCTGAAATGCGATCGCTATTTGTCCGAGTCGATTAGGAAGGCGCCAGCATGCACCTTCCCACAAATCATCCTCCAGAATGGCTTGCACAGACCCTATCTTGCCCATAAGTCTGTTAACCCAAGAGTTGTATCCGTGAGGAGAGGTTAAGGAGCTGAGGACTACCCCACCATTACTCCACAAGGCATAGTCGTACGAACTGCGGGGGATGGGCTGGGTATGAACCAGCGTCTTCCGGTGGAGGATACGGTAAGAATGTTGTATGATTCGAGAGGCAACGATTCGGGTTTGGGCGGTATAAGGGTTGGGCGATGCAGAAGCTGGAAGCAATGCGCGTGGGCCGGACGGATATGCGAAATGAAGAAGGGAGAGTACCGCAAGGAAGCTCATAAAGGCGATCCACTTGAATTGCGATGCACGAAGACTGGTTAAGCCATTATTCCCCACAGGCGGGGGAAAGCGCCTTTGGACATTGAATATCTGAGGGCTGGCATGGGTGCTGGCTGTGTGGAAAGGTTGGCACATTATCGATAGAATGTGTAACCAGCCCACTAGGAGTTACATGCACAGCGCCCACCGCAGGGTGATCCACGCTTTGCAAATCGGACCGTGCCTGCTTCTTGGCCCGAAATCGGGATGAGTGGCAAATTCGGGTGATAGAATCGTTTCGTCCGAAAAGCATGTGGGTAGGGTATGATTTGGAGGTCTGGCCAAGCTTCGTCAACATATATAGCGCAGGGCAAAGTTCAGAGTGTATCCAGGCTATGCATTCACCACTCTGAAGCACAGCATGCACAGATTCGAGAACAAAGAGGAGAGTAAAGTAGACGAGTAAAAAGAAAGACAAACAGTACTTACTGACATGCAGGTTGAATCGATCCATGTACCGCCACTCGCATTAGCCTTGATACAGCGAGTAACCGACACAGAACACCGACGTGGAAACAAGAAATCGTATCCAAGATCTGAGGTAAAAAGAATGCAGTAAAGTAACAAAGGCAGACAAAGCAAGTGAAGGAGGTTAGCGATCTCACCAGTATTGCAGGCCCCGTGGCCGATTAATGCTATCCCCGCATATAAAAGACATTGTAGTGGGAGGAATTTCCCAGACGTTGCATGTCCCATGGCACCCAAACGAAAAACACGACAAGCGTCCGCAAGTGAAAGCGATGATACTTATGTTACGGCCAATTCGTTTGGGGAGGATGAGGAAGTACGTGACCTCTCCTCGTGCTAAGCACGTATGTTGTGCTGACCTTCAAAAGCACGATGAACAAGGTGACAAGACAATCACCTTGGATGCTGCACCTGTAATCTGTCACGCAGCTTGGAATGTGACAACGTGCTCACCTCGAAATAGATTCCCACTCTCCCTATGTTCTCCTGCCCACTTCACGTGCACCCAGTATCACAGGCAGCTTGCAGGCGTTCAGGGACTGTCACCGCCTCCAACGGAATGCGTAGTACAGTACTGGGTCCAAACACGAGTGAACTTTCCAATGACGTGGAAGAGGTAGGTCCGTTTTGGGTCGCCTAGACCTTCGTGGTAATCCCCTTTCAGATCCCGGTTACTCGGAGCGACTTATGACTCTTCAAAGAGACGATCCAGCTGGAACTCGATGGTGCAATCAATGCGATTAATGAGGCAGCCAACACCATGAAAGCTCATCTTGCGGGAACGTCACTGGGTGCGCATGGAAGTGCTAGAGATGAAGAGAAACCACCTTCACTTCAAGGTCGCCGTAGGGCGAAAGGATTCCCTGCTCATCGCAAGCCCGCACATCTGGAATTCCAAGTGTGTCTTTATCTTGGTTTCTGGATTATGTCTAATAGCCGTAATTACCAGAAACTGATCCGCGAACACGCCCTAGCGCTCATGAAGCGCGAGAATAAACATTCTCCCTTTACCAATGTGCCCAATAGAGCTGAAGTCATAAGTTACATGAAGGGGACTCAGCGTCCCTGCTGCACTGCTGACAATTTCCGCGTTGACCTCAATGACACTCCAGCTTCTGCATGGAATACATCAGCGTCTCACGTGTTTTCTGCCAGTTTCCGTGACGCTCATCCTGGCTGCGACAGATCATTGAAGACTATTTTTGATGCCTGGGTAGTTCATTTCAACTATTTGCGCCAGGTATATGCAAAGCAGCAGATGGTTGCTCGTGAAGAACAAGCCAGAGTTTTGGATCTTGCGTCCGGGTATACGAACGAGCAGGATTACAAGAGTCTGTTGGCTGGCATTCACTCTGTGCACAGGCACAGAGAACGCAAGTTGCAGGTCAGTTACTCTCATCATTGGCGACGACACAATGCTTAGAAGGTACCATAGTTGTATAACCGCCGCCTTCGAATGGCCCACCGTCACTCAGGATCATATCCCTCAGTGGTTAGCGTGGTGCAACAACTCGGACCGACTGGTATGAGCTCTGATGAGTCAGAGCACGACGTCGGGCATGGCGAATGCATCTACTATATCACCCGTAAAACATGGCGATCTGCTGCCATAACAGACGCCCTGCGTGTGCTTGACAAGCTCCATCTCCGAATGAGGTATCAGGAACAGTGGAATGCCACTGCCGGCGCATGGCCGCATCTTCGTACGCCGTCTAGTCAAGTCAGCAACCGAAAACCACTGTCAGGTCTTCCCAAGAATTTCTATGCTCAAGACTATATTTCTTCTCTGACTTCGGAAGGCCTGGACGATTTGCTTCTTCAGGAGGACATGCCCCTGGATATCCCACAAGCTATAGCTGTGTAAGTCGTCTCACTGATCCTACATGTGGATTGAACTTATCTTCATTTGCCATACAGCTTGGCTGGGCCCTATGATGTTTTTGACAGGCAAACCGCCCTTGGTAGTGCGGGGAGGTGTTCTTAGAAAACTGACTGCAGAGCCTGAGCATGTCGATGGAATGCTAACACCTACTAAAACTTAGTTCGTTTTGCGAATCTAGTACAAACTTCTACATATGCCAATCTCTGCGCCCCATGTCCACTCTTTAGGACTTAGCTAAGTATGGTGAGGTGGCTTCACATAGGCTATCGTGTGGTTTCTCTTTTCGACACTCATTGACATTCTTAGAGTAAGGCAAGGTCGAGGTTATCTATATTACATTTGCGATAAGCCAGTCGGGCGGTCGCTTAGAAGCGAGAACACCTTATCGCCAACCTGATTGAAAACCCATTGCCGCAGTACAGTGTTAATGTGCTAAGGTTACGAACACTTTCCTATGCCTATATCGTCTCTCCCATGTCACAGCCTGTACTAAGGATGGTTGATGACCATCGGTAACAACGAGATACCTTATAGTACCATCACTGCCCATGATTTGCTCTCCCTCTCGGGCTGGTACCCAAGTGCTCGCCCTGCCGACACTCCTCCAAATCCACATTTGGCATTTACCCACACTTTTGACCCAGTAGAAAAAGAGATCACCTTCTGCAACATTCACAACGTGAGAAGGCGGAAAGCTGAGGGGATCATTTCCTTCCGATCTATACCAGTGGAATACCCCTGGGGTATTGCGGAATTTGTTGAGCTTCCGGGGAGACACCTGCCGAAGATCGCGATCCCTCACACTAAGTTCGTGTCCATCTAAAATACCAAGGCGTACCATTATCAAAGGAGGGTGCCCTGCTGAGGGCTGACTCGCCTCGCCAGAGCTACAAGACTCCAATATTAGTTCCTCAGTACGTAAGATCATCCGAATGACTGACATGTCTTCTACTCGTGGTACTGATGTTTCCCCTTCTGAACGAGAAGATGTATCAATGCTGAAAGTAATTGTCTGGAGTCAACATTAGACTTTCAATGACTGTCAGAAAACCACTTACCGTGGAACACTTGAGGTTGGTGGCGAGAAGCGCTGCAGAATCAGTGGAGTCACATTCTTTTGAGTTGCAGCCACGGTGGGTATGTGAGAGATTATGATACGAGTGACCCCGCCGTCTTTGTCAATGGGTGAACTTTGACGAAACAGCCACTGTTCTTGGGACATGGCAGTGAGCATCTGCATATCAGAGAACGATGGTAGAGGTCAAAGCTTACAGTCGATACGTGGTCATGTCCAAATTTGATTCACATAAACGTTCTGTCACAAAGAAAAGTCGAGCCACTCCGACCAGCGCCGGAGTCACTACCCTCTCACAGCTGTGTGAACTTTGAGCTTGTTCCTGTGCTATCCCATGCGCATGCGATTGCAAGAACTCATGATATTCACTTGAGATCCTACGGGATATACTTTTGACAGCCTAGTCTGTACGTTGAATGACTGCTTGAGTGCTCGGCAAGTGCTGTTATTGGCACGTCATTGTCAACACATGTCCATTACGGTCCTGCTAATTTTGCAGATGGGCCCTATTACCCAGTGCTTTGTTAACAGTCTTGGACCAACGCTTCCACCTTCAGGATGCCTCTTCAATACAAGCTGTACCACCGCCTCGAGGAAGAGCATCAAGGCACCATCACATCTCTTGCATTCAGCTCGCACGGCACATTCTTAGCCGTTGGCAGCCTTGACGGAAAGCTGTCATTATGGTCAACTCTTTCCGGCCGGAAGCTCCATGTCGTTGTCACTGGGAGTAATGCTGTACTCTCAATCATCTGGATGATGCCATCCGAAAATCACCTGTTGTGTGGGCTTGCTAACGGCGTGGTCATCTCAATTCATATAGACGACTGTGTTCATAGGGGCTCAGTAAATCCAGCTTATTTTCCAATACTTTTGACCCTGTTTGGCAGCAGGTCACCGTCATGGGGTTTACAGCTCATTCCAGCTCTCCAGTTGAATATCTTGCGGTTATGGACTGCATTGTGGTCACTGGTGCCTGCTTGGAAGTCTTTCTCTGGAATCACGAGGGAACAGGTAGGGTCGTCTGTTGTCTCGTGATGTTGGGCTATCATGATCATTAGCTAAATGGACGCAACTCGCACAAATTCTTCCCCCTCTGTCCATTTCAGTAAATCATGAATCCAAGGTGATTGTCACGTCCTTAGCGTGGGCACGTACGAAGTATTCTGAGAGAACACTTTTGGTCGCTTACTTGCATCACGGCATACTGTACGTTTCCATCCTTTTTTTTGCGTGGGAGATGACTGATCCCTCCTCAGCCTTTGGGATGCGATTAAAGTCAAAATGGCACATTTCGTCTACGTCAAGACCCTGGTGTATGCTTGATCTTTTCTTTAGCATTGGTGCCGCTATTGATAAAAAAGAGGCAGTGGCTCTATGAGCGTGTCTCGTGACGGAAACGTGCTAGTTGTTTCCAATGTTACAACTGGATTCGATATCTACCACCTCAACGACAGTAGCCTAGACGGTTCCATGCTCCAGCCAAGTAATGGGATGCTTGTCCCGGTGGCTTTCATACATGGAGGGCAGGCTATACTTGGTGGCAGCCCATGTGGGAAAGTGCAAATATGGGACTCCACGGACAGATCCCTGCTTGGTACACTTATGCATGACAGTGAGTGTCTCTGAGCAAACTCTGACCAATTCTAATGCCCAACAGCCAAGGACGTTGTGCTTTCTATTGCAGTTGAGTACTGCCTTTCATTTTGACTAACCGCAGTGACGCTCACACGGGGTCCTCCAGGCCCATGTCGAAAGTAGGGAAGATAGGTTCCTTATCGCTACAGGGACGTGTGCTCTGGAGGGACGAAGAGGTTATGTTCAGTTATGGCATGCTGTCGAGGTTGAAGATGTTGGTGAGTGCAGACTTTGCTTAGTTTGTTTTCATAGCCCCTTAGAATTCAAGCGCTTGCAGACAGTGATACCCATGGTATCATAAGAGAGGGGGGAGTAGCAAGGACTTTCTCCGGTTTGAGATGGTTGGAGATTGTGACTATCATTTTGGTATCAGTCGGCGCATATGTCTTGGGGTCCCTGGTTGGCTTACCATATAGGGGGGCTTGATAGCTCATACCCCTCAGTCCCAGTGAAGAACAGTGTTGGATCAGGTGGGATGAAAGCTGCTCGGGTCAGATTTTTGTCAGACTTGGTTTGTCAGTCAGATGAGACAGGATCTATGGGAGGGTTTAAGATAGTGTCACATTACACCGCACTCCCTAAAAGAAACTGTAATGTACTATGGAATGTGTGTTACACCATAAGTTGTAATACGTTATGGCATCACACCGGTCACTTCGTACCGCTTAGCTTTACTTGGACTTAGCGCATTGACATTTGCAGGTGGCGGTGCCGGTCACGGAATAAACTGACTTATGGCGTCACTGTCACGCGACCACGCTGGACAATCATTCTCTGGATCTTAGGACCACTTCAAGACCATACCAGCATATCTGCGGAGAGCTCCACACCAGCCAAAACAAGTCGGAATCTGACTTTGTTGAACGAGTCATCCTCTTTCTTCCAAGACGACTTGTTCTTTCCTGCTTCTCGTGTACGTCTGACGATCAGGTAGACAAACCAAACGCTTTTGTGATGTGGGGTCCCGTATATGCGTCATTCAGCCCCAACCGTACCCAGTTTGGCGCGTCAAGGATGAGCCCAAGGCTGGAGAACATAAAGATGAGTATGCTGCTTGCTCCAGAGTGCTATGATGGCTTACTTTCGCTGCCTTATGTTTCGGAACTGTTCCCAGTATGCGCTGTTCTGGTAATCGAGCCACTTGCCAATGAAGATGTCAGTAGCATCGTGGTCGAGTGTCTTGAAGACCAGTTCGCTCATTTCGAAGGTTGACTGAGACAAGGCAGAGTAATGGTCGGCACCCGTCATCCGCGAGTGTGCGTTGAGTATTGGAGTAAACTTTTGGGCAAGACTACACAGTTGAATCTACAATTGGGTTTCCTGTAGACTTCCTCTCTATGTCCTTTGAAGTCGCAAGTGCTGACCAAATTCATCCAGTACACCAACGGATATTCCAGGTTCGCTAGCAACTTCGTCATAATCCGCCGATGACGTAATCTAATGTGACTTCGATGCCGCTCCCGTTTTACTACTTTTGTGACAGGATCTAGTGCGGCTACCACCATCCCTCTCCTTACGGACCGAAAAAAAAACGAAACAATGGCAACTTGCCTTGCAGCTCTGCAGATGGAACCTGGCAGATGAAGATCTTTCCTCTGCGATAAAAAAGTAATAATCGGAGATTGCACGTATGTAACCACCTTCACCTCTACTCCATTTGACATTTTTCTAGCTGCGCGTTGATCTGACCCTCGATGCCTCGCATTCTGCTTTACCGCTACAATGTTTTGCTTAATTCCTGCCCGCGCAAGAGGCATTTCGAGCCTTACAGAATTCTGGTATTCAATGCCTCGTATCCCCTACCCTACCGCTATGCTATTTTGCCTGGTACCTGTCAGTGCGTGCGAATTGCGATATTTCGAGAGGCCCTGTTGTTGTCTTCAAAACCGCATTCCTGGTCATACCGCTACGTATTTCGTCTAATGGACTCCACTACAGCTTGCCGCCTGCCCCAGAAGCATGCGTGTATCCCCCTGCATCACGTTTAGGATAGTACATACTGTAATATGGATTTGGACACAACGCAATACGTCGTAAACGGTTCATATCTGTGCAGATAAGTTGAGCGCGCTGCAGCTGCTAGCGTCTACCCACGTGATCTCCGCACGGTTTGATAGGCTGGTGCATCGGCTAGTGTGGCGTGACGTGACCCACGTCACGTCAACTTTGCATGCATGCTCTTCCACAGCCACTTCTGATTCCTCCCCTTGGTCTTCCTGTCATGGCTACATCGTATAATGTTCACGGAGTGGTGGGTGTGGTGAGCAGAAATACGAGTAGTACTTGTCCACCGTTCTTGACTAACTGTAGAGTTCCACTTATGTGTTATCACGTTAATCTTCGCATCTGCGTCAGCAGGATGAAAACATGTTTATTCCGATCCGTGGCACCTGTCCAGACTCCGCTCTTGGGCCACCCCAGTGCACACGCACAAAGAGTTCTTTCTCTGCAATGGACAAAGGTGAACTTGCTTTGTGCCATCAATCGCTGATTATAAATGGACCCTCTCCTCAGGTGCGACTACCCCCTCACTCTACTTCCCACTATCTCCACGAAATGTCTCCCATAACCCGCAGTATGGCTCGCAAAGGTGTAAGGCATTACGCGCCGTATAACCTGCGCTCTCGTGGTCCCGACCAAACCTTGTTAGACCTTTCGACTCTGCCACCTACACCAAGGACTCTGGTTCGTCCGTACAACGCAGTTGGTGCTGGTGCTGCTGTTCCTGCCCTTCGCATTCAAGCTGCGGAAGGCAACCCCCCGGCGAATGCGGTGAGGGAGCAGTAAGAATTCTTTCAAATGCCTTCATTGACCGCTGTTTACAGAATGAGTTCATCTATCCTGACATTCGAAAGGCCATACGAGATGGTGAACCTCTGGTATTCTACATATTCCACCCATCTTTGCACCCTTGATGCTGAATCCTGACATAGCAAGCTGTTGGTTTCGGGATCAAGCTTAGATTCGTTCAAGATTGCTTTGAACTGGCGAAGGCCGTGGATGAAGAACAAAAGAAAATGTGAGCATTTCTGCCCATCGTCGTGATCCTCTACTGATGTACTGATAGGCTTCGAGCTCTGGAGGCCGATGAGGTTGTCTCGCAGGAGAAACTTGTACGTGTTTCATTTCAGTCATTGTAATCTATCATATAAGCTCATATTCTCGTTTATAAAGGACATGTTTGGACAACGCGGGCTCGACTATGTCGAGAAATGTGCGGAGATAGCTGTGGAGGTCATAGCTAATGACATACAGAAGTGCGGATTTTTGACAATTGACAATGATTAGCCACTCATACGCCTCTGTAGCATGTTACAGCTCGCTAATGGCACAGCGTCGGCCTCCAGTACTACAAATGAGCAGCGGTAATGATGTTTACTAGAGGATGCCGTTGCGAACGTACCTAGCTATTAGCTAGTATATCTACTGATAACCTGACAATGTACAACCTCCCATTTTTTCGATTTTACTTTCATATGCACAAGGGATTTGGTGCGAGAAATTAGCTAGATCTAGAGTGGTGGGTCTAGAAAGACTTAGCAAGACTTAGCCCATACGACATTGTACTTTTTCCCCTGCCAGCTCTAGTAAGACCGAGGTTACCGTATCACAGAATTTGTTACTAGTGTGATATGACTTGAAAAAATTGGGCTTTCCAGCGCTTTCCGAGAATTTTGATCTCAGTATCAACACCGTGTTTTTCCCCCTTTCGCATCTTTCTCCTCACTCCCACCATCTGAGATGTCTTCACCTTCGATCGAGGTCGATTTTTGTTGCAAAGACGAGTCAGTAAGTATAAAGTTGGTGAGTTAAGAGATATACATGTCTGGGTAAGCCAGTCGGTCGAAAAGTCGCAGATATACTGAACGGTGTGTCACACGAGTAGGCGCATGTTTTTCGGGTCGAAGGGCCATGAGTTCCAGATTGCCTTTGTACTCGATGTCCGGAATTGGGGGAGACCTCTTCACAAGTTTCGTAACATCAACCATCCTGAAAAACTTGGGCACATCCCTCGACAGTAAGTGCGAAACGGTGTCACTTTCCTGAACACGATCAGCATAGTAGATAGTCTCCAGAACACACTTCAACTTGGGGACCTATGTACAGGTTAGGCGCACCCCCAACATGTTCGGGCCTACAAGCTCACCGCGTCCCACATATCTCGCTCCACCAACAGCTAGCCCAGAACTTCCAGTGAGGTGAAGTACTGCACGAAGTCAGACGAATTGCTTGTCAGGATCCTTGAATGCGGAAGAGATGACGAGCTGCATGACATGCTGAGGCTTATAGAATGACCGATATTCCGGTCGATACTTCTTAGACGGATCCAAAAGTTCGTAGATTGCGTGATCCATTTCGACACAAACCGGACTACAAGATCTTGTTATTACGAGACAACTCATATGCATCGCAAACATACCGGGTGTCGTCCAAGTAGTTAATAATGAATTGCCGCACGGTTGTCAAATGAATATATTGCATGTCCTCGTCGTAGTAGCCCTCCAATTCGTGCTGTTGACTTTGGTCTTCGATATCAAACTTTGTGGCTGTGAAGCCTGCACCTTCGATATTGATTTCATGGCGTCGTCCATCCAAGGTGTCGAGCACGTTGAGCGATACCATCTCCAAATCACGACTTGGGTCGAAGAAGGCAAAGTGAGAGAGCATCCTGACATGCCTGTCATCTGGATTGGCCAAGTGTGGTTCTTCACCGAAGAGCTGGTAATCTGCCCCTCTGTTCTTTCGTATGGCTTGGCCTCGTACTTTCGGGCTGATCTGCATCAGTAAAAACAACAGATGTGCTGAAGGACCAAATGCAGCGTACGAAGTTTCGGAATTCCGTCAATATTGCGACGCTTTGCCCCCTGACAAGTAGTAATAGAGGTCAAAAAGTTCTGTCAGTACAGACCGGGACCTGAGATGTACTTGCGTATCGAGACTGATCCCCACCCCGTCGTGAGCTCTTGCAATCTATGTCAGATGTACCAGTAGACTCCTCTAACGAGGCTGCCTCCTCCGGGAAGGTAACCTCGACAGCAGTGCGACGCCTAGGACGGGACATGGTGAGCAGAAGCTGGTGTCAGCTGCACTTCGGGCAGTCAGATGGGTCACACGTCGTAACGCAGAGTCTAATTACCTCTGAGAGACCTTCCTTTCCGGGAACTTCGGTTTCTCACGCTCCGTACACCGGTGGAACGAACCTTCGAATGCTGTAGCTGTTTTATGCTTTTGGTGATCAAGGCTTGTGCCATGCACGAGTGGTTTTCGAGCAGTCTGTGTTTAATACTCCTGGTGACCGAGGGTTGTGCTAGCTGTTTGAACCCGAGGAATCAGTGTGTTGCAACGTATGTTATGAATCCTGTACTTGTACTATCGTTGCACCCCCTTTGCAAAATGCGAATTATAACACTACACACTTCAATTCTAGCCATGTAGTTATACATGGAAGGTGCTATCCAATAGCTTGAGAGGACTGCATCCTTTTTTTTTTTTTGATAGAACATGTCTATACAGTTGTAGGAGCATTCCGCCATCCAGGCAGGCTTACTTTCAGAGTATTCATTCAGGGCTGAAGCCAAATCACACCTGGTAAATCTATAAAGTTGTACGGAGTTTCTTCAGATAGTTCCCGCCCTCCTGCTCATATTTTAGAGAGAGTAGAGAGGAAGTATTACTTGCGATTATTGTTGCAAGATGCTAATGCAAGAGTGTGACAAAATCAAGCGGAGCGGTACAGCGTGACATAGTTTACTACATTGTTACTAGTCCCATGTGTATCAAATGTAAGTTCTTGAAGTTACCTACACGTCGGAGATGCAATGCAGGGCGTGACATTATGTGACAGTTTTCCATTTGGCACATGGGAGCATTTGCACTTCTGTGTTATTTTGCACCGTAAACCGGCATCGCTCTGGCAGGTTCCCCAACTTACCATTCGTTCCTATTTCTATCAGAGGTTTCTGTTTGGATGTACCTCTACCTGCAGATGTAATTTTTATGCTATTTTAGTTATGTGGTTGTGTAGTTCTGAGACATGGTGCTCGAATATTGCAAAAGGGGTGCAATGATAGTAAGAAAAATGGACGCTAGCAAGGTGCAAGTGTGCGCATGAGCCGTGTACGACGTCTTGCGAGCCGTAGCAAGGCCGTGCTAGATGAACATACCTATCTAGATGTAGCAAGCTGGATGGCACATTGCTTGCAAGATGTTGCAGCGCTTGCTAGAAAGTGTATTTCTGGGCAAGCGCTGCAATATCTAGCAGTCCTTGGACATCTTGCAAGGCCTTACTAGGTCTAGCTAGGCGCAGCCACTTTTGCTGATGGTTGACATCTTCAGATTTGAACGACGGTCCCCGAGCTTCAAGCTCGCTATTGGTGAGTGTGATCTGTGGTGACCGTAGCGGCTCTCTTCCATTTCAATCCTCAACCTCTCAAACTCTCCTATCTCTAGGATCTCTCACTGAGAATCACGTGATTCCTTCGGTATCATTCTCTCTACTGCGTTTTCAGTCTTTCATCTTCTGACCTTCACTCATACCCACCATCTTGTTCACATCAGTTACGAAAACTGGGTCATTCAAAGGTATTGACCAATGCGCTTGTGTCGGCGAATCTCCCCTCATATAACCATTTCAGGCAACTCTTGCTCACCACCAGAGGCCCTTTGCAGTGAGTCAAATTCATTCATCGTGTATCGTAATATCTGGTCTTACGCCGACGCTGTAGTTCTATCAGGGCCACATTATATATGGCAAAAAAGCTGTACCTCTGCTCCTGCCACCTTCTGAAGTGCGGACAGCAGCAGACTTGGTCCGAGGTGCATGGCCGAAGTCTCCCAGGGCAGCTGGTGTCCAGAGCACTTTACTTTCGTCATCAAAGGCTTGAACGCGACTGTTCGCCATCAATTGAAGATGATATATTTGTCCCACAGTTGAAAGAGTGTCAGGAGCGGTCTTGCGATGGAAGTTCAGGTACTAAGTTTTGATTGGCCAAGTGCTTTTATGTTCTGATGGGAGGAGTCATTGCTCTACAGAGATTCTCGAGTTTTCCCCTATTCTTTTCAATGAAAAAGAAGTTTGCGAAAATCCCATGGAGGTATCCGAACGTTTATCTCAAGAAACTGCTGCATTGGAGGCTGCTATGCATGACATCATCCATATTGCGAAGCTAATCAACAACCGAATTTTGTCGTTCGCTGCTAGTGGGCTCCTGCATTTTTCAGTACCTCCTCATGGAGAGTCTCTTGAGTATGACGTCTGCCAATCTACCGTTCCCACCGAATCTAATGCAGGACTGCTTCCCTTGAATCGGAAATCTGCGGTCAATCAGGCCATCCTACACCACGAGGATCATCTTCACATGTCTCTCACCGCTCTTTGTGAGATGCAGGTCCCTGATGCACTACAGGGGCGCCGCCAGGAACTCGTTGCACGAGTTTATAAAGAGCTTCAGAGAATAAGCCTTGTAAAGATAACGGACTGGAACCGTCAAGTTCGATTAGCTAGGAGTGGGAGAGGTTTGCTCATATCCCAAAATAATGTTGTAAATACCGGTGAGTCCCATACGTCTAGGGAAGTTACCCATTTGACTCTTCCTTTTACCTGTCGTTCGTTGCAGAGCCGTACTTCAAGCCTATCGGAGAAAACATGCACCCAGCCGTGGCAGCAGCCATGTTCCTCGTATTGGTGCTTTCGCTTCTTTGTGGTGTTTCCCGCAAGCAGGCCACGTTTGTCCTCGTCACATTGAAGTATATTATTTCTTGGACCCGCTCGAGCTGTACTACCTCCGACCAAGCACTGGATCTCAACGCCTTCCCTGGAGATTACCGGACGCTCCTGCGACATTTCGATCTTGACCCCCGCCTTTGCTCTTACGTCTGTTGCCCTTCCTGCTTCGCATTATACCCTGACTTTTCCAATGCACCTGATAAGTGCATTAACCGCAAGGCCCAAAACGAGCTGCCTTGCGGTTCGGCCTTGTTTAGAACAAAGAGCATCAGAGGGCAGGAATTCCGACGGCCCATACGGACATACCTTCACCAGGGGATGAAAGATTGGGTTGCCCGCTTACTGTCAAGACCGAATATCGAATGACTGATCCAGGAAACTAATGGAAATACACTTTCCTCCCATCGCGATGAAATCAGGGACATTCACGAAGCCCGAGTTTTGCAGTCGCTCATTGGACCAGACAGAAGACCATTTATGACTTGCGAGAAAGGTACCCTCCGGCTTGTTTTTTCTCTCAGTGTGGATGGGTTCAATGCTTTTGGCAAGAAGATGGGAGGCGGCCCTGCTTCCGTGACAGCCATTTATATGGCATGTTTATCACTACCCATCGAGGAACGCTTCAAGCGCGAGAACGTGTATCTTGTTGGGGTCATTCCCGGTCCTCATAAACCATCAGAAGATGAAATCAACCATGTCCTTCGACCTCTTGTGGATGACCTCCTGGAGTTCTGGAATCCTGGAGTTTGTCTGTCCCGAACTGAGTGTCATCCATCTGGTTGTCATGTCCAGGCAGCACTTATCCCCCTCGTGTCTGACATCCTTGCTGCACATCAAACAGGTGGATTTTCAGCTCATAGCGCAACACTTTTCTGCTCTCTTTGTTATCTCCCTGCAGATGAGATCGAAAATTTTGACCTAGAGATGTGGCCTCTCCGAACTGGTAAACACCACCGCCTCCATGCCAATGCGTGGAAGGATGCCCAGACGGTCGCCGAACGGCAAGAAATTACTAAGAAATACGGGGTTCGTTTTAGTGAGCTCCTTCGTCTGCCTTACTGGGACCCTGTGCTATTCACTGTCGTTGACAGTATGCATGCGTTCTTTCTCCGCATTATTCCGGAACATATCTGACGAATTTGGGGTGTTAACTCTGATGCCCCAAGTGGTGATGGATACTATGCTCCTGGCTTTCAGCCCCCAGACCGCCCGTCGAACGACACTTTGATGGATGCTTTACGATGCCTGCAGGCAACTCGGGAGTCGACATCAAGCAGTGTTGCTGAGCAGCAACTGAATTCATTGGGGCAGCACACTCTTTGGCATCTATGTGAACTGTTTGATTTAAGGCGGGTTGGGTCTTCTGTTATGTTATCGCGCACACTCCTGGCTTGGGTATTTGATTATCTTCGTTCTTGGTCATCTGTTACTCACTATCTTAGTATCGAGGTTCAACGGCTGCAAAGTGCGAAGTAGACGATGCTCTCAGGACTCTTAAGGATTTGAAAGAAGAGAGCGAGGAGTCCGAGTCATCAGACGTCCCAACAGATCCAGTATGTTTCCAATAACTTCACTTAGTTATATATTGACTCATCTAGTTTAGGCCGTTGTTTCTAGAACTGCGTCATTCCTAACTGACGGCAGCGGTAGCACGAACATAGCATCTTCAGCTGGCTCAGCTGCATCTACGGGTGCCATTGATCCGATTATAATGCCCATCACAGGGAAGGGAGAGCGTCGCAACAGGAACGGTTCACCTAGCACTGAAGAGCTCGACTATGCTAAAAGGTGATTACAATCTGCGAAGTCAACTCAAGCCTTGGGAAATAATATTCGGTCTGCGACTCTATTCGCGTTGTGTAACGAACTTCAGATACGTGTCGACCATAAGCCAGGAAAACTACCTAGTAAGTCTACGTTGTTGACTGCCTTGGGTCAATGGGTGAGTGTATAACCATCGTGAGGAGTCGGTGCCAGACTGACTGCCGTCCTTAGCATACTGAAAACATTGGATCAAATCGCCATCACACGAAGCCTCTTCCAGGCCTCGCAGACTCTGCCCGGAGTAAGTCAAGGGGACATTCACGCAAGTCTGTTGTTCTTGGGGACCAAATTTTACCCGAGGTTTGGGAGGATCAGCGGAAACTCATTCTTCCATCCTTTGTCTCCCCCGCCCCAGCGAATTTTGGTTTAGCAAGCCGCTCTCTTAGTGCTGACCAATGGCGCTCGGTGGGAACCATTCATCTCGTCATCACACTCATCCAGCTGTGGGGGTTTGATACGGGTCGGAAAGGCGAAATGCTAGTAAATTACATTCACCTCGTCACCGCAATTCACTGGGTGAACATGCACACCACCTCCAAATTTGCTGCTGATGAATACATGTTTCACATGTCAGAATACCTCCATGGGCTAGTACGGTTATACAAGGAGGCTAAAGTCCAACCAACCCATCACCTAGCGCTTCACATCGGCGACCTGCTCTTGGTGTTTGGTCCCGTGCACAGTTGGAGGACCTGGGCCTTTGAGCGCTACAACTACATGCTTCAGAACATAAAATCTAACAACAAGTTTGGTACGTATAAACTTAGCAGCTGATGATGGCATTGACATGGCTGCTCTAGGTGAACTAGAGCTCACGTTCATGAACGATGCATGTCGAGCTGCAAACCTCACCGCTTACATGTTCGGTGGCAGGGTACAAGCGTTTGCGGACTTATTGCCTGCATTCCTGCAGGCGTTTTACTCAGACATTCGGGGATCACGCCTCAATGATATCTTATCATTCGGCTCATCATCAAAGACCCGCCTTTACACGCAGCATCCCTCAGCAAAGGGGCGGCAAGCAGCACAAGACAAAAGTCATGTATCTCTTGCTATGCGTCACATTCGAACACAGAACTCATCAGGTGAGACGTGCCCCTCTCCTTTGCATCACCACCACGTTAATCTACTGCCGACTAGATGTCGTTTTCTGTACAAAAGTACGGCGGGAGGGCATGTGTTACCAAGCGAACCTACGCTCCCCCGGAGATGCTAACATTATCATACGGGCTAGTGGGGACTCTTCCTGTAATGATGGATGTGAACCTGCCCACATTCTAGCTCTCTTCTGTGACAGAAGGAAACTGGAGCGCAACAGTAATGATAGGCACCCTTTCGCTGTCATTGAGCGCCATATGCCACTGAAAGCTAATCACCAGCCACATGATCCATACCGCAGATTTGGATTTGCAGCAGTAGGCGGGTTATACTACGACAAATTCCACCCCCCCGAAGTGGTTTCAGTAGATAATATCATCACGCAGTTCGCAAAAACACATTTCGATCGGTTCGATGATCAGCTACCGGTGGAGGTGGTTCATGTGTTGCCAATCTTTAGGGTATGTATTTCAGACCAGTGTGCTTTCTATGTTTATAGTGTCTAATTTGATTTGCTAGAATATTCATTTTGATGATGTTGATACAGAAATATTGGATAACAATCATGGTGAAGAGGAGGGCAAGATACTGGAGGACGTCCTGCTGTAGTTGTTCTTTACATAATGTGATGTGTAACGACTTGTGTCTAGTTTGTTCCGTTATTACTTTCAAGTCTCTGCACACATTGAGAATGGTTTGAAGTGATTCTGACAGTGTTAGGATTTCCCATCTCATGGTGAGTGAGTGCATACTATCGTCCTTTGCTGGATGCATGTTTCCTTTTGCTCAACTCCCGCAGATCTCTTTGGTCGTTACATCTTCCTTCCAATTGCTTTCCTTTATCTGCCCCCGCCGCCTCGAGCACTGTTTTCCACAACTAAGCAATCTTGGATATGACTGCTGATTACAAATGGTCCTCCCAGGCAGTAGTTCCACGATCCTACTCCACCTCTACAACATGCCCTGTCACCCATGCTGTGAGTTGCGGTATCGGGCCGCCCTGTATGACCTGCACTTCCGTGGCACTGATCCCACCATGTTGAGACCTTGTTACCTCTTCCGACTTCCATCTACACCAAGGCCTTACATTCGGCTGGTCAAGACAGCTAGTATTCGAACCAGTCTCCCTGCCGCCTGTGTTGGCACTGCAGTGAATGCTGTGAGCAAACAGCAAGGAATCTTTGAGACATCCATTGACCACTTTTTGTAGGATGAGTTTTTCTACCATAACGTTCAAAAGGCCATACAGATATTGTATCTCCGGTGCCCTATATATGTCATTTGCCTTCGTCCCTTGGATACTGAATTCTGATGCGGGAGGGTATCAGTTGTGTCCTCGACAAAGTTTTTGTGTGCGGTGGACAGAGATACTGGAAATGAGCGGCCCGTCATTGCAGATAGAACAGAATGGCGATCCCGCTCTCGAGCTCTGTGGCACATGGTCAATCATGAAGCAGGTTCCCACAATGGTCGAATTCAGTGAGTAGACCTTGTCGTGATACGGATGTGTATTATCAACAAAAGTTCTAGAGGGTGTTGCCTGGCTGCCGATGAATGTCATGTCTGAGCAATTCTCAATGTTGCCTTGAGTAACAAGGACCCCACGTCGTTCCTAAGCAGAGTTCGAGGCTGTGATGAAGCTGATCGGTGATGCCCTATTCAGGGAGAGCATGACAAGAGTGCGATCTTCTCTTGTATTCCTCAGAACAGTGCCACAGGGCGGAGGAACCATCAGTCAATGCGAACGAGGGTTCAGGAAAAGGCACAAGTGATGAGCACGACCAATGACCAACGGTCAGTCCTTTGCTGATTATTGTGTGCTGCTTATGATTGAAATGAAAGTCTGCCATCAAACTGATCGACTACTTTTGCTCTCCTGCACAGCGGTTATCTAGCGAGGACTCTAGCATTCTGGCAGTAACTTTTGCGACCGACATAGCTGAGGGAGTAGGCAAGACTGTGAAAGCATTAGCGCCCAACTCGAGGTCAGACACAATGCGATGGGACCTTTGGAAAGTTTGCTAACACAATGTCTGTGTATGGACCAGACACTACTGATGTCACGCTTCCTCACCACAATTCCCCTCCCTCATAGGTAGCAGTGCCTTTCCCAACTCAGCTTTCGACCGACTGAACGTGAGATTCTACTGGCCACTGGTTATCTTCCTCACCCTTGTACACGCCAAGGTGCGGCTAGTTCGGCTTGGACGACCATTACACCTGCCCTCCACCACGCCAGCTGTTAAGTGCGAGTCGCATTCCATACCATCAGTGACACCGTCACACAGGTAGCACGTGAAGTTGTCCGTGCATGTTGAAGTCAGGAAGTCGGAGGTTGCGCTGTTCAGTGAAGACGAAATAATAGGCCTTGGGGCCACTTGTACATGGATGTGTGTATTGGCAGGCTTGCATGACCTTACATCATGGATGGAAGAAGATGAGGGTGGTAAGCAGAGCAGCGTGTGGGATATCGTCTCCACGTTGGTAGAGCGTGGCCGCTTGGGATATAAAGAAGACGAACGGGTGAGGTCGAACTCTGCTTCGATGTTGACCTTGTGTCTGACTGACAACAGATGATCGAGCAAGGTCTTCATCTACTTGGGCTGCACATTACGTAGAAGGCACGTAGCTTGCTGGAAGCTAGGAACGCGGCAGTGGATAGCGACAAGTTCCGCAAAACACTGCGTGAGCAGCGGGATTCCTTATTAGAGAGACTCGTCGAGTACGCCATTGGTACACAGTCTAGCACTGCGGAAGGTGTTAAGCGAGCCGTGAGTACTTCAGCCAATTCGCACTCTTTTTTAACTGCCCTGACTCATACATAGGTGTTTCAAATCCTCATGAATTTGTATATTCTGTTCTGCCCGACACGGCCTGTCACAGAGGATGGACAATGGCTTCCAACGGAGATACTTGCCCTTCAACTCGATGATGAAGTGCAATATCGTTGCGCAGGGTTCATCCAGGCCACGATCGAGCAATATGCAGAATTACTTGAAGATGACAGGCCATCTGAGGAATCAACAGAAAGGGATGATAGCTCTGATAGCCAGGAAGATGTACGTGCCGTGAAGAATGTAAGGGGCAAGGGCCCTAGCAAGACTCAGTCGAAAACACCAGCCGAACGAAGTAGGTCTTTCCGCTGGTATCCTCACGGAGAACACCGACGTATCTCATGTTAGATCAACCTACCTCAAGGGTGTCCCTCGAACAGGAGTATCAGTTCGTAGTGACTGTCTCGCCATTTCTTCGAGCTATCCGTGCGGGTGCCGTGCATGTCAGGCATGGCGCAGTACTTCTGGCACATTACGGTCGTTTAGGACCTGTCTTCGACATTTGTACAAAAGTAATCGTGGACGTCCTGCGAGAGGAATGCATGTACAATGACAACGGGGAAGTTGTCGTTGACATTGTCACACAGGCCCTCAAAGAGGTGTGTGGTCTGTCATTGCTAATCTCGAAGTTCAGTTCATCTGCATCGAACCCCTCGCCAATTGTTACTTCCACAACTGACCCAGTATGGCAGACTTGTGGTGATCCCCACATGGTATATCAACCTTTTTTTCTCTGGGTATGCATTCACCTCGGCTTATAGCATGAGTGGCTTGTCGCACTCATTTTGTTGTCTCTTCATGAATCACCTCCCCGTGGATGCTCCTCCACCAGATGAAGCGTTACGGACAAAATCTTGAATGTCCGCTTCAGGTGAGTTAATCAAGATGGTTGTGTGCGTTATTTGTGGGTGTGAATGCATCCTCCACACGGGTGCTAACCATGTCATCAGGGATCACTATGTCTCTGCATCCGAGGCGCATAGCATGATGCTAGCATTCGTGAGCTTCTCGCTACACGTGGCTCTACCAACGAGAGGACGTCCCCACACAAGACACACAACAAACTAATTGATCCCATCAATTCCAAGTATGCTTATCTCGGATTCCTGTCTATACCGGAATTATCTTCGTAATCTAAATATGCCTACAGAAGAGCCTCGTATTTGTTGGGTTTAGGCGTCCACTCGGGCTGGGAATATTTTCGTCAAATTGAAGGACACAGTGAATAGCGGTGTAATGCCGAGCACCGTAGCCACAACCCGGAAACATGACCCATTGTCTTTCAACTTCCCTACCTGGAGCAACCCATGATGCCTGCCCCCTTCCCCACCTACGATACCCTCACCAATTTAATCCCCCCATCTCAATATGCGACTGCACTAGATGGGAGTCACCTCGCACAGAAAATGGACATTTCCATAGTTGATTTTGCCAGTACTCAATCATGCCTTACTATTCCATGGTTTTCGGTACGTTCACATAGGTCACTGTCCCTCTGCACCCCTTCCCCCTTTTATGCTAGTCAGATTTAGTGCAATTTTGCTATATGTTAAGTTACTATGTACAAATATATTCAACCTGTGGTATGAGAGAGAATTTCTATATTTATATACCGCAACAAGTAGACTACTACTAAGACGCAGTGTCCTTGGGGCCCGTAGATTGGGTGTAAAGTAATTACTACCATGCGATAGCTGTAAAGTAAGACATATAGTTTATAGTAGACATGTGAAAAGTATATGCAGGTGAAGGTAAATGGTGAGAGGTGTAACGTACTATGGGAAGACAGTTATCAAGGGTTCAAAAAGTGGGTGGCATTACTCTGGGGCTGAAGACGGCGGCGTGTTGACTTGGCTCGGGTCAGTACTCCTCGACTTCTTAAAAGCGTCTGTTTCCTTGAGGAAATCGGCTAGAGCCTCAATTCCTTTCACTGTTCCTAGGATATCTGTTATGACTAGGTCTTCTGAGGCAGAGCATAGTAGGTCACAAGTGGGCTCGTAGGCAGGGCACGATGCGAGGATGTGTTCACGAGTTTGGATACATTCGCCACATGAGCAAGAGGTGGTCTCGATGGGGACAAAGGAGGAGTGGTACTCGCCTGTAAAGGCATGGCCTGTTCGGCACTGAATAAGCTGCCCATAGATTGCTCGTTTGGACTCGCAGAAGTGTTTGCGAGGTTTGAGTGATGGGGGAAGGCGGTCAGCAGGGGAGGAGAGACTGTTTGCTTTTAAGGTGCTGCGCCAGTGCGTGGTCCATTTCTCTAGGAGAAGTGACCGTGACTTGTGTCTTTCGTAGGCGTATGATGTGATGGTGGTAGTATTAGCAGTGGGTGGCGCTGACACGGCTTCCTTCGCTAGGGCATCTGCTCTCTTGTTCCCGTTTATTTTAGAGTGCCCTGGGATCCAGGAGATATGCAGGTGATTTGACGCATCCCTGCTGAGGAAGGAGTTAATGGAATCACGTATTTGTAGGGCGAAACCTGTGGTATGACCTCGTTGCCAATGAAACACCCTGTGGCCCATGAAGGGCACTGACGATCTATCTCTACGTTCACAATCATCGTCTGGTGTCAGCAGGATGCTCGGCTCTGAAGACTGAACATGGCTTTGCGGGACAAAACTTTGTTGCGTAAAGCAGGGGCTGAGATAGTTTGAACCCGTTAGCGAGGACGATGGCATGTGCAACCTGTATGACGATCCAGTGGGGATTGAAATATTGATGGGAGGCTGATGGGTGAGGCGGTTGTGGTGACCGATCTAGCAACAAGGTCGGGGAATCCTTCCGTAACCCAAGCACAATTCTGACTCCCAGATATCTCAACTCGTCTCTGTTCAAATACTTGTCTCATTAGCTCCGAGCCGGTGAGCCTCTGCGGTGAACAAATCTTCTGGTCCACTAAGCTACACTAGTCGCAAGGAGCAGTTGTAAGCGAGGTTTCTGCTGGGCACGACAGCCATGGATAACTTTGCTTGCTTGTTTGTGTCATTTTCTCCACTTCTTTGTGTGCTGCAGGACATACGAGTCCTTGTAGGTATCAAGCAAAGAATATGATTATCATCCTAACAACCGGTAACCAGGCAGTCATCGTCTTTGAGCCTCAAGCGACCATACTTATAGTCCGCTTCACGTTTGGTGCGCACTGCAACTTTAGCTAGCTTTCGCTCTCTTGCATCCATCATTACCCTTCTGCCACTCCCCACCCATTGGCTCCACTGCCCTTCTGACTAGGATTGGTTCTTAGTCGTCTTGCACTCTCGTCCCTATCGCGAGGACCAACCGGTGATGGATGCAAGCCTTGATTTCCATGAAGAAGTTCTACTTTCCTTAGAGGACCTCATCAAAGCCGATCCTCATCGTACACAGTGCAGCAATGGGTTAACCCGCATTCCACTGAGTCAGGTTCCGGATATTGCACATAAACTCTTACAAAAGCACACAAACCTGGACTTGATTGCAGGGCATCAACAGTACTGTCTTCTCGATCTCGAAGTCGGCACTGATAACCTTTTCAACACATCCCAAATTCTTCAACTCATTCTTCATTCCTTTTCTTTGTCTGCAAGGTATGGGAAATGCACAATGCCACGTAATAATGCAGTGAGTCTCATAGATTGCAGTACTGACAGGATTACCAGCCACTGTCTGGAGTCCGAGGGATGCGACGATGTCAGCACGTGTCGGGTCCCCACCAATGGCCACAGTCCGTTAGAGAGATGTCTGAAGGACATCTGCCAAAAGATTTCCAAAGTCAATGAGATGCAAGAGCAGCTGGTAGACGACAAGGTAAGTCTGTAACTTCGTTATGATATTTGATCACTGATTCTTACTCGCAGCATGTGATAGCAGCTAAAGTAGAAGGCATGCGATATATGATGAAAAGCGTGGACGCGACGTTGGGAGATCATGAAGGTCGGCTAAGTGCATTGGACGATACTCAGAGGCGGGTTGCGGAGGAGTTCAATAATTTGGAGAAGCGCCTCGCATCAGTGCAGAAAAATCGCATTCGCAAAGTGCGTAGTTTAATCTGGAAATTTTCCAGTTATTCACACAGGTTTTCAGGACACCAGCTTGAAAGACATTCAAGCATCCCTTGTAAACTTAGAAGCCAACCTCACCTCGTGTAGGCACGACCTTAAGCAACAAGTAAGGAATAAGAGCGGTAAGTTATAGGTTGTTTATATTCCTACTTTCCTTGTTGATTACTTCAATAGACGCTCTTCACCAGTGCATCACCGATTCGTTGACTGGCCTACAGTCATCTCAGCTTTTGCTGGATGAACGATTAACCATTTTAGAGAAGAAAGCCAATGGAATTTGGACCGCTCAGGACAAACATACAACACTCTTCTCTCAGGCCTTGGCAGGCATACATAGTCTCTCTCAAGGGTTCATGACGCTATTGGACCATACCCAGGACATTGACATTATCCGGGTCGCCTTACGTGACATGCAAGAAACCATGGACTCTGTCAAGACAAGCCTTGAACAGATCAGTGGAGATGGCAGTTCTGACATGGCCCAGAGTTGGGCACATCCACAGCCATCTCTCGAGGAAGAATTGCGCCGTAGTACCCATGGTTTCCCACCCTCGTCGAGGGTGGTCGATGACAGCAAAGAAACGAGCCCTGAAGGTCCATTGCAGTGTGGTGCTGGGGGTGCAGCACCAAGCAGCGAGGCTGGGAAAAACTTGGTATGCGTTGATCTGGTACCTTGACCCTGCCCTTGTCTTTGAATGGTTACGAACAGGCGGCACAGCTATATCGTTATAGCGTGGCAATTATATGTTCTGTTATCCCAGTTTTCAGCAGGCAGCCAGGGATCTCGTTGACAACTTACGAGCGGTGCATTCTCTGTATCGCTGGGTGGAAGCTATCAAGAACTCAGATGTATACCTTGATTCTCGCTTCAGCCGTGGTATTCCTGGTCTTTATCAGCTTTTTTGCCGCTCTTAGAGGAGGTCCGCTGAAAACTCAGGAGGAGGTGGACCGGCCTCTCTGGTATGCCCTTCGTTATGGTGGATTGCCAAGCATTGCGAGGTGAAACTTAAACAGATATCCTGTTTCGTGTTATTACCTGTATGATAGCCGTATTACCTTAGTATAGTATGCATGTTCTGAGCGAGCTTGATAGTATCTCTTGGAATACCAGTGCCTATTGGAGCCAGCACACTCAATTCTGCACAGATATCACTTGTGTTACACAGCCTTCCACGTTCCACCTCGTCGACCCACGTCGCTGAAGGATCAACTCATCTACTGGATCCTCGCCACCATGATGCATCCTTTATTATGAATGCTATTTTCTCTGTGCAAAAGCGGGCGAGTTATCTTCACCAACGTGTCCTTGTTGTTTCTCGTTGATAAGCTGCTCATTTGACCAATGGCTTGTACATATATCTCGAGCTACGACATGCTTCGCTTCTATACTTTATCGTGCGACTGTCCTTTCTTCGCATCAACTTCTGGTGAGAAGCTACTTTAGATGTCATCTCTACCACCTCTGAGCTTTAATGCGGAAGGTCCTGGCAGTTCCCAGACGAGACAAGATTGGCTTTCATGAAACATGTTTGTCACAAGAATATCGTGGACATTGTCTTCGTCCACTCGGCGAGTTCGTCGAGTAAGTCGGTGAATGGAAATACTACTATGCTTTAAGATTTTGCAGTATTCTGTGCATGCTTTTGCTGTGCCTGTGCCTCCTCGACCACTTGCCAGCCTCAATGATGCAGTTCCAAGGACGACAGAGGCTGCAAACCGTGGCAACCTTCACCTCTCGCCAGACTCCCCGGTCTTGATGTCATACACGTGTTCTCAGAGCCCTCGATATCGCCCATTCCCGTCATCGAACAAGATACGTACAGAGCAGCTGGAGAATGCCTCGAGGGAAACCAACGTGGGTATCTTTTGATGCCTTCGAGCATATATCGCACCGATGTCCTTGTCCAGCCAGCATACATGCTCATGCTCTCCTCTGAACTCGCAAATGAAAGTTCGCAAATCCGCATTCACAACGTGGCAGCCTTTGCGCTGAAAAACAACCTCTCAGCTCATGTACATAGAAGAATCATTTCTCTCCCGACACCGTCATCACACTGTTATCTAGGAAACTGCACACTCCAGTGAAAATGCCCCGGAAGGGCTGTTATGCCATATAGATTCAGTACACTACATGATGGCTTTCCCCCGACAACGACGCCAAAGCTAAGATCAAGCAAGAAGTTCTTGTCACCCTCGCATCTCCCTTTTTGAGAGCTGGTGGCTTCTTTGCTCAAGTCGTCGCTGCCATTGCCTGTGTAGAGCTTCTGCACGATCAGTGGCCGGACCTCATCGAACTTCTTGGTTACGTGAATAACCTGACAAATGCTAATCTCAGGATTGCGACACTAAAAAACGATTGGCTACATCTGCGAGTCCATAGTATGTACCTCATCTCTGTTTTATTTTCTTTGTTTGTTCCCTTATACCTCGCCCCTCACCCACCACAGCAACCCGAGATTCTGAGTTTGAGATCAAACAAGATATTGACTGCCATGATACGTGGTGTCCGCCATCACGAACCCTCCTCAGGTGTTCAGTTAGCTGCTGCGCATGCTCCTTACAACTCACTTGAATTTGTGCGCGAAAACTTTGAGTGTGAGGTCTGTTGTCTTCCTTTTGAAGTCGTTCGTTGCCTCATGTCCTGCAGGGAGAGCGCAATCACATAATGCAGGTCGTGTGCGAGGCAACTCAAAACCCTTCGGTTTCTGTTCAAGTTGGAGCCCTCGAGTGTCTCGTCAAGATCATGGCCCTTTACATGGAGCAAGCCCTTCTTGTGGTATGTGCCCAGTTTTCAGGTTGATATCAGGTAAGTGATCTGCTGTCTAAGCTTACCGTGATGGGTTTTGGGCCATCGTTTGTGAAGAGGGAATCGAGCTTGCTCAGGAGACAGGCGAAGTACATTTTCAGGATTTGTTAATCATATTGCCTGGATAGGGACTGACTATTTATTTTATTTATCGTCCAGGCTGCTGATTATGGTGAACCACCCGAGATCGAATCTAAATTCTTTGCCAAAATTGCATTGCCCGAGGTCAATCCCATTCTTCTCTCACTCCTCACTCTCCAGGAGGAAATTGTCGACGAAAATGAACGGAATATGACCATGTCTTTTGGCACTTATTTCAACTTTATTGCCTGGGCTGTTACTGACCCAATAGTTGACACTGTCGTCCCTTTCATCAAAGCCTACATCAAGTCTCCCGATCGGCATCAGTGGGAAGCAGCCGTGATGGCTCTTTGGGTCTATCCTGGATGGTCCCGATCCAAGCATCCTGACAGGTAAGTCAGGCACTCCCATTGCTGATTGGGATGACGAGCGATTCTAATGTACACGTGAAAGACACGGCTGCATGGATGCTTGGGAGGATACATGGTTTGCTCATTGCCACCATCAAACCAGACATACATTTACATCCACCGGTGCCAGCACTTGTGACGGGCGTCCAAGATAACCCAAGAACTGTGATGAACTGCTGTTGAACCTCACTGATCAGCTCGAATTTTTGGAAGAATCAGTGCCATCACAGACTAGCCACTTGTCACCGTATCTTGATGGCATCGTCAACACACTACTGAGGGTTACAGACACGTGAGTGACACAAGCTACCGACTTCCCTTGGCTTACGGGATCTCCGCACTTTAGAGCGAGTCACGAAGCCCATTCCCGTACCTCTGCTTACGGAGCGATAACCTCCAATGTCACTCCCGCTATGAACGATGTGATACCAGTCATCCAGAACACGTTGATAACTATTTTGATGCGGATGCAGCGGCTTCTAGGAATGCAGGTGTGTAGCATCATGTTTTCACTGTTGGGCCACAGTCTGTGCTAGATAGTTGGAATAGATGACTGGAACAACTGGAACGAACCTCAGAGCAATCTTTGTAGTGTGGTCATCATAAATCTCACATTCTTCCAGTTCGAGTTACTGTCGTCTTACAGTGTGTTGCCAGAGCATACGTGGTGGCTGGGGAAGGGTATTCAACCCATGGCAGACCGTATCATGACACCCGTGTTGCAGGTCATTCAGGCTGCTGGACAAACCTCCCAACCTCCACTGTCTTAGAAGACGCATTTCTGGCGGTCAGGTCGTTAGCTTCGGGTGAGCAGACTACCCGTCATGAGGTGCTTGCATGCTTTTACTCCTTTATATTCAGGCTTTCTTGCAATTTTTATTGGTATGGTTCAGAATCAAGTATTGATCTGCACATGCCCCTGCTGTGAGTGTCCCAAGTTTCTTTCTTTTATCACCTACCAATGCTAATGGTCGTGACAGTCATCTGATGTTACGCCACAGCACACTCTCACCCCATTCCAAATTACTCCCACAGCCCAGTGCTGACTCCCTAAGAGCATGATTTCAGACATGTCGTATATGTCATTATTCAATGCTTCTGATGTGTCGCTTGCCAGTACGTCATCCAAACATCTCAAGGATTTGAGGGATACGTCTAGGAGATGGACAAGGCACCGCGACGAGAAGTTGCTGAAGGGTGGTATTGGCCTCCCCACCGGTCTGGGATGGACTGATAGGTGGGTGGATTTCTTCAATAGCACTCTCTCATCCACTTTGCGGCCTTCACTGCCAGCCCTCCCAGGGCATTCCTGTGATGTCCTTTCTTGTATGTGATTGACCATGCTGACCGTCCTTCCTAACCCAGCGAAGATGAAGATGCACCATCTGCACTGACGTGCAGGCCATCCCAGACTGCTCTTTCTTGCCATACATCTTCGTCCTCAATCCACTCTTCTAGGTCCTGCCATTTACAACAGTGCTTGCTGCACCCGCTGTCCTGCTCGATATTGCACGGCGTCCTACAGGTGATAGAGAAAGACATCAAGGTAAGTCTGTAGGGTAAGTTTCTGCAACTGCACATACACTTTTTCCATTGTATTCCTTGTGCATAGACATTTCTGGTTGTAAGTATATAGTGGTGGTACATGGGTGTGGCAGCATCACACGTCATGATCCAATTGCCAGGGTACATATACCAGATTGCTCTTACGCTGGTACGACTCCAACGTGAGTGCAATTTCAATGTGAGGATGACTCCGACACAAGTGCAACACCACAATAGGTGCAACTCTGACGTAAGTGCAACTCCAACATAAGTGCAACTCCGACGTAAGTGCAACTCCGACATAAGTGCAACGCTGATGTAAATGCAACTCCAATGCAAGTTCAACTGCAGAAGCATAGGGTCAGTCTACTAGGAACATTTATCCTTTGTTTCAATGTAACAATTGTCCATTTGTCAATCATCCAATTGTACCATTTGTCCATTCTCCAATTAAACTATTAGTCCATTTTCCAACTAAACCATTTGTCCATTCTCCAATTGGACCAATCAGCCATTCCACCAATGGTGGAATTGATTTGACTAATGTTTTGAGGGTGGAACATATACTATGTTCTGATCTGAAGTTGGAAAGTTTCAAATGTTTTGCTTGAAATCATGATTTGAACACATGATAAAACAGTGAAAATATTTATACAATGATTTACCCAATAATCATAAGAATAAACACTATGCATGTTTCAATGGAAAATGTTATACATGACCCTATCACATTTTCTATCCTAGAACATTAGATCAGGCCATGTTATCCATTGATAACCAATGTTTTATTCAGGAACATTTTATGAAAAGAGTATCTGCTAAATTTAATGATTTTACTATGTTTGGAGTTAAACCATTAGATAATGCCCCCAGTGAGTTGTGCGCCACTGTAGCTGACGTTGTTTACAAATGTTTTCTTGCAGCCGTCTCTGCGAGTGTGAGGAAAATAAAGTTGTCCTGGGTTTGAATTTCGGACAATGCCTCGGAATATCCCGATACCAGGAGAACGCCCTCACACGAGCAGCAGACGGCGTGTAGGAGCCTGAGCACAATCCAAAAAAAGAAATTTCACAACATTGCTGACCACACTATCTGCTGGACCATCATACACATATGATCAACACGATAGCATGGTCCAAGCTGTTCACCATCACAGACCCACTCTCAAGCAGGTTTGTCATCGTCGCATGCATTTCGTTCTCTGTTCTCTGCCTGAAGCGATCCAACGTAGCAAAACAAGCCGTTCAAGTCAAAACATGCGACCAAGTCTGCGCTGAAAGACATCGCCAAGGGTAGGATTGTCTACCCACGTACCGAGACAATCATAACGTACTGTAGGGCGTACTCAGCGTCCTTCTCCAAAATCCACTGCAGTCAACACCGCCGCGCAGCTCCGATTTAATAGGCGAAACACCCAGAAACAGATACAGGTTGCCAAGCGTGCTGCTCTTGTAGCTGCCACTCGTATCTTCAACGGTACAGATGGAGCACCAAGAGTTGTCACTGTAATACCTCTATGTGAAGGAACTGATACAAAGGACGCCATTCGTGCGCTTTCTTCAGCAGTGGGAGAAGAGCTGGAAGGCGTGGGAGGTCAAAAAGTATGGGGGATGAAGTACGGTACACATCTACTGGATGTTATTTTACCATCCTGCTAATATTTCCCCTTTGGCAAGGGCACATCGATTCAAAATATCGCTCATATTTCTTCCCGTTCAGTATGGACGCTACTGGGACGCCCTCGATGCCGCGAAAGTTGCGGATCATGTTCTCTTCTTGTTCAGCCCGACTGTGGAAGTCGACCGGAAGGGTGATACCCTTCTTCGCACACTACAAGCTCAGGGTTTACCTACTGTCGTATCCGTCATTCCTCCTGACCCACTAGTCCACTCCATCGATCAAAAGTCTCGCTCTGCCATCTTCGAGTCACTTCTGTCTTTTATCCAATATTTTGAGCCTTCTCAGACTCGAGTGTACGATTTATCTAACTCATCAGACTCTTTAATTGCTTTGCGTTCTTTGGTGGAAGGTCATCCTCGAGAAGTAAAATGGCGATCGGGACGACCTTGGGTCATCGGTGAGGAAGTAGAATGGGGGGACGGGGTTCTCAAAGTTACAGGAATCGTTCGGGGCGTACGCCTTAGCGCGAATAGGCTGGTTCATGTCCCGAATTTTGGTGACTATGCAGTATCCAAGGCATGTCCTTGCCCTCACCGTGCTGTCAAAGCTGTTTCTGAACCCGAAAATCCTAGATAATGTCTACTCCCTCGCCTCCCAACAATTCCCATAAGTGGATGCCAATGGACGTCGAACCTCAGGTTTTGTCGGAACGAGTTCCGTCGTCCGCTGACAGCCTCTCATCGACCAATGTTCCGGATGATATGGCCAACGAACAAACGTGGCCCACCCAAGAAGAGTTGGACAACGCAAAAGTACAGGGGCATGACACGCCCGAGAACATACCAGACGCTGGCAAAGGCATCACCCCAAAGCGAATCAAGCGCATACTAAGCTCCACGATGATGCAAGTGATCGAGAGGGTGATATTGAAGAACAGGATCACGAAATGGTCCCGCTAGATTCTGCGACGGACGTTGAAACCGACCGGAAGAGCGTCGTCGCATTCCACGATCTTGATGCAGAAGAGGAGGAAAAACAGTATGTATTTCACCCCGAGATTCTCTTTCCCCAGTAACTAATCGAAGTCAGATTGAAGGAGTGGCGGAACCGCGTGCAGGAGGAACGCGATGCGCAACAGTTTCCTGACGAACTTGACACTCCTCAAGACATTCCTGCTCGCACGAGATTCGCTCGCTATCGCGGCATGCACTCTTTCCGCACTAGTCCATGGGACCCTTATGAGAACCTACCTAGGGATTACGCCCGGATCTTCGAATTCGATGACTTCACGCTCACGGGACGAGACGTGCAGAAAGCCGCTGAAGCAGAAGGCGTCGAGGTGAACTCTTTCTTCTTCACTTGTTACAGAAGGTTAATGTTACCTGTAGCCAGGAACGAGAGTCACTGTCTACGTGGATGGTGTCCCTGAAGGGGCCAGCATCACCGGCGATCTTCCTCTCGTTATCTATGGGTTACTTGAATATGAGCGTAAGAAAACGGATCTCCACTTTACAGTGCAACGTAACACGGAGTATGACGGTTCCGTCAGGTCAAAGGTATGTCTTCGAACACGTCTCCCGTCACCGAGACGAACCATTATCAGGACCCTCTCACCCTGTGCTATGGACCGCGCCGTCTGCGCGTAAATCCGGTTGTACAGTCAGCACACGCGCGGGGGCGGAAAAGGCGTGAACAACGTCCACAAGTTTGAACGATTTCTTTGGCACGGTACTACAGTAGTCGCCAGCGTCTACGCGCCTGTCATTTTCGGTAGGCAGTCGTGTACACTTCTGCGGGAGACAGAAGGTGTCCAAGGTACCGTGGTTTATGTGTGTCGTTGCTAGCTTCAGTTGATAGTGATCGCAGTGCCTGAACTTGTCGCAATGGGCTCCTTCATGAACCCTGACACGACAAGGATCATAGCCAAAAGGATTATCTTGGCAGGACATCCCTTCAAGGTTCACAGAAAATCGGCGACCGTGCGATACATGTTTTTCAACCCTGGTAAGAGCTGTAGTGTTCCATGTGTCCGTTCTCTGCATCTGACGTGAATTGCTAGATGACGTACAGTATTTCAAGCCCATCCAGTTACATACGAAGCATGGGCGGAGTGGACACGTTCGGGAGTCGTTGGGGACGTATGGGTACTTCAAGGCACACTTCGACGGACCTATCAGTCAGATGGACACGGTGTGCATGGCATTGTACAAGCGCGTGTACCCTCGTTGGAGCGAGGCGTGGAGACCGGAGTCCTGTGAACCGTTGGATGATCCTACTAGCAAAGACGAAGTGTTGTGATGGGTTGAAATGGCGAGCTGTTACGGACGTTTATGTACAAAGTGCATGCGCCTGTACCCTAAGTTCTGCGCGGCCTTCCGCCTGTTGTTCACCTCGGCTGCACAAATACACTCATGGGATTTTTTCAAGCTGACTCATGATGCTATTGCCAGCCAATTCGACTGGAAAACACTCCTGTCGTGCAGATTGAGAAACTACGTAGCCACCCAATGCTCCTCGTAATCTTCTATCTTCTATCTTCTATTCTATCTTCTATCTAATTAACGGCCGTGGGTCGTGGGAACCGCAACTCAATGGGACTACCCGTGCAGGAGTATTAATGCCACGTGCTTTTCGGTGAGATTTTCGACCTCCGAAGGATCGCTGCTCACCGAAAGATGTGGCAAATGTCGTGGGAACCGCAACTCAATGGGACTACCCGTGCAAGAGTATTAATGCCACGTGCTTTTTGGGAGATTTTCGACCTCCGAAGGATTGCTGCTCACTGAAAGTTGTGGCAAATTTAAAACTCCAGCTAAATCTGCTCACTGTGTGGCCTGTCCCAAGGGATCCAGGGATCTGCTTGCATGCACATAGCATCAGTCAGCCAATTCACCTCAGGAAACTGACTCCCAGTGTATATGTACATACACAGGACAGAACCAGAGGGCCATGGTGGGGGATGGACTTCCTTCCTGAAAGTGGGGCAGTGGACCATGGTGAGGGAGGTTTGCCCCCTGAAAATGGGGTCAGTGGGCCAGGGCAGGGGAGGGCTTCAGGATGGACTTCCCTCCTGGAAGTGGAGTCAGCAGATCATGCTGGGAGATAATCCCCACCACTGAGAGTCTGTCCAGCTATGTAGCAGGCCTGAGTGGATGACAGACATGTTGACATCACTCCCATCTAAGTACATACATCTTTGAAATGCAGTCAATTATGTGTATGACCTGTATTAATGCACTCAATGTGGCATTCCATGAAGTACTCAATGGTTTGGAGTTGAATGGGTCAGTGGATTTGGGTTGTATGTATTTAGTGTCACTCATCATGCTCACCATTAACATGACTCACTTTACAGTAGACATATGTATTCTTGAAACCAGTTATATGTACATCTCTGACAAGGATTGTGGTTATCTACATATACATACAATTTGTAAGGTGCTCACACAAAACTGCAAACTGTACATATATGCATGTTGGAATATAAATTAATGGCCATGGGTCATGGGAACCACATCATAATGGGACTACCCGTGCAAAAGTATTAATGCCACATGCTTTTTGGGAGACTTTCAAGCTCCGAAGGATTGTTGCACACCGAAAGTTGTGGCAAACTGAAACTCCGGCTAAATCTGCTCACTGTGCAGCCTGTCCCAAGGGATCTGGGGATGTGCTCACACACACATGACATCAGTCAGTCAAATAATTAGACAGATATGTATGCATGTGTGTTGGTCTGACAGGGTATATGTACATACATAGGACAGGACCAGAGAGCCATGGTGGGGGATGGACTTCCTTCCCAAAAGTGGAGCAGTGCACCATGGTGAGGGGGGCTTCCCAAAGGCTGAAAACGGGGTTGGTGGGCCATGGCAGGGGAGCACTTCAGGATGGACTTCCCTCCTGGAAGTGGAGTCAGTAGACCATGCTTGGAGATAATCCCCACCCCTGAGAGTGTGTCCAGCTATGTAGCAGGTCTGGATGGATGACAGAAATGTTGACATCACTCCCATCCTAAGTACATACATCTTTGAAATGCAGTCAATTATACATATGTATGTATGAACTGTACACATGTACTCAATGTGGCATTCCATGAAATGCTCAATGGTTTGGAGTTGAATGGGTCAGTGGATTTGAGTTGTATGTATTTAGTGTCACTCATCATGCTCACCATTAATGTGACTCCCTTCATGGTACACAGATTCTTGGAACTGTTATATGTAACATCTCTGACAAGGCTTGTGATTATCTACATATACAATTTGTAATGTAATCACACAAAACTGCATACTGTACATGCATTCAGTGTGGCAAACAGCCAGTGTGAGGATCCTATGGCAGGTCATGGGTTAGGGTGATAGGTTGAGAACAGGGGAAGAGGGCACATGGCAACATCCAAGTATATGTATCCACATACACTACATGGTGTGTAGGTGGCTAATTTTGACCTCACTAAAGACTGTTCTGCAGCATGAGTTCCTTCCATCAAAGGGAGTGCTTTTATCACAGGAAACACCAATTTGCTTTTGTTCTGCAGGGCTAAAATTTGGGTACAAAAGTAATGGCCTTCAGATGATTGGCACTATAGCCATATGTGTACAGGCACAGGAAAGTGCTGAGCAAGGCATAGGCATGACAAAGCCCATTGCTGGAGTGGCTTACATGACATGTCCCTGGACTGGTTAGATCACCCTCAGAATTGGTAGGATGTCCACATGGAATGCCAAGATAAAACTCAAGCATTGGTGGTCATTTTTCCAGACCCATGTAGTGATATGTAAGTGGCTGTGTATTGCAGATTGATTGTAAAATACAAAGGTATGTAGGTCATATCAAAACTAAACTGACTTGAAGCATTGATACCATTGTTTCCCATGAACCATTTGGCTTAAATCCAACTCTATACAACTTCCTTTTGGGATGACTGTCATGTTCCACATTGAATAACATTGGCCCCTGAAGGTGGGAGGTATCCAGAGCAACAATCTCCCCTTTGGGCCCCTAATCCAGCCATCATGGAAAACCTTGACTGGTTCTTGCCTCACATTCATATCTTCCTCTATGAGGCCATCAAGGAGATGAGGGCTGTCATATAGTGCCTGTAGAGAATTTGATGAAAAGCAAACTGGGTAGGCTGTGTAAATGCAAGTTGAATAAAGACAGAAATGTATGGTAGGGGAGTAATACCCACAGTTGATGATGTCAGAAATGATAGCTACACCCTCTGAGTTGTAGGCAAGCCACTTTGACTGTACATGCTCATAGCCATGAAAATTCCAGATCCTCACAGTGTTGTCAGAGGAGCCTGATACCACCCTCTTGCCATCAGGGGAGAATCCAACCGACCTGACCTGACCAGTATGCCCCTCAAGAGGGCTGCCAATCTGGACCCCCCTCTCAGCATCCCAGATCCTCACAGTGTTGTCATATGAGCCTGATACCACCCTCTTGCCATCAGGGGAGAATCCAACTGACCAGACCTGACCAGTATGCCCCTCAAGAGGGCTGCCAATCTGGACCCCCCTCTCAGCATCCCAGATCCTCACAGTCTTGTCATCTGAGCCTGATACCACCCTCTTGCCATCAGGGGAGAACCCAACTGACCAGACCCGACCAGTATGCCCCTCAAGAGGGCTGCCAATCTGGACCCCCCTCTCAGCATCCCAGATCTGCACAGTGTTGTCATCTGAGCCTGATACCACCCTCTTGCCATCAGGGGAGAATCCAACTGACCAGACCCAACCAGTATGCCCCTCAAGAGGGCTGCCAATCTGGACCCCCCTCTCAGCATCCCAGATCCTCACAGTCTTGTCATCTGAGCCTGATACCACCCTCTTGCCATCAGGGGAGAATCCAACTGACCAGACCCCACCAGTATGCCCCTCAAGAGGGCTGCCAATCTGGACCCCCCTCTCAGCACCCCAGATCCTCACAGTGTTGTCAGGGGAGCCTGATACCACCCTCTTGCCATCAGGGGAGAATCCAACTGACCTGACCCCACCAGTATGCCCCTCAAGAGGGCTGCCAATCTGGACCCCCCTCTCAGCATCCCAGATCCTCACAGTGTTGTCAGAGGACCCTGATACCACCCTCTTGCCATCAGGGGAGAATCCAACTGACAAGACCTGACCAGTATGCCCCTCAAGAGGGCTGCCAATCTGGACCCCCCTCTCAGCATCCCAGATCCTCACAGTCTTGTCAGAGGAGCCTGATACCACCCTCTTGCCATCAGGGGAGAATCCAACTGACCTGACCCCACCAGTATGCCCCTCAAGAGGGCTGCCAATCTGGACCCCCCTCTCAGCATCCCAGATCCTCACAGTGTTGTCATCTGAGCCTGATACCACCCTCTTGCCATCAGGGGAGAACCCAACTGACCAGACCCGACCAGGATGCCCCTCAAGAGGGCTGCCAATCTGGACCCCCCTCTCAGCATCCCAGATCTGCACAGTGTTGTCAGAGGACCCTGATACCACCCTCTTGCCATCAGGGGAGAATCCAACTGACCAGACCCAACCAGTATGGCCCTCAAGAGGGCTGCCAATCTGGACCCCCCTCTCAGCATCCCAGATCCTCACAGTCTTGTCAGAGGAGCCTGATACCACCCTCTTGCCATCAGGGGAGAATCCAACTGACCAGACCCGACCAGTATGCCCCTCAAGAGGGTTGCCAATCTGGACCCCCCTCTCAGCATCCCAGATCCTCACAGTGTTGTCATCTGAGCCTGATACCACCCTCTTGCCATCAGGGGAGAATCCAACTGACCAGACCCGACCAGTATGCCCCTCAAGAGGGCTGCCAATCTGGACCCCCCTCTCAGCATCCCAGATCCTCACAGTGTTGTCATCTGAGCCTGATACCACCCTCTTGCCATCAGGGGAGAATCCAACTGACCTGACCCCACCAGTATGCCCCTCAAGAGGGCTGCCAATCTGGACCCCCCTCTCAGCATCCCAGATCCTCACAGTGTTGTCATATGAGCCTGATACCACCCTCTTGCCATCAGGGGAGAATCCAACTGACCAGACCTGACTAGTATGCCCTTCCAATGCCTGCTGCACAGCTGGCCACTCTCTTAACCCTCCCACAGATATTCCAGCTAGGCAAGAGAATTTTGGCATAAGTATTCTCAAGAGCTTTGTGTTTGAGGGTGTGAATGGCAGCACAGAAGTGTAAAGGTGTGGAGTGCTGAGTGAGATTACACTGCTGAAGTTGTGCAGAAGTGTGATCCCATCTTGAGCAAGTGCCAAGGTCTCCTCCAATCCATTCTGGCCCTTGGACTTCTCATTAGATGAAATTAGGCACTGACACAGTTCACCCACCTGTGACCATGTTATAAAAGAGTCCAGGGCACCAGTGGCATATCCAAGCCCACCCAGAAGGCTCAGTGCCTCCAGCCAAAAAAGAAACTTTTCACATCCAACAATGTCTTTTACCAGAGTGGCCAATGTCAAATCAAACTCGGTTCTCTGCAAATGGTGGGCCCAGTATTTGCATGAGTAAGATAGATTGACTGAGATGTTTTCATCAACTCTCTTCTGCAAATCAACAACCTCCCCATTCTTGAAGTAGGAACTCTCCAGTCCACAAATGTTGAATTTAAGGTCATTGCAAAGAGTGTGCAGCGAAGCGAAGGCAAGGAGCCTGTGTATGCTGGGCGCACCCACGAAGTACACCCCGCTCCGTCTATGATCAGTGAGGAAGTCGTAAAATGATGCATGGAGAGGTCGGACGACGGAACACCTGTCAGTAATCCCACTCAGCAGCGGTGCCATGAATTCAAGAATAACCATCATATCAAAATGGTCTTCCTCCGGGGGAAAGTGACGTCGCATCTCATCCAAGGCATCCAACTGCAGGGGCACAGACGTTGACATGATCTGTTGCATAACAGAACGGAATCGGGTGAGTCTGAACTCGTCTTGTGGTGGTATGGTGGCCTGCAAAAATGTTTCGTACATGCTGTCCAACAAGAATTCCCCTCCCCTGGAACGAGGGGAAATGACCACATTGTAGGACTCCGTGATGGTTCGACCCGGCAAATTGGGCTTGATGAACCTGCAGGCCAGACGGGCCCACTCAAATAAACCATCCGATTTCTGAGAAATTCTCCGCACTTCAGCAGGTCCAATCTCCGGATGAGGGCGAAGCTCGGCTGAAATGTAGAGTTGTAAGTCGCGCTCCGCTTCCAAAATGGGGATATCATCCAGCGTGATGGCTTTCACGTGAACAGCGGTAGTCAGGACACGTTTGATGTCAGCCAGGGGTCTAGACGTCAGAAGGATGCGGAAATTGGAGGGTAGCTGAGCAGCTTCGGGCGACCTGAGTAGAGACAGGATGTGCTCCCTTGATGCGTTCGGCCCACTTTCATCCAAGGCATCGATCACTACGACAACCTTCCCAACTATAGCCCCATTAGCCTTGGACAGCGGCTCCAAAATGAGTTTCCGCCACTGTTGCACCACGTCAGGCGTGGTCTTGAGGGTATGATCCTTAGACAGGGCGTCTGCCAAAGCGCGCCGGAAGGACTGATCACGACCGGCCAGATCACGAGCAATTGTTGTGAAAATCTTCTCATCGCGGCGGTCAGCTTGCCTGTCGCGAGCAAAACAAAAGCAAGACCCAAGACCACCCACGTCCTTGACCCATGACGCGACTGTATGGGCAATGGCTGATTTTCCCCTCCCGGCCTGCCCGTGAAGCCACAAGATGCGCGGGGCATTAATGTCAGGATCATTAATCCAATTCATGATATCCCGCAGAATCTCTGTCCTCGTGCCTTCGAGGCATATCTTGGTCGTATTTATCCCCGCTCCACCTGCATAAGCCATACCGTCGAAGTTCAGCTCTTCCAGTATACGGCGAGTGTTGACTTGAATGTCGCGAACTGTGCGGTCACGACACTGTTGCATTAAACTTTCTAGGGTCTGCGCTTGGTCATCGACGACAGCACGCGTTTCGGAGAAAATGTTCTTTCCGGCTCTTATCCCTGCGAGTGTATCGTATCAGGATCTGGAGGCGAAGACAGCGTATGACTTACAAAAGTTTTTGGTCGTGGAATAGTTTATAACGAAATGTGCAGAGTCGCTTACCGCCTCTGCGATCTTCGCAAGAGCAGCTTTGTCCAGAACACTGATCCTATCCTCGTGCACAAGCCACTCGTAGACATTTCGTATAGTATCGAGGAGGTCTGACACCGCTTTGTCCAGGCTCGCTTGGTTGAGGAACAGCTGCGGACGACGCATCAGATGAGAAGAGGGAATTGGAATCAGGAAGGTACCTGGGAAACAGATGTTAAGACTCCCAGTGCAACCTGGGTGTAAGGGTGGACCTGGTGAACGCATGTGATCACTGGCCAGATGCAGGAAGTGAAATGCTTACGTTGGCAAGAGCGGACACAACTTGATTGAAAACTTTGAAAGGTTTGAGATACGTATCACTCAAGGTTTGAATCCCGGAAGCTGTGGTATTTACGATACCAACGGCACCTACAGCGCCTTTGGTGGCATTTGAGATGAACTCAACGCCGCTGAGTTCCTTTGCTGCAGCATTGATAGCATGGCCGGCCGTCGCTGGCGTGGGTTCCGACTCTGGTTTCAATTTCGGTATTGGGTCTAGCTTCGGTTCCGGCTCTGGTTCTGGTTGTAGTTTTGGCTTTGGCTCTAGGTTCGGCTTGGCGGCTAACTTTTCGAGCTGTCCAACAGAATCACTTGATTATCGCGTAGCTGGACATTGCAAATCACATACATTCTTGGTCGGAGCCGCCTGGGGTTGCTCTTGTTGCTCTTGCGCCCCGCCACCAGTGGTTGCCTCGGCAGCCTGTTCGTTGAACCGCTCAGCATCATCCCGTTAATCGCATGGGGTAAATTACTTACATCCTGATCTGGAGCTACCTGAGCCTCCCCACTGTCCTGTGTAACAATAATCTCTGTCGCGGTAGCGACCGAAGGGCCTTGGCTCGACCGGTGGAAGAAACGCTTCATTCTGGCGAGCCTACCAGGAGGGGTCAAGCCCGATGTTTCAGGTATAGAGGAAAAATCCCCAGCTCGAGTCTCGGGCCGTCCTGACGACTGATTTTGCAGGTTGATAGCTACATCTTGGGAAAAGAGTGGTTACGCACCGAGGCAAGGCCGGACGCCGAGTTGGATGCCCTCGCGAATGGGAAGAGACGACGTTTCTTTGACTGAGTCCTAGCCATTGAGAAACGGATGTTTGATATAACGTCGCTGGTTTGCAGTGAGCTTTGGTTTGAGGTCGAAGAGGTGGTAACGATGAACCAAGTTAGGCGCCCTCAACACGTTGCAAATGATGCACGGACCAACGCCGGATTTAGTGCGGCAGTCCGACCAGATTTGGATCTCATCGACCATCAACTAGGGGCTCAACGCTCAAGGAGTACAATGTCCTTACAAGGGTTTTCGGCAAAGATTAAATACACGCCGTGTGCACATTGTATAAAGCCATCAAGTCAACGGCTGATTGTGTTCGCACCCTTCCTCCTGTTATCTAACACCTCCATCCAACCTTTTGTGAACCTTACTTGAAGGCCTGAGGGTCAGCGCTTCTGAGTTCCTCTGCTAAGTCAGAGCCAAGTTTGATGCCATCCCTTGCCGGAATAATATGCCCGGCCTTCGGACAGCGTTAAAGAAAGTGTTCAACTTGGCGGACTCCTCCAAGTTTGAAAAGATTTACGAGCCTACTCCGCCACAGGGTGGTGGAACCCGTGCCTACGCAGATAACAACATTCGTATCGACCATGGGCTGCCTGGCACAGGTAACCGTGTAGTACAGGTCCAAAGCCAGACAAAAATTACTGGTCTCAAAAGATGGGTGCGAAAGCAAAAGCAAGGGTCACATGCAAAAGTTGCAACGGTTAAGGTTGAGGAGGGTGGGCAGCCTAATCTGGAGCAGTTTGTTGCTGAGGTCGTGCGACAAGTCAGTTGACTAACGGATACCAGAGCGAATTGGAGCATTTCTTGTTGCTACCGTGTACTACGCATGTGTCTGTTCCGGTCTGTATCACAGACTATGGGGACGACGTTGACCATGCTTGAGTTGCTCAACTTGGGGGAGTATGAACGCTATATGAGCCATCACATGCTGCGGTTTAAGAATGTTCAGCGTTCAACGTTCAAGGACCACCTCATCGCGTAGAGTATCTCGATATGGCCACCAGAGAGACCTTTTCCTCCTCGTCTCGTCGTCTTTCCCTTGTTCAATGTATTCCAGCTTCTTCTTCCATAGCGCCGCCCGAACCATCTCAAACTTGCTGCGATCTCCCATGACGTGTCCATACTCTCCAAGATCAAATTCACGATCTAGCACCTCTAATAATTCCTGATGTTGTAGCCACGTCGCATGGTGTAATTTGAGATCTTCCAACTCAACTGGAGAGTCAAGGACTGGAGGGTCTTCGCCAGGTACTATCTCCTGCCAGTGCTGAAAGACGTCGTACAACGCCATCCTGAGTGGCCACATCAGGTCCAACAGCAAAAGGCCCGCACACCATCATGGACGCACCGAAATGGTATCAGACCATACTTCCATGTTGATTGGGCCAAGTCTTTGAGATAGACTCGCTCCTCGCGAGCTTCCATATCGAGGACCTCGGGGGGGAATGCAGAAACTTCAAATAACTTGTGACGGATGCGTTGTTGGTGTATCTCCTTCGCTGTTTCCTTTTCGCTGCCACTGAGAGAATCAAAGTCGTCAGGGGCAGGTAACAATCTACCAGGGGGGACATCATGCGTGCGATACAATGGGGGCACTTTCAGTTGTAAGAAGGCCGGTCCTATCCAAGCCCCTTGCCAGTCAATAATTGAGGAGATTGTGACCGGAATTGCCGGTGAGACCTTTCCTTTTTTTTTAGAGGATCGGATGAAGATATTTGAAGCGTGCAGATCAGGATGCCACAAAACCGGTCTTTTCTGTTCTTGGAGAGGGGGAATGAGGGCGGGAATGAGATCGGTGTACAAAGATAGCCATTTGATGTGGTCGTCGCGGTTGCCCTTGCCAGGGAGTACTCGGTTTGGATCATCAAGGATATGGGGTGTACCAAAGTCAGCAATCCACTGTTGCTCCCTGGACGCAACTGCCTTCATATAATCCTCCGCAGTTCGCCCTAGTATTGACCAGAAGTAAATTAGACGGAAATAAATTCGAAGAGCAGCTCACATGGACCTCGATCGATATCCATATGTTCCCGCTCTGCTTCCCAGAAGTCGCGACGTGCGATAGGTCCGATGCAAAATTAGAATTCAACTCGTCGTCAGGAGAAAGCCCTTCGATCAGTGTTGGAGCACGAAGTGGGGCAGGTACATCGTTCTTGTAGTACAAGCTGCCATAGTGGGTGAAACGAAGATCCAGGAGCTTCCGTTCATATTCCCCAAGAGTCTTAGCAAACATACCTCGGTCATAGCTAGGGAGATCTTCAAGAACGTCCGAAAGGAGAAGTCCAGGTGCTTTTTCCATCAGAATAAATTCGGCACCGACATCGGTACCCTTAGCACGAGAACTCCACGCAAGGACACGCGGAATTGAGAAACCCGGTTGACACCGCAAGAAGTCGATGGTAGCAACCTCGCTTGCAGTGGTAAAGTGAGGAGGCCCGGCCAGGGATGTAGGAAATCTCGCAATGGCTTCCACACCAGTGTCGAAGCGAACGAGAAAAACTCTGTTCAAAGACTCGCCAATTTTGATCATGTCCGTCACAGCTTTCGCGCCGACCGCTTCAGCTGCAAGGCGACAAAATGCTACGATATCGAATGTAACGGATCTCGTGTCACGGTGCTCCTGGTCGTTGCATAACCAGTGCCCTGAAGTGTAACGATAAATCAAGTGTAGATCTATGGGCGTTCGCCAAGACGTCATTAAGAAGAAAATCATATATAATCTTTTCCTCTTGCCTGGCTGGAATCCAAGGACTTGTCTTCTTTTTCGAAATTTTCCTCTAACGAGGGCCGCTAATTTTGAAAGACCTATATGCCATGTTGGTGGCATGCACAGAAGAAGCGTTTGGTCCATTGACATTTCATGGCTCTCCGGGTTGCCAATATTGAGGAACGGAAGATAGACTTGTTGCTGTTCAAAAAGAGCCGGTGTTAAGCGCATAGGATCGGAGTCTCGCATGGATTACCATTTACAAATAGTCAAGCCTAAGAATCGAGTAGTAACTGTTGGACTATGTTCGGTGTGGTTTCATTCTTTGTACCTTAGAGACACCTGTCATGGTCATGTGACACATACATGCATACATATGGCCCCTTTCTTTTCTCTTTTTCCTTTCCTCAGCTCATTCATGTCAAATGGCTGAGGTATGTTTACAATAGATTGGATGGTGTTAGTAACTGACACTTTGTGGTAGTGTTCTCATTCTTAGGTTAGCAGTGTTGTGAATGGTAGCTTGTTGTCAAATGGCTGAGTGTTCTCATTCTTAGCTGTCTTCAGGTTATGAGCCCTGAGCTTGCCATATAAAAAGGCAAGCTTGACTAGTTGACACTAGAATGGACAAGATAAGGACAACAAGACCTTATGCATGAGAAACTGGATGCATATATTCATGTTCACAGTCTGTGTTATGGGGAAATTTGAGAATGTGCCAGAACTGCAAGGAACTGAAAACTATTACAAGTGGTGGCAGCAAACCAAACAGTTGCTCCTGGGCCAGGGGGTGTATAATCATGTCAACAGTGGAACAAATCCATTTGACTATGTCAAGTATGCCTCAGTCTGTCCATGTTCACTAATCCCAGCTGCACCAACAGTAGTGGAGCAGGAGGCAGTGAAGATGTGGTTTAAGGAGTGGCAAAGTCTATTGTCTTGAGAAAGATAAATTCCTCAGTTCTAACATTAATCCCTGACGATGTCAGTGTAACTGCTCAAGAGGTGTGGAACACACTCACTGAGCTTTACAAATGATCTGACATCCCCCTACAATTTTCCTTACATGCACAGATCTTGACCTTCCAGATGAAAGGAGCCACAGAGGCTGAGAAGTACATGGCATTGCATACACATGCCAACAATAGATTGGCTCACATGGGGGTGAGGCTGTCAGAAGCAGACACAATATATACACTCTTATGAGGCCTACAAAAGAATGGAATTTGGCCAGTCATCTGAAAGAACATAGAAACTGAACTGGAGCATAGCAAACAGTCTGTGTGAATGATGGGACCAAGTATGTTCAATGCAGTACCAGCTGCCTCACAGTCATCATGGCCACCTCTGGCTACTATGCCTGTAACACCTTGAAACCCCTTTACTCTGACACAACAGTATATGAATCCTTTTCTCACTCTGGCCCAACACTCCATCTCTTGACCCAGCCAACATGTGATGCCAGTGATTGGAACATACACCTTCAGGCATGCTGCTCAGACAATGATTAAAGAGGGCCATGCAAATGACAAATGAGGGTGTCACACCTGGTCTGGGCTCAGAATATGTGAATGTAGCAGTTCAGGGTGTGTGAGGGGAAGTAAATCCAGTGACCAGCCTTAAAAAAACCAGAAACAATCCAAGCAGCACAGCCTGTATGCCAACACCAATCTGTGTAGGCTGAAAGTGGGTCAATCATGACTGGAACAATTGCTTTCAGCAAGGGGGCAAAAAGGTGGGACAGGCAACATGGCAAAGAAGTAAGGTCCCAATGACAACTACCCAGACAGCAGCAGTGGTAACTCTGATGCCATTGGCACCTGCAACACCTCAGTCACAGGTAATGGGTCAGACAACTGTGTGGGTGGTTGCAGCTGCAATACCATGTCCACCAACTGACAACTACTTCTGTGACCTGTCTTGTGTGATCATAGAGGAGCTGTGAGAGGGGATTGTAGGTGGGAGTGAAGATATCATGTCCCTGGAAGCAGTGGCATCTTCCACTATACTAGACTCTGGCACAACAATGCACCTCATCAAAGGTCCATTGTTCTTTTGGACCTTCACTCATGATGTCATGGTGTCAATGAAAATGGCTAATCAGGGAAGCCTAAACACTGAAGGCTATGGTGATGGTGTAGCCATACTCAAAGTGGGTGGTAAATGAGTTCAATTGAGGCTGCAGCATTGCTTGTATGCACCCAACACTGTCATCAATCTGTTGTTGGTTGGTTGGATGCTGGAACAAGGGTGGGAGATACAGTTCAAGGGCAGACCAAATTGGTGTGAATTGATTCGTGGCAATGAATCCCTTGGTCACATCAATATGTGAGGACAGTTGTGTCTTCTGGATGTTGAGTTTATTTGCCCTTCTATGTCAGACAGCTCAGTTGCAAAGACAGGTTTCACCACTTTTGCACCAGCTACACTTACCTGGGATCTCAGGCATGCATGACTAGGACATGCAGGAGGTGATATCACCAGGTTTCTCCTGGCAATGGCAAATGGGGTCTGGGTCACTTCAACAGCACCTCAAACACAGTGTGAGTCATGCATTGTAGCAAAACATCCTTGTCAACCCTACCCATCATTGACCTCAACACCCACAAGGGGTTTCCTCAAACTGGTTCACATGAACCTTTGCAGACCTTTCCCCATCCCCACAATACATGGAAGTGATACTTCATCATCTTTGTTGATGACTATATGGATGTACTCAGTGTACATCTACTGGTGACCAAAGATCAGGCATATGGGGCATGGCTCATGGTCAAAGTGTGCTGGGAAAATAGGTTCAACACTAAGGTCAAGGAAATTCAAACTGATAACAGTGGGGAGTACATGGGAGGAGTTTTCACAAGCAGCTTATGTGATGCTGGAGTTGAACATCACAGATCAGTGGCCTACACACATCAGCAAAATGGCAAGGCAGAGCAAGGGATATGCTACCTTGGAGGGATAGGCCTTGGCAGCTCTAAGTCAGGCTAGTCTACCTGCTGCTTATTTTAGGGAGGCCATTTTCACCACCAGATATCTCTGGAACCTGATGAGCATGCATGTCCTTCCTGGCAATAGGACTCCATTTGAAATGTTGTATGGTTACAAACCAGATGTTTCTCACCTTCAAGTGTTTGGATGTCACTGTTTCTCCCACATACTGCCTGAGACTTGTGCAAAGAATGGGCCACACTCCTCTCAGGCATTGTTCATGGGGTATCCTGACAGTGTGAAAGGATGGCAGTTATGGGATTGCACAACAGGAACTTTCTTCAACAGCAAAGATGTCATGTTTGATGAGGAGTCAGTCCTATGGCAACAAGATTTGTCTCTGGAACACCATCAACCCACACTCATGATGTCACCATCTCTGTCACTCATACCCTCCCTTATGCTGCCCTCCAGGGCAGAGGCAGCACTAGATGTGCCACCACTGATTGAGCTGTGTCAGTTGACTCATCCTAGGGTGTTGACAGAAAAGGGGAAAGCACTGGTGAACAAACTTCAAAGGATGAAGGACAGGTTTGAAATGGCCTGTACTCATGATGCTCTGGGTATGAGCAAGGGGGTGTTGGTCATTGAGGAGGAAAGCAAGCAGGATGAAATATTTCCAGAGCATCAGGTCAATTTGATCATCACAGAACAGTCTTACCTTTCCATCAGAAATGACAAGCAAAGGGACTCCAGTCAGCCAGGGTATGATATGTTGATTCCTCTGGCAACCCACTGCAAGCATTCCACAATATTTATTTAGCAAATATTGAGGAAAGAGATACTCTTTTATTTTGGATGTTTGGAAAGAAAAAATGCAGAAAAAATGTTTTATTTCCTTCCAAAAAAACATGGACTGATGCTAATACCACTTAGAGTAGCAGCCAATGAGCACTACCATCAATCAATATTTCTGCACAGGAAAGAGAAAATTATATTTGCATTTTTTCCAACAAATCATCCAACATAAAAGATTATCTCTTCTCTCCATTTTTTCAGTATGTTTTCTGAAGAAAAATTGGAAAATGCTTGCAGTGACCTACAAGGAGGTGATGAAATGCTCAGATTGCAGCAGATGGAAGGAAGCAATGGAGAAGGAACTGGGAACAATGGGAGAGATGGGAGTGTGGAAGCTGGTAGAGCCACTGCCAGGACAGAAGCTTGTGGGAAATCAATGGGTGTTTGAGTTCAAACTGGTTGATTTGAAGGGAGGCTCAAAGTATAAGGCACACCTCATTGCTCAGGGGTTCTTGCAGATACCAGGCATTGACTTTCATCAAACCTACACTCTGGTGGCAAGACAGGTGTCAGTGCAGCTCCTTATAGTGCTGGCAGCTCAGAATGATTGGGAGTTAGACTGCTTTGATATGAAGCAAGCATTCCTTCATGGCAGACTTTTGGAGGAAATTTACATGAAACAACCACAAGGGTTTGAGCAGTATGGTGAAGCTGGGGTGCTTCTCACCTGCTCACTGCTATGCTCTCTTTACAGACTCAAGCAGGCAGCATTTGACTAGTATGTCATGCACTGTTGCCTACTGATGGAGCTTGGCTTTGTCAGGTTAGATGTTGATATGGCAGTCTTCTTTTTCAACAAGGCTGGAGATGATGGATGGAGGATTATTTACATCATCATTTGGCATGTCAATGATGGACTTGGAGGTTGTAATAGCAGATGTTTTCTTGATTGGGTGAAGCAGTGGATGGGTGAGCACTTTGGCACCAGTGATCTAGGTGCTGTATTGTTGTATCTGGGCATTGAAATTGAGAGAAGATGTGAGACATGGGAGGTTTGGATCCACCAGGAGTTGTATATTGATCATGTCTACAAGGAGTATGGACTCAGGGACACAAATCCCATGTCACTTCCAATGGACCTGACCTATCCTTTTGGGCAAGACATGGACATCTATCCCAACATACCAGACCTGGATCATGCCTGCAGAAAGATTGTGGGGGAGTTGATGTATTTCACTACATGCAGTCACCCAGATATAGTGCAGGCAGTCCAATGCCTTGCTCAACAGTGTGCATGCACAGAATCATGCCACTTTGCTGCTGTGAAGTGCCTCTTGTGATATCTGAAGGGGACAAAGTCTCTTTGAATTCATTATGGAAATCCAAATGTCAACCACTCCCCACATGCCTTCAGCAATTTGGACTGGGCAACATGTCCAGTGAATTGTGTTTCTATCACTGGTTATGTTTGGTTCTTTTACAGAGGTCCAATAGCTCATGCATCTAAGAAACAACAAACACTAGCTCTCTTGTCTACCAAGGCAGAGTACATATATGGTGCTAGCCACATGTGTACAGGAAGGTCTCTGGTTGCAGTCAACACTGTGATTGCTATGTCAGAAGTTCAATCTTCTGTTCATCATACATGTGGACAACACTGGCACAGTCTTTCTCTCTTCTAATCCAGTTAATCATCCTTACACAAACCACATTGATGTTTGAGATCACTTCCTTCATGAGCATATCATGAAGGGAGAGTTTATGCCCAGGTGGATCCCAACTCAACAGAATGTTGTGGACATCCTTATGAAACCTCTTGCTTGCACATCTTTTCAAGGTCATCAAACAGGTCTATCACTGGTGTCATGCTGAGGGGGTGTGTTGGACTATGTTTGTTGTGGTTTTGTTCTTTGTACCTTAGACTATTGACACAACATGGCTGTCAATATTTAGGATGGGGGAAAATGTAGTGGAAAATGTGATGGCAAAATTTTAGGATTATGAATCAAATTCTAACAGGGATGGAGTTTGAAGTCTTTCCAATTGTGAGATTGTTTTCGATAACTACAAGTTTGCACAGCCATGTAGTCATGTCCAAAATGTCAATCTAATTTTTAAGTATTGAAGCCAAAAGCACACTTGTCAAGACTTCAAGTTTTATCTTTACATTTGAGTCACACAGGAAATTATTGTATTGTTGTTGCCCAAACAATGATTTGGACTTCAAATTTTCATTGGCATAGAGACCGAGGTTTATTGTTGAAATGAAAACAGGAGGGGATATGCTATCCAAAATTCTGAATTTCATCCAAGTCAAAACTGGTTACCTGATCATTGCCCTGATCATCACCTGACTATCACCCCAGCACTATCACCCCAATGCTGCACATTTCTCATCCATCCATGCCTGACAAGGTAGTTATACAAAACACACATAGTTTGCTGGGTATTCTAGTATGTCTATATCAATGGAATAGGTCAATATTCAGAGGAATTGCGAGTGGGAAAGACATACCAGGATCAGGTTGCAATAATCTTCATCCATGGGAATGGCTCCTTTGAGATCTTGAGTGACTCTCTCTGATGTTCAGTGAGTTGCAAAATCCACTCTTCATTATACAATGCCATGGGTAAAGCTGTTACTGGGGCCTGGGAAGAGGTTGGATTGTCAGGAGCATGCTTTCTAGGGAGGGGTTTTGCACCCTGCAAGCAAAAGATGTCCTTGTTGAGAATCTGCTGGAGGTCTATAATCTCCAGCTCTTTGTCAATGTTCTTCTGCCATTCCATTTTTTTCACTTGGAGTACATTCTCAATGCCATTTTCCACAGAGCTCTCTTCTGAGCTCATACCATGCTCACCTAAAGATTTGATGAGACACTGAAGCCACTGCCAGCTATGTAGATCATCATCAGGCACTTCTGATTTCATTGTGATGATACAAACAAGGACCATCTTCCTTTGATGGTATTTCTATGCAAATATCAGTAAAGGTATTAATGCTTGAACACATTATGCCTATGTTTTGGTGGCAGGTGGCTTGTCTGCTCTCCTTCACCTGTATCAGATTCTCTTCCACTAGCCAAGCCTCCTGTTTGGCAGGCATCTCAATCAGCCCCTTGGCCATCAGCTTGGGTCATGCATTCCTCCACAGAGTTTGCAGTCACTTGTAATGTTTGTGTAGTACCTCTTCAATATAGTCATCATCTTTTCTGATGGGCCAGGCTTCTTGGGTACAGCATGCTTGAAATTTGCAGAGGAGGAAACTGAGTATGAAGGAATTCCATGGCAATAAGTGATTCTGCATCAGATCAAATGCAACATTGTCTGTGTTGGGACTGGGTCCATCTTCATACTTGTAGGCATGGATGTCACCAGTGTTGGCTGGTACATGCATGATGAAATTGATATCCCATGTGATCCCAAGCTTCTCCTTGAAGAGATGGTGGACTTCAGCCTAATAGGAGGGTTAGCATGTCAATGAGAGTAAAAGGGTTCCCTTACCAAGATAAAGTTGTGATGGTGGTTAGGTTCCATTGCCTTTTCAAGTTGAAGCTTGTGGTTTTCCTGCCTTCTTTGCCATGGAGTTTGCCTTGGACTCTGTGGAATAGTGCCAATTGAAAGTGGCCCCCACTCTCCAAAAGAGTTCTGAGAGCTGTCTCGACACTCTTGGTGACAGCTTCTACCACTGCAGTCACTGGTGGCAGGTTGAGCTGGTCATCCTGAGTGCCAGGTGTTGCCCCTCCTCCTGTCTCTTTGCATCCCTTGGGCAATGTGGATTTGTGGTTGAGGCCATTGTCCTTGTAGTAAGATTTAGATTTATTCACCCTATAACAGATATCAGTCCCAGGTGAGTAGTCATATGTAGTCTTACATCCATTTCAACTCCAATAAGCCATGTTTGCTTTGAGATCCCTTGGCCTTTCCTATTTTGCTTAATTGCATCTAGATTTGGAGTGGACAGTGTGCTGGCCTGAGGATGGCTTGGAAGTGATCCTGCTGGGGGGTCTGTTTCAGTGTCAAGGTGTTTCACAATGTAAGCCTGTCATATGCAGCAGTTGAGTAACATTAGCCTATCTCATGAAAGTAGCTCACAGGCTTCCTGAGCCATGCATAGTGCTGCTCAATGTTGGCAAGTTCCCTCTCTTTTTCTGCCTGCTTTTTACCTTAGCATTGGGTGTGGAACATGTGGGTCTGGCATACCTGCAGTGTGGAACTCAGCTGGGTGACCTCTTCTTGCACATGGGTGTCAATTTCAGCCATCCTGGTGGCTTGCAGGCTATTGAACTGGGATCACATATTGAGCTAGGAGGTGGCACATTAATACCTGGTGACAGATAGTGATATATGTTAGTTTTCACCTTGAACTGTCTTCATAGTTCCTCAAACTGCATTTCATATTGTCAAATGGTTTGTTCCTGCCCCCTTTGGATCTGCTGCTCCAATGTTACAATGTTAGTGGGGATACAAGGAGCATGCATAGGAGAATTACATCAAGTGCCTGGTGAAGCCCTAGTAACTTGCTCTCTTTTTGCTTCAGATTGGATTGCAGGCTAGTGACAGTATCATTTGGCTTCATATTGTCAGTGGCAGGGAGTGTATCTTTAAGAGTTAGACATACCTTTCCTTGCTGCCATACTTTCTTTCAGAGTTTGTTGATAATCTCTTCCTTCTCATAAAGCCCTTGTCACAGTGATCAGGAGAAGTCGACTTCCTCATAGCAGCACTTAGATGCTGGTAATGGAACAACCTAGTAATCAAATAAATGGATAAACAGTGTTTTGAGTTTGCACATATGGTGGCTTCTGCTGGGTCCATAGGAGTGTCTGGTTCCACCTGTTTTCCAGTGGCTACATGGGATATTGACACCTGTTCTGGGCTTGGGTTGTTACAGTGACTGGGAGCACTTAGCCTCCAAATGTCACATTCTGATTCTAGAGCTTTGGGGGTGATACAGTGACTGGGATCACCTAGACTCCATACATTGACCTGGTGTTCTGATTCTGGAGCTTCATGCTGACCAGCAGCATGTGGGGTCAGATTGGAACAAATGAATGAAGGCAATGCTTGTGCTGGGGCTTGTGCATGGGCAGGAGATGAAGAGGAGTCCATTTGAGTCAGAGGTTCAGTGAGAGCAGTGGTGCTAGTATTGTGGTCAGCAGGATCACCAGTGGATGACATACAGTATCATCATCAAAAAGATCACTTTGGTGGACTGTCTGGACATCCTCCAACTGGTTGGGGGAGTGCCATGAGTGCCAAGGGTTGTTAAACAGTCCACCAGGGAACATCTAGGTGACATGGGGGCTTTCTCTGCCTAGGGGTGTTTGGGTGTGACCCTTGTAGTCCTATATATTAGAAGTGGTGTTATTCACAATAAAAAATGACTTCTGCATTCATGATATACAGGCCTATTGGCTTTACAATGAATTCATCACCCAACAATAATGCAAGAACACCTCACTTGGCAATTGCCAGGTGTCCTTCTATAAATCAATACAATAGAGCCATCTTAATCACCAGTCAAACCTTAAATTAAGACATTGCTCAGGTCGCACTATAGACTATAAGGGCGAGATGACCAAGAGAAATACAATAAAAATAAAGGGACACTTAAATATGTTGCTGCCTTCATGACCTTCATGACATCCCCATTCCTCAACTTCTAACTATGCCAGTGTTGAAATTGCGACCCATCCCTGCATTTTACGATGGCAAACCCAACCTATTACCTGTATTGTCTTCCCAGGTGGAAATAGCATTTCTGCCAGGAAGGCCTGTATGTGTCAGCACATCTGAATCGATGACAGTGCTTGATTTAGACTTCCTCTCAGGCACTAGGGGAGAAAAAATTCCCAGAACCACAACTTCCAGGGCAACAACTCCCACAGCAATGACCTCTAGAGCGATGACCCCCAGAGCAAAGATACCTAGGGTGGTGACTCCTAGAGCACAAAGTCCCATGGGACAAATGCCTGCACCCACTGCCAAAGGAAAATTGGTTACCATCAAAGCCCCTTCCTCTGATTCCAAGTGCTCAGAAAGCTCACCTGCACCATCCAAGTCAAGCCTGTCAACTCTTGAATCTGAGATAGGGGGAAATGACAAAATCTCTAAGCCAAGTGGGGAGGCAGGTTGACCTGGCCACAGAGGTTACAACTTGGAGGAGCAGTTGGGCTGGGGTGATGATGGCTTCAAAAGTCTGAAGGTGAGTATATATCAACCTGATGATGCCAGTACTCATCTAGCATCAACCAGCAATTTGTAAACAAGGCCATCAAAAAACACTTAGATGTCACAAAATGCTGAAGCCAACAACATCACAGAGTGCTTGATACTGTGTGTGACCTGGTGAGCTCACTTTGCATTGTGATGATAATTACTCACTGCAGAATGCACAGGCTGTAGCAGAATTTCCAGACCTAAGCACTTTCAAAAACTGTTGGTCTGTTCTCAACCTGATTCAGATGCACCTGAAATATTTGTCCTCAAGAGCCTGGCAGGAGAAGAGAATCACTGATGGTTTGAGCGAGGCTGTGAAGGGTGGAAAGAGAATTTGAGGCAGGTCACCCAAATTGAAGTCACCTGGACCATTGAAGAAATAGTGAGTCAAACACTGAGAGTGACTGGGATGCACAGCTTGGATGATACCAAGAGTTGGGGCCTGAGGTAGTGGAGCACTACTCACCCTCTGGAGTGGGAGGTGTTAACATTGTTCACATTTTCATAGAACATTGTCCAACATCTGGTGCTGACTTATGATAATAGTGGCTGATGTATCCTCATCTTCCATACTGCATCATGTTGTATTCATCAACAGAATCTATTTGAGTCAGCTGCAGCATCTGCATCATGGATAGCACATAGCACATAGTTAGACTTCATTGTGAGCAAAACATATCACATATCTAATCACTATGAACAGTGTGAGTAATGGCAAAAGTGGAGTATGGGTTTGTACCTTCTTGGTTTAGTGGATTTCCTTGCTTTCAATGGCATTCACATTTAGCATTCACTGTAATTGCTTTTGATGGTTGTATCAATGGCATGCAGACCTCAGGGTACATTGTACATCATAATCATCATCTTAGTTTGGAGTGACCAATTGTAAGTACAGTGAGGACCAGCTGCTACTATGACTACCCCAAGCTTCTTGTAGTGAGATGAAAGTAAGAGGAAAAGATTCATGAGAAAGCATGGACTGGCTTGATACACTGAACTGTTTTGGCTGAGCATGTGAGCCAACCAGCCTTTCACATCACTCCCATGGTCACCACCACCTGCACATCTCGCACTCAGTTTCAGTGTTGCACATCCTTTCCCCCCATGTGAGCTCACATGATGTTAGTTTGTTTCAGTTTATATGCAGTTCAAGCTCCATAATTATATTTTTCTTCCCTTCATCTCTTTCCTCTCACAACATACTAATTGCCATAGTACTGGTTCACATGTTGTAGTGTAATAGTTTAGTGCTAGGCAGCATATCTCTACACATATCTGAGCATGGCTGTTAGCTGTTCTTTGGGCAGGCTAACCATTATGTGGAAGTTAAGTTAGCAAGCTAAGGTGCAAGAAAGGAGTAGTATGGCGAAGAATAGAACATGTTCCTGTAGCCACTACACTACCATTCTTCAGTGTGAATCTAAAACCTGAGGCATGTGTATTTGTTTGGGTATTATAAGGCCCTACTGAAAAATCATGTTCGATAGGCTTCAACCTGCCACTCGAGTTTCAATACACCTGATGCTGCCCACTCAACAATGTCCACTCCCTGAGCATTCAATATCATGCTGAGGATGATTCATCTACAATTGTTCTGCTGGTTCAAACAGTTCGCTGAGGGTTCCATCTTGATGGATACAGATTTAGACAACATTGAATTTGCCCTTGGGTCCAACTTTGACTCCAGCAAATGGATGGACCTGGCTTACTGTATCATGATGGAACCAGGTTGTTGGGGTGATGTTGAGAAGGTATGGATGCAGTGGTTGGGTATTGAGGAGTCATCATCATCATCTGGTATTTTTTCTATATGCAATGCTTCATTGTGATTCTCTGAATCTCCTCCTAGAGTTACCCTCCCAACCGTCCTGAGGATTGATTGTGTCAGGTAATCAAGAATCTTCCTCTGGTATGTTTCACCATTCAATTTTGACACTGTTCTCTGAACATTCCTCTCCCAGCAGGACTAACTTCTATGTCCTCAGTTTTGACCTCATCAGGTCCTTTGCTAAATGACCCATGTGCATGGCATCTTATGATGGATTGGGCTGAGGACAAGATCAGGTATGGCAAATTAGATGACAGGATGTGAAAATATGGATCTCATTATATCCATGAAGAGTGGAAACCTCTTATTAATGAGATTTTCTTGCAGTCAGATCCAGGAGCTGAAGATGCTGTACCTGCCCCTCTGGTTGTTCAAAGAGTGATGGAATTGCAGGGCATTAGCTTGATGGCTACATGTGCACCTGCACTACCATTTGGGGCCTCCATTTGCACTGCTTCAACATTGTCTCCAGGCCCTACCCATCATTGTCATTTGTCATCTCATGGAGGGGTCCAGAGGAAGCACTGTAAGGTAAGTGCCAGTAATTTCATCAACATGGATGTGGAGGAGGATGAAGAAGGAGAGGAGGAGGAGGAGGGGGAGGAGAAAGAGGAAGATGAACAAGAAGAAGGGGGATCCATTCATCGCCCTCAGCAGGCAGAACTGTCAGGCAAAAGATCTTACCTGCAGAGTATTAATTCCCTTTGCAAATGGTTCAGTTCTGACATTGGAGATTTGGTGGTCATTGTCACATAAGGTCCAGACCACAGTCTGACCATCTGAGGTGTTGTTCTAGCCCTACAGGCTTCTGTTGAGAAACTCCATTCCATCTCTGATTTGACTTATGATCTATTTCTGTTTCTGTTTCCATATTTAGTATGTTTTTCTTGTGCTTCTAAGTGACTCACTACACTACTATACCCATATGCCTTACTAGTCCCTGTACTATCTGGCTATCCGGCAACTACCAACTTACCTTACTAATAGCTCACTAATATTGTTATTCATCCATAGTGCATTCTGGTAGTTGCTACACCCCAGACATTGCATTGGACTTTCCTCTGTACTATAAAAGCCCTGTACATACATCATAGCACATCAGTTCAAATATTGAATAAGATACTCATTGATCTCACTCGACTCCAGACAGTTTCTGGATAGTTCTGACCTCTGGGACTTGGCAGGAAATAGTGTACTAAGTTGTATGCTAAACTCCGACTACCCAGACTTTCACTCTAGCCTTCCTCTGCCCTTGGACCCTCTTGGAGACCATTGAGAACCAGTCTTGACAGTCATCAACCATCCACCTAAGAGGCAGATCCTGACCAGTATTTTTCTGCCCCTTCTCAGAAACATCTACATAGTAGATTTTTATTCAGGTGCCTTGTTTTCTTATTCTCTATTCATTTTCTGATGACTTTGATTATCAGCCAGCTCAAGAACATTTGCTCTCAAGTACATCAAGTTGCAAGGACTTGTGGCCACAACATTACTGTGGCTTCCTCACCAGGTGTACATAGAGGCCTCCTGTCCTCTTGAAGTGCAGCAAAACCTCCCCCCATCCTGTTCTCAAAGCCACAAGGAAATAACACTTCTGCCACCACAGGAGGGCACATCAATTATGCTGTTTAGGGCTCGACAAGTACTTCCCACCTGGAGTTGGGTTTGAATCCAGAAGTCTATGTACAAAGGTGATATTGGGTACATCAAGGAGAGTGCTGACAGTGATGCCATTGTCATACTTGTTGCACCTCATTGGCTTCCCTATGATCTCCCTGAGGAATCAGGGGAAAGTGTGAGGTTCAATGTTGAACTGGCTAGGATGGCAGGCCTTGATCTCATGCCTATCCTATGTCCCTCTGGTGCCAAAATAGGATATAGTTGCAATGGGCAACAGTTCATGCATGGACTGTTCTGGCTGACATTACCTGCTGACACTTTGGAGATAGTCAAGCTGCCACATCCCAACAATATCAGGTTTCACATGGCAGCTGGCATTGACCCTTATTTTGTCAAAGAAACATTGAATCTCTTTTTAGCACAATTTTGGCAAGAGCAGGATGCTGTTGAGATTTGAGAGGGGGATCTCAGGGGCAAGAAAGGGGCACTTACCAACATGGATTGGCACAAATGATCTGTGGTGGTTTGGTGTGATGATGATGCTTTTGAATGCACCCTGTACGAGCTACACAGGGAGTTTAGCTTAGGGGACACATTGGAGATTACATATAGCAGGCCCTTTCTGTGGGGAAACAGGTTACATTGTCACTCTCCATGAGTGTACAATCGTCCTAGTTGTTATGTGGCCCAACCAAACCTCAGAAGATGTGAGACATCCTCATTTTCTGCCACTCATACTGACAAATTCTAGATCAAAGTCTCAGGATTTGTTGTGTGGAGCCACTTGCAAGATCACATCTTATCTCTCAGCCCTGTTGCTGAACCTCATGTAGTCCTCCCACTTTTGGAGGATGAAGCCCTACCAGGCAATGTTGTACAAGTGCATCATGGTCCGTATGCTGGCCAGACAGGAATTATCAAGTGGATTAGTCCTGACAGTAAGGTCTGGATGTTTAATTGTGGGAGGGGAAAGGGGAAAGAAGATAGTGAACAAGACTCCACCCCAAGTCAGTCTATGGTTGCCATGAACACATCTGACCTCTGTATCAAGAGAGTCCCAAGCACCCTTACCCTTTCAAAGGACAAGGGTTATAACATTGCTGTAGGTGATATGGTGGAAGTGGCAAGGGGACAGTGGTGCCACTCTCAAGGCATAGTGAAGGCAGTAGATTTGATCAAGGCTAGCCTTGATTTCATGTGTCTGGAGGATGGAATTCAGGTGAGCTGTCCCATATCTCATCTTGATCTTTCTTACCCTTCTCTCCAGATCAATGTCCCCATTACATTTTCCCATAAAGTCAAGGAGCACTTTGATTATGGATTGTCCAAGTTCATCGGTCATGATGTCTGGGTTATAGGTGGTGACAAGAAGGGCACTTGAGCTATGCTACATTCCCTTGGAAGGATGTCAAGTTGGGTTGTGATATTCAGACAACCAATCGAGCTGAAAAATAACCAAGTTGCAACACCATGAGCTTATCTGCCTTTGAAGCCTAGAACCCCTAACCCTCCTCTCAGAACCAGTATGCTGCTCAATGGCACACTGCTTCCTCTCTGGTTGCAGCACTGCTTGAAATCCCTCCACAACCAGTCATTCATCACTCCTGTTGTGCCCCATAATGTCACCCCACCACCTTCCCCTGGCCTGTCAAATGCTGGCCCTTTGGACATGTGGTCAATTACCCCAGACAATATCATTTGGACTCAGACCCCTGATTATGGTATGCCATTTTGCTCTTGTGCTACACTTACTGAAGTTAGTGTATAGGCAAGGTTCCATGGCTTTTTCAGTCTGAATTTTGTGACTTCAAATCCTTCCATCTTGGATTCAACATTAGTGTTGGTTTCACCCAGGTCTCTTTGGGCAAGTGTGTTGTCTAAATGGTGTGTCCTGACCAATTTGTGGGTGAAAATGGACCTGCACCATCTGGTTCTGTCTGCATTATGGTGATGGGGCACAATGCAGGCTTGGCCATTCAACACCTCACAATCCCTGCTCAGTACCTCACACCAGCCAACCCCACTGGCAAAAATCAACTATGCCTGGTACTTAAGGGATCTCAAGCAGGAAGATTCGTACATATAATGAAGTGCCACAGGAACTCTAAATTGGTTGTAACAGAGGATGGTACTACTATCCAGTTCTCTGATATTTGTGTTGCATTCAAATACAATTGCACATAGTTAGGGGTCTTAATTTATGATAACAATGATAGTTTAGTGTCCTGCCTTAACACCATGGCTTCATGAAAACAATTACAACATCCAACCAGGGACATGACTGATACATATTATAGACTCTTCATTGTAGTAGGCACCCATTAGTGGTGGTTTGGGGATTCTCACTGTGGAGTCTTCTGCTCCTTATTGTCCAGGGTGGCAGCATTTCTAGGCAAGATGCTCTCTTTTCCATCAGGTGATGATTTAATAGTTATCTAATAGGCAAGTTATTGTTTGCTATGGGTTCATGTTATTGAGTGCTTCATTTGTTGTTGTTGGGTGACAACATGGTGACAACATAGCCATGTCTACTGCACCCCATTGCACCAGCAGAGATAACCCACCCACCCTAGCCATCTGCACAAACCATCAACTCCTCTTTGCTCAGGTGATGATTTAATACATCAGCAAGATGGCAAAAGATCTGACAGTCTGAAAAAATCTGAAAAAATCTGAAAAAATCTGAAACTTCTGATATCAGATTATTCTCAGAGTGCCAGACAATCAGACAATCAGAACAACAGACCTCCAGTATTCTCAGAGCCCTCAGATAATCCATCAGATATTCTCAGAAGATTCCAATCATCAGACAGTCAGAACAACAGACCCTCAGAATATCTCAGGTGTCCAGACATTCAGAACACCAGACACTAAGATATTCCCAGAAGATTAAGATCATCACATAGTGAAGGTAAGACTTCCTTGGCATTTTCAGAAGTCTCAGTTTATCAGATAGCCAGAACTTCAGACTTTCAGATACTCTCAGAAGCCTCAGATGACTGGACAGTAAGAAAATCAGAATGGCTCAGATCACCAGCTATTCAGAATGCCAGACCCTCAGATATTCTCAGAAGTGTGCAATCATCAATCAGTCAAAATAAGCCTCCCAGACATTTCAGATCATCAGACAGTATTGGCTACCAGTCTATCAGATGTTTTCAGAATCCACAGACTACCAGAATCTCAGAAATGACAGACCACCAGAATTCCAGTGATACAGACTATCAGATATTTTCAGAAATCTCAGACATTCAAACAAATGTCAACTTTCCAGATGGTCAGATCCTCAGGCATTGTCAGAAACCCCAGACCACCAGGCAGTCACCAAAGCACAATTATTGTCCTTTTCAGGCAAGTTGGCCACATGAGAAAAATGTCAGCAAAAATGCACCTCAAACTTCCTCAAGCCATTCCACCTGAACACAGCATCAAAATTCTACAGAAATGATACCATCTGGCTTTGAAAGCATGAGAAGATCCATCTAGGATTGACCAATTCACAAAAGCTGAAAATTTGTGATTTTAGGTATTTGAGCTCCAGGAATTTCTCAGTGCTGCTGCTAGTGTACTCACACTTGGTTCCCAGAGATGCACAAGGAAAGAAAAGCCCCCCAGAGTCTATGGATGACTCTGGCCACAAATATACTACTACTGGCATTGTGAAGATAGGCATTGGTGCTGTCATTGACATGCAGTGTGAGTCTGACATGCTCCACCCACCCTAAATGCCCTCAAAGTCCAGGACTTCCATGGTGGTTGCCTTGTTCTTGAAGTTGCATCAGGCCTTGGGGACCTCAACACTGTTCGTACCATTGCTATGGACAGTATGAAAGGTTTGCTGTGCAGTCTGAAGGTAGTTGATACTGGAGTGCCTATACAGATCCCAAGCTACTCTGGGCCCTGTCATGAACATCAATGGCAAGCCCATTGACAAGTGTGGACCAATCAAAGGTGTCAAGCTCTCCCCCATTCATGCTGACCCCCCTGTGATCATAGACCATGAATTGACAACTGCAGAGGTTCTTGAGACCAGTATCAAGGTCATTGACCTCTTGGTGTCAAGACCAGTTCTCTATGGTCCCTGAGGGGGTCTGAGGTTCAAAGGTACTAGTGGGTCAGAGTTTAGCACAAAACTCTGTACTAAACTTGCAGAGTTCTGGAGTTGGAGCCATCCAGAGGAGTACTGGTTTGGTAACAGGTGAGATTGAAGCACTGCAGTCAACCCCTTATGGGGACCTATTAGGTTCATATATTCTTATAGATGTTATGACCTAATAGGTATCAACTGCTTGGGAATCCCCAAACTCTGGGGATTCACCATATCATGTCTGGGGAATCTCCAGGCCTGCCATGCAATAGGTGCTGGAGAGAGTTGGAGAAATACATTTCTCCACAATAAATATATTTTTGGTGTCAATTTAATGGGGTGGCTGGGGTCCAGATAAAAATTTTCCCAACATACAGTGAGTGAAAAAACCCTTGCAATGTTTTGCTATTTTGCACTAAGTGCAGTGTAGCACCGGAGGACGTGGGAATCTTGCTTGGCAGTAGTGGGATGGATTGTAGTACTGACTCTTGGCTACCAAGCAGTCACTTTATCACATGATTCTGTCCAGTGGTTGTTGAGATATGCTGGTTTTAAAACAGGTACACCATTGCAAGGGTTTATTCACTTTTGGCTGGGGTGGTGGAATCTCACTCAAATGAAGGGATAATTGTGGTTGTTTGGTCCTACAAACAAAGATACACATATCAACAATGTGTCTGAGTTCCAAAAAGTTCCCATGCTTCTTTGTTTCCAACCTCTACCACCATGAGATCCATCTCTGCCACCCAAAGGAATACTATCCTGACTATGCTTGATGCTGGTCACTCTGCTTCCTCTATTGCCTCTAGTACTGGCCTCCATCTCTCTACCATCTCTAGGCTTTGTTCCAAGGAGCATTCCACCCTGCAAAAGTCCACTGGAGGTCGTCCATCCAAGCTTTCCCCTGCCAATGTCTGCCATGCCATCCACCTCATCTCCACTCACAAGGCAGAAAATGCTGTCCAGGTGACCAAAACTCTTACCAATATCATCAACCAGCCCCTCCACCCAAACACTGTCTGGCAGCACCTAAAGAAGACTGGTATGAAGGCTGTGGTCAAGCGTAAACGTCCTATCCTCTCTGCCAAGCATTGCAAGGCAAGACTTGATTTTGCCTATGCTCACAAGGATTGGACTCTGGAGGACTGGAAGAGGGTGGTATGGTCTGATGAGACTAAAATCAACTGCCTGGGCTCAGATGGTCACAAATGGGTTTGGAAAAAGCCAGGGGAGAAGCTGAATGATAGGCTAGTGGAGGGGACTCTGAAGTTTGGAGGAGGTTCTCTCATGATGTGGGGCTGTATGACTTGGGAGGGTGTTGGATATGCCACCAAGATTGATGGGAGGATGGATGGAGACCTTTACCTCCAAATTTTGAAGGATGAACTACAAGATTCCCTTGAGTATTATGGTCTTCATCCTCCTGACATCATCTTCCAGCAGGACAATGACCCCAAGCACACCTGCAAGCAGGTCAAGGAGTGGCTGGAGGAGCAGGATTTTAGGACTATGGTATGGCCTGCACAGTCCCCTGACCTCAACCCCATAGAACATGCCTGGGGTTACCTCAAGAGGAGGCTTGCAGAGTATGAGCATCCACCCAAGGGAATACTGGAGTTGTGGGAGAGGACTCAGGTGGAGTGGAATAATATACCAGCTGAAGAGTGTCAGAAGTAGATTGAAAGCATGCCTAGGAGGGTTGAGGCAGTGCTTAAAGCAAAAGGAGGCTATACCAAGTACTGATATCCCCCATATACCCTTCCATTACCAAAAGTGAATAAACCCTTGCAATGGTGTACCTGTTTTAAAACCAGCATATCTTGATGACTACTGGATGGATTCACATGATACAGTGACCCCTTGGTAGCCAAGAGTCAGTACTACAATCCATCCCACTACTGCCAAGTGAGATTCCCATGCCCTCCAGTGCTACACTGCACTTAGTGCAAAATAGTGAAACATTGCAAGGGTTTTTTCACTCACTGTAGATGGACCATGTCCATCTGTTTCATGTAGACAATCTGTCTACTTCTATAGGGTCTTCTATTTGGAAGTCCATATCATCATCCATCACTCTGAGGGATGCACTCCATAGCAGTCCCTTTGTGTCTTGCATTGTAATTGGGCAATGCTCTATCAAGTCATCTCAATTAATCCAAACCATTCCCCATGGGGTGTCCACTATGACAGCATCAGGGTAGATCACAACATTACCATGTGGCATGCCTTGAAGCCAGAGGTCATTGATATTAATTGGTGTCATTCCAATGATCCTCACACATACTGTCATGCTAATATAGCTTGTCTGAGGGCATTCAAATGACATCTCTCTCTGTGTCATAGTTGTGAGGCCATTGCTCATAGTGCTGCTTGTACATGCAACATACTTTGATCTGTGTTTGACAGTTGCATATGATGCCCATCATTCACTCCTCTATGATATTCATGCCTATGTGACTTTCTGGTGTTTTGATTGCTCTCATTAGAGAGTGATCTCCACTTAGTAGCCCTTCAGCTACATGGGCAACTCCATGTTGACATTCATCACATGGTCCTCCATGTATGGCTCCATATAATGCTGACCATTCCCATTTCTCTTCTCAAGGGTTATCCTCATAAAGGCTGAGATCATTTTCCTCAGTCCACACAGTACTATCTTCCATCTTGGAGCATACTTCTTTTACCAAAGAGGTTTCTTCATCATACTGTACACACATCATAGTGCAAGACACCATCTCCAGAGCTTGATGCTTCATCTTCCTGATGCATAGCTCCAAAGTATGCAATGGGCTTGTCATCATCATTTATTTCTGAGTATATTTCATACTCATCATCAAGACTCTCCTTGTCATCTAATACTTCTTCCTCATTTTTTTCTGTTTCCTGATCATCATCAGTGATCTTTCCTTTGTCAGGTTCTCCCAACTGAATTTCTTCAGAGGCTTGTTGTCCTTCATCCTCTTGAACTTTGACTGAATATAGTCATGGCTTTGCTGCCACCTTACCCTTATCCTTTTGAGGGTGAGGGCAATCCAGGGCTATATGCCCCACTTTGGAGCAGTTATAGCATGTCATGCCATGCATAAACTTCCAGGGTTGTCTCCCCTTCTGTTGTGGGTTTTCCTGCTCCTTTTGATGAGGTCTATTTTCCCCATCTTTTTAGTGGAGCTGCCCAGCCTTCTTTCCAACTTCAGTGCCTCTCAGTGTGAAATTTGTCTTTTGACAATATAGCATATTTCCCTTTTGGAAGTACTTAAAATTGTCTTTGCTTGACAAGCTTCCCATGCAATTATTACCATGTGGTTGTGAGCCACTTTTTCCTTGGGAAGTCTTTCCTCCAGAGCCAGTGTGGCTCATTCTCATATGCATGCTCACTGCCTTTTGCACTGGTTCCATGCACCACACTTCCTTGAGGATTTCCTCAATTGTTGAATGTTCCACAGAAATGCTGTGAGCTTTAAATATAGACTTTATGATAGAGTGCAGTAGTCCCCACAGGAACTTCCTTCTAAACAAGTAATCATCAGGGGGCTGCACCATTTAGTGCATATGATGTTTTAAGTCATTATAGTATGCAAGGGCCCCCTTGTCATATTCAAATTTTGTATGGTCATATTTGCCAGCTGTGTTCTGTGCTGACACTTTGTGGATGAATTGTTTGAATAGTCCATGGATTAGTGCTTTGAAAAGTCCAGTGTTGTATCTGTCAATTCAGCAAATCAACTTCTTGATCATACCACTGGGAGGCCAAGCCTTCTAGGTACAACCCAGTGTACAGTATGTGATCTTTGTCATGATCAGGTCCAGTGGCCTTGAATGTATAAAAGTACAGTACTTCAGTATCTTGTCATGCCTGTGCCCATGTTCTGGCCCTCCTCCACTCCACCCTGCACCTCCCCACTCGCTTTAACACCCTCACAGCACAATCCTGCCCAATCCACTGTTGGACCCTGTCAGCCTCCATCAGAACCACCATGTGACTGGTGCATCTCAGTCAGCTGACACCTCTCCACCCTCTTAGGGGTCACCTTCCTTTTGGGTCATTGGGCTGGTCTGGGCACAGTGCAGCTGCCACACCACATGGTCTGGTGCAGGGTCACTACTTGTTTAGGCTTTTGGCCTACCTTCTGATTGGCTATTGGTTGGCAGTCTGAAGCTTTTCTGTCCATACAATTCCTTTTTAGATGTTCCTCCTTTGTCCTGAGGTTCACCTCCATTGTATTGACCATTCTCTGACTGAAGTTTTCTGACATTACTGCCCCTTGAAAATTTACTGTACTCCATATGTTAGTTCTGACATCCTGATACTGTACTGCCTTGATGGCATGTCAACTGTATATAAGCCCACTGCACTCAGTGGTGTCTCCTCAGTATGAATATAAATTTAGTTCCCCCTTCTCTGTGGTCCTCAACTGGCCTCCTCTATCTTCTGTTGGACTTTCCCTGACTCTCCTCTCTGTTTGAAATCTGAGGGCTGGGCTTGTACAAGGGGGCAGCACACAAGCTGAACCCAACACCCTCTCCCAAACCTCTGTCATGACCATCAGCCACCCTTTGGCCAACATCATTTTCTGTCAGACCTTGTTGGCCAAGCATTGGCCCACATCAGTCTACCCTTGTACCCTTCCTGTGGCCCCTGTGAGTGTCAGGGATTGTCAGAGTAGGCCCAAACTTGACAGTATATTCATACTCACACTTGTACAAGTCCTCATCAGTTTTTAATACTTAACACTACTATGCAGACCTGATCACATACACAATGAGAAACTGCTGAGAGACTGGCCCTCATGTTTGCCAATCCATGATGCACACCCTTGGTGGTCAAACAGTTCCATTTGTTCTCCACCTGACATCATTCCCAGCATGAAAGTGCTTCTCAAGCTGGGCCCTCTGAACTGCAGTGATCCAAATTTCACACCCTGCCACTGCAAGGTGGTGACCTGTTCAATCCCAACCACCCTGAACATCCTGATGGTGGGTCCAATGGTGGGGGCAGTGGAAATGGGGGTATTCCCAAAGATCTGGCTGAGCCACCTGAAGACCCACTCCTTGCCCTGACCAGGGCCATCCATGTGCTCACCTGCTTGATGTGGGTGACTCTTCTTGCAAGAGTGCTAAGGGAAATAAGAAGGGAAAGCTGTAGGTGAGACCTAGGCTCATCCCAAGGGGTCTTGAGTTGGAAGGAGACAGAGGAGGGGGATTCTAAGTGGTAAAGTGGGAAATATATGAAGGGGAAACTTGAGAGCTTGTTGGAACTGGGTAGGCGGCAATAGTAGGCTTGAAGGATGCTTTTTGGGATGTTAGGGATTCAATGGCAGCAGAATGGCAGCACAGGGAATTCTAGGTCGAGGGAACACTCTGAAGACTTGAAGGTGACTCAGAAAAAGCTCTTTCAACTCGAAGGGACTCTCAGATACTCGTAGACTGACTCCAAAGGTGGGTGGTATATTTTTCTAAGTATCTCAGCTTTTGTATTGTAAGGACAGTGGTATCTAAGGTAAAATTTGGCATATTTTGGATCTGTCATATGTCAAAGTAAGAAAAATGTAAAGTCCAACTCTAGGGTAGGCATGCACATGGTGATGACAGAGGTAGGGAAAACAAGTAAAAGCAGGAAACAGGGGTAAGTAATGATGAGGCAGTAAGACCACATACCTGCATGGTGGAAGCACTTGCTGGGCACTGGCAGTGGTTCTAAGGGCAAGGACAGCCTCAGCACTTGTAGAGAGACAAAAGGTGCCAAGGGTGTCATGGTGGCATGTGATGGATCAGTGGGACTCATGAAGGTGCCAAAGTAGGTGGCAATGGTGTTGTCAGTGATAGGGGTAGCAGTAGCCACATGACAATGAGGAAACAAGGCAGGTGATGTGTTTACAGGCTGTCTCATGATTGTAAGGGACACATGATCAGGTGATTGGTGAAATTAAGGATTGCTGCTGAAGGCACTTTGCAGTCTCAGGGAGCCTAGACTCCCTACACCTCCTGGGGTCTTTAGACTTTGACCATCCTTGGTCAAGTGCATGTGATTAGGTACAAGATGGAGGTGGAATGCCTTTGTGATGAAAGTGGCTGTGCATGGATCAAAGCACAAGCAATGGGGTTCTCGAGCACATGCTGTGGGAAAATGCTTCCATGGTGTAAAGTTCACCTAACACACCAAGTGTAATCACCATGTTCATTCTTTTTCTGCTAAGTCCATCATCCTCCCTCCAGCTCACTCATCACCATCCAGTCTCTCTTAGCCCATCACAATGTCTTCCTCTCAGAGCACATCCATTTCCATACCACCTTTCATTACTCCTGATACTGCAAGAGATTTCATTCCAGGCATGTGGGCTTCACAGATGAAGAAGTTGGAGGTGCTGATGAAGGAAATACCTGGTGAGTCTGCAGATGAGGAGACAGCACAAGCATGGTTGGGATGGTATGAAGAGTTGTCAGTGAGTGGCCTGCATGATACTGATGCTACTGTCCTTCTGATGCCTGGTTGCAGGGGTGTATTGAGCAACTACACAAGTTCACCTTGGACATGAGTACCAAGGTCCCCAACTACCCTGATGACACCAAAACTGCCATCAGCAATGCCTTCTTGGCATTAATGGCACTCCAAGCTCAATTCCTGCCACATGCAATGAAACCCAAGCCTAAACTGACTGTGAGCAGTTCAGGTACCCCTCAAGCAGGAGGTGAGGCAGTTTGTCAGTCACAGCAGCAGTTAGAGAAATCTGCTGATAAAGGGAAAGAGGTGGCTTCAGTATGTAGGTGGCCTGTTGGCATTGAACAGTATGCTAATGCCTGGGGCTGGTTAGGCTACTGAGGGTGGCTCGCCAGTGAGAGTTGGGGAAGGAGCAGTGCCATCTGGCTTGGGCAATTCAATGGTGGAGGAGGTCATGATGGAGGTCAACCCTGTGCCAGGGAGTACTGGACCTTGTGAGCAATGTGTGAATTATCTGTGTGTGGAAGGAGTGGATGGCCTGCAAAGCTTGCCATGATAGCAAGAAGCAATGCAACATGGCTGGGAAGCCAGGTAGGAAGGTGAGTAAGGCTTGTTGAACAGTGCACTCAGCTAGTGATGATGCGATGCAGCACAAAAACCCAGAGGGTGCCCAGCCCAAGTTGGCCTCAATAAGCAAGAAGGCTAAGGCACACCCTGCTCCCCCTCCTCCCTCAGCACCTGCCCCTACAACAGGATGACCATGACCCCATCTCATTAGCTGCTCAATGGCTACTCAACCTGCTGCCTCATCGTCTGCTGCAGCTGTGACCAAACCCCCAGATCTTCTGCTGCCACAACCTCTCCCTCTTTCCCTCCCCAGTGGCCCATCCACTCCCACTCCCACTCCTAGACCCCCAGTTCCCCTTACTCCCCACATCACCAGTAAACCCACCAACCAACTGACAGAGTCCTCAAGAGACTCTACTGAATTCCTTAGTGCACAAGTTGAGTCAGGTCAGGGTGAACAGGTTCCTGAGGTTGCAGGTGGCAAGGACACTGGTATGCCGAAGGTCAAAATTGATCTGACTGAGTCCAAAGAGGTCACCATGCCTACAGGGCCAACTCATTTGCCTGTGAAAGGTGAGCACTGCACATGAAGTAGTCATATCCACCCTATCAAAGAGTTGGACAAATGAATTGCCAATGTGGAGTTGTTGATTGAATGGGGGGAGGATGCCCTGATGGACCTGTTCTCACAGATGGCACAGGTTAGTACAACCACAACCCAAGTATGTGAGGCTCTGCATCAGTCTCAGCACCAGCTACATTCCCTGAAGGCTTGGCGCCAGGAGAACTTCATCCCTGGACCCTTGGACCTTCCCTAGAGCAGTAGTGGTAGTTTCATATGCAAGTATCCTCATTTTCTGGTGTCATACTGTAGGTTGGCAGTAATTTCATGTGTGTGCACCTTGCCTGTGAACACACCTCAGCAGTAAGATTGAAAAGTCAGAATAATTTAAGAAACATAAGTGAAAAGAAGGAAAAATGAGTGGTATGGTACTGTCATCCTGACTGTGTAGGTAGCAGTGGTTGTTGTTTTAGTTTTGGCTGAATTCTATAGATGGTAAACAGTGAGTAAAACTATGAGTCAAGGGAAAAGAGGAGACAAAGAAATTTGGCTTTTGGCTTTTATATCATTTTAGGGTTTTGTGTTCAGCTTTTTGTGTCAGTAATTTGTATAGGTAAAGTGTCTGTAAAAGATAGACAAAGGAAAAAAAAAAAGAAAACAAAAGAAAAAAAAGAACATAGGACATAGGTTACTCATCTGACTCACCCCCAAGGACACCAGCCAGTTCTGGGTCAGGAAGGGAGTCATCTTCAAGCTGATCTATTGCAGACCTGTTGGGGCTGACCAGATGGGTGACCTCAATATGGGACCTGTTTCTTGGGAAATAGGTGTATAAGCAAAAGGTGGCAAAGCAAAACCTCAAAACAGCACCATTGAGCTCTGTGAGGAGATAAGAGCCACCTTTGGTGCAGCATATGACTACCATAGGACCTAGGTAACAAGGTTTGGTCTTTCAGTCCAGCTCTTTCTTGATGCAGGAATTTCTGACAAGGACAAGGGTACCTGGTTCAAAGTCAAAGTCATGGATAGTCCTCTCAAATTGAGCCATAAAGTCCTTTGCTGAAGCAAAGCAGGAATTGAGGACTCAATCATGTATTAGTGCTAGGTCTTCTGGGTGCTTCTGCAATTGCTGAGCATGACTGGCAATGAGAGTGGTAGTAGAGTATGACTGTGCTTCAAAAGGGGTGAGAAAGGTTGCTTCAGCAAGGTCAAAAGGGAGTCTGGGATGGACACTGTGAGCCATATAGTAAGGGGAAAATCCTGTAGCTTTGTGAACCATAACCCTCTCTGCCCAAAATACAGATGGGGCCACTTCTGACCATCTTGAGGCTTCACCCTCACAACTCTTAACCATCACTTCTCTGACATCAAAATGCTGCCACTCCACAATACCATTTGCCTGCAAGTTATAAGGTGAGATATGGATATGCCAAATGCCATATGTCTTTGATAGCCAGTCAAGTGCTAGAACATAAGGACTGCCATTGTCAGTGACAACCTCTGCCACAGCTCCCCATCTGCACAATATCTGCTTGAATAAGAATTTGCCAATCAACTTTCCAGTTTTGGATCAAAGCATGGCCCACTCTGGGTAGCTGGTGAGGGAACATTGGGCTTGAGTAACATAGTGGTTTCTGTTGGACTTTGGCATTACAAAAGTGTTGACATAGGCTTTGTAGAATAGGGGCTCAGGTATTGCCATGACAGGGGGAATGTGGATTTGATTGAGGCAGCAAATTTGGCATTTGTGACACATCTTGATGTACCAGCAAACATCCTGTTCAAGCATGGGCCACCAAAATCATGTCAGCAAATGCATATGGGTGGAGAAGATACCCTTATGGCCTAACTCATCATGGGCCTGATGAATAATTTTGAGCCACTTGTGGTGGTGTACCAAGTTACAAGTTCAAGTTTGAGTTCAAGAAGGCCATTGCAAGTGCCTTCAGTGACCAGACAGACCTCAGACTGCCCTAGATGTCCTCTCTCAGACAGCACTCATCCTACAGGCTATAGAAGCCCCTTAGGAAGATCTCCCCCCCTTCAGTATCCTCAGTCCACCCTCAGTCTAACTTCATCAGTCTCATCATCTGGAGCCCACTGTGAGGGGCTTCTGTCTTAGCCTGGTGACCCTTTCCTCATCTTATTCAGCCTTGTTTTTGTGTTTTTAGGTTTCATGTCCTTGGCCTCAGTCATGTTCCTGCAGTTTCCCACCTTGGTTTCACTCCTGTGCCTCCCTTTCATATTTTGCAGCTTTGAGTCACATTTTCCCTGGTATTCTCAGTTTATATCATTTTCCTGCCTTTGAGTTCCCTTGTGACAGCATGCACAGCCTGAGTTCCCCATGTTCTGGACCTTCTGAAGCTTTGAAACCCCCTCAGTACTCCTCAAAAGACCTTCGAAGCTTTCTCAAACATGTAATCCAAGTTGCAAATGTCACTAAGTCACTCCTTTGAGCCTGTGGAGACCTTCGAGAGGCCAGTAGTTCACGTGCACAGCCACCTACTGATTCCGCGAGTTGCTCACCCTGCCACACATACTCGTTTTGCTTTTTCTGTGGCCAGAAAGGTCATATTCAAGCAAATTGTGACTTGTGCAAGAAGTATCTAGCCATGGGAAAGTGTCTATTAGTGAAAGGTCATGTCATACTACCTACAGGACAAGAGATACCATGAGAAGTACCCAGGCACACTCTCAAGGACCATCTGGATTGCTGGGATCTAGGGAATTGGTCTAATGACAATTGAAATCCTCCTTTGAGTCAAGGCTGGCTACCCTTGGAGGATGTGGGTAGTTGAAAGCTGCAGACCCAAATGGTTCCACTAGGTGTGTCTCAGCCCCACTTGTCAGTGCACCCTCACCCCCCCTTGGCACAACTGTTGCATGTGCCACTCTCAGTGGAAGGGCCAAGTCATCCCTCAGCCTCAGAGCAGCCCCAGGCCCCCAGTTGAGGGCATGGTGAGTCCTTGAGCCAGCATGCACCCTCTCAAGCAGTACCTACATCAGACTCTCATGGTCAACCTCCCTCCTGCTCTTGTGACCTCAAAGACCCACATTTGTACTCATATTCAAGTAGGCCACACAGCCCTGATTCCCATGACTACCCTCGAGACTACCAGTACTATGTCCACTCGCCACCACCCACACTGCGGCTTGCATACTTCCGTCTACCAGAAAGTTCGAGGGACAAGCCCACTCCAGTCCAGCCCACCAGCCGGCTAGTTGAGAGGACGGTAGCTGCTGCCTCCTATGATACTTGACAGTCTCATAGTACTCATGTGTCAGCCTACTCGAGAAGGTCGCACAGCTGCAGCTGCACACCTTGGCCTTCGTACCAGTTCTAGTGAGTGGACAGGGGGCCACCATAGCCCGTTGGCATCTTTTTATTGTGCTTTATTCTTTTTTTATGAATATATTGCTCTTCGAGTCCCCCATATGAGTATTAGGCAGCTGTGCGCCTTTGTCATCCCCCACCTCGCCGACTTGATATCTCGACGACCACTCATCCGTCCCTCTCGCAAACTGGGACTCTGGATGTACTCAGCGATACCTTTCGAATGGCATACTTTTCGTTGCAGTGGCCCCAACACGTCCGAAGATATCATGGTTCTTAAGCAGGCAGGCAGTATCATACTGTTTGGCAAATATCTCAGGATTGGGTGGGCTGTTTCTCATGTTTCCACATTCTCCCAACTCTCCCTGCACGTCGCTATCACCTCCCGAAGTTTCGTAGAATTCCACCCAGTGGTTCCCCATCGACGCGATGCCATCCTCCCACCTCCTACCCCGTTTAGGTCCTAACTCGCGCAGTTCTCGCTCGAATCACTCGCTTTTCTCAGACATGAACCTACTAGATGATACCTACCAGACGATATACAAGACGTCACGCGTGCTTTCGTGGTTCCGAACTTACTCGGGTTTTCGTATTTGGACAGGGTAGCGAGGTCAGGTTCATGTATCTCGCTCATTTTCGCGTCGAGCCTCTCGCTTTTTTACATGGTGGTTCTACTGGCTTATGGCTACCCGGTGATACCTTTTTCTTGAAGACGCGCTCATTCGTTGTGGAGATATGCGTTTTCTTAGTGGACAGTGGGGTACGAGACAGTTTGGCAGATATCTCGGGAACGGGTGCGCCTTTTTTCACGAATCCTCGTTCTCCCAACTCTCCTCGAGCATCCCCATTACCTCCCGGAGTTTTGTAGGATTCCACCCAGCAGTTCCTCGCAGACGCGATGCTGCCCTCCTAGCCCGTACCTCGCTTTGGCCGTAACTCATGCAATTCCGCGCCGAATCGTTCGCTTCCTGCAGACGTGCATCCCCTAGACGACATCTACCAGACGGTGTTCGAGACGTCGCGCACGCATTCGTAGTTGCGGAGTTATTTGGGTTTTTTTGTCTGAGCAGGGTGACGAGGTCAGGATCGCGTGTCTCACTCACTTTCGCGTCGCACCTCTCGCTTTTTGGCATGGTGGTACTACCTTCTTATGACTACTTGGTGATGCCCTTTTTATTCCTACGCGCTCGATGGTTGTGGAGATATGAGAGTTTCTGTGTATGGAGGGGGTACGAGGCGACTTGGCGGATATCTCGGGACTAGGCAGGTCAATTTGTCTGGTTCCTTTTTCACCATCTCTTCCTAGGTGTCTCCTACCACTACCCGCGATTTTGTATCGGTGCCTCAGCGGTCGTTGCTCGGCAGCCTCCTCTTCTTTCTCCTCCCGCTGCCCTACGCACTGTTCACATCGCATCTCCCTCAGTCCTTCGCCTCGCCTTTCGCCTTTTTGGGACAAGATACTACTCGATCAGCGCTTTGGCTGGAGTGGGATTTTGAGGGCGACAAGTGAGGATATCCACACCATCAAAGCAGGCTGGTTTCTTCCTTTTGATAGCATTCTTAAGCTCCTCTACCTGAGCATAGGCTCTGGTGAGGGCACACTTATCTTCTTCATCAGCATTATCTCCTATTTCTTGGTCAACAAAGTATGATGAGGGATGGACCTTGACCTGAAACTTGGTGGTGTCTTCAGAGCCAAAGAACATGGTGTTGACGAGGTGGGGCAGGGTATCATGCCCTCTGGATGAAGTGGCATTACCTGGAGACTGAATAGAGACAAGATTAGCTGATGCCATAATGGACTCTCTGAGAGCCATGAAGTTATCAATTTTCTCTTTGAAATTCTGCCCTGCTGCAGACCTAGGAATGTCAGAACCATCTTTCATAAAGACTTTACCACCTATAATCATGCATTTCCCTTGCAAATATACTCTTTGCAGAGCTCACACTCAGCTGTTCTATGGCCATTGGTTCCTCCACAGAAGAAGCAGTGGGGGTCAAAAGAGTGGCAAAATTGCTGTTCTGAGGGTTGAGTCTGGTGGCTGCCCAAGGTGGGGTCAGCAGCTTGGACATATTCCCTTTTAAGAATAGTGGGTGGCAAAGTTGGTTGGGAGTAGGATTCTGGGAATAAGGCCAAACTATCAATTTGGACAGCATTTTGGCAGGCCCCACTAAGGAGGTAGGTTGTGTGCTTGTAGACTTCATCGAATGGCCATGGGTCATCGACATCATGGTCAAGATCTTTGAGTTGGAGGCGAGTGGCAAGGCTGCCATGGAATTTTGGGGGGAAGCCTTCAAGGAACTTCTTGTTAACATAGTCATTGGTGAGTCTCTTCTTCTTGTTAATTAAGGCTATGACTTGGTGGAATTCCCACACATATTTGCCAAGGTCTTCTAGGGATGACATGGGTTTCTGGACTTGGTGGTGGAGAAGGGTCTTGAGGTCAGCTTTGGCATACTGCCACCCTTTGATGTTGGCACCAGGGTAGAAACTGGTGACTTCTCTAGTAAAGTCATCCCAGTCATCACCTGTAGTGGAGCTGAGGGAGGACCATAGCTCCAACTCATTTCTGTTGGCATAGCAAATAGCCCACTTAATCTTAACCCTGTCATCAGTGATTCCCATGTCAGTACAGATCTGGTCGATGTCTTTAAAGTAGGTGCAAATATCTTCTGTTTTTCCTGAAAACTTCAGGGCCTTATTGGAACCTCTAAGAGGCATTTCACAATGGTTGGTAGTGGCAGACATGACTGCAGGTGATGGCGATGCAAGTGGAGGAGGGTAATGTGGTATTGGCAGAGAAGTATGAGCTAGCAATAGAATGGGATTCTGTGAGGTGGTGAAGGATGTTGATGGAAGGAGGAGTTGTTCTGTGGCAAAGATTGAAGCTGATGAAGAAACTAGAGGGGATAGGTCAGTAAGTGGTAATAACTCTTGACAATCAGGGAGTGGTGCAAAGGCCTTGTTGAGCTTGAAGGCACCAGGTATATTGACTATTGAAAGAGAGGGAGATTCTGGATGATGAGGGGAACCAACAGCAAAAAACTCTATGTCCAGAGAACTAGGCTCTGGGATATCACAGGGGTTAGTAGCAGGCATGAAAATATCAGAGGAAGATATAGAAAGATGGTGGAAGGGCTCTAAGAGCTCTTCAAGTTCTGTTCTGTGGTGGGTAGGTCATAGGGATCTCCTTTCCAGATCTACAGACCCCTTGCAGTGGGATCCATAATGATGTGGGCAACTCTTCTTGCAAGAGTGCTAAGGGAAATAAGAAGGGAAAGCTGTAGGTGAGACCTAGGCTTGTCCCAAGGGGTCTTGAGTCAGAAGGAGACAGAGGAGGGGGATTCTAAGTGGTAAAGTGGGAAATATATGAAGGGGAAACTTGAGAGCTCATTGGAACTGGGTAGGCAGCAATAGTAGGCTTGGAGGATGGTTTTCAGGATGATAGGGATTCGATGGCAGTGGAATGGCAGAAAAGGGAATTCTAGGTCGAGGGAACACTCTGAAGACTTGAAGGTGACTCAGAAAAAGCTCTTTCAACTCGAAGGGACTCTCAGATACTCGTAGACTGACTCCAAAGGTGGGTGGTATATTTTTCTAAGTATCTCAGCTTTTGTATTGTAAGGACAGTGGTATCTAAGGTAAAATTTGGCATATTTTGGATCTGTCATATGTCAAAGTAAGAAAAATGTAAAGTCCAACTCTAGGGTAGGCATGCACATGGCAACAACAGAGGTAGGGAAAATGAGTAAAAGCAGGAAACAGGGGTAAGTAAGGATGAGGCAGTAAGACCACATACCTGGGTGGTGGAAGCACTCGCTGGGCACTGGCAGCAGTTCTAAGGGCAAGCACAGCCTTGGTGCTTGTAGAGAGACAAAAGGTGCCAAGGGTGTCATGGTGGCATGTGACAGATTGGTGGGACTCATGAAGGTGCCAAAGTAGGTGGCAATGGTGTTGGCAGTGATAGGGGTAGCAGTAGCCATGTGACAACAAGGAAACAAGGCAGGTGATGTGTTTACAGGCTGTCTCATGATTGTAAGGGACACATGATCAGGTGATTGGTGAAAGTAAGGATTGCTGCTGAAGGTGCTTTGCAGTCTCAGGGAGCCTAGACTCCCTACATTGAGTCAGCTATCTGGGGACTTGGCCCTGAAAACCAAGGTCTGTGAGCCTGACACCTTTGACAGCTCTGACCCAAAGAAACTCTGCAAGTTCCTAGTACAGTGCAAGCTAAATTTTCAAGACCACCTGAATGCCTTCCATACTGACTGTGCCAAGGTCACCTTCACTCAGTCCTACCTGAAGGGTATGGCACTGGCCTGGTTCAAGCCCAACCTCCTCAACCCTGATGACTACCTCAGCCATCCACTATGGATGGATAACTACTGAGAGTTCCTTCATGAGTTGACCATCAACTTCAGCCTGCATGATGTGGTGGTCAATGCAGTACAAAACCTCAAGAACCTCTTGATGAAGGACACCTCCCACATTACCAAGTATGTTGTGGAGTTCAACTGATGGGCTTCACAGGTTAAGGATTATGGTGAGGGTGCCCTCCAACATCACTTCTACACTGGCCTTCCTGACCACATCAAAGATGAAATTGCCCATGTCAGCAAGCCCACCACCCTTGCTGGGTTGCATGACCTTGCCCAGACCATCAATGCTTGGTACTGGGAGTGCAAGGCCAAAATCTCCCACTCTGCCAAGCCCTCTGCTGATAAGTTGTCTGCTGGGAAACCCCCTGACAACAAAAAATCTTCATCAGCCCCTTCATCCTCCTCATGCCCTGACAATAAAGGAAATTCCAAGCTGAAGGACAGCCAAAAGTCAGACACACCTAAATCTGACATTGCTCACCCCCTTTGCAAGGATGGTAAGCTGAATGCAGCCAAATGTCAGTGCTGCCTCAAAAATAATTTGTGCCTCTTCTGTGGTGAGCCTGGGCACTCTGCCAAGGACTGCCCAAAGTCCACCTCCCATGCCGCTGTACTGGGGAGGTGCAGGGCGAGTGCTGGAGGAAGGGTGGCAAGGAGTAGGGGCAGGGTGTCTGGGGTCTAGGTGGGAGAACTGGGGTGTAGAGTGTGAATGTAGATTAGTTAGCACAACATCAGTGTCCTCCAACAAGTGATACATGTCTCAGGAAGCACCCTGGTGGATCCACCACCAAAGCCCACACTGCCATGGCTGCTGCTCCTCCCACTCCTCCTTCCCCTTCCAAGGAGAAGGAAGAGCCAAAAAATTAGTCTGCTCCTCCAGGGAGCCTGCATGGCCTGGAGGAAGCATTGAACCTGACTGTCTGCTTGCCATCCAACTCAACATGTCCACTCTTTCTGACCCCAATTCTCTTATGCCTTCTGTCTCCCTTCCAGACATTCCATTAGACAATATTTCTGCATTAGTTGACTCTGGTTCTTCTCATTGTTTTATAGACCCTTCTCTAGTTAGTAAATGTTCTGTACCTACAAAATCTGTCTCTCTGCCTATCCCACTTTGTTTGTTTAATGGTAGCTCAAATGCTGTGATTTCACAAGAAGTAGATCTGTCTGTCTGTCACTTCTGTTTCCTTTTATGTTACTCCATTGGATTCCTCATGCTTGCTGGTACTAGGACACAACTGGCTCACCCACTACAATCCATTGATTGATTGGGTACTGGGCTATATCTCATTCCGACCACTGCTGCAGGGAATGCTGACACCCCTGGTGCCTCCATCACCATTGACCACTCCCTCAGCACCAACACTGACACCCTCTGACCTGTCTTCCAACACTTTGCTGCCTTCTCTGAAGGCTTCTGACTCACCACCCCCTCCACACATCTCCCTCATCAGGGCTGCAGCCTACCTCTGTGCTTGCACTCTCCCTGGTTCAGTGCAGTTCAGCCTGCACCTACACCCTGATGACACCTTACTTTGTGCATCCTCCACTTCACCCTCTCCTCCTGACCTTTCTTTGGTCCCCTCTGAGTACCATGAGTTCACTGATGTCTTTAGTGAGGCAAAAGCAACTGAGCTGCCCCCACACTGTAGCTTTGACCTGAAGATCAATATTGAGGAAGGGGCCTCTCCACCCATTGGCATGATCTACTCCCTCTCACCACCTGAGCTTGAGGCTCTCCACACCTTCATTGATGAGCACCTCAGCTATGGCTTCATCAAGCAATCCACCTCCACCCATGGTGTGCCTGTCCTCTTTGTTAAGAAGAAGGATGGCTCCCTCTGCCTCTGTGTTGACTACTGAGGTCTTAACAAGATCACAAAAAAGGATTGCTACAGTACCTGCTCCCACTCATCTCTGACCTTCTTGACTTGCCAAGCCATGCCAAGCTATATACCAAGATCAACCTCCAATATGCCTACCACCTCATCTGCATCGCCAAAGGTGATGAGTGGAAGACCACCTTCTGCACCTGCTATGGGTCCTACAAGTGGAGGGTAATGCCCTTTGGTCTTACTAATGTGCTGGCTGCCTTCCAGTGGTTTGTCAATAGCATCTTTGCAGATATGCTTGATGTCTGCATTGTGGTCTACCTCAATGACATTCTTATTTATTCTCACAACCTGGAGTTGCACTGACAACACATAAAAGAGGTACTCTGATGCCTCTGCTGCCATGGCCTATATGCCAAGCCTGAAAAATGCGAGTTCCATAGGGACTTGGTCAAGTACCATGGCTACATCCTCTCCCCTTTGGGGCTCACCATGTCTGCTGATAAGGTTCAGTCAATCTGTGATTGGCCTGAGCCCTGCAAAATCAGGGACATTCAATCTTTTCTAGGGTTTGTGAACTTCTACCATCAGTTCATCTGCAACTACTCTGAAATAGTCATTCCACTCACCCACCTCACCCAAAAAAACACTCCTTGGAACTGTTCCAAGGAGTGCCAGTGTGCCTTCCTCCACCTCAAGGTGCCTTCACCTCTGCCCCTGTCCTCACTCATTGGGTTCCTGATGTGCTGATCACTGTCAAGACTGACACCTCTGACTATGCCATTACTGGCATCCTCTCCATCACCTGCCCCAATGGAGAGCTACATCCCATTGTGTTCTACTCCTGCACCCTTACTGCTCCTGAACTCAACTATGATACCCATGACAAGGAACTGTTGGCTATCTATGAGGCCTTCCAACACTGGCGACACTATTTAGAGGGCTTGGCCACCCCTGTTGACATGGTCACTGACCACAAAAACCTTGAGTACTTCTCCACATCCAAGGTTTTGACCTGCCAACAGGCCTGCTGGTCTGAGTACCTTTCTCAGTTCAACCTTGCCATCTGCTTTTGGCCTGGCTGCTTGGGGGCCAAGCCCAATGCACTCACCTGCTGGTGGGATGTCTACCCAAAAGGGGGGGATAGGGAATAAGCACAAGTCAACCCACACAACCTTCACCCTATGTTCACTCAAGAACAGCTCCTGTCATCCCTCCATACCACCCACCTTATGGCCCCTGTCCTACATGCTGCCATGGCCTTTGATGTTGAGAAGCATGACTCTGACATCATCTCTGCTCTCCCCACCAACCCCACATTGGCTGCTCACCTCCTGACACCATCTGCTCTGAGATGGTCTGTTGACCCTGATGGCCCCCTCTGCCTTAGGGTACTTCAGTTCAAGCATGACCACCCTCTTGCTGGCCACTTTGGGCAGAATCACACCCTCAAGCTCATCTGCCATGACTATGTATGGCCCAACCTCTGCCCTGACATCAAGAAGTATGTTGGCTCTTGTACTGCCTGCAGCCACAGCAAAGCTCTGCATCACCACCCATATGGCCTACTGAAGCAACTCCCTGTCCCTGAAAGGCCATGGAATGTCATCTCTATGGACTTCATTGAACACCTCCCACCCTCTGATAGCTACACTGCCATCCTTGTTGTCATGGATTGCCCCTCTAAGCAAGCAGTCTTCATCCTGTCCCATGACTCTGTCACCTCCACCAACCTTGCCAAGCTCTTCCTTGCCCATGTCTTCTCCAAACATGGAGTGCCCACTCATGTTACCTCTGACCAAGGCCCCAAGTTCATGTCACACTTCTTCTGCTCCCTTGGTAAGGCTCTGGATATGCACCTTCACTTTACCTTGGGTTACCACCCCAAAAGCAATGGCCAAACCAAGTGCACAAACCAGACACTTGAGCAATATCTTCATGTCTACTGTAACTACCAGCAAGACAATTGGGCCAAGTTACTACCACTGGCCAAGTTTGCATTCAACAATGCACCTAGTGCAACCACTGGAGTCCCACCCTTCTTCACTAATAAGGGCTACCACCCCAACTTGTCAGTCACTGTTGATCATGACTTCACCTCTGCAAAGGCCTGCAACCATGTTGTGGACCTTTCCAACCTCCATGATTTCCTCTGCTCCAAAATGCCCACAGTGCAGCAGCACTACCAAGCTCCCACCAACATGAAGTGCCTACCTCCACCAGAGTTTAATGTTGGCAAACAAGCCTTTGTCAAGGCCAAGTACTTCTGCTCCACTAGACCATCTAACAAACTCTCTGAGAAATATCTTGGTCCCTTTGACATCATCACCTGACCTGGTATGCACTCTGTCACCTTGAAACTACCCAACAGTATGCACTCTGTACACCCAGTGTTCCATATGTCACAACTGGAACCTGCTCCAGCCAACCCCTTCCCAAATTGGCATCAGCTGCCACCCCTGCCAGTTGATGTCAATGGTGAACTTGAGTATGAGATATCAGAAATCCTCGACTCAAAGGTAGACTGCCATCACTGCTGCTGGTTAAGCTACAAGGTCCACTGGGCTGGTTATGAAGGTACCAATGAAGAAACCTCATGGCTCCTGGCCACTGAGCTAGAACATGCCCCTGAACTCATTGCCACCTTCCATGAATGCTACCCTCACAAGGCTGGTCCATACACACTAGTGTGCCATGAAATTGATCTTGCTAATTTACACTTGCTAATTAACATAGCTAATTAACACTAATTAACCATGTTAAATCAAGTTGCTTGAACATCACTGTAAATATGGGTTAATTAGGGTGGCTCTTGGTGACAGGTGGATATGAGCTGGGTTTGACACATGGTGACTAGTGAGGTATCATAATATACAGCAAAAAAAAAGGCCCATCTCCTCTAGTCTGATGGACAGCCCAACAAAAGCAAAACTGAATCTTCTCCATCTCTACCTGAAAAACCTTCCAAATTCCATACCTTTTGTTGACCCTGGAGGCATGAGCCAATATGGCTTTGACTTCTTTGTCATGGATGATGAGAATGTGGAGGATAAAGGTCCTGTTGGTGCAATCAACCATCAGCTTGAGATACAGCTTGGACACCAGAACAATGGGCCAATCTTGTTCGCTGAGCAAGGCCCTAGCCTCTGCAAACTTACTGACCTCTTTGAGGTGTGGCTCAGTGACCCCTCCTCCAACCCTGAGATCCCCATTCTCCACAAATGGCTTGATGATCTTATTGCAGCAGCAGAAAATGCCTATAGCTCTACAAATACAAAGGTAAGTATGGTGTACTCAGTGCAGGGGCATAATTGAATAGATATACAGCTCCCAGAGGTCACACTGGATCAGGCCATCAATGTCCCAGCAGATGTACCTGTCATATGCCATACCAAATGACCACAAGTGGCCCTGGGGAAATCTGACACAAAAGTACTGAGCAATGACATTGATCCAGCTTATACAGACCTGCCAGAGGTTGAACACACTCGAAATGGGGGGGTGCGAACACATCCCCTTCTGCTGCAGGGGTCCAGGCGCTGTTGCTTGAAAGGAAACGAAGCTACATTAGGAAAAACTCCCATAAATGAACAGGATGGGACTGGCCTAGTCCTTATCAGATGCATTGGGAGCCAGGGCTGCCACCAGACATGGGCTACACCCTGAAACCAGCAATGAATACTTGGTCACTTGGCAAAGTGTACCTATGTTGACACACAACTTTGCCAGCAGTCAAATGAAGTGCTAAGTAATAAAGCTCTTGGTCCAGCCATTGACTCAACAGTACAAATGAAGGTGCTAGGGCAACACAGAGTCGAAGTCAGTCCATCAGCAGGGATGAAAAAATATGATGGGAATGGGATGCTGGCAGCAGTTGCAGTCAAGGAAGGGAGGAAGAAACAAAAGGAGACCAGTGATTACCACATCATGAAGTTTATTGTTTGCTGCAGAATTCCACCAACTGTTGTGGACTCTGCTGAATGGAAGGAGATGGTGGCAGTGCTGAACCCCCACTACCAGCCACTGTCATCAACAACCTTCACTGAGAAGTTAATTGTCAATGAGGCTGCCAAGATTACTGCTGCCATTAACAAGATCTTGTTGGGCTGTCAAAACTTGACAATCACTTTTGATGGTGGTAAAGTATGAAGACCAAAATCAACTTACAGTGTCCATGTAACAACTGCTACACAGCACACATTCTGCATGGAGCTGGATGATGCCTCACAACTGAGTCACACAGCCAAGTACATCCTTGAAGTTTTAGAACATGTAAGTGCCTATGCATTGTAGCTCTAGGACACCTAATGACTTTGATTATAGATGGTTACCAAGATTGGGCCATGGAATTTTTGTGCTGTAACATCTGACAATACTGGAAATACTCACAAAGCACAAAGGCTCCTCTGTGAAAAATATCTCGATATCATTAACATACAAGATGGATGCCACTTGCTGAACCTTGCCATCAAGGACATATGTTTACTACCTGAGTTTGGGGAGGTGAGAGTTTGCTACACTGGTATCAGTGGGAATTTTCTGAGCTTGCTTGTGGTATGCAGATCATTAGTCAGATCTGGTCAATACTTGCATTTATGAGCTGCTCAACATATTCTATGGAACACTTTCATCACCAGCATGCACATCTTGGGATATGTTGGGGTTTGGAGTACATTGGTGAAACATGTTTTGGCACTATTTACTGGTCAGCCTTATCCATGCAACATGGACTGCCTGCTTTTGCAGCTCTTGCAGAGAGTAATATAGACATCATGGTTAGTTGAGATGATGACAATTCTCTGTCTTACTGACATGAATGCTAGGGTTACAATGCACTGTTCCAGCCTGGTGGCCAGAAGATCTTGTTTGAACTTGCTCTATCAAAACTACTCCAAGTGACAGGACCATGGGCAAAAGGGCTACAAGTTCTTGAAGCTGCTGATGTTACTGCTGACCATATCTACCATATCTACTACATTTTCTTAGGGATAATGTCACAGCTTGAAGAAGACTTTTGTAAGAATGAGTTCAGCTTGGGTTGGAACACAATAGAAGATATCTATCGCATTGCAAACAACCAGTTCAATGAGTTGGTCAATGAAACACCCCAGTTGCATGACCTTTACATCACTGCATTTGTCTGTAATCCAGGTGCATTCACTCACAGTTTTGCTAACTACATGTCTACTGATATCACTAAGGACTAAGCTTACCATCATGCACCTGTATACAAAGATATGAACCCATTAGCTGTGCCAACAATTGTCATCAGCCAGACTACTGAGACTAGTATCACTTGCTCCAAGAAGCCACCTCAGGGCATGGTTGAATGTGCTGGACTGGCATTACAATGTATCCTGAAACATGAATATGGTGGTACTGTATCTATGAAGCAGGAAGTGGAGTGACAAATCCAGTGGCTGTGATGAATGCATGCAACCCAGCACTTTCAAAGTACATGCCTTATGATGCACTTCAGCAGCTCCACCAGCAATTCAAGTCTTATCTTAATGGGGAGGACCCCTTTAACCACAAGCTATGACAGAAGCAAAGTACCCTAGAGTGGTGGCTGGCACTTGAAAGTGACAAGTTTGCTGATGTTCTTGTGGTAAGCTCACAATTGCTACATAGTTCAGTCTGAGCTCGTGAGTTGATGCCACAGCAATTTTTCACTCTTAGCCACTTGCCAAAAAGATATATGCAGCAGTACCTGTCTCAATGGCTAATGAACACATGCAATCCACTGTAACATGGTTGAACTCACCACACTGGAGTAGTCAAGAAGTTACAACACTGCAAGACCATACCAAGGTCTGACAATGGCACTGTTACAGCTGGGATAAGGTATTTACCAATGCCTCCTGCTCCATTCATACTAATACTGATAATATTTGGTAATAACTTGTCTAGCACATGTCGAAAACACCATACAAACCACTTGTCACTTGGTGAGACATTGTCAAGACCAGTTCTCAACAGTCTCCGAGGGGGTCCGAGGGCAGAGGAAAGCTGAGGTGAGAGTCCGGGTAGTTGGAGTTTTTAGCATACAACTCAGTACACTACTTCCTGCCAAGTCCCAGAGGTTGGAACTATCCAGAGACTGTCTGGAGTCAAGTGAGATCAATGAGTATCTTATTCAATATTTGAACTGATGTGCTACGACATATGTACAAAGCTTTTATAGTACAGAGGAAAGTGTAAAGCAATGTCCAGGGTGTAGTGACTACCGGAGCGCAGTATGGATGAATAACAATATTAGTGAGCTATTAGTAAGGTAAGTCAGTAGTTGCCAGATAGCCAGATGGTACAGGGATTAGTAAGACATATGGGTATGGTAGTGTAGCAAGTCACTTAGAAGTGCAAGAGAAACATACTAAATATGGAAACAGAAACAGAAATAGATTGTAAGTCAAATCAGAGATGGAATGGAGTTTCATGATGGAAGCCCATAGGGCTAGAACAACACCTCAGATGGTCAGATTGCAGTCTGGACCTTATGCACACATCACAGATGTGACAGTTGTTGGAGATTGAATCACCCCTGTGTGATACTTACTTTTGGTGAGCTTTTTGGTTGATTACATAAGCACTTAGAGCGCACACTTAGAGTACATTTTGGTACTGTTCCCTCAGTAGTTGAGTCACTACTGAGGGTAAGTCTACTGTTTACTTAGTATTTCCATACTTACTGATAGCCTGTAGCTGCCTACAGGTACATCTAATATAATAGTAGTTGAGTCACTACTGAGGCTGCCTACAGCCATTTTCTACAACAGTATCCCCCTCTTAGGGCCAAGCCCTTGAGGCACTTGTTGTGCTCAAGTGTCGCTTCGGAGTTTCGAAGTCTGCATTGTCAGAGTCCGAAAAACTTCACAGTAAAAAGAGCTTGATGGGGTTTTGTCAAAGTCCAGATGCCCATTCCTAAACCTCTAAATGCTATGGCTCCCACTCAATGACTTAAGTCTTCCCTCAACCCCGCAGGCATTGCCTGGGAAGTCCTTGATGACAAACTACTCCAAGAATATCCGGATGACCTGCTGATTATGAAAATGGCTAAGTTTGACGAGTGACAACATCGCCAGTGTGCTGCCATGCAGGCAGCAATTGAAGAAGAGGAATGCTGGAAAGCTGAGGAGGTCTGGAAAGCGAAGGAGGCCAAGGAGTGTCAGAAGGCCAAGGAGGCTGCTCAGAGAGAAGCAGCTGAGGAAAAGAGACTCCATGAATTGGAAGTGGAGAAGAGGTGTCTTGAGGAGGAGACATGTCAGGCACAGCAGGCAGAGAGCTCAATGGTGCATAACAACATTTATCATTCCAAACTCCATATTGACAAGTCCATACTAGTCTCAGCATGTCACATCAGTCGGTGGATGGCCTGCAGAGCAGGCTAAGGCTTGCTCTGCCTGTACCAAGGCTGGGGAACCATGTGTGCTGGGTACTGGACATAGCAAGTCATGCGTCCAGTGCCAGAAGACAAAAGGCAAGTGTGACTTGAACCCGAAGGCACCAGAGCCTGAGAAGCTGGCATTGATGGTGACATCTCCCTGGGGTGGAGAAAAGAGAAAATGGAGGAAGTCTGCCCACTTTGGAGAGCTGGCCAATGATGAAGACTTGGATGATATGCCAGATGTCGAGGTTGTCACGAAGCCCCATGTTCCCCACATGCAAGCCCCACGTCAAGACCCCTTGGCAGAGGTCTTAGACAGGTGGCTCGGAGAGATCATCAAGGCGATCAAGAAGAACATGGCTGCCATCGAGATGATGTCGAGAGAGGTCTGGGACCTATCTGGAGTTTTGGAGGAGTTGTTTGAGGTTCTCAAGACCATGACAACCACTCTCATCAACTGGGCATTGAACAACAACAATATTTAGTCATTATTTTAGTTTATCCATGTCTGTATCATACTTTGGATTTTCCTGTCCCCCCTCCTCTTTCCTTTTTTTTTTTTTTTGAAATATATTTTCTGTTGTGTCCATCTTAGAATCGAGTGAGCATGAGTTTTCATAGCATAGATGGAGTAAACTCTGAAAAGTCCATTTATTTCCGAGGTGGGATGGTGCTCAACAGGCCATCCTTGTGGGGGTATGCTCTGTGGAAATCCACAACTAGGTCAGGGGCGTTGCTTAATTCAGTAGCTATGAGCCAGGACATTTCCTCATCTGTGCCTTCGTAGCCAGCCCACTTGACCAGGTACTGCAGTGGACATCGCCTATGGTAGTCCAGTTTAGAGTCTAGGATTTGTTCTATTTCATACTCTGGTTCTCTGTCAATTTCAACGGGTGGAGGTGGAGGTTGGGCATGGTTGGGGATAGTGTTCAGAGTTGCCAGTTCTAGTTGCGAGATGTGGAATACAGGGTGTACAGACTTCATAGCATCAGGTAGTCGGATAGTGAAGGATAATGATCCAACATGAGTGATGATAGGGTAGGGGCCCAGATTCTTTTCGGAGAGTTTCTTCGAGGGTTGAGTGGACCTGAAGTACTTAGCTTTGATGTATACCAAATCTCCAATCTGGAAGTCTGGAGGTGGAGATCTTTTAGCATCGGCTGGACCTTGGTATCTCTGCTGAGCTTCCTTCATCTCTTCTCATAGGAACATATGCAGGGAGTCTAAGTCCACTGTGTAGTCTCTAGCTCGAGAAGATGTTAATTCTCTTTCTGGGTGTATGGTAACATTAGGATGATAACCCTTATTGGCAAAGAACAGTGAAATTCCAGTTGTAGCACTGGGAGCGTTGTTGTATGCAAACTCCGCAAGTGGTAGCAACTTGGACCAGTTGTCCTGTTGGTAATTACAGTAGACCCATAGGTACTGCTCCAATGTCTGGTTAGTTCATTCAGTTTGACTGTCGCCTTCAGGGTGATATCTGGAAGTGAAATGGAGCTTCATATCCAGTGCCTTGCCTAGTGACTGGAAGAAGTGAGACATGAATTCCATGCCTCTGTCAGAGGTTATGTGTGAGGGAACTCTGTGCTTGGAGAAGACATGGAGTAGGAATAGCTTAGCAAGTTGTGGGGAGGTGATTGTATCTTCAGTGGGAATACATATGGCTTGTTTCGAGAGGTGGTCTACAATGACCAGTATAGTGGTATGGTTTCCAGAGTTTGGTAGTTGTTTGATGAAATCCATCAAAATGGGGTTCCAGGGTCTCTCCGGTATCAGTAGTTGCTTCAACATACTGTATGGTTTGTGTCTCAGGGTTTTAGCACATGCACAGGCAGTGCAAGATTTGACATAGTCTTTGATGAAAGTCCAAGCATTTGGCCAGATGTACTCATGACAGACAAGTTCAAGTGTTCTGTTTTGTTTGAAGTGACCGGCCAAGGGGTGGTCATGCTTGTAACAGAGTATGCAAAGCCTGAGATCATTTGCTTCAGGGACATATATATGATCATCCAGATGTAAAAGTCCAGATTCATCTACCTGCCAACAGGGGTTAGATGGGTCAGAGAGGTGGAGTTGACTGAGTGGGTCAGATGCTAAGGTGGACTTGATATCTTCATGGAGTTTCTCAACATCCATGATTATACTAGCACACAGTACCAGGCTTTCTAAGTAGGTCGCCCATAATGAATTGGATAGTTGTTCGGTGGTGAACACCGGTTGGAGGTTCTGTGGGTTGGCTTGGGCATAGCCCCTATCCCCCTCTTTGGGGTAGACATCCCATCATCTAGTCAAGGCATTGGGCTTTGCTCTGAGCTTACCAGGGTGGAAATGAATGACCATATTAAATTGAGAGAGGTACTCAGACCAACATGCTTGGCACCTGGTGAGCACTTTCAAGGTGGAGAAGTACTCAAGATTCTTGTGGTCAGTAACAACATCAATGGGGTGTGTGGGGCCTTCAAGGTAATGGTGCCAGGTCCAGAAGGCTTCATGAATAGCCAACAGCTCCTTGTTGTGTGTGTCATAGTTTAACTCTGGGGCAGTCAAAGTCCAGGAGTAGAATGCTACCGGTCATACCTCACCATCCAGGCAAGTGACAGACAGAATGCCAGTGACAGCATAGTCTGAAGCATCTGTTTCAACCATGATGGGAAGTCCAGGCTGGAAGTGAGTCAATATTGGAGCCATGGAGAAAGCCTCTTTGAGATGATTAAAGGACCAGCAACAATCCTCAGAGAAATTCCAAGGTGCCCCTTTCCATGTGAGACATGTTAGTGGGACCACAATGTCTGAGTAATTGAAGATGAAACAACAGTAGAAGTTTGCAAAGCTGAGGAAGGACTGGATGTCCTTCACCTTATGGGGTTCAGGCCAGTCACAGATGGCCTTTACCTTGTCCTTGGACATTGACAAACTGTCAGGGGATAAGAAGAAACCGAGGTATTCCACGGACTTGGAGTGGAATTTGCACTTCTCTGGTTTGGCATACAAGCCATGCTCCCAGAGTCTGCAGAGTACCTCATGGACATGTTTTTTATGGTTTTTGATGTTATTGGAATAGATAAGGATGTCGTCTAGGTAGACAACGACACATACATCCAGTAGGTCCATGAAGATGGAGTTGACAAAGCATTGGAACACTGCAGGGGCATTGGTAAGTCCGAACAGCATCACCAGCCACTCATAAGATCCATAATGGGTTCTGAAAGCCATTTTCCATTCATCTCCTTTGGCAATCCACACCAAGTGGTAGGCATGGCACAGGTTGATTTTAGTATATACTTTAGCCCAACTAGGTGAGTCGAGTAAGTCCAAAATGAGAGGTAACGGGTAACGGTCCTTCTTGGTGATCTTGTTGAGGCCCCTAAAGTCAACACAGAGATGAAGTGATCCATCCTTCTTTTTGACAAAGAGGACAGGTGCGGCATACAGGGACGATATGGGATGAATAAAGCCGGTAGTGAGATTTTCATCAATGAAGGTCTGGAGAGCAGCAAGCTCAATGGATGAAAGTGAGTAGAGGGTTCCTAATGGCAGAGTAGTTCCTTCCTCCAATTCTATCTTGAGGTTGAACTCCCAGTGAGGTGCAAGCATAGCTGCCTTGGCCTTGCTGAACACATCAGTGAAGTCATGATAGTCCAGGGGTACTGACAACAAATCCAGGGTATCCTGTATAGTGGCAGCCTGGAGTTTGGTAATGTCCTGAGGTCGAACCTGGAGGGAGAACTGGGTTGAGCCATCTAGCTTGCAAGTGTGGATGAAGGCCACTGCATTGACAAGGGAGATGTTAGGTGCTCAGGTGCTGGGTGGAGAGGAGTTATCAACCAACTTGGGAAGGGTGATGTCTGGAGAGCCCAGGGGGGCATCTATGGGGTTTCTTGGAATTGACTCTGAGTCAGAGGGTGACATCAGCACTGGCAAATGAGATGTAAGGTTTCAGAACTTAATACTGCTCAGTACCCAATCAATCGACAGATTGTAATGGGTGAGCCAGTTATGTCCGAGAACTATCTTACACTCAGAATCCAATGGAGTTACATAAAAGGTCATGTCAGTGATATCTCTGGAGGGAAAATGGACTGAGAGGTTTGAGGCTTTAGTGATTGATGTTGTTGTCACACCATCGAACAGACAGAGGACAAGAGGTGGGACAGAGTAAGTTGAAAGACCATAATCATTGACAAAAGTAGAGTCTACAAAACAATGGGTCGAGCCTGAATCTATTAATGCTGGAAAGTCCAGAATTTTATAAGAGTCGAGGGTGACAGAAGGTTTTAATGAATTAGGATTTGAAAGAGCGGATGCATTGAGGCATGCCTCTGAGGGTGCACAGTCGGTATCAATGCAACTCCCAGGCTGTGTGGAGTTCTGAGAGTTGCACTCTATTTTTTTGCCTCAGAGGAGGCAGTCAGTTTGGCTTCCAACTCAGTAACCATGGTTGCGTGAGCCTTAGCTGTGTGAGATGTAGACTTAGGCCACTCTTTGGCCTTGTGCCTGGGGTTTCCACAGAACATACACAGGTTCTGCTTGAAACATCTCTTCTGCTCGGCAGGTGTCAACTTGCCATCTTTACCGAGCTTGTTGGATAATGTGGATGGTGCTCCGGAGTTCTGATTGTTTGGAGGCTTGGGATTCGAAGTAGATGGAGTTTGCTGGTTACCACCAGACTGGGGGTTGGCATTACCAGACTTCTGCTTGTCCCCCTTGTTTGAGTTGGCCTTACCTCCAGAGTTGTTTCTGGAGTTGTTGCCAGAGGACTTTGCTTGACAAGAGACTTCGTCCTTGCACTCCCAGTAGTGCATGTCAATTTCTTGGGCTAACACATGCAACCCATATAGAGTAGTGGGTTTCCCAACCCTACTGATTTCGTCTTTGATGCAATCTGGGAGTCCAGTATAGAATAGGTGGTGGAGAGCACCATCTCCATAACCTCGGACTTGCAACAGCAACCTGTTGAAGTCAACCACATATCAGTTTACATGATGCATCTCCTTCATGTGGAGGTGATCGAGCTGGTGCTCAGCATCTGTGACTGGATCATGTGGTCTGAAGGTTGTCTGAAGGTCTGCCACAAAGTCCAGCCAGCTGCCCATCCAGAGTGGACGGTCTGCCAGATCTCCGGAGTTTAGAAGGTCTGGCTCAAACCATTTGAGAGCCATTCCTTTGAGATACGACTGGGTGAACATAACCTTGTTTCTATCAAGACAAAATGCCTTGGGACAATCGTGGAAACATAGTTCACACTGAACCAGGAATGTCCAGAGTTTCTTTGGGTCAGTTCCATCGAAAGTGTCTGGCTCTCGGACGTTGGTGCATGAGGACGAGGTGTCGTCAGAGCAATGGGTGGATCGTGACAGACAGTTGATGGCTGTTGCCAAATTTTGCAAGACCACTAGTTGGGGGTCTAGCTGTTCTGGGGCATCGATGAAAGGGTTTCCTTCATCGTCGTCATCATCATTGTCATCATCTCTGGGGCCGTTGTCTCCTGGCACTTCAGTCAACCACCTACAGGGACCTATTAGGTCTATATATTCTTATAGATGTATTGGCCTAATAGGTGTCAACTGGTTGGGAATTCCCAACCACTGGAGATTCTCCAGCTCATGGCTGGGGAATCTCCAGGCCTGCCATGCAATAGGTGCTGGAGAAAATGGGGGAAATCCATTTCTCCAGAATAAATACATTTTGGGTGTCAATATATTGGAGTGGCTGGGGTCCAAATATGATTTTTTCCGAGATATTACCTGCATTTTCTGGGTATTCCCCAGGCTGAATTGACCAACTTCCCAGTCCAATCCTGGGCATTCCCCATGCCAATTTGACCTACCAATGGTGGCAACTGGGATTTCTCCAGGCTAAATTAGCCTACTTTCCAGTTCAATTCTGGGCATTCCCCATGCCAATTTGACCTACCAATGGTGGCAACTGGGATTTCTCCAGGCTAAATTGGCCTACTTGCCAGTTCAATTCTGGGCATTCCCCATGCCAATTTGACCTACCAATGGTGGCAACTGGGATTTCTCCAGGCTAAATTGGCCTACCTGCCAGTTCAATTCTGGGCATTCCCCATGCCAATTTGACCTACCAATGGTGGCAACTGGGATTTTTCCAGGCTAAATTGGCCTACCTGCCAGTTCAATTCTGGGCATTCCCCATGCCAATTTGACCTACCAATGGTGGCAACTGGGATTTCTCCAGGCTAAATTAGCCTACTTTCCGGTTCAATTCTGGGCATTCCCCATGCCAATTTGACCTACCAATGGTGGCAACTGGGATTTCTCCAGGCTAAATTGGCCTACTTGCCAGTTCAATTCTGGGCATTCCCCATGCCAATTTGACCTACCAATGGTGGCAACTGGGATTTCTCCAGGCTAAATTGGCCTACCTGCCAGTTCAATACTGGGCATTCCCCATGCCAATTTGACCTACCAATGGTGGCAACTGGGATTTCTCCAGGCTAAATTGGCCTACCTGCCAGTTCAATTCTGGGCATTCCCCATGCCAATTTGACCTACCCATGGTAGCAACTGGGATTTCTCCAGGCTAAATTAACCTACTTTCCCACTTCAGTCAACCCCCGACAGGGACCTATTAGGTTCATATATTCTTACAGATGTTATGACCTAATAGGTGTCAAGTGGTTGGGAATACCTGACACCTGGGGATTCTCCAGAACATGCCTGGGGAATCTCCCATATGGCAGGAATGGCTGGGGTCCTGATATGATTTCCCCATGCCAAATTGGCCTGTCTCAAGTGGCAGCTGGATCTTCTCCAGCCTAAATTGACCAAGGTCCCAGTATGACCCTGGGCACTCCCCATGGAAAATTGACCTGGCCCAGGTGGCAGCTGGATCTTCTCCAGGTTAAATTGACCCACTTCCAGTCCAGTCCTGGCCATTTCCCATGCCAAATTGACCAGTGACCTACCCTAGGGTAGCAGTTGGGACTTTCCCAGGGTAGGTTGACCCCTTCTCTAGTCTGTACCTGGACATTCCCCAGTAAAATTGACCTATTCCTAGTGATAACTGGACTTCTCCTGGGAATTCCCAGGCTGAATTGACCTATGCCTGGTGATAATTGGGTTGTACCCAGGCTCAATTGAACCTTGTTCCATTGCAAACATGGGCATGCCATATACTAAGTTGAGCTAGCCCAGGTGGCAGCTGGCCATTGAACAGGCTACACCTGGATATTCCCCATGCACATTTGACTTACTGTATCCCTGGTGAAAGAATTGCTGGCAGCCCCATGCCAAATTGACATCACTATGACCATGCATAGCACCTTAGAAATTCTCCATGACCAATTGGAGATTCTCCAGGGGGGCTTGGAGAATCTCCATGACAGGTTGGAGATTCCCCAAGGGGGCATGGAGATTCTCCACAGTGACTTGGAGATTCTGCATGACTGGTTGGAGATTCCCCAAGGGGGGCATGGAGATTCTCCACAGTGACTTGGAGATTCTCCATGACTGGTTGGAGATTCTCCACAGTGATTTGGGGATTCTCCATGACTGGTTGGAGATTCCCCAAGGGGGTATGGGGATGCTCCATGACTGGTTGGAGATTCCCCAGGGGGGCATGGAGATTCTCCATGGAAGGTTGGAGATTCTCCATGGCAGGTTGGAGATTCTCCAGGAGGGCTTGGGGAATCTCCATGACAAGTTGGAGATTCTCCATGACAGGTTGGAGATTCTCCACAGTGGGTTGGAGATTCTCCATGACAGGTGGGAGATTCTCCATGACAGGCTGGAGATTCCCCATGGCAGGTTGGAGATTCTCCACAGTGAGTTGGAGATTCTCCATGACAGGTTGGAGATTCCCCAAGGGGGCATGGAGATTCTCCATGACTGGTTGGAGATTCCCCAAGGGGGCATGGAGATTCTCCATGACTGGTTGGAGATTCCCCAAGGGGGCATGGAGATTCTCCATGACTGGTTGGAGATTCCCCAGGGGGGCATGGAGATTCTCCATGGAAGGTTGGAGATTCTCCAGGAAGGCTTGGGGAATCTCCATGACAGGTTGGAGATTCTCCACAGTGAGTTGGAGATTCTCCACATTGGGTTGGAGATTCTCCACATTGGGTTGGAGATTCTCCACATTGGGTTGGAGATTCTCCATGACAGGTTGGAGATTCCCCATGGCAGGTTGGAGATTCCCCAAGGGGGCATGGAGATTCTCCATGACTGGTTGGAGATTCCCCAAGGGGGCATGGAGATTCTCCATGGCAGGTTGGAGATTCTCCAGGAGGGCATGGGGAACCTCCATGACAGGTTGGAGATTCTCCACAGTGGGTTGGAGATTCCCCATGGCAGGTTGGAGATTCTCCACAGTGAGTTGGAGATTCTCCATGACAGGTTGGAGATTCCCCAAGGGGGCATGGAGATTCTCCATGACTGGTTGGAGATTCCCCAGGGGGGCATGGAGATTCTCCATGGAAGGTTGGAGATTCTCCAGGAAGGCTTGGGGAATCTCCATGACAGGTTGGAGATTCTCCACAGTGAGTTGGAGATTCTCCACATTGGGTTGGAGATTCTCCACATTGGGTTGGAGATTCTCCATGACAGGTTGGAGATTCCCCATGGCAGGTTGGAGATTCCCCAAGGGGGCATGGAGATTCTCCATGACTGGTTGGAGATTCCCCAAGGGGGCATGGAGATTCTCCATGACTGGTTGGAGATTCCCCAAGGGGGCATGGAGATTCTCCATGGCAGGTTGGAGATTCTCCAGGAGGGCTTGGGGAACCTCCATGACAGGTTGGAGATTCTCCACAGTGGGTTGGAGATTCCCCATGGCAGGTTGGAGATTCTCCACAGTGAGTTGGGGATTCTCCACGACAGGTTGGAGATTCCCCAAGGGGTCATGGAGATTCCCCATGGCAGGTTGGAGATTCTCCACAGTGAGTTGGAGATTCTCCATGATAGGTTGGAGATTTCCCAAGGGGTCATGGAGATTCTCCATGACTGGTTGGAGATTCCCCAAGGGGGCATGGAGATTCTCCATGGCAGGTTGGAGATTCTCCAGGAGGGCTTGGGGAATCTCCATGACAGGTTGGAGATTCTCCACAGTGGGTTGGAGATTCCCCATGGCAGGTTGGAGATTCTCCACAGTGAGTTGGGGATTCTCCATGACAGGTTGGAGATTCCCCATGGCAGGTTGGAGATTCTCCACAGTGAGTTGGAGATTCTCCATGACAGGTTGGAGATTCCCCAAGGGGTCATGGAGATTCTCCATGACTGGTTGGAGATTCCCCAAGGGGCCATGGAGATTCTCCATGGCAGGTTGGAGATTCTCCAGGAGGGCTTGGGGAATCTCCATGACAGGTTGGAGATTCTCCACAGTGGGTTGGAGATTCCCCATGGCAGGTTGGAGATTCTCCACAGTGAGTTGGGGATTCTCCATGACAGGTTGGAGATTCCCCATGGCAGGTTGGAGATTCTCCACAGTGAGTTGGGGATTCTCCATGACAGGTTGGAGATTCCCCATGGCTGGTTGGAGATTCTCCACAGTGAGTTGGAGATTCCCCAAGGGGTCATGGAGATTCTCCATGGCAGGTTGGGGACTCTCCATGGAAGGTTGGAGATTCTCCGTGACAGGTTGGAGATTCCCCATGGCAGGTTGGAGATTCTCCATGACAGGTTGGAGATTCTCCATGACAGGTTGGAGATTCCCCAAGGGGTCATGGAGATTCTCCACAGTCACTTGGGGATTCTCCATGACAGGTTGGAGATTCCCCATGGCAGGTTGGAGATTCTCCACAGTGAGTTGGGGATTCTCCATGACAGGTTGGAGATTCCCCATGGCAGGTTGGAGATTCTCCACAGTGAGTTGGAGATTCATTGAAAGTGCTAGAAGGAAGCCAAGTTTCTTGGACCATGGGAAAGTGGCCGAAGAGTTTAGGAGACTTGCAAAACATATCAAAAAGTCATCGTAACACATCACAGAAGATGCTAATGATGAAAATAGGATTATATCCAGAAGGCCCCATGTATTACACACTCTTTATGACAATTTAAATTGCCTGTATCTGTCCATAATATGTTGAGGCCAAAACCATGCCATCAGTGTGCTTCAATCTTGCAGACACCCAATGCCAGACACCTCATCAGTATTTCGCACTTTTGCCACTTTGGGCAACAATATAAGATGTTAAAGCTTAGAAATATATTCATATACGTTCAAGTATGAATTTCCCCAACTATAAAGTCAATAGAGCAGCTCGGTGATGTGTTATGATGACTTTTTGATATGTTTTGCAAGTCTCCTAAACTCTTCGGCCACTTTCCCACAGTCCAAGAAACTCGGCTTCCTTCTAGCACTTTCAATACTTTTTGGATGGACTTGGAACTTTGTATGTGGGTAGATATATATAACAGGAAACCTCCCATGAAATTTTAAGATATGTTAATAATGTGGATAATGTGTGGTACCCATCTGAAGAAAAAGGTGAAAAAGCGGACCCACATCATATCTGTCATCTAAACCCCCCATATAACTTTACAGATATATTGTCCTATGCACCCCCCATGCTTCCAAACTATCAGAATTCACACCAGAGAGAAGGATATAAGTCAGCAGGGGGAGGGAGAGAACTGATCATAACCCAAGAAGGGATGCCTGTGGGGATTTGTTATTTTGATAGATTGTAGAGATATGTCAGGGGGGCATGGCCTGAAATTCCTATGGTGATATATCCAAAACTGCAGAATTGGGAGCAGATTTCACATTTTTCCCCTATGTATTTTGACCCCCATTTAATGCCCTAAATTGGATCAGAATTGTGTGTCTATCTAAGGGGTAAAATGCCCCAGATCTATTAAGATACATTATAGCATGCTACAATGCAAGGAGGAAGTGTGGTGAGGCAGAGATGAAGCCCAGGAGACCGCTTTTTTGCTTACATAATCAAAAAAGCGGGGTAGGAGGATGGGGGCAATTAAGGCATGACACAGCCACAATGTGGGGAAGGCCCAGGCTGTGGGCCACCCCTGACTACTAGTCGAGTGTACAGTTGCGGACAAGCAAAGTCCACCAATTTGGTAGTGGTAGAACGATGACTTTTAATGCCAAACCAAGGCCAGATATGGAATCAGCGAGTCGAAATACATCCAAAAACACCCTTCCCAAGATGTTTCCTTGGGTTTTTTGGGTCGGCCAAAATTTTGCAGAATTTCATTGACACTCATACAGGGGGTTTCCAATTTAGGTATGTACGTCACGTGTTGAGAACGGCTTCTATTGCCATCAAAGCACACTGCAAAATCTTCCGATGCTGTCTATACTTTCACACTGCCCATCCAGCAGCCTTCCCTGTCAACCCTAGCCTGTATGCACTCAAGAACCAGTGTGAACGATTGATGAACCACTGAATCTCCTCGACAGGACAGTCATCGAGGGTCTCATTTACAACTTTTTTGGCCACCATAAAGTTCGGTTTTGTTTTGTGGCGATACCGGTACTTGCACCAGCCCCAGTACTGGAAACAGAATAAAGATCAGTGCAATAAATTAGTACAGTTGACATACCATTTCTATGGGGTTCAATTCACAGTGAAACTTCGGCAAAAACAGGCATTCGTGTCCTGCATCCTGAATAAGCTGCTCTAGCATTGATGTTTGGTTGCGGAAATCATCTTGCTGACTCAGCAGCCACGCCATGCAGCAGCCGCAACTTTTGAACAGGCAGATGGGGGAACACTTTGCATGCAATCCTTGAACATTGAAACCATGTTCCTCAAGTACAGATTGAAGGCCTTTTGGTTCCCCACTAGATGCTGTAGTCATCTTCTGTGGAACACCTCGTTTTGTTGGATCTGGGTTTGACTGAGGAATAATGGTGTCATGCTGTTTTCTTTGCTTTCCGCCATCAGATTTGTTCGTATCAAAGGCATGCAGGGCATCTGGGGGTAACGTAGCATGTGCGGACAAGTTGTCGAATATAAACAATGATTGCACACCAGGTCCATTTGCCTCCTTGTGTATCTCGAGAGCATGCTTCACCTGCTGAAGCAAATCTTCATGAGTCCACCATGCATCTCCACTTGTACCTGGGTAAATGATCTTGCGTGCATCCTTAGTAATCTCATCATCAGCACCACGCAAGATGAGATGACCATCTTCCTCATTGATGAAGTCAGACACATGGATTAGTCGCCCTCTCCCTTTCTTCCACAAAACTCGTTCATCTGGACGGAGCCTGATGAGTAGATTAGTAGTTGGTAAAAAGATGACACTATATCCATACCATGCACTACTTGTGCTGTCGTTTGCATGGAAACAACACTCGTCATGGTAATATACTTTGACCTGGCACTCTACACCGCTGATGATGCCTTCAGGTTCAGTACGGGTGAGCTCAGGCCCCTCAAAGCGGACCATACAACGTTCAAACTCCAGCATTTTTGGCAGGTAAACCTCATTACGATACTTCACCATGTCTTCCCATTCATGGCCATCCATGTAAATCCCTTTCCGGACAGTGGTATGTCGCCAACCAAGTTTGATCAACCATCACCTGGCTGTCCATTCGCTAATTGGATGCTTTGGTAAGATCCCAAGCTCAGGGAAAATTGTAGACTTGATAGCCTCCCAGAAAGCATGTGGAGTGACCTGGCCAGTGGGTTGGTTTGATAACCACATCTGGCAGCGGGTTTGAACTGATTCATCATGCAGGAATGATTGAGCATTCTTCCGACCACCCCTCTTTTCTTGTGGAAGCTGCTCAAAGAGCTGATAATGGCGGGCAAGCATACAGATGCAACGGGCACACCATGCACCTGATCCCTCTCCAGTGTACCATTGCTGTGCAACACCAAAACTGGCTGCCATATGGGATGCACCTTTGAGTCGAAGTGTTGCAAAGTTTGAGAGAATCATGAGTTGATTGACATCGGAGAGTGGTAATGACTTGTACTTCTTCAGATCTTCTTTTATTTGATCATGAAGGATTTTCCAGTCACAAATCTCACCATGGCCAACCAAGGTAGAGTCAAGTTCTTCTTCCCACTCCTCCAAGTCTCCATCCATTCCTGAGCCACAACTACCCTCGTCAACTGACTTCAAGCCCAGGTCACTTGTGTCCGAGTTAGTGTAGGGTTCATCCAAGTCTTCACTTGGTGCCGTAGATTGGCATTTTTGCTTGGAAGTGGGGCCAGGGCTGGCATGACAACTCTGGAGTGATGCTGATATGCTGATGTGGCTTTCTTCTGATGAGATCGAAACTAGGGATGGGCAGTGGGTGTGTGATGATACTTTTGATGGTACATGCAGTTCAGAAGCTAATTGCTGAGTTGGATGATCATTTTCAGGGAGAGTGGTAGCTTCGCACTCAACAGGCTGTGAATGCTTGCTTCATGACTGAGGGACAATGCTGTGTGTAAAACCAAATGAAGCCAATGAAGATTGGTTTCTCCACTGGGCCTGATAGCGGGTCTGTGTTCGCTTTGATTTACTCATGACATCAGGCCCTTTCACATAGGTCTTGGGGTGAGCTGGAAAGATGCAGGTGAGTCTTAATGATAACACTCAGATGGTGGAAAGGCTGACATTTGTGTGCTTTCATGCACCTTTCCCTTTTCTGCTGCAGGCATTCTGGAAGCCATCCAGCATCCTCCCTCTCCATCATCTTGATCATCCTCTCACATAACTCCTCGTTTTCCAGTAAATCCCATTCAACCTCTTCATCAACATCAGACTCGTCACTGCTTTGTTCTGAAGTATATCCCTCTTCTACATTGAACTTGAAAATTTCCAGTATGAAGAGATGGGGATTTGAGGGTTGTTTGTCTGAAAGTGCACTGGATCTCGCACCCGTAGAGGAGGCTGGCTGATACTGGCCTTTGAGACCCATAATATTGTGTGTTCTTTGTCGCTTTTTTGGGTGCCCTGGGGGCATGATGTGTGAGTTTTGGTCATTCAACTGTGCATTTTTTTGACCACTCAAAACTGACGTTCACTTCATTCCATTACAGGCATTCATTTAGATTGATGAAAGGCATCTAATGCACTTTTTTTGGCATTTTTAGCAATTTTTTAGTGGGTACCACCAATTTTTTGACATGCTATGAAGTCAAAAGTCACTATTTAAGGAATTGACTCATGCAATTCTGAGGAACTAACTGTAAATAGCCTATTTGTACAGTTTAAAGTTACTCTGATGGCCTACACGAGTCCACAAAATTGAGTCAAAAAATTTGATGACTTTGCTTGTCCGCAACCGTACACACTCACGGCGTGTCAGTGGCACAGCCCCCTGAACTATATTCCTTATCGGGGAATAGCGGAGTTTGGCAATTTTGGTGATGCGCGCGTCAACCCACTCGAGATTCCGAGAAGGTCGCGCAGCTGCAGCTGCACACCTCAGCCTTCGTGCAGGCTGTACTGAGTAGACAGGGGGCTGCTTTAACCCATTGGTATCTTTTTATTGTGTTTATTCTTTTTTTCATGAATATATGTATCATTCTTCGAGCTTCCCCTTACCGAGTGTTAGGCCGCTGCACACCTCTGTCATCCCCCACCTCGCCAACTCGATATCTCGACAACCACTCATCTGTCCCTCTCGCAAACTGGGATTCTGGATGTACTCGACGATACCTTTCAAATGGTATATATTTTGTCATAATTGGCTCAGCGCATCCAGAGATATCTCCCATTCTTTGGAGAAAGGCACTGTAGGACGAAATCTGGAATATCTCTTGACTGGGTGCGCCGTTTTCCTTGTTTCCGCGTTCTCCCAACTCTCCTCGCACGTCGCTATCACCTCCTGAAGTTTCATAGAATTCCACCTGGCGGTTCCCCATCAACGCGATGCCATCCTCCCACCCCCTACCCCATTTAGATCCTAACTCGCGCAGTTCTCGCCCGAATCGCTCGCTTTTCTCAGAAGCGAATCTACTAGACGGTATCTACCAGAAGATATATAAGACATCGCGCGCGCTTTCGCGGTTCAAAACTTATTCAAGTTTTTGTATTTGGACAGGGTGGCGAGGTCGGGTTTGCGTATCTCGGCCATTTTCGCGTCAAGCCTCTCGCTTTCTCGCATGGTGGTTCTACCTGTTACTGGATACCTGGTGATGCCTTTCTCATGGCTTCGCGCTCAGCGGTTGTAGAGATATGGGTTTTCCTAGTGTACAGAGGGGTATGAGAGAGTTTTGCTAATATCTCGGGAACGGGTGCGCCTTTTCCTACAATTCCTCATTCCCCCAACTCTCCTCGAGCATTCCTATCACCTCCCGGAGTTTCATAGATTTCCACCTAGCGGTTCCTCACTGACGCCATGCTGCCCTCTTAGCCCCCTACCTTGCTTAGGCTGTAACCCATGCAATTCCGCGCCGAATCGTTCGCTTCTTTCCGAAGTGGATTCCCTAGATGACATCTACCAGAAGATATTTGAGACGTAGCACGCGCATTCGCTGTTGCGGTGTTATTTGGGTTTTTGTGTCTGAGCAGGGTGACGAGGTTGGGATCGCACATCTCACTCATTTCGGCATCGCGCCTCTCGCTTTTTGGCATGGTGCTACTAATTGCTTATGGATACCTGGTGATACCTTTCTCATTCCTACGCACTCGACGGCTGTGGAGATATGAGAGTTTCTGTGTATGGAGGAGGTATGAGGCGACCTGGCGGATATCTCGGGACTGGGCAGGTCAATCGGTCTGGTTCCTTTTTCACCATCTCTTCCTAGGTGTCCTCTACTGTTACCTGCAGTTTCGTATCGATTGCCTCAGCGGTTGTTGCGCAGCAGCCTCCTCTTCCCACCCCTTATGCTGGCCTACACACTGTCTACATCGTATCTCCCTCAGTTCTTCGCCTTGCCTTTCGCTTTTTTGGGATATAGTACTACTGGACCAGTGCTTTCGAATGGTATACCTCGCGTCACGGTTCGTGCAGTCCTTGTTGAGAAATCTGGAATTTCATGTGCAGTGGTGTCTCGAGCCGGTTTTGCTGATATCTCGGGATGGGGTGCGCGTATTCATTCAGTTTCTTTTCCTACACCTTCCCCACACTCCCCTTTGCCATTTCCTCGAGTCTCATGAAGTTTCGCACAGTCATCGTCCTTCGGCGAGCCCGTCCGCTACCTTTCCCCATGGGCACCTTCGAGCTCGTACTCTCAGTTTGCAACCGAGGATGGTTGAATTCTCGAGTGACCCGGGGATGTAGGGAGTGAGTACTCCCCACTAAGATATTTATTTTATTTTATAGTTTTTACTTTTACTTCTACTTTACTGCTTTTACTTTCTTTTATCTTTATTTTTGTTCATTTACTTTAGACTTTACTTAGCTTCGAGAGTAGACACATGATGTGGCTTAAGTAAGCCCATGTGGAATTACTCTCCACTGTAACTACTTACACAAAATAATAGCAAAGTTCTGAGTTATGAGTTTGAGTTCAAGTTAGAGAAGGCCTTGAGTTGCCTTCTGCTGTGTTCAGACAGATCTCAGACTGCCTCAGATGTCCTTCCTCAGACAGTTCTCTCTTCCAGGCTATAAAGGCCCATTTGGAAGACCTCACCCCTTCAGTTGTCTCACCCATCCTCAGCATTTCATTTTCAGATTCTTCACCATTGCACCTAACCTGTTACACCTCGACCCGGCACCTTCCATTTCCGGGCTAGAGCTCTGGTTACGCACCTTCTGTCCTGCCGTCCTCGTCGTACTCGGCTGTTCCCTCGTCGCTATCCTAATTGGGATACGCATTATCCTTCCTAACCGGCCCGCCGGCCTTTACCTTTGGTAGCCGTGTGGTAACCGATCCTTGTTCTGATCAACGTCGGAACTTCTCGTGCTCCGTTGGGCGTAACCCCAACCCCTTATCAAGATATATGTCGTGTGCCCTTCAACAGGGCCTGTGTCTCACTATTGCTTGTGACTCGTTTCCCTCTCTGACTCGTTCTTATGTCTGCTGCCCGTTTGTACTATAGCTGCGCCCCTGCTGCGCATTGTTGCTTCTCCTGTCGCGAGCCCACTCTGTGTGCTCGCTCCCATTGGTTACTTGATCCGTACGTATCTTAGGTCCCGACTCCGTTTTACCTTAATCGGACATGTCCATGTCCCTCCTTACAAACCTACGATACTTGCCCACTTCAGTGGGCCCCCGGACGTTGTCTCTTTCAGGCTATATTGCCTATACAGCTACAGTATATATAGAGCTACTGTACCGCTGTATTTCCTTTAACTTTTCGCTACCTTGCAACTCGTCCCATTTATCACCATTCTTTGGAGATACGAGTGGGATCGACCAAGGGTGCTCAAAGTAATTACGCACCGAGGTACCCCCGACTTCGTCTTAAAGGCTACACCGTTTTTCGGTGCTTCGAGTCTAAGGCGATTTCGTTTATTACACCGCTCTTAGTGTTCCTACACCTTTCTTAGGTGCTTCGAGGAACCCGCGGCGTAACATAACCTCTTGGTTTTCTACAAGGTGATTCTACTTGAATATTGTCGTGCCGCTATTATCTTTTTGCCTTATCCGTCGTCTGCCGCCGCCTCGTGTTCCCGCGCCCGCCCTGTCGTTCCCCTTCCCGCACTTTGATAGCGCCTCGCATACTGACCTCTGCCCCTGTGGGCAAGTCTGTGGACTCTACTTTACGACTGTGACGGTACGCTTACATTACCTTTCCTTTTACGTTTACCTTTTGTTCCGTTTGCCTTCGCGAAGCGAGATCCCCATCGGGATCTTCGTCTTCTTTTACTTTACCGTTTTTACTTCTTCAGCACGTGACCTAACATGTCGCGTCGCGCCGTACAGATGTAAGATGGACTCCATCTTTCATACACACTCAGTCATTCTGACTCGACACGTCTATGACATCCGGGACTCCTTGTTTACATGTCTGGTACAACAGACTTTCCTTTCCTTTACCATACAGAGCAGTATTGTACTTACATGAGCCGACTGACTGCAGGGTATAAAAACCCACGCAGATTCAGTCGTGTCTCCTTGTACTTTACTCTACCTAACAACCTCCCTGGTAAAGGTTGAGCAATCTTAGCTCTATAAATTCTCCTCTGCCTCTGTTCAAGTGCTCGACTTCTTGGTGAAGATACCGGTTGTACCTCTCGGTATATAATTCCGATCTTCGCATACAAGGCTTCGACCCTCAACTGTCACAGTTGTAAAGGACGTCCCTGGCCAGTCTTGCTTCGATTAACTTTGCATCAAGACTCGCTATATCTGCAAGAGGCCCGCTGCTTCTAGCTCGCCTATCGCCGTCCTCAGGTTCGGGTTAGCCGTAAGGCGATCCATAAGCGCACGTCGACCCGCGCCTTGGAACAGTGCATTATCAGTCATCGCCGCGTGACAAATATACCTTCTGGCTGATGTATTTTTGTCACTATTGCACTGGCATGTCTAGAGGTATTGCCCTTTTTCTGGTGAAAGGTCCTGTATGATGAAATCTGGATTATATTGGGACTGGGTGTGGTGTTTTTTCTCTAATTCTTCATTAGTCCAACTCTCTGAGATACTCTATATCATGCCCTAGAGTTTCTTATAGTTTTTCCCAGTGCACACTGAGTGCAATTTGTGTAGAAATACTTTGTATTAAATATCATTTTTGTACTGGTAAGCCATGCCCAAGCCAACAGCACCAGCTTTTGGGTGAGGCCAATCCCTCATACAGGGCTTGTAGGGCTTCATGGCCTGGCCTGAGGCTTCCCTGGCCCCAAGCCCTCAGAAGCTGGGCTGGGAAAGTACTATGTACAGGGCACTTTTTGCCTGCCACGGAGAATCTCCATGACCCCCCAACCTGTCATGGAGAATCTCCAAATCACTGTGGAGAATCTCCAACCTGTCATGGAAATTCCCCAAGCCCCCCCTGGAGAATCTCCAACCTACCATGGAGAATCTCCATACCTACCATGGAGAATCTCCATACCTCCCTGGAGAATCTCCATGCCCCCCTGGGGAATCACCAACCAGTCATGGAGAATCCCCAAATCACTGTGGAGAATCTCCAAAATGACATGGAGAATCTCCAACCAGCCATGGAGAATATCCATGCCCCCTTGGGGAATCTCCAACCTGTCATGGAGAATCCCCAAGTGACTGTGGAGATTCTCCATGACCCCTTGGGGAATCTCCAACCTGTCATGGAGAATCTCCAACCTGCCATGGAGAATCTCCATGACCCCTTGGGGAATCTCCAACCTGTCATGGAGAATCTCCAACCTGTCATGGAGAATCTCCAACCTGCCATGGGGAATCTCCAACCTGTCATAGAGAATCTCCAACCTTCCATGGAGAATCCCCAACCTGCCATGGAGAATCTCCGTGACCCCTTGGGGAATCTCCAACCTGTCATGGAGAATCTCCAACCTGCCATGGAGAATCTCCATGACCCCTTGGGGAATCTCCAACTCACTGTGGAGAATCTCCAACCTGCCATGGGGAATCTCCAACCTGTCATGGAGAATCCCCAACTCACTGTGGAGAATCTCCAACCTGCCATGGGGAATCTCCAACCTGTCATGGAGAATCTCCAACCCACTGTGGAGAATCTCCAACCTGTCATGGAGATTCCCCAAGCCCTCCTGGAAAATCTCCAACCTGCCATGGAGAATCTCCATGGCCCCTTGGGGAATCTCCAACCAGTCATGGAGAATCTCCATGACCCCTTGGGGAATCTCCAACCTGTCATGGAGAATCTCCAACTCACTGTGGAGAATCTCCAACCTGCCATGGGGAATCTCCAACCTGTCATGGAGAATCCCCAACTCACTGTGGAGAATCTCCAACCTGCCATGGGGAATCTCCAACCCACTGTGGAGAATCTCCAACCTGTCATGGAGGTTCCCCATGCCCTCCTGGAGAATCTCCAACCTGCCATGGAGAATCTCCATGCCCCCTTGGGGAATCTCCAACCAGTCATGGAGAATCTCCATGCCCCCTTGGGGAATCTCCAACCTGCCATGGGGAATCTCCAACCTGTCATGGAGAATCTCCAACCCAATGTGGAGAATCTCCAACCCAATGTGGAGAATCTCCAACCCAATGTGGAGAATCTCCAACTCACTGTGGAGAATCTCCAACCTGTCATGGAGATTCCCCAAGCCTTCCTGGAGAATCTCCAACCTTCCATGGAGAATCTCCATGCCCCCCTGGGGAATCTCCAACCAGTCATGGAGAATCTCCATGCCCCCTTGGGGAATCTCCAACCAGTCATGGAGAATCTCCATGCCCCCTTGGGGAATCTCCAACCTGCCATGGGGAATCTCCAACCTGTCATGGAGAATCTCCAACCCAATGTGGAGAATCTCCAACCCAATGTGGAGAATCTCCAACTCACTGTGGAGAATCTCCAACCTGTCATGGAGATTCCCCAAGCCTTCCTGGAGAATCTCCAACCTTCCATGGAGAATCTCCATGCCCCCCTGGGGAATCTCCAACCAGTCATGGAGAATCTCCATGCCCCCTTGGGGAATCTCCAACCAGTCATGGAGAATCTCCATGCCCCCTTGGGGAATCTCCAACCAGTCATGGAGAATCTCCATGCCCCCTTGGGGAATCTCCAACCAGTCATGGAGAATCTCCATGCCCCCTTGGGGAATCTCCAACCTGTCATGGAGAATCTCCAACTCACTGTGGAGAATCTCCAACCTGCCATGGGGAATCTCCAGCCTGTCATGGAGAATCTCCCACCTGTCATGGAGAATCTCCAACCCACTGTGGAGAATCTCCAACCTGTCATGGAGAATCTCCAACTTGTCATGGAGATTCCCCAAGCCCTCCTGGAGAATCTCCAACCTGCCATGGAGAATCTCCAACCTTCCATGGAGAATCTCCATGCCCCCCTGGGGAATCTCCAACCAGTCATGGAGCATCCCCATACCCCCTTGGGGAATCTCCAACCAGTCATGGAGAATCCCCAAATCACTGTGGAGAATCTCCAACCAGTCATGGAGAATCTCCAAGTCACTGTGGAGAATCTCCATGCCCCCCTTGGGGAATCTCCAACCAGTCATGCAGAATCTCCAAGTCACTGTGGAGAATCTCCATGCCCCCTTGGGGAATCTCCAACCTGTCATGGAGATTCTCCAAGCCCCCCTGGAGAATCTCCAATTGGTCATGGAGAATTTCTAAGGTGCTATGCATGGTCATAGTGATGTCAATTTGGCATGGGGCTGCCAGCAATTCTTTCACCAGGGATACAGTAAGTCAAATGTGCATGGGGAATATCCAGGTGTAGCCTGTTCAATGGCCAGCTGCCACCTGGGCTAGCTCAACTTAGTATATGGCATGCCCATGTTTGCAATGGAACAAGGTTCAATTGAGCCTGGGTACAACCCAATTATCACCAGGCATAGGTCAATTCAGCCTGGGAATTCCCAGGAGAAGTCCAGTTATCACTAGGAATAGGTCAATTTTACTGGGGAATGTCCAGGTACAGACTAGAGAAGGGGTCAACCTACCCTGGGAAAGTCCCAACTGCTACCCTAGGGTAGGTCACTGGTCAATTTGGCATGGGAAATGGCCAGGACTGGACTGGAAGTGGGTCAATTTAACCTGGAGAAGATCCAGCTGCCACCTGGGCCAGGTCAATTTTCCATGGGGAGTGCCCAGGGTCATACTGGGACCTTGGTCAATTTAGGCTGGAGAAGATCCAGCTGCCACTTGAGACAGGCCAATTTGGCATGGGGAAATCATATCAGGACCCCAGCCATTCCTGCCATATGGGAGATTCCCCAGGCATGTTCTGGAGAATCCCCAGGTGTCAGGTATTCCCAACCACTTGACACCTATTAGGTCATAACATCTGTAAGAATATATGAACCTAATAGGTCCCTGTCGGGGGTTGACTGAAGTGGGAAAGTAGGTTAATTTAGCCTGGAGAAATCCCAGTTGCTACCATGGGTAGGTCAAATTGGCATGGGGAATGCCCAGAATTGAACTGGCAGGTAGGCCAATTTAGCCTGGAGAAATCCCAGTTGCCACCATTGGTAGGTCAAATTGGCATGGGGAATGCCCAGAATTGAACTGGCAAGTAGGCCAATTTAGCCTGGAGAAATCCCAGTTGCCACCATTGGTAGGTCAAATTGGCATGGGGAATGCCCAGAATTGAGCTGGCAAGTAGGCCAATTTAGCCTGGAGAAATCCCAGTTGCCACCATTGGTAGGTCAAATTGGCATGGGGAATGCCCAGAATTGAGCTGGCAAGTAGGCCAATTTAGCCTGGAGAAATCCCAGTTGCCACCATTGGTAGGTCAAATTGGCATGGGGAATGCCCAGAATTGAACTGGCAAGTAGGCCAATTTAGCCTGGAGAAATCCCAGTTGCCACCATTGGTAGGTCAAATTGGCATGGGGAATGCCCAGGATTGGACTGGGAAGTTGGTCAATTCAGCCTGGGGAATACCCAGAAAATGCAGGTAATATCTCGGAAAAAATCATATTTGGACCCCAGCCACTCCAATATATTGACACCCAAAATGTATTTATTCTGGAGAAATGGATTTCCCCCATTTTCTCCAGCACCTATTGCATGGCAGGCCTGGAGATTCCCCAGCCATGAGCTGGAGAATCTCCAGAGGTTGGGAATTCCCAACCAGTTGACACCTATTAGGCCAATACATCTATAAGAATATATAGACCTAATAGGTCCCTGTAGGTGGTTGACTGAAGTGTCTCCCAGACCATTGTCTCTGGGGTCATCACCTCCAAAGAGGTCTGGGGTTGGTCATGCCATAGATGAGGAACGTCGGTTAGAGGAGCTGGTTCTAGGAGTTGGGGTAGTGAGGGGTTCACCCCTGGCAGAGAAACTTTGAAATTGGTTGACCGACAGTGGAGGACATCGGTGGCTTGCTAACATGATATGGGCACTAGACTCGTGCATATCATCAATTGTGGCTTGTTCCAAAGGTTCAATAGCCATGGAGTGGGAATGGAGTTGGGTAGTCATAGTCATGGCATGGGGTTTGGTGGGCTCATGCAGGGATTGAGTTCAAATATACTGTCAAGACCGGTTCTCAATGGTCTCTGAGGGGGTCTGAGGGCAGAGGAAAGCTGAGGCAAGAGTCTGGGTAGTCAGAGTTTTTAGTGTACAACTCAGTACACTACTTCCTGCCCAGTCCCAGAGGTTTGGAACTATCCAGAGACTGTCTGGAGTCGAGTGAGATCGATGAGTATCTTATTTGATATTTGAACTGATGTGCTATGACATATGTACAAAGCTTTTATAGTACAGGGGGGGGTGTAAAGCAATGTCCAGGGTGTAGCGACTACCGGAGTGCAGTATGGATGAATAACAATATTAGTGAGCTATTAGTAAGGTAAGTTGGTAGTTGCCAGATAGCCGGATGGTATGGGGATTAGTAAGACATATGGGTATGGTAGTGTAGCGAGTCACTTAGAAGCATGAGAGAAACATACTAAATATGGAAACAGAAACAGAAATAGATTGTAAGTCAAATCAGAGATGGAACGGAGTTTCACAACGGAAGCCCATAGGGCTAGAATGACACCTCAGATGGTCAGATTGCGGTCTGGACCCTATGCACACATCATGGATGTGACAGACATGGAGGCTATGATTCATGGTAAACTGTCAGACTCATCAGAATCTTCCATGGAGGGTGATCTACCACTCTGTGGGCATAGACTGACTCCACTTAATTCCTTGAATCCCCCTCCCTCAGATGCCAGCCCAGGTAGTGATGATGTTGATGGGATATCATGGCTAAATGGACCCCATGGCCTTGCTGAGGAATTTTGTGGCATGCCAGGAGAGAGGTTTACACTTGTGGGGTGTGATGGAATTGATCTTAGGTCAGCCTGGCTTCAAGGCATTATTTCTTCAGGACCAAGGCAGTCTCAGCAGCCCAACATATCTTTTTCTGACTCTTCCCTGTGTCTGTCATCTTCACAGGTTGTTCCTAACACATCTGCATGGGATGAATGGGAGTAGAATCACTAAATTACTCTGTTGTTGCTGAGTTTCTAGTCATGTAGTGGCATTGCTAATTAACGTTAATTTGCATGGGTTAATTTGGGCCTCAGGTTGCCATTGCAAATTTACTGGTTAATTAGGTCTGAAACCCAAATTCACAGTACACTAATACACACCTCTGACATGACTGCCCAATGGCACCAACTCACTCCACCTCATTTCCAACCACTTCCCAACCATTTTTCCTGTACCCACCACTACCTGTCCACCCTGCTCTGACTTCCCCTCCATTACCACTCTGATTTCTTTTCTAAGTCACCCTCAGCACTTACACTTAATTTTTTTCAAGCCAAAAATGTCTAAACCTTTATTTACTATACATGGTTTACAAAAAAAAAAAGGAAAAAAATCCACCCTACTCCTGCATGTCCTCTGCCTCTCCCTCTGCATCTTCTTTGTCCCACTCTCCACTCTCTTCCGTCACCCTGCTCACCACCCATTCACTCTGCTTGACCCCCATTCTACTCCCCTTGGCTACTGATCCAACTCTGCCTGGTGCTACCCCAGCCTGCACCACTGGAGGCCATGGCAGGAATGTGGTCATGTGCCTCAAGTAGGCCTGCACTGCCCCAGCCTGTACCTCCATTGCCAGTGCCAAGTGCTCTGTTGCCACTGCTATCCTTGCTTGTATGATGAGCATATGCTCATCATACAGGGGTTCCAGCACCCCCTCAACTGATGCCCCCATCACCAACATCTCCTCAACCAGGTGCAGGTACACTGCCTGTGACCAAGGGTCTGCTGGTGCTGGGACCTCCTCAATCTTGTTGTCATCATTGTCCTCCTCATCATCAGGCTGACCCTTCTTCTGACCCTCACCCCATGAGCTCCCTGCCCTGGCCCTTTTTCTGGATGACCTGGCCACTGCTTCAGCTTCCTCCACCATCACCCAACTACATTTCTTTTTTCTCTTTTGACATGGCCCACAGGACCAGCCACCTGCTACTGCCTGACACTCACCTGCTTCCCCTTGCTGTCTGCAGCCTTCACAGGCCACATGCCTCACCATTGGCACTACTCACAGTGTCCCCATACTAGCCCCAGTTGTGGGGCTGTAGGTGGTGACCCACTGTAGGGAGTGAGTACTCCCCACTGTGATATTCCTTTTGTTTTATAGCTTTTACTTTTACTTGTACTTTACTCTTTTGTTTTGTTTGCTTTTGTTTTTATTCTTTTACCTTAAACTTTACTTAGCTCTGAGTTTAGGCATGTGAGGTAGCTTACATAAGCTCACACACACCTACACTCTACTGTAACTACTTACAAAAAATAACAATGAAGTACCAAGTTACAAGTTCAAGTTTGAGTTAGAGAAGGCCTTTGTGAGTTGCCTTCAGTGTTCAGACAGATCTCAGACTGCCCTAGATGTTCTCCCAAGACAGTTCTCTCTTCCAGGCTATAGAAGCCCCTTAGGAAGATCTCACACCTTCAGCTCTCTCAGTCCATCCTCAGTCCCACTTCATCAGTCTCATCACTGCCCAGAGCTGGAAACCTGTGTTAGTGTCATCACAGTGTGTTCATGGTACTCACCTGCCCACCAATGACCCCCTACTCTCACTCTTAAACCCCCCTACCCTACCCTTCTCTTTCATGACACTCTGTCACACAGCCTCCACCTCTGTCACTGCTGCTCAACAGGCTGCCACCAAGGCCTCCCACCTCTCCTTCTCCTCACACTCCTTGCACTCCCACCTTTCATGCTCCTCCTGCTCCTGTTTCTCACACTCCTCCCATTCCAGACACTCCCTCTCCAGCCAGGCCTCTTCTGCCCTTTGTCAATGGGCTTTGGCCCATCTCTCCTTTCTCACTGCCTTGTGCCTACTCTTTTTGGCCTCCTTGGCCTGCTCAGTCCCCTCTGAGTTGCTTGTGTGGACCTCAAGGTCTGCATCAGGGACTTGGGTCCAGTCCTGGGATGGGGTGGTGGTGGGTTGACAGCTTGAACTTGGTTGGTTAGACATGGTTGTAGGACAAAGGAAATATGGGAGAAGGGACTTGGCAATGAAAACACACCTTATGTGACCTGTTTGGACTCTGACACAACCCTGCTGCAGCAATCAATAGGCACCTCATGGCCTGTTGTGAATTATGAAATCAAACCTTGCATTGTCTAGGCCTTGTCACCCATAGCCTTCAGGGGTTCAGGCCTTAAGGGGGGGATACTGTCACACCCATGCCCAGGTTCTGGCCCTCCTCCACTCTGCCCTGCACCTCCCTGCTCACTTTAACACCCTCACAGCACAATCCCACCCAATCCCCTGTCAGACCCTGTTGGCCTCTGTCAGAACCACCATGTGACTGGTGCATCTCAGTCAGCTGACACCTCTCCACCCTCTTAGGGGTCACCTTCCTTTTGGGCCATTGGGCTGGTCTAGGCATGGCACAGCTGCTGCACCACATGGTCTGGTGCAGGGTCACTACTCATTTAGGCTTTTGGCCTACCTTCTGATTGGCTATCAGTGGGTGCTCTGAAGCCTTTCTGCATACCATTCCATTTTAGATGTTCCTCCTTTGTCCCAAGGTTCACCTCCATTGTATTGACCATTCTCTGACTGAAGTTTTCTGGCATTACTGCCCCTTGGAAATTTACTGTACTCCATATGTTAGTTCCAACATCCTGATACTGTACTGCCTCACTGTATATAAGTTTGCTGCACTCAGTGGTGTCTCCTCAGTATGAATATTGATTTAGTTCCCCCTTCTCTGTGGTCCTCAACCAGCCTCCTCTATCCTCTGTCAGACTTTCCCTGACTCTCCTCTCTGTTTGAAATCCAAGGGCTGGGCTGGTACAAGGGGGCAGTGCACAAGCTGAACCTGATGCCCTCTCCTGAACCTCTGTCATGACTGTTGGCCACCCTTTGGCCAACATCATTTTCCATTGGACCTCATTGGCCAAGTGTCAGCCCTCATCAGTCTTCCCTTGTACCCTTCCTGCAGCCCTTGTGAGTGTCAGGGATCATCAGAGTAGGCCCAAACTTGACATATCTGGCCCAGCCAGTCATCAAACTTATCTAGGTCATCTTGACCTCTGTACTTGCCAGGATATGGTGGGTTCATTGCCTGTACCTCAGGTCCAACCTGTCCTGTTTGTATGCTGACTTGTTCCCAAATATGCTGAGCATATCTGTTCTGCATGAAATCCATGTATCTTGTGTTCCCTGGGGTAAATCCTCTCAGGTAGTTGGGTCTATTCCCTCATATGATGCATTGTCCCCCAATCACAGGAACTCCCTCATAACCTTGAGGGCCTTCTTCATCCTCATTGTCTGGGTCATCATCATCAGGGGGTCCCCCTCCTGGGGGACTGCCATCAGGAGGACTACCTCCAGGGAAGCCTTGCCTAGGAGAGTTTCCCTTGTACCCATTTCATTCAGAGGGGTCACCTCTGTTATTGTATCTTCCAGGAGGTCTTCCTCCATTATTTCCTCAACCATGCAGGTTGCTGGTCAGTTCTGGTCTATCATCTCTTCCAGGAGAATTTTCTGACATTCACAGCCACATTTCTAGCTGCAATGGCATGATCTTGTGCCATTTGGTGAAGTATGGCAGTTCCTCACTGACTTCCATACATCTGGCAGATTATATCCAAGTCTTGCCTTGAGAGATATGCTGGACAATTTGGCACCTCAGGGGCAAAACCTCTCCTTCTGTTATCCATCCCTTTGGCTGGAGGGTTTTCCCTCCTTATTGGCATACCTGACCAGAAATTAGGGATTGATTCTTCCCTCTTTATTACTGGTTTGACTTCAATGTCTGGAGTAGTTGTCCTACTTGCATCTCTGGCAGCAAGAGCCCACCTATATCTTTCAAGTTCTTGCACATGATGTGCTCCAGGGTTTATCCCATGGTTATTGAAACCTTTGGGACCATATCTATATTCCAGCCATTGTCACTGAAGACTTTCAAGGAAGTAATTCATGGCCTCTAGGGCCATGTGAGGATCAATTGGAGTGTCCCTTTTGGCATTTCTCTCCTCAGGGGTGTCTCTCCACCATCATATACTTCAATCGGAGGGCTTTGAGTCCTCCACACTAAGATGGGGTCAGAAGACATCCATGAATTATCCAACTCAGATTGTTGAGGAGTGAGAGGGCTCATCAAGTCTCTGATGACCTCTGTATTCTCCCTCATAGCTCACTCAACACTACTTCCCAGTGTTGTTGAGGTATTTAAACCTCCAGGCATATGTGCATCCAGTGCCCCAGTACCAAGTTGTTTAGTGCTCATTCCTTTGTTGGTGCTTCCAGCCAGCAGCTGTGATTCCTCTATGTCTTTATTGTTCTTCTGGACCCTGGTTGGTCCTTTGGGGGCTTGACAATTACTGTCATCTGGAGGAGGATTCCCTCCATCAGGCGGCTTATTTTGGCCTAACTTTGCTGTGTGGGAATATGTGTGAGTAGCTGTGTGACTCATATCATGAATACTTGATGAGAGTTCAAAAAATTGTAAGGTTGTGGTGTAGTCTTAAATTCATGCTCATGAACTGTACCATATGGTATTTGCAAGTATGAACAAATGTAAGACTGTCTATGTAAATTTTCTATCACAACATATATACAATGCAGACAGGCATGTGATACCTTGGTATCACATGCCTGTGGATGATAACTTGTGCCATAAATGGACATGACCCCTGACATGAATTCTCACTCTCAGGGACCCAGCACTGTTTTTGGTGATCATTCACATAAAAGGTTGACTCATCATAGAACCAAGCAACAACATGTCATCCAGGAGGGGATGTTGCTGTTGGTTCTGCAATTATTGGGTTACCATAGTTCCATACTCACATCCATGGCTGATAGTGGCACCAGGCTGGAATGAAGATGGTCTGATGGTATGCAACCACATCATTATGTTCATGACCATCTGAATATTGACCCCTTGGCTCTTTCTTCCACTGATAACCAAGCTGCCCCATCCATTGCTGCCCAGTCTTCAAGGAGATTGTTTTCTTAAATCCAAGGCAAGTTTGATTCCCAACATTGCTGAGATAATCAACAAGGTCCTGTGCATGCATGTATTTTCCAACACTCTGCAAATGCAATTGCAAGTCTGCTGCAAGGGATTCATCTTCAATTCACAAGAACTTCTTGGATGGCATGTGGTGGGGGAGTGTGCAGTTTTTGATGATGCCATTGACCAGCTATGAAGAGTTTGTGAAAGGTAATCCCCCTTCACCCTCCCTGCATTCCATTGAAGAGAAACAAAAGAGATATGTCAGGTATAGGCTCTAAAGGCTTGTTAGACCCTGTAGAAAATCCTGCTGAAGAGAAGAACTAGTAGAGAAGGAAAACAGAAATGAAACTGAACACTTAGCCTGAACAACTCAACCTAAAAACTCTGTACCACCACCTTAGGATTTCCCTAAGGCAACCCAGACCTCACTCTCAAGGACTGTAGCAGTAAGAAGCTGCTACAGGCTGGTCACACCAGTCTGTGATCCCCAGCCTCTATAGTGGTTCCTCTTTTTTTAGCTAGTACAAAGTTGAAGTCAAGTCTGAACCACACTTACTAAGCAACCTCTTGCCTCACAACTAAGTCCTGATCCCAATTACAAAATGGGGATCATGCCCCTTAGAAAAATAAAATAAGTCCTCAACACCTCTATACCAATCTCCTACTAGGGAGCACCCACTCCCTACATCAAAGGGGGTCTTCAAATCTCAACTGTCCTCAGTTGCTCCCCATACCCAGGACTTAGGTAGAGGGGAAGGAAGGGGGCAGGACAAGGTTTCAAGGCTTATCCAGCTCAGGTCAAGGGCTTGGACTGAGGCATGAAGCCTTTTCAAAGGGGTCAAGAGTCCAGATCAAGGCATGAAGCCTTTTTGAAGGAGTCAAAGGTTCAGATCAAGGCATGAAGCCTTTTTGAAGGGGTCAAGGGTTGTGCGCAGGCTTGGGCTGCATTTGAGGTGCTTGAAGGGGGTGTGAGGGAGGCTCAAAGCCCATGCAAGGGGTCAAGATTCTCAAGTCATAATATATACCTAAAAATGAAACTACAAGATATGAGTATTTGAAACTTGTGCCCTCAGTTGCTCCATGGTGTCCTTTAGACAGCCAACTATTAGTGAAATATATGACATAAAAACAAAGCAAACCTATCCCCCTTTCTTTGAAGGGGGTATGAAGTGGTAGGTCTGTATCAAAAGTGGCAGCAGCACTCAGCCTGACTGCTCTTGAGGGCTACTTCAAAGCTTTGAGTCTAATTCTGTAAGGGTAGTCAGTAGTTTATGTATGATTTGTGCCTAGCACACTCTCATCCTCATAAAGCCCTTAAGGCTTGTAGCTTAGCTCATATGAACTAATATATGTACTAAATAAAATAAACATGGAAAGGCACACTGAATTCCAATTATATTCCTCTGTTGCAGTTTCCCACTTCTTGTGCACAGCCAAAGGTTGCTTTGAGGTTGCATATTTACTCTCTTCTTGTCTCTTGATCTTTGGAGAGGTTCTTTGAGCTTTGAATATCCTTGTATTAAGTAGTAGTAAGTAAAACAAAGCAAAATAGAAATGAAACACTTTGGCCTTTGAGCTTGAAAGGCAAGCTCATGTCAGTATATACTAAGGAGGGCTCACTTCACCACCTCTTCACTCTCTCTTGACATCCTAGATACTCATAGATACTTGCAGTGGGAAGGGCCTTCAAGTCCTTGGGCAGATGCTTCAGGGCTTTGACTTGTCACTTTGAGGCTTCAACTATACCTGGGTACCCCTCTTCAACCCACAACCTGGTGGAGGGCACCCCAGTCCTTCTTGCATCCTCACCCTCACCACTCAATGACTAACCATGAAACATGAACCCTCAAGCAAGAGTAAGGGTCCAATGGGACAGGGTTGGGTTGCCAGATCAAAGCAGGGTCTTGAAAGCAGCTTGCCACTCCAGGGAGTGTCTTCTAGAAAGACTAAGAGCACCCTCTGGAGTAAGCCTGTAAACAAACTACTGTAAGTAAGATATTCACAAAAGACACTAAATACTTGAGCCTTCAAGCTTCATGCTCAACATCAAGGGTCTAACTGCTCATGAGGGCCTACAAACAAGCCTTGAGGGGGTCTTGTGCTTGTCACTCCCCTCAAAAACCTTTGCACACTCTAAAACCACATAACAGTGAGTATAAACATCTAAGAAAAATATAAAAACTCAAAGGGTAATACTTGGGTCTTGTTCCAAGTGCCAGGTGGGGCCCTGGGCTTTGCTTCAGCTTGATCCCCAGCCTTGTAGATGTCACACTCCATATAGCCTAGGGTAAAGGAACCATAAGTCAACTGAGCACAAATGAGAGGGGGAATATGTGTGAACATGCCCATCACACAAGTGAGGGCCTCCTCACAACCTTTGAGCCTCCCCTTTGAAACAGGGAGGTATCTGCATCTTCATGCACAGTGTCTTGGGTGTCCTGACTCTCAAGTGGCTTCCTCAGTCAGTTTTCGAGTGCCAGAAATTGCTGTAGGCTCAAGAATAGTGCTCCACCCACCAGAGTGGGGAGCCTTGACCTGTAGCATCAGTATCACTCCTGTAAGACACTGTACCTTTCCTCCTAGTATTTCATAGCCTTCAAATAAATAGTTCTTGGACCTGTGGGACAAACCAGCATAGATTTCCACAGCAGCATCACTACAGGTGTGAGGTGCAAGTGAGTGCACATTGTTGACACATAGCATAGTGGTGCCACTTCACTTAGCAGGCTGACTAAGCATGCTTGGACTCATCATGCAAGTCTCTACACTGACACAAGGGATTTTTGGAGATTTAGGACAACTTTAATGACAAACAAAATGTCAATCCTATACTTGAAATATACCTTGTCATTCAGGAGGTGACAATATTTCAGGTCTAAGCATATGTCAAAATCCCAGTGCAAACTTGAAGTATGTGCATGTATACTGCCCAGGTCAATATTCCATAATATACTTCATGTATTGTAGCAGCCTTAATGCAGGCATAAATTTCAAATTTCGGGTTCACATATAAACACCAATGATATTTTAAGCTTCATCGCAGCCAGTGTGATGGGGGATATACTAAGTATTGACAAACAATAAACTCCTCACCTAAATTTGAAGTTTGGACAAAATACAGAATGTGTATCAATACTTGATATACTACTTGAATTTATATCCTGCATGCAATGATAGCACAATAATTCCCTACTGATCACCCAAGTCTGACACACTTATAACCAGGAAGACAGTGAGAGGTTTATGGATTCACTTGCATGCAATGCAAAATCTGCACAGGGAAAGTAAAAAGATACCCACACATACTACTTTGTCTATTACTAGTGTAATGCTGTCTGAGACATGTATGGAGACACTTGCATGCGACACGAAAAGCTTACAATCATGAGGCTATGGCTACTGGCATCCATAAGAACCACTCTTTGCAAATATTTAGTTCCTCCAATTGACACTGTGTGAGGCTTGCAATCCAGGCACTATCATATAACAACATCAGTAACCCCTTTACAGCAATCCTGCAGGTCTCTGGATTTCCTGGCACATGAATCCTTTTCAATGGCCATGATCCCTGGGGAGAAAAAACATCAACATCAACCAACCATTGCAAGTCCACAACATCCAGCTCTCTGGCAATGGAATGACACCAGTCCATATTCTTGACATGAAGAACCACCTCAATGTCATTTCCAGCATCACTTTCATCTGAACTTATCCCATGCTCTCCAAGTGTCTCCACCAGCTTGTGGAGCCATCACCAGGTGTCAACATTGTCCTCATTACCCTCTGTCTTCAGTTCAACAATGTGATGGAGAGTCATCAGTCTCCATGTATATCTCTAGGAGGTAGTCAGTACAAGTAGTTGGTACAGTCAACAATCAGACTGGATTTGGGGACTTACACTTTGGTGGTGAGTAGTTTGGCAACACTGCTTCAGCACTACTTGCCTCTCAGCAACTAATTGTGCCTCAGTCTTGGTCAGGGTTTCCATCATACCCTTATCTGTTAACTTTGGTTGAGCACCTCTCCATGTTGTCCTGAGTCGCTTGTAGCACTCTACAAGCTGTTGCCTGACATAGCCATCTGGCCATTGTGTCGACCACTGCTCTGTCATACACTGGTCCTTCAGCTGTAGAAGAAGACTATCGAGTACTGCACTATTCCATGGTGAGTTTGAGTTCTTTGTCAAGTCAAATCATGGATGTTTGGGGTCAGGGCCAGGGCCATCCTTGTACTTGTACACATGCACTTCATGCTGGTCTGCAGGTTCATATGCAATAAATTCCATGTCATATGCAAAACCAAACTTCTCCTTGAAAAGAAGTCAGACTTTTTCCTGTCATTGAGTCAGCATCTGGCAATCTGTCAAGACCGGTTCTCAACGGTCTCCGAGAGGGTCCGAGGGCGGAGGATGACTAGAGAGAAAGTCCGGGTAGTCAGAGTTTAGCGTACAACCAGTACACTAGTTTCCTGCCGAGTCCCTAGAGGTCGGAGCTATCCAGAAACTTATCTGGAGTCGAGTGAGATCGATGAGTATCTTATTCGATATTCGAACTGATGTGCTACGACATATGTACAAAGCTTTTATAGTACAGAGAAAAGTATAAAGCAATGTCCGGGGTGTAGCGACTACCGGAGCGCAGTACGGATGAGTAACAATATTAGTGAGCTTATTAGTAAGGTAAGTCGGTAGTCACCAGATAGCCGGATGGTACGGGGATTAGTAAGATGTATGGGTACGGTAGTGTAGCAAGTCACTTAGAAGTGCGAGAGAAACATACTAAATATAGCAACAGAAACAGAAATAGATCGTAAGTCAAATCAGAGACGGAACGGAGTTTCACGATGGGAGCCCGTAGGGCTGGAACGACACCTCAGACGGTCGGACTACGGTCCAGACCTTACGCACGCGTCACAGATGTGACAGTATCCCCCTCTTAGGGCCAAGCCCTCGAGGCACTTGTTGTGCTCAAGCATCGCTTTAGAGTTTCGAAGTCCGCATTGTCGGAGTCCGAAAAGTTTCACGGTAAAAGAGCTCGACGGGGTTCTGTCAAAGTCCAGACACCCATTTCCAATCTCCTAAACGTTATGGCCCCTACTCAACACCTTAAATCTTCGCTCAACCCCGCAGGCATCGCCTGGGAGTTCCTTGACGACGAGCTGCTCCAGGAGTATCCGGACGACCCACCGACTATGAAGATGGCAAAGTTCGATGAATGTCAACGCCGCCAGCGTGCTGCCTTGCAGGCAGCAGTTGAAGAAGAAGAGCGCCGGCAAGCTGAGGAAGCCCGGAAAGCGAAGGAGGCTGAGGAACGTCAGAAAGCTGAGGAGCGGAGAAAGGCTGAGGAGGCTGCACAGAGGAAAGCAGCCGAGGAAAAGAAACTCCGTGAACTAGAAGCAGAGAAGAAGCGTCTTGAGGAGGAAACGCGCCGGGCGCAGCAGGCAGAGGGGTCATCGGTGCGTAACAATACTTGTCGTCCTAAAATCCGTACTGACAAGTCCACAACAGTCTCAGCGTGTCGCATCGGTCAGTGGAAGGCCCGCAGAGCAGGCGAAAGCTTGCTCTGCCTGTATCAAGGCCGGTGAGCCATGCGTGCCGGGCACTGGACGTAGCAAGTCGTGCGTCTGGTGCCAGAAAACAAAAGGAAAATGCGACTTGAATCCAAAGGCGCCGGAGCCCGAGAAACCAGTATCGACGGCGACATCTCCCCGGGGTGGAGAGAAGCAGAAACGGAGGAAGTCGGCGCACTTTGGTGAGGCCGCTGACGACAAAGATGTCAACAACATGCCGGACGTTGAAGTTGTCTCAAAACCCCGTGCCCCCTGCGTGCAAGCTCCACGACAAGACCCTTTGGCGGAGGTCTTGGACAGGCGCCTCGGAGAAATCGTCAAGGCGATTGAGAAAAATACGGTGGCTGTTGAGACGATGTCGAGGGAGGTCTGGGACCTGTCCGGGGTTCTGGAGGAGTCATTCGAGGTTCTCAAGACCGCGACGACCACTCTCGTCAACTGGGCGTTGAACGATGACGACATTTAGTCGTTTTCTCTTAGTTTATCCGTGTCCGTAGCATACTTCGGATTTTCCTGTCCCCCCCCCCTCCTCTTTCTTTTCTTCTTTTTTTTTTTTTTTGAAATATACTTTCGTTGTGTCCGACTTAGAATCGAGTGAGTGTGAGTTTTCATAGCATAGACGGAGTAAACTCCGGAAAGTCCATTTATTTCCGGGGTGGGACGGCACTCAATGGACCATCCTTGTGGGGGTACACCTTGTGGAAATCCACGACTAAGTCAGGGGCATTGCTTAATTCGGTAGCTATGAGCCAGGACGTTTCTTCATCCGTGCCTTCGTAGCCTGCCCACTTGACTAGGTACTGCAGCGGACATCGCCTACGGTAGTCCAGTTTAGAGTCCAGGATTTGTTCTATTTCATACTCTGGTTCTCCGTCAATTTCAACAGGTGGAGGTGGAGGTTGGACATGATTGGGGATAGTGTTCGGAGTTGCCAGTTCTAGTTGCGAGACGTGGAAAACAGGGTGTACGGACTTCATAGCGTCAGGTAGTCGGATAGTGAAGGATAATGATCCAACACGGGCGATAATAGGGTACGGGCCTAGGTTCTTTTCCGAGAGTTTCTTTGAAGGTCACGTGGACCTGAAGTACTTTGCTTTGACGTATACCAAATCTCCAATCTGGAAGTCCGGAGGCGGAGATCTCTTAGCATCTGCCGGACCTTGGTATCTCTGCTGAGCTTCCTTCATCTCCTCTCGTAGGAACATATGCAGGGAGTCTAAGTCCACTGCATAGTCTCTAGCTCGAGAAGACGTTAATTCTCTTTCCGGGTGTACAGTGACATTAGGATGATAACCCTTATTGGCAAAGAACGGCGAAACTCCGGTTGTAGCACTGGGAGCATTGTTGTACGCAAACTCCGCAAGTGGTAGCAACTCGGACCAGTTATCCTGTTGGTAATTACAGTAGACCCATAGGTACTGCTCCAACGTCTGGTTAGTTCATTCGGTTTGACCGTCGCCTTCAGGGTGATATCCAGAAGTGAAATGGAGCTTCATATCCAGTGCTTTTCCCAGCGACCGGAAGAAGTGAGACACGAACTCCATGCCTCTGTCGGAGGTTACGTGTGAGGGGACTCCGTGCTTGGAGAAGACATGGAGTAAGAACAGTTTGGCGAGTTGTGGGGAGGTAATTGTATCTTCGGTGGGGATGAATATAGCTTGCTTCGAGAGACGGTCTACAACGACCAGTATGGCAGTATGATTTCTGGAGTTGGGTAGTTGTTCAATGAAATCCATCGAAATGGAGTTCCAGGGTCTCTCCGGTATCGGTAGTTGCTTCAACATACCGTATGGTTTGTGTCTCGGGGTTTTAGCACGCGCACAGGCAGTGCAAGATTTGACGTAGTCTTTGATAAAAGTCCGGGCATTTGGCCAGACATACTCATGACGGACGAGTTCGAGTGTTCTGTTTTGTCCGAAGTGACCGGCCAAAGGGTGGTCATGCTTGTAACAGAGTACGCGAAGCCTGAGGTCGTTTGCTTCGGGGACGTATATACGATCATCCAGACGTAAAAGTCCGGATTCATCTACCCTCCAACAGGGGTTAGATGGGTCAGAGAGATGGAGTTGACCGAGTGGGTCGGACATTAGGGTGGACTTGATGTCTTCATGGAGTTTCTCAACGTCCATGATTATACTAGCACGTAGTACCGGGCTTTCTAAGTAGGTCGCCCGTAATGAATTGGACAGTTGTTCGGTGGTGAACACCGGTCGGAGGTTCTGTGGATTGGCTTGGGCATAGCCCCTATCCCCCTCTTTGGGGTAGACGTCCCATCGTCTAGTCAAGGCGTCAGGCTTTGCTCCGAGCTTACCAGGGCAGAAACAGATGACCATATTAAATTGGGAAAGGTACTCAGACCAACGCACTTGGCACCTGGTGAGCACTTTCGAGGTGGAGAAATACTCGAGGTTTTTGTGATCGGTAACGACGTCAATGGGATGTGCGGGGCCTTCAAGGTAATGGCGCCAGGTCCGGAAGGCTTCATGAATCGCCAACAGCTCCTTGTCGTGTGTGTCATAGTTCAACTCTGGGGCAGTCAAAGTCCGGGAGTAGAACGCTACCGGTCGTACCTCACCATCCGGGCAAGTGACGGACAGAATGCCAGCGACAGCATAGTCCGAAGCGTCTGTTTCAACCGTGATGGGAAGTCCGGGCTTGAAGTGAGTCAGTATCAGAGCCGTGGAGAAAGCTTCTTTGAGATGATTAAAGGACCGGCGACAATCCTCGGAGAAATTCCAAGGTGCCCCCTTCCGTGTGAGACGTGTTAGTGGGACCACGATGTCCGAGTAATTGAAAATGAAACGACGGTAGAAGTTTGCAAAGCCGAGGAAGGACTGAATGTCCTTCACCTTGCGAGGTTCAGGCCAGTCACGGACGGCCTTTACCTTGTCCTCGGACATTGACAAACCGTCGGGGGATAAGAAGAAACCAAGGTATTCCATGGACTTGGAGTGGAATTCGCACTTCTCTGGTTTGGCATACAAGCCATGCTCCCGGAGTCTGCGGAGTACCTCACGAACATGTTTTTTGTGGTTTTCGATGTTATCAGAATAAATTAGGATGTCGTCTAGGTAGACAACGATGCATACATCCAATAGGTCCGCGAAGACGGAGTTGACGAAGCGTTGAAATGCTGCAGGGGCATTGGTAAGTCTGAATGGCATTACGAGCCACTCGTAAGATCCGTAACGGGTTCTGAAAGCCGTTTTCCATTCATCTCCTTCGGCGATCTGCACCAGGTGGTAAGTGTGGCGCAGGTCGATCTTAGTATATACTTTAGCCCGACTAGGCGAGTCGAGTAAGTCCGAAATGAGGGGTAACGGGTAACGGTCCTTCTTGGTGATCTTGTTGAGGCCCCTAAAATCAACACAAAGGCGAAGTGATCCGTCCTTCTTTTTAACAAAAAGGACAGGTGCGGCATACAGGGATGATGTTGGACGAATAAAGCCGGTAGTGAGATTTTCATCGATGAACGTCCGGAGAGCGGCAAGCTCAACGGACGAGAGCGAGTAGAGGGTTCCCAACGGCGGAGTAGTTCCTTCCTCCAATTCTATCTTGAGGTCGAACTCCCGGTGAGATGCAAGCATAGCTGCCTTGGCCTTGCTGAACACATCAGCGAAGTCGTGATAGTCTGGGGGTACCGACGACAAGTCCGGAGTATCCTGTATGGTGGCAGCCCGGAGTTTGGTACCATCCTGAGGTCGGACCTGGAGGGAGAACTGAGTTGAGCCATCTAGCTTGCAAGCGCGGATGAAGGCCGCTGCATTGACAAGGGAGATGTTCGGTGCTCGGGTGTTGGGTGGAGAGGAGTTATTGACCGAGTTGGGAAGTGTGGTGTCCGGAGAGCCCAAGGGGGCGTCTACGGGGTTTCTCGGAATTGACTCCGAGTCAGAGGGCGACGTCGGCACTGGCAGATGAGATGTAAGGTTCCGGAATTTAATACTGCTCAGTACCCAATCAATCGACGGATTGTAGTGGGTGAGCCAGTTATGTCCGAGAACAATCTTACACTCAGAATCCAACGGAGTTACATAGAAGGTCATATCGGTGATATCTCCGGAAGGGAAACGGACTGAGAGATTTGAGGCTTTACTGATTGATGTCGTTGTCACACCGTCGAACAGACGGAGGACGAGAGGTGGGACGGAGTAGGTTGAAAGACCGTGATTATTGACGAAGGTAGAATCTACAAAACAGTGGGTAGAACCCGAATCTATTAACGCTGAAAAGTCCGGAATATTACACGAGTCGAGGGTGACAGAAGGTTTCAATGAATTTGGATTCGAAAGAGCGGATGCATTGAGGCGTGCCTCCGAGGGTGCACAGTCGGTATCAACGCAACTCCCAGGCTGTGTGGAGTTCTGAGAGTTGCACTCTATTTTTTTGCCTCGGAGGAGGCAGTCAGTTTGGCTTCCGACTCGGTAACCATGGTAGCACGAGCCTTAGCTGCGCGAGATGTAGATTTAGGGCATTCTTTGGCCTTGTGCCCGGAGTTTCCGCAGAACATACACAAATTCTGCTCGAAACGCCTCTTTCGCTCGGCAGGTGTCAACTTGCCATCTTTACCGAGCTTGTTAGATAGTGTGGACGGTGCTCCGGAGTTCTGATTGTTCGGAGGCTTGGGGTTCGAGGTAGACGGAGTTTGCTGGTTTCCACCAGACTGGGGGTTGGCGTTACCGGATTTCTGCTTGTCCCCCTTGTTCGAGTTGGCCTTGCCTCCGGAGTTATTTCCGGAGTTGTTGCCGGAGGACTTTGCTTGACGAGAGACTTCGTCCTTGCGCTCCCAGTAGTGCACGTCAATCTCTTGGGCTAGCGCACGCAACCCATATAGTGTGGTGGGCTTCCCAACCCTACTAATTTCATCTTTGATGCGATCTGGGAGTCCGGTATAAAATAGATGGCAGAGAGCGCCATCTCCGTAACCTCAGACTTGTGACGCTAACCTGTTGAAGTCGACCACATATCGGTTTACACGATGCGTCTCTTTCATGTGGAGGTGGTTGAGTTGGTGCTCGGCGTCTGTGACCGGGTCGTGTGGTCCGAAAGTTGTCTGGAGATCTGCTAAGAAATCTAGCCAGCTATCCATCCAGAGCGGACGGTCTGCCGGATCTCCGGAGTTTAGGAGGTCTGGCTCGAACCATTCGAGAGCCATTCCTTTAAGATAAGATTGGGCGAACATGACCTTGTTCCTATCAAGGCGAAACGCCTTGGGACAATCTTGAAAGCACAGTTCGCATTGGACTAGGAATGTCCGGAGTTTCTTCGGATCAGTACCGTCGAAGGTGTCCAGCTCTCGGACCTTAGTGCGTGAGGACGAGGTGTCGTCGGAGTGATGGGTTGATCGTGACAGACGGTCGACGGCCATTGCCAAGTTTTGCAAGACCGCCAGCTGGGGGTCTAACTGTTCTGGGGCGTCGACGAAAGGGTTACCGTCGTCATCGTCGTCATCGTCGTTGTTGTCGTCATCTCCGGGACCATCGTCTCCCGGACCGTCATCTCCGGGGTCATCGCCTCCGAAGAGGTCTGGGGTTGGTCGCGCTGTGGATGAGGAACGTCTGTTTGAAGAGCTGGTTCTAGGTGTCGGGGTAGCAAGGGGTTCTCCCCTGGCGGAGAAACTTCGAAATTGGCTGACCGACGGTGGAGGACGTCGGCGGCTTGCTAATGCAATACGTGCACTTGATTCGTGCATATCGTCGATCGCAGCTTGTTCCGAAGCTTCAACAGCCATCGAGCGGGAACGGAGTCGGGTAGTCATGGTCATGGTGTGGGGGTTTGGTGGGCTTCGTGCAGGGATTTGAGTTCAAATATACTGTCAAGACCGGTTCTCAACGGTCTCTGAGAGGGTCCGAGGGCGGAGGATGACTAGAGAGAAAGTCTGGGTAGTCGGAGTTTAGCATACAACCAGTACACTAGTTTCCTGCCGAGTCCCTAGAGGTCGGAGCTATCCAGAAACTTATCTGGAGTCGAGTGAGATCGATGAGTATCTTATTCGATATTCGAACTGATGTGCTACGACGTATGTACAAAGCTTTTATAGTACAGAGAAAAGTATAAAGCAATGTCCAGGGTGTAGCGACTACCGGAGCACAGTACGGATGAGTAACAATATTAGTGAGCTTATTAGTAAGGTAAGTCGGTAGTCGCCAGATAGCCGGATGGTACGGGGATTAGTAAGACGTACGGGTACAGTAGTGTAGCAAGTCACTTAGAAGCACGAGAGAAACATACTAAATATAGCAACAGAAACAGAAATAGATCGTAAGTCAAATCAGAGACGGAACGGAGTTTCACGATGGGAGCCCGTAGGGCTGGAATGACACCTCAGATGGTCGGACTACGATCCGGACCTTACGCACGCGTCACGGATGTGACACAATCCAAGAGCCTGCTGTATCATCAATACCAACCAAGTAAAAGTTGTGTTCCTCCTTTGTTTCCACAGCCCTGATTTCATCTACCTCTTTGGCATGGACCCTTCTCCTGCAGGGGCTTTGCCTCATGTATTGCAAGAATTGACCATTAGCAAATATATTTTTCAATGTGGTTTCAACACTTCTGGTGAGCATGTCTGTGAATTCTGATGTTTGAAGATTGGGAGGCTGCTCAGGAGGTGGGACAGAGGGCTCATGCTCAGTGCTACATGTGTGAGGCATATTCATATCCTGGGTCACATCTGTGACACATGCATAAGGTCCAGACCACAGTCCAACCATCTGAGGTGTCGTTCTAGCCCTACAGGCTTCCATCATGAAACTCCGTTCTGTCTCTGATTTGACTTACAATCTATTTCTGTTCCTGTTTCCATATTTAGTATGTTTCTCTTGTGCTTCTAAGTGACTCGCTACACTACTGTACCTGTACACCTTACTAATCCCCATACCATCTGGCTATCCGGTGACTACCGACTTACCTTACTAATGGCTCACTAATATTGTTATTCATCCATACTGTGCTCTGGTAGTTGCTACACCCCAGACATTGCTTTACACTTTCCTCTGTACTATAAAAGCCTTGTACATACGTCGTAGCACATCAGTTTGAATATTGAATAAGATGCTCATCAATCTCACTCAACTCCAGACAGTCTCTGGATAGTTCCAACCTCTGGGACTTGGCAGGAAGTAGTGTACTAAGTTGTATGCTAAACTCTGACTACCTGGACTCTTGCCCTAGCTTTCCCCTGCCCTCAGACCCCCTTGGAGACCATTGAGAATTGGTCTTGACATCCTGCTCTGACAGCAAATTGAATATGCGATGTGATGATGAGATTGAATGCTTACCTTGAGGGGCATGCCAATCAACCGAGTCCTTGAAGACAATCCACATTTCTTCCTCAGCCTCTTGATAGCATCAAGGTTAGGTGTCACCACAGAAACTGGCACTGATGTTCTTGGTACATGTGCTGGTGGCACTGATGCTTGTACTGATAGGCCCACATGTGGCAATGGTGGCCTGGCTTGTGCTACTGGCATTGGTGTGCTCTTGTGTTGATCAGATGATGTTGCAGGTGCAGGCATGGACAATCCACTGGAAATTGCATGTGTTTCCATAGTGTCCATGGAATCAGGTTGGGGACTCTGACTGTCTGTGGTTCCCTACATTGGTTGTCACTCAAACATATCATAACTGTCTGAAGAAACTATTATGATTACCTGGTAGCCACATTGCACATACCGACATTCCAGGTTGGCAATCTTGGTCTCCTTTTCTACCTAGAATACATCATCAAAACCACATGTTGAAATGGACATTATCTCAACATACTCTCATGGCTGCTCAGACCATGTTTAGCTTCTCATTCAGCTCCAGGTTGTGTTGCTCTAGCACCTGACTTATGGTCTTGCAGGACTCCTTCAACATATCCTGAAGTTGTGAATCCATATTAGCCTGTACCAAATATTTAGCTATGAGTGACCACAACTGTAGATAAAAACCAAACAAGTACCTTCATTTCTTGTCAGAGGCTTTTGATTTCATTTCTGTGTTGCAATGAAGCAGTTTGCTGATCCATGACAAGTTGAGCATGGAGCACTTCCTGCTCCTGAATGATGGGTCAGCAGATGCTCGTGCCTGACAGTGGCAGATACTACCTCCTTCCATTGTTGTATAATATTCTGAAGTTTGACGATTTTACTTTGCTGCCCTTCCAGCTCACACTGAGCAATGCACTGAAGTTGCTGATTCTGCTCTTCAAGGGAATGACAAGTCTGAAAGTAGCAGTGAGAATGAGATGGTGAGTATTTCAATAGGGGATGCATGGCTTTCAATGAATGCATATGCATTCTTAAGCCACTCATAATCTCTTTTTTCTTGTACAATTCATGCCACAGTGCTTGCGAGTAGTCAACTTCCCCAAAATGACATTTATCTTGCCAGCTGCCTCAATAGCTGGTTTCACTACCTCCATTTAAAGACTAATGACAAATGAAGATCAGTTGCACATGATAAAGAGAGTAGACCATACCTCAGATGCATCTCGCATATGTCACAAGGTGGAGGTCCATTGCAAGCTTGGTTGTCCAAGATTACTACTGGAAGGCTGGCACCCTTCATCTGCCATCACTGCAGATTCTGAATCCAAGGGCCAGGAATCCCCCACTACAACACCACAATCAAGGGCCATCCTCTCTTCTTCATCAAATAGATCATCACCTTGGACAGTCTGGACCACTTCTGGATGGCAGTGGGTGGACAAGGTACAAGAGGGGTGATATGTCAACGAGGTGGGAGAATGGCAGGCTGTTGAGGTGTGCAATGGACTCTGAGACTCATCAAGCATGGCTCCAGGCATCAGTAGCTCCACTTTGTGCAACATTTCAATATTTAAACTCCAAGTGTCATGAAACCACTTTTATAATGTGCAAGTTCCGAAGCCCATCATCAGGCAATTCCATCAGGATCTTGTTGGCAATTGTGATAGCCTCCATGGGCAACCTGGGCAAGAATGTTCTGAAACCCATTGTCAAGCAACATTTTTGTTCACTCACCTGAGAAAAAACTCTGGCCTCCCTGTAATGACTGGCCTCTGGGCAGCTTGTTGTGACCACCTGCAATGGTCAGGTGACAACGTTGGAACTGTGTTCATACCTAATTTATTGTATCCAGTTGTCTATACAAAGTTAGTCTCCAAACCTCGCTCTTAGAGTGCAATTATTATGTCTTGGTGATATATTGGGCGACTAGCATCACCCACTCATCTCCACTTAACTTTATTGTCTTCAATCTTTGCAGGAAGCTTGCACAATCACCTGTAACGAAATGAGCACCTTCAATTGTCAGCAACTACATGCATACCTGATTTTTATTATGTCTTGGTGATATATCAGGTGATGAGCATTGCCTGCTCACCCCCACCTAACTTACTGTCTTTGATTGTCTTACCATTCAAGGCCAAGATTTAACCATTAGTCTCCTGGATTTAATGGACCCATTCTTCTTCCCCTGTCGCACTGGTGCTGGCCACTCTTCACACTCATTCCAAAAATTCTTCTATGTTCTGTCCATCATGGTGAACCCTTCCATTGCACTCTGTAAGCAGACTCACCACTATAATATGCCTATGGCTCAAGGATATTGCAGAACCCTGAGCTTCATCTGCAGTGCAGACTTTACTCAACTTCCTGTAGTAGACCTCGTCAAGCTGAGATGCTCACTCGATGTGCAGCTATGTCTCATGGATCTCCCCACTTCCCAATGGCTGAAATGTTGCTACAAGATGCTACACTTCAGCCTTATGTCCACAACTGCCAAGTTACTGTACATGAGGGGCAACATACCCATAATTACTGCATCTTCTTCAAGCAGCACTGCCAGCTTCAGGTAAATACTCTGTTGAGTGGAGATGGTGAATTCCAAGGAGATGTCATGGTCATGAGGATCAGTACATGGACATGCTGGGCTGTGAACATGTGAGTGAGAGACTCCATAATTGCAGACTACATAGTTTCTCGGTCAGTAATTTATGAGCATCAAGGATATGACAACTTACCAATTAGTGATATAGGGTGGCACAATGACTGAACCACCATGGGCAATCAAGGCTACCTCATTATATTAGCCTTGTGAAACCATTACATACCCACCATCATCACTATCTGTGATCTTGCATTGGTATATCATAGCCAGTATCATAGCCAACCCACCCACCATCATCACTATTTGTGATCTGGCATTGGTATATTGTAGCCAGTATATGGTAGCCAAATCATTGTCTCGATCTGCGATCTTGCATTGGTATCGTAGCAGTGCAGATGGAGTCATTTGGTTTCGTAGTAGTGGCTGAAGTCATTTTTGATAACAGTTGACTGCAAGATGAGGGCAAACTGAGCACAATGCTCATGTGGGTATGCGGTGACTCACATGACAGTGATAGCCAATAGGGAGCATGTCATGCAAAATAACAACAGCAAGGTGCACAGTAATGTGACACAGACAATGTATTCAGCCTGATATGACAATGACAAAGATGGAATAATGGAACATCAGGCTACATAATATGTGAAATTGAAATTCAATTCTGGGTATGTACCCATCAGTTCGATGTTAGCAGTGGAAGATTGGATGAAAACATACCATGGAGCAGGTGTGTTTGCACTTCCCTGTGGCCATCTCAACCTCCTGATGTCTTGCCTGGCTTGAAGTGTACTTAAGATGCATCATCACCGTGTCAGTGACTGGCCAACAATTGCTGTAATTCTTGAGATCAGGGAATGTGGCAGTAGCCTGAAATCTTCTCATTCACCATGCTATGACAGACTTAGACTATGACCACTTGCCTTGTCATGCACAACTTTGAGAAGTGTAGCATTCTGGACAGAAGCACATTTGGTGGTATCCAAATGCTCATCAATGAGATGATGGGTTAATTTCTGAGTACAACATAATAGTCAGTTAGAGGTCATCTGTGATGGTGGGAGTAAATGGTACCTTGAATTTCAGATACACTGTGTTGTTCCAGCCAAGTGCTGTTTCAAGGTTGTACCCACCATGACCAGGATGGACAGGCTCCCCTTGCAGCTTTGGAATCTTGGAGTCTTCTGAGAGGGTACTCAGAGAGGATTCATTGTCAGATTTGCCATCAGCAGCTGAGGAATCTTCAGTGGTGTTGTGAGTCTCTTCACTTGCAGCAGACATTGCCTGCTGAAATGTGACTCTTTTCGCATTTGGGGGAGTACTGTGGCACTCCAATTTGGGCAGGTGTGATGGAAAGTGGAACACTGGCACAGGCATAGACTGGTGAGAATGAGAGTCTGGTGTGTTGAGTGTAATGTCCAGACCCAGCTGGACTGATGACCTTGGTGGCAAGCAGTGACTTTGGGTACTCCACATGATCGCTGAGCAGTGGAGGGGTAGTAACACTGTCATAGAGTGGTGACACAGGCTTAATAGTGGTAGCATTAGCAGGAACAACAGGAATAACAACTTGGACTGGGAGATGACACTGAACAAACTGAACCAAAGACTTAATAAGACAGCAGGGTAACACTGTAGGGAGTGAGTACTCCCCACTATGATATTCTTTTGGTTTTATAGCTTTTACTTTTACTTTTTACTTTGCTCTTTATTTTCTTTTCTTTTGTTTTTGTTCTTTTACCTTAGTCCTCACTTAGCTTCGAGTTTAGGCACGTGAGGTAGCTTACATAAGCCCACGCGCACCTACACTCCTCTGTAACTACTTACAGAATAGAACAACGAAGTACCGAGTTATGAGTTCAAGTTTGAGAAGGCCATTGTGAGTGCCTTCAGTCTTCAGACAGATCTCAGACTGCCCCAGACGTCTTCCCCTCAGACAGCACTCATCTTACAGGCTATAGAAGCCCCTTAGGAAGATCTCCCCCTTCAGTATCCTCAGTCCACCCTCAGTCTCATATCATCAGTCTCGTCAACACACAGGGTACTAACACTGTCTAAAGACACAATTAAGCCAGCCTAAATAGTTTCATACAATTGTTGGTATTGTCAGTGTGCTTTTGTCCCATTTTTGTCTCCCAAGATAATTATCAGTGCAGTGGTAGCCTACAAGGGCAGACCCAGAGACAATTACACAAGTAAACTAAGTGTCCTACATGCAATCAGGCCACATATAAATGTAGCACATGATGTGGGTGGGATGCACTCAGTATCCATCCAAACAATGTTCCCATTCTCACTACCTTGGCTCTCTGCATCAACAAAGTGGTACTGGAAGACAGCCTCCTTCACCAGTGCAGACCCTGTCTATGCACTTGCCTTATCCTATCAGGGAGAGAATCTTGCTGTTTGTGGTATGCATCAGCTGAGTACACTCCTTTTGGACCAGGACTCACATTCATCTAGGTGCACAGGGAATCAGGCTCTGGAATATCCTAACCCAAAGGGAGCTTGCTGCACCAACACATATAGACTCATGCAGGGCCATGACTTGTGTGACATGGATGAAAACAAGATATACTCTGTCTGAAACTCTCTGCTATGGGACAAGCCTGGGTTATATCGCATTTCTGCATTCTCACCCTGCTGATGTAAGTTTTACTCATGTGTATGATCAAACATGTACCCGACCATGTATGAGATCAGCAAAAGCAGTTTCACAAGATATGTGCCTGCAGGCTGGGCTCAGGCCTCGAAGTCATGTGCATTGCTTGGGACTCAGCATCCGTTGATTTGACATGCCAAATAGCCCTTGGTACACATGACAACATTGTCCAGGTCCTGGTACTTGGTGCCAACTCACAGTTACACTTGGTATTTGCAGGTTGGCTAGACAGCACTGTGCCAAAATCGATTGCATTTGGTGATCCTGGCAGCATCTATGTATTCAGGCTGTATGATTGGAATGTGTAAGTGCCCTTAGGTTCCAGTGGCATACAGTTCACCTACAAATTGTCTAGGGTTGAGTTAAGCAGCAAGGACAGGACAGCACTGTCAGAGCACCAATGTCAATCAGTGATGTAAGCATGCACATTCATCACTGCTCTGACATCCTGACTTCCAAGCCACAGAGGTTCAGCAGCTGCCAATGTCAAAAAGGGTCTCTTTGTTGTGGATAATGCGACCAATGGATTCACACTGTATCATTTGGAAAGCAGTCAGTTAGTCAGAACTTTTGCAACAGACCCACCAACTGTGTCCATTCCAAAGCAAGTCTCATTTGGTGAAGACAGAAAGGTGGTGATCGGTGGTAGTGACAATGGCAAGGTTTATGTCTTCAACAGACAAACCAGTGCTTTGATAGAGACACTTACCCATCATAATATGGCTGCAACACTCGTTCCAATGATCGCTGTACATCGCTCTAGTGAGGGGTTTGATGCTAACTAATATAGTCCTGATAGGTGCATAACATCAGTGGGCAATGCATCATTGCATGCATGTCCCTGGCTAGTGGTTGGAAGAAAGTGGCAGTCAGCATGTAATATTGGGCAAATATTGAGGCCACCACCCTTTGCAAACCATTATGTAAATAAGTCTTAGTCCCTCTAAGTAATTACTACCTACTGCCAGGAATTGCTAGGCCTTGGGAGTGACACTCAGCAATAGCTTCATTCATGTATGTATTCAGGGGCCTTGCAGTTGAAGTCAGCACACAATGGGAATGAGTTGATGGATGTGATATGTATCACAGTGAGAGATCTGTTTGGCATGCTCAATGATGTCACAGATTGGTGGGGTGTAAAACTGGAGGTGAGAGGGATCAGAATTGCTGTTACAGTAGGTACTATACCAGAAGTGACAGAAGTTGCAGGAAGGGGGTTGGGAGCAGCTTCAGCAAACAATGAAGTCATCTCACTGATGGGACCCTCTAAACCATCCAAAGTGTCACCCTTATGATGGCTGATATGGTGGGAAGTTTTGGATTTCTGCTGATCACATATAGCCAGAAGTTGGGTATTGTCAGGAAGCCAGGGGCCATGGTTACACTGGTGGTGTTGAGCAACAATGTCTTCAATCTCTCCTAACCTTATTGTCAGCACAGTGTACCAACAGATACTGAGCTTACTTTGCCATGTATTTGTGGACCCATGGTCACCTTGAAACTGCAGTGCACCAGATTGGGAATGGTTCTGACCAGGTTGGCTGCTGCCACCACAATCTCCAGCTAGACATCTGAATCACCATGATTCATGAGAATAGCCACTAGTAAGACTCACCAGCACTTTCACCACATACAACTGCCTCCACACAATGATCATCCTCACTTGGAGATACATCATCAATCCAGATTGTCTTCACCTGGATCTAAACCACCTCCAGTATTCTCAGCAAATATGGTGTGAGATTTGGCTATGGTTGAAGGGTGCTGAGAAAATGATTGGGTTCAACATAGCCCTGGAGGTCATGGAGGGGGGTGAGGAGGAGCCATTATCATGAACTGGATGTTGGCCTTGGACAGGGGTACCAGAAAAGGAGAGACTAGAATGAGTATGGACATGAGAATTATGTTGAGGAACATCTAAAGTATGATCTTTGGCCATTGCAAGCATGCAAAGTTGTGATAGCCATTTAGGTAGAGCCAGTTGAGAACCATTCCAGTCATCTTGTCATTGACAGGTGCCATCAGACCCACATTCAGACACAGGGTGAGAACTCACCACAGAAGAACCTTGTGAGACAGGAGCCAAAAATATTGAGGGGTTACCAGAAGATGAATGGGAATTATATGACCTGGTAGACTGTGTCCCACCAGTGGAAGCTTGGGAAGGGAGTTTGAAACTGAATGGTTGACTGGGTCAAGAATGTTTGAATGATGGCCACACTTTGGGACTTTGCTCTGCAAAGGGTGGAATTTGACTCTCCTGCTCATCCTCTGCATAGCCAGGGGCCATGGGGTTGACCAGTTTGTCCTGCATAGCTATGTCGAGATTCTGATTTGACAGTCACAGGTGCCTAGCAGTTTGAATGCTCTCAATATTGTGGAGCTGCTGAAGCCACCCACCATCACCTCTTCCAGCACATGTAGAGTGCCTAGGTTGGTCAGGCTCCATGTCTGCTATTGCTACATATGAGTTTTCCTCTCTATTCTTTCTCACCTTGTACAGCTTACAACAGTAATGTCTTACCTAATCTGAACTCCAACTTATAGGTAGAATTCTTTTCCACATCACCTCAGTCTTCTGCTCTGAAAAGTCTGAGTCTTTGTCTCTAGTCTCACAACAAAATATTATGAGCCCCAAGCAGCTCTAACCACAGTGAAGTTTTTAGTCTGGAGACATCCTAAACCTGTACTGGAAATTCCATAATTTCAAACCCACCTTGTGCTTTTGTAGCACCTCAAACTGCTGGCCCTCCAACTGTGACTGCCCCATCACTTTCATCCTCTGGAAAAATTGTTGCACTCTCTAGTCAACTCTACAACATCCCTTCACTTGCTGATGATGGATCAAACTATCAAATGTGGATGTTTTGTGTCCAGAAGGTCCTAGAAATTTGAGGGCTCTGGGAGGTCATTGGTTGCACAGACCAGACTGCCCCAAATATGACTAGTCACCCAGATGAGCATGCCAAATGGTCCATCAAGGACAGAGAAGCATGTGCCCAGATTACCCTCACCCTCAAGGATGAGCCTCTGAGTGGAGTCATGTATGCAATGACAGCAGCAGAATCTTGGAGAAAGCTCAGTGAGCACTACAAAGGAAAGGGAAAACAAACCATTGTCTACCTCATTGGAGAACTCTTCCAAGGCACTTTGGTTGATGACAGTCCTATGGAACCCCAGTTGAATGCTATGTGACAAAAGTCATTAATCTTGAACTCACTCAGACAGTCTCTTGATGAGTCCTTGGTTGCAATAATGATGGTAATCTCCTTACCCCAATCATACTCCACTCTTTGCACAATCCTCATGTCAACAAATGACAAGTTAACAGTTGACTCTGTAATACCCCAAGTTCTAATCAAGGAATGAACTTGCCAGGGATCACAGTCACACTCAGCACTTTCTGCAAAGAAACCTAACAATGGAGATAACAAGAAGAAACAGGGGAAAGGAAAGGGAAAATCCAAGATCACCTGCTATAGATGCAAGGAAACTGGGCACATGAGAGACAAGTCCCACAGAGAAAGAACAAGGATGGGAAACCTTCTGGTGACCTGGAGAAAGACAAAAAGGAGAAGACAGAGAGAGCTGATCTGTCAGTGAAGGTTGCACAAGTGACTAAGGACTTGGACTTACACCTCTTCATGGCATGTGCAAACCTGAAAGTATCCTTGCAGGAATGGATTGTCAACTCTGGTGCCTCCACACACATGTGTTGCCACAGAGAGTGGTTTGCCACATATTGGATCTTGGAACCATCTGAACCCATAGTCATTGGGAACAGAAGATCAATCATGGCAATTGGCAAGGGTCAAGTTGAACTTGACATGAGCAGCACCTGCAATGGAGGAAGCACTATGATGCTACATGATGTCTACTATGTCCCAGACCTGGATGCAAACCTCATACCAGTACCTTCCCTAGCAATGAAGGGACTCCAGGTGATTTTCAGGGGAAATGACTGCCAAGTCATGGCTGGGAATGAAGCTGTAGCAGTTGCCACCAAATGCAACTCCCTGCACATTTTGAAGACATCAGTTGTATCTGGGAACCACTCCACCTACATCATAAATCAGCCTAGCAAAGTTGATGTATTGAAAGCACTTACTGCCCTCACATGTCATAACCCCACTTCAAAGGCTACCCTAACCACTTGGCACCAATGCTTCAGACATGCAAATACCAGAAGCATACTGAGCCTACTGAACCATGACATGGTTGTAGGAATGGAGGTCATTGGATCACACAGTCATGACAGCAAAACTTGTAAAGGGTGCCTCAAAGGGAAGCAATCTTGGAATGCAATACCCACTGAGTTGAACCTAGAAAGTCCAAGACTCCTACACCAAACCTATTTGGATCTTTGTGGCCCAATGGAAACTTAAGCTCATGGGGGGCACCAGTACTTCATAACATTCATTGATGGGAAGTTGCACCACCTAGTAGTCAAGCTCTTGAAGTTGAAGGATGAAGTATTGGCTGCAACAAAAGAGTACTTTGCTCAAGGAGAGGCTGAAATGGGCAAGCACCCAAATTATTTTCATATGGATGGTGGTGGTGAATACTGCTCACAGGAATTCAAGAACTACCTAAAATCTAAGGGGATACATCATGAAAAAACAAATGCATACATGCCCCAGGAGAATCACTGCAAGCATTTCCCAATTTTTCTTCAGAAAATACACTGAAAAAACAGAGAGAAGAGATACTCTTTTATGTTGGATGATTTGTTGGAAAAAATGCAAATATAATTTTCTCTTTTCTGTGCAGAAACATGGATTGATGGTAGTGCTCATTGGCTTCTACTCTAAGTTGTATTAGCATCAATTTGTGTTTTTTTGGGAGGAAATAAAACATTTTTTCTGCATTTTTTCTTTCCAAACATCCAAAACAAAAGAGTATCTCTTTCCTCTATTTTTTCAGAATATTTGCTAAATAAACATTGTGGAATGCTTGCAGTGAATGGTGTCTTGGAATGAATGAATTGCACCCTCATCAAGTCTGCATGAGCTATGCTTAGTGATGCAAAGTTGCTGAATAAGTACTGGGGAGATGCAATACTGCATGTGACACACCTGGCAAACTGGCTGCCAACAAGGGCACTTGAGGGGCAGCTGACCCCATACAAAGCCTACACTGGAAATAAACCTTCAGTGTCCCACCTTCAAACCTTTGGATGCACTGCTCACATCCATGTACCAAAGGAAAAACATCACAAACTTGATGCCAAATTGATCACATGTACTCACCTTGGATTTGCTGAAAATTGTAAGGCATATTCATGCCTGCATTGAGCCATGGGTCAAGTGTTTGAATCAAGGGATGTGGTCTTTGATGAGATCAAGGGTGAAGGTCTCAAACAAGTCATTTTTGAGGGGAATGGCTCTAGGGCTAAAGGGGAAGGAGCATTAGCATGAAAGGGGAACCTAGCAAAGCAGGAGGATGGACCCACCTTGCAGGAAGATGCACAGGCTTCATATGAAGATGAAGCAGTGGTGAATATACCCCAAACTGAATCAGGAAGCTCAAATGAGCCCCCAGGGAGTGAAAATGAGGAAATTGAAGAGGAAATTGATGTGGACCAAGCAAAGGCAACACCAGCACCTAGCAGAGAGAGTACTGCTGACAGTGAGTCAAATGCCTCACATCCAGTGTGAAAAACAGAGGGCATGCACCCACAGAAAGACCAAACAGGCCCCCAGCCTACTGTGAGATGTCCAGCACCTCAACTCAGACCACCATTGCCCTACCCACATCCCATTCCACCTGGGAATGTTTGCAGATCATTGAGAGCTAGGCACCAACCAATCAGGGATGATGACCTGAGATTTTTCATCAGTGCTTACCAGAAAAGTGCCCTGCAGAGTGCTGTCACCAAGGAAAAGGGAGAAGTGAGCAGGGAGAGCATTGAGGGAGATGGCAAGAGCAGGCATGTGGCTGAAGTGAGGCCATCACAGAGTGACAGTGATGTGACTCCTCACTCTGTAACGGACTCGTCCAAGTCCACACCCTTAAAGCAATCGTCGTCAGAGGCTGCTTCAGTACCGACTGTTGAGAAGACAACCACGGCACATCCCGGTACTCCCGCCGCGGACAAGTCCGCACGTGGAAGACAAGCCAAATCACCTAAAGATAAGGCGACGACTAGGTCTCTACTTTCTACTAACTTGCGGAGCGGTCGCTCATCTCCTTGCTCTCTCAGAAGTGCTTCAGACACTCCTGGACGACGAAACCACGATAGACAGCCGTCACCCCCACTATTACCATCCTCGCAGGCAGAGGGTACAAATCTCAAACTCTCCCAGCCATTCGCCCGCTACGCTAAGAACCTCGCCTCAAATTCTTCCGACCCTTTCCTCACGAGCTCAGACTCGGACTCGGATCACTCTCGTACTCTTACTGTTTCTTCATCAGCCAAAGCCACGCCATCCAAGTTAATATACGCCCATCCCAGTGGAAAGCTCGCTCGTAGGAATCCTACCACCCCCACACCGGCTGCTAGACCCGTCCCAGTACCACGGTCCAATGCCCCGCGCAATCGTCTGTCTCTCGCCCACTCAGCCCCTAGCCATTCGGGCGTATCCTTGCGCCAGGCAAGGTTTGCTTCTGCCGGTGCCGCCGCTGAATTCCCGATTGTGATGACACCACCGACGTGGAGGATACTTCTCTCCCTACAGCGCCGACTCGGGAGAGTACGTGGCAGGGGAGGTTCGGCGGTCCTCGCACCGCACCGTTGGCGACATCGCATCGCACCCATTTCGATGGCCTTGTGGGCGCTTCACCACCTTCCCCTTCCCACCATCGTCGAGTGCCAAGCGAAGGTGTCTTCCATATGTCTTTCGATGAGGAGTTGTCTCTTTGGGACACTTCCGAGGGACTTGAACAGGTCTTGGATTCCGCGCAGTTTGCATCAGTTGGGCCTAGCTTCATCCGAGCTGCTAAAGACAAGCCTGGGTTCTTTGCCAGTTCTGTTTTCCAGAATGCCCCCAGCCCGGATGAGCTTCCTCCACCCGCTTTTTGAGCGGCTGTTTTTATCCGTGTAGAGGTTAGTTGATTTACCACCACCTCCCCATAACACCTATTGACCACTATAATAGCATAGACTATTCGCATCGACAGACTGCTCCTAGATTAACATCCCGTATTTCCCGGCACTAATTCTCTGTGCTACCGGAAGTTTTTTGAACTGCAGTGACATCGTTGCCAAAATGCAGGTATTTCACACGCTCGTCGACCTCGATCTTCCGGCGCGCTCCATGTCCTATATCGTGCTTTACTGATATCATTATCATTTCGACATCTTCCGGACTCGATTGGCTATACATCTGGTTTCTTTTTGTTGGGGCAGTTGGCGTTCACGGTCGTGAGCGCCGCCGATCGTATGGTTCTAGCCCTCCATTGGTCTTTCACTCGGTTCATTCTGGTCATGGTCAACCCCGCTTACGGCTCTCTTCAATCAACCTTCATCCCGGATACAATGGATTCTGGGTGCCGACCCAGCGTCGACATTTTGTGCATCCTCGCTGGCGGCGGATACGTGGATGCGTTTCTTCTGCATATCGCGTCTCCTCACAATTATACTACCTTCGCTCGCGCCTATACCACCGCCCTCCCTTTTTTTTCAGATCAACGTGCCAGTATCCCATCGGTTCCACACTTTTCCTTACATTCTGCTTGCGTGCTTTCGCGCTCATCGCATCGGCATTCTCTTTCTGGATTCATCCGCGCCCTTGTGGTGCGGGTTGTACGAAAAGACGAGAGCACACCGGGTTCGCAAAGTTACAAAGAAAACTATATATCAAAGTAAAGATTGCCTTGTCGGCTGTTGTCTACGCGACAATCCTCTCCTCGCTTCGCTCCGTCCTGCTCCCCATTGGTGTTTATCTGCCCAGTAGTGAAAACGAGGTGAAGCGACGACGCGGTGTTCATCCATCCGAACTTCTCCGAATCCACTCCTCTATCGTGGGCCCTACACCGGTTAACTTTCCTTCTTTCCTCCTTTAATAATGTACGTGACTTTTGAGTTCGTTTTACGGCTTCTCACTTTTTTACAAGATAAATAACATACGTATACGCTTCCTACTCGTCGGTCTACGGGTTTCCTTTTTTTCTTTTTTTTTTTTTCTTTCGCCTACTGTTAACATGGTTGATTCTTCTATGCCCCTTCCCCCCCTTTTTTTTTCACGTCCCCGACGTCCACGATTCCGTTGTTGATCTTCTTTTCCTTGGGTGTTTCTTGTGGCATCGGCTTTGCCCTCCGTTCCCATCAGTCCGGTTCTTTTTTCTTTGGTTTGTGCACCGTGTATCCATATGTCGGACTCATACTATTCCTCTCTCTCCCTCCCCCCCCCCTTCTGCCATCTTATGATGCAACTGCATTCTGTAAGTAATTCGTTTCATGATCTCGTGCCTTGCTAACTGATTTTGGATTGAGCAGTGTGCTGCTCTTAGCACCACTACTGTTCACCCCTTTCATTGGGGTTTATATTATCTTCCCAATGCGTACACATACGATCAACCCACTCTTTTTTCCCCTGTTTCTGATTCTTTGTTTCGGTGGAGTAAGATACAATCGATTTTGTCGTGCGCTAGCTTGTTACTCGAAGGCGTTACGGTAGTCCTGCATGAATATAGATGATCGATGATCTGCCTTGACGTGCCCGCGTCTGTTGGTTTTCTCTCAGAAGCACAAAAGGGTGGGATGCCTGTCAAATGACGCTATCTTGGCGAAGAATCAATCGGACTCTTTGCCAGAGTGCTTCATTGAATATCTATGAGCTACCCCGCCATTTCCCGTCACAAGGCTTTGCACGTCGCCATCGTTGGCGTCGGGCTCGTCGGCAAAGAGGTCATAAGGCAGATCATAGCGATCCGACGCCCTTTCGCGCTCGTTGCCCCGTGGAATTCGAGGCGCATGATCCTTACATCTGGCCTGGAGTCGAGTCCTCAATGCTTCAACCCCTCTCGTTGGGAAGATGCTCTCGCAGCATTGGGCACCCCTGCTGATCTGACCCTCGTCCAGAATGTACTGGCCCAACTCGTAAAGGATGGCAAGCGGGCCGTGTTGGTGGACAATACTGCGAGCGAGGAAATCGCATCGACTTACCCGCAGTTTTTGAACGCGGGAGTCCACGTCGTAACACCAAACAAGAAGGTTTTCTCTGGAGAGGGAGATTACTACCTTCGCTTGATTGGCAGTGGTGCCGACGATGCGACAGTTGGTGGAGGAGTACTAGAAAGGGGCCGGTCCTGAACGAGGCGACGGTTGGCGCGGGTCTGCCGATCGTCTCGACTTTGAGGGACTTGGTTGAGACGGGGGATAAGGTACGTTCTCGCTGCTTCATGGGAACGTCCCAATGTTCTGAAAGACCTTTTCGTTGCTTTCTACTACTACATGATGGTTCAGATCAGGAAGATCGAAAGCGTATTCTCTGGAACGATGAGCTACATTTTCAATAACTTCTCCACTGGAGAATCTGGAGGTATGAGCTTCTCTGGTGTCGTAGCTCAGGCAAAGCAGAATGGTTGCACTGTACGTCTACTGTGACTCTCCTGGTGGTTTGTGGGTTAACCCTTGATCTCACGCATCATGCAGGAGCCGAACCCAATGGATGATTTGAATGGGGCAGACGTTGCCCGTAAGCTCACCATCCTTTCTAGGATGATAAACCCTTCGATGCTTGCGCTCCTACCGCACGGTTACAAATCCGTCGAAACACAATCCTTGATTCCACCCGAACTCGAGTCCGTGAACGACGGAGACACCTTCATGCAGCGCCTCCCGGCTTTTGATACCAATATCGCAACGCTGCGAGAGGAGGCTGCAGTGGAGGGGAGTGTTTTGCGGTACGTTGGTATCATAGACGTCGAGAACGGGACCGTCAAGGCAAGACTGGAAAAGTCAGTCCTACCTGTTTATCTTTCTTTTGCGGCATATATAACGTGCAATCTGCAGGTACCCGAAGACGCACGCATTCGCGACGTCGCTAGGTGGATCGGACAACATTATCACGTTCCACACCGAACGGTACAGTCCAAGGCCTCTGATCGTGCAAGGCGCTGGTGCTGGCGCGGCAGTCACTGCTATGGGTGTTATGAGCGATCTCCTGAAGTTCTTTTGATGCTTCCACTTGGGGATCGTGAACATGTGCAATACTAGTGAAAATTTTGTATGTCCCTCAAATCTCCTTGACCAATAGCACCAGAGATGCTATACGGCATTCATCATTAGTTTGACCTCTGAAGTGCGAGAAGACCATCCGCTGGATTCGACTCGGATTGGTCTTGCAAACCCATCAGATTTGAGTACTTAAGAGATGTTCGCGCACCGTGGCAACGACGCAGTCGGTGTTACACGTCGCAGCACAACACAACCCCAAAAAAAGATTTCACAACATTGCTGACCACACTATCTGCTGGACCGTCATACACATATGATCAACACGATAGCATGGTCCAAGCGGTTCACCATCACAGACCCACTCTCAAGCAGGTTTGTCATCGTCGCATGCATTTCGTTCTCTGCTGTCTGTCTGAAGCGATCCAACGTAGCAAAACAAACCGTTCAGGTCAAAACATGTGACGAAGTCTGCGCTGAAAGACATCGCCAAGGGTAGGAATGTCTGCCCACGTACCGAAACAATCATAACGTACTGTAGGGCGTACTCAGCGTCCTTCTCCAAACTCCACTGCAGTCAACACCGCCGCGCAGCTCCGACTTAATAGGCGAAACACCCAGAAACAGATACAGGCTGCCAAGCGTGCTGCTCTCGTAGCTGCCACTCGTATCTTCAACGGTACAGATGGAGCACCAAGAGTTGTCGCTGTAATACCTCTATGTGAAGGAACTGATACAAAGGACGCCATTCGTGCGCTTTCTTCTGCAGTGGGAGAAGAGCCGGAAGGCGTGGGAGGTCAAAAAGTATGGGGGATGAAGCGTACTACGGTATACATCTACTGGATGTTATTTGACCATCCTGCTAATATTTCCCCTTTGGCAAGGGCACATCGATTCAAAACATCGCTCATGTTTCTTCCCGTTCAGTATGGACGCTACTGGGACGCCCTCGAAGCCGCGAAAGTTGCGGATCATGTTCTCTTATTGTTCAGCCCGACTGTGGAAGTCGATCGGAAGGGTGATACCCTTCTTTGCACACTACAAGCTCAGGGTTTACCTACTGTCGTATCCGTCATTCCTCCTGACCCACTAGTCCACTCCGTCGATCAAAAGTCTCGCTCTGCCATCCTCGAGTCACTTCCGTCTTTTATCCAATATTTTGAGCCTTCTCAGACACGGGTGTACGATTTGTCTAACTCATCAGACTCTTTAATTGCTTTGCGTTCTTTGGCGGAAGGTCATCCTCGAGAAGTAAAATGGCGATCGGGACGACCTTGGGTCATCGGTGAGGAAGTAGAATGGGGGGACGGGGTTCTCGAAGTTACAGGAATCGCTCGGGGCGTACGTCTTAGCGCGAATAGGCTGGTTCATGTCCCGAATTTTGGTGACTATGCAGTATCCAAGGCATGTCCTTGCCCTCACCGTGCTGTCATAGCTGTTTCTGAACCCGAAAATCCTAGATAATGTCTGCTCCCTCGCCTCCCAACAATTCCCATAAATGGATACCAATGGACGTCGAACCTCAGGTTTTGTCGGAACGAGTTCCGTCGTCCGCTGACAGCCTCTCATCGACCAATGTTCCGGATGATATGGCCAACGAACAAACGTGGCCCACCCAGGAAGAGTTGGACAATGCAAAAGTACAGGGGGATGACATGCCCCGAAAACATACCAGACGCTGGCAAAGGCATCACCCCCAAGCGAATCAAGCGCATACCAAGTTCCACGATGATGCAAGTGATCGAGCGGGTGATATTGAAGAACAGGATCACGAAATGGTCCCGCTAGATTTTGTGACGGACGTTGAAACCGACCGGAAGAGCGTCGTCGCATTCCACGATCTTGACGCAGAAGAGGAGGAAAAAACAGTATGTATTTCACCCCGAGATTCTCTTTCTCTAGTAACTAATCGAAGTCAGATTGAAGGAGTGGCGGAACCGCGTGCAGGAGGAACGCGATGCGCAACAGTTTCCTGACGAACTTGACACTCCTTAAGACATTCCTGCTCGCACGAGATTCGCTCGCTATCGCGGCATGCACTCTTTCCGCACTAGTCCATGGGACCCTTATGAGAACCTACCTAGGGATTACGCCCGGATCTTCGAATTCGATGACTTTAAGCTCACGGGACGAGACGTGCAGAAAGCCGCTGAAGCAGAAGGCATTGAGGTGAACTCTTTCCTCTTTACTTGTTACAGAAGGTTAATGTCACCTGTAGCCAGGAACGAGAGTCACTGTCTACGTGGATGGTGTCCCTGAAGGGGCCAGCATCACAAGCGATCTTCCTCTCGTTATCTATGGGTTACTTGAATATGAGCATAAGAAAACGGTTCTCCACTTTACAGTGCAACGTAACACGGAGTATGACGGTTCCGTCAGGTCAAAGGTATGTCTTTGAACACGTCTCCCGTCACCGAGACGAACCATTATCAGGACCCTCTCACCCTGTGCTATGGACCGCGCCGTCTGCGCGTAAATCCAGTTGTACAGTCAGCACACGCGCAGGGGCGGAAAAGGCGTGAACAACGTCCACAAGTTTGAACGATTTCTTTGGCACGGTACTACAGTAGTCGCCAGCGTCTACGCGCCTGTCATTTTCGGTAGGCAGTCGTGTACACTTCTGCGGGAGACAGAAGGTGTCCAAGGTACCGTGGTTTATGTGTGTCGTTGCTAGCTTCAGTTGATAGTGATCGCAGTGCCTGAACTGTCGCAATGGGCGCCTTCATGAACCCTGACACGACGAGGATCATAGCCAAAAGGATTATCTTGGCAGGACATCCCTTCAAGGTTCGCAGAAAATCGGCGACCGTGCGATACATGTTTTTCAACCCTGGTAAGAGCTGTAGTGTTCCATGTGTCCGTTCTCTGCATCTGACGTGAATTGCTAGATGACGTACAGTATTTCAAGCCCATCCAGTTACATACGAAGCATGGGCGGAGTGGACACGTTCGGGAGTCGTTGGGGACGTATGGGTACTTCAAGGCACACTTCGACGGACCTATCAGTCAGATGGACACGGTGTGCATGGCATTGTACAAGCGCGTGTACCCTCGTTGGAGTGAGCCGTGGAGACCGAAGTCCTGTGAACCGTTGGATGACCCTACTAGCGAGGACGGAGATGTTGTGATGGGTTGAAATGGCGAGCTGTTATGGACGTTTATGTACAAAGTGCATGCGCCTGTACCCTAAGTTCTGCGCGGCCTTCCGCCTGTTGCTCACCTCGGCTGCACAAATACACTCATGGGATTTTTTCAAGCTGATTTATGATGCTATTGCCAGCCAATTCGACTGGAAAACACTCCTGTCGTGCAGATTGAGAAACTACGTAGCCACCCAATGCTCCTCGTAATCTTCTATCTTCTATCTATCTATCATCTATCTATCTATCTATCTATCAATAAGTATAACGCCCGTGGGTCGTGCGAGAGCGTGAATCCCCGATTCTCGACGCGTAGTTCGACTATTTCGCGTAGCTCGCTCCCCTCGCTATTCTCGCTATTTTCGCAATTCTCGCAATTCTCGCTATTGTCGGCAGTCTCGCTTTTTTCGCTCCTCTCGACAAAAGCCACGTGTATTGCCTTTTTAGAACAGGAAAAACCACGTGGCATTTCAAACTCAACCGTCGTCCGTTCATAAGGCCAGGCAAGTACACGTGACCGTGGGAATAGCTTGAAACGGCGATGGTGCGCGCTCTTCAGCAAGCTCCGCAGGCCTCTTCGAGGCTATGGACCATGCTGCAACACTGCTGGAGGGGCGGAAGAGCTCCATTCACATTTTTCCAGCATGAATCTACTATACTCTACCTAAAGAAGAGAGTGGTAGAATGGGGAATGAGCTGTGCAAGACAGAAACCACTGATAGGCTATGTATGTATTTGTGGTGTGACTTGATGCTGAGTGAGTGGGGGTAACTGAGGATCTAAGTGCAGAGGTGGTGCTTCTTGAGGGAGAAGATGTTGAGGGCACTCTGGCAGGTGTGACAGTGTCAGGGGCAAGTCCTATAGAGCCAGAGCCATCCTGTGACATTGTGTGAGGGGTGGATGAACCAATCATGATCAAACTCAACAGTGGTCTGATCAATAGATCATCAGCTCTGGTGGGCAAACTATACTGCAGGGGGATGGGGGAGGCCAGCAAATACACTCCATGCTGGGGGGGAGGAGGCAGCCTGTGAATGTACTCCATGCCAAGGGGGAAGGGGATAGGGCAGCCAGCAAACCCACACCATGTCAAGAGGGAGGAAGGGTGATGACAGCCAGTGAACTGACTCCATGCCAAGGGAGGGCAGGGGGGCAGAGCAGCCAGTGCACCCCCTGCATACCAAGGGGGAGGAGGGTGCTGACTGGCAGTGAACCCACTCTGTGGCAGGGGTGGGGGCAGCCAGTGAATCCACTCCATACTGGGGGTTGGATTGAGGGTGCAAAGCAGCCCCTTCCTGGGTAGTCACAAGGGTGAGTTTAAGCTCTCAGCTGGTGAATGGAGAATGGACTTTCAGCCAGCAGTGGTCAGCCAGTGAGTGCACTCCATACCAGCAGGGGTGACTAACATGAAGACAAGGAATGTAGTATGGACTGAGGTATGTAGACATCTGGAGATTTGATATGTAACTGTAGAATTGTACCAGTAGATGGGATTTTGAAGCCATGTGGATAAGTGGATTTGAACAGTTTACCAGCCACAGATGGTAACAAGTTGTGGAGTTTTACTGGAATAACCTGTCCCCCCCAGCATGGAGTGGATTGACTGTTTACCATCCAGAGATCTCTGATGTAGCCTGTCCCCCTCCAGCATGGAGTGAATTGACTGGCATGGCCCACTCCCCTGGCATGGAGGGGATTCACTGGCATTGCCAGTGAATCCACTCCATGGCAGGGGGTGGGCCTATGCCAGTCAATTCACTCCATGCTGGCACATGTTACAAACACAACCTGGACTGTTTACTAGCCAGGGATCTCTGATGTAGCCTGTCCCCCCCCAGCATGGAGTGAATTGACTGGCTTGGCCCACCCCCCTGGCATGGAGTGGATTCACTGGCAACGCCAGTGAATCCACTTCATGCCAGGGGGTGGGCCAATGCCAGTCAATTCACTCCATGCTGGCACATGTCACTTAGTCGGATTAAGGCTGCGAAGCAGCCACAACCCGGGTGTAGCTAGTCAATAAGTATAGTGGCCGTGGGTCGTGCGAAAAGCGTGAATCCCCGATTCTCGACGCGTAGTTCGACTATTTCGCGTAGCTCGCTCCCCTCGCTATTCTCGCTACTTTCGCAATTCTCGCAATTCTCGCTATTGTCGGCAGTCTCGCTTTTTTCGCTCCTCTCAGCAAAAGCCACGTGAGTTTCCTTTTTTGAACAACAAAAGCCACATGGCGTCGCGTGTCCCGCAATCGGTGCTGGCAGTCAGCAAGTGTCCTTCCCCCTCCCTCCCCAGCTCCCTCCCCAGCCTCCCTCCACTCCAGTTGCATACCAGCTGGTCCAACAACTGTCAAACAACTATCACACTGAAAACATTGTGTCATCTGTGAGTGTCTGCTCTGATCTGGGCTGCAGATCAGCCTGATAAGAGATCTCATCCACTGATAAGGCCCATAGCTCGCATTTTTAACTGTTTTCTGACAGTCCTTTGGCTGCTGGTAAGCCCATAGCCCTTTGATAATGCTCAGGAGGGGCACTGATTGCATACCCTGGCCATCTGGACCTGGATTTCCTCCATTTTTTTTAGATTTTTGTTCGCATTTTTCACATTTTTGCCCCCTTTACTGCTCACATTCTCTGGCCAGGCTTCCTGGTAAGTCATCTATATACCTGCCAATGGTCAATCTCATCCATTTCTGACACTTTTTCATATGTATTTCCCATCACTCTGGCACATTTCTTAGGTCTTTGTTCGCATTTTTCGCATTTTTCACCCCTTTACTGGTCACATTCTCTGGCCAGGCTTCCTGGTAAGTCATCTATATACCTGCCAATGGCCAATCTCATCCATTTCTGACACTTTTTCATATGTATTTCCCATCACTCTGGCACATTTCTTAGGTCTTTGTTCGCATTTTTCGCATTTTTCACCCCTTTACTGGTCACATTCTCTGGCCAGGCTTCCTGGTAAGTCATCTATAACTGCCAATGATCAATCCCAACCATTTCTGGTATTTTTTCATATGCATTTCTCATCACTCTGGTAAATTTCCTAGGTTTCTGTTCGCATTTTTCGCATTTTTCGCATTTTTGACCCCTTCCTTGGTCACATATCTGGCCTGGGTGCCTGGTAAGTCATCTGCTACCTGCTAATGATCAGTCTCATCCATTTATGACAACTCTTGATATGTATTTCTGGTGCATTCCTTAGATTTTTGTTCGCATTTTTGGCTTTTTGAGAAATTGTTGGTTATCTTTCTGCAGTGTGCCTTGGTAAGCCTTTCCCCACTCATCATTGATACCCTTTCACCTATTTTCTCTCATCACTTTAGTTTTTTTTTACCCATCTTTTGGGTTATTGGCAGATATACCTGTGTCCAGGTTGTCAGTGTAAGTTGATGTCACTCTATCTGCAGGTGAACACTCACATGTGTCATGTAGGTCTAGGGTTGGCATTGTTGGGATTTTTGGTTGCCTTTGATACTTGCTTTGTGCTGGTGGTAGAGTGAACACTGTAGACCAAGACAAGGTGGTGTGAAGTCCCTACTACCTGGCTTGGTGGATTCATCTCCACCTGTCTGCTGGTTGCTGAGGCCTCTCTGAGGCTGGGACCTCTCTCATCACCACAGAGTAGAGACGTGTTTGGCGGGGCCTGCAAAGGTCAAGTGGGATCACTCCTGCTTGCAGTTGCCATTCAATCTGTCTTGGGCTTTTTTGCCTTTTGCTCTGTCATTTGTCGAGTTCCAGTCAGTAGGGTCTACCACAGGCACAAGGTGACTTCTCTGTGCATCCTTCATCCCCTTCACTGCTACCCAACCTTTGTGTCCAGTCTTTCCAACCATGTAGGTGTTTTGATTTTCCAGATGTACTGCTTCAATGTCTCTGATGGTGAATGTGTCCATCAGGTCTACACCCCCTACTTCACCACAGCTTGCCCACAATGCTGGTCGTCAGGCTGAACGTGACCAACGTGTCCTTGGCTCTCCTCCATCCCGTCGTCAACCAAATCCTGCTCCTCCTCTGATTGTAAGTTGTGCCCATGCCTGGAATATATATGAGATTGATCACATGTAATGTCAGGCTCATGCTCCAGTGTCACTCCCTCCCCAACAACCTCTGCTTCCAGTGTTGCCCCCTGCCCCTCTACCACCCCTGATGATGGCCTTCCCTCCCCCATATTATCAAAATTTGGTTCCTCCTGCTCCACCACCTCAGAATATTCCAGAGCGTGTTGACTATACTGCTCGCCTGTTGGAAGGATACAATAATGACCATGAGAGGCGTCGTCAGCACAGAAGGAACCAGAGAACCAACAATGCTCCTATTCCCCCTTCAGCTCAACCTGGCCCATCTCATGCTCCCCCTCCACCTAACTACCATACATACCAGCAGGTCAGCAACCTGCAACATGAGGCAGAACAGTGGAGACATCAGCAGGCTCAGCAGCAGCATGCTCAACATCTTCAGGCTATGCAAGTGCAACAGTTGCAGGAGTGGCAACACTTGCAGTCCATGAGAGTGCAGCACCAGCACCAGCACCAACAAGAGTGGCAACAATTACAGTCCATGAGAGTGCAGCACCAGCAGCAGCAGGGACAAGAGTGGGGAAATTTGCAGACCATGAGAGTGCAACAGGAGCAGGAGCAGGAACAAGAGTGGGGAAACTTGCAGACTATGAGAGTACAGCAGCAGCAGAGGCAAGGGCAGGAGTGGCAGCATGCTCAAAGCATGAGAGTGCAGCAGCAGCAGGGGCAAGGGCAGGAGTGGCAGCATGCTCAAGACATGAGAGTGCAGCAGCAGCAGGGACAAGGGCAGGAGTGGCAGCACATTCAAGGAATGAGAGTGCAGCAGGGGCAGGAGCAGGGACAAGGGTGGCAGCACTTTCAAGCCATGGGAGTGCAGCAGCAGTTAAGGCAGGAGCAGGAGTGGCAGCACTTTCAAGCCATGGGAGTGCAGCAGCAATTAAGGCAGGAGCAGGAGTGGCAGCACCTACAGTCCATCAGGCTGCAGCAGCAACAGAGGCAGGAGCAAGAGTGGCAACACCTTCAGGACATCAGGATGCAAATGCAGCAGCATCACCAACAACAGCAGCAGGAGCATCAACAGTTACAACTGCAACAATTGCAGAGGGTGGAGCTTGAACATCAACACCATCAGGAGGCAGAGCAGCAGGCAGTACATCAGCAGGTAGAAGAGAGGGAGCAGCAAGAGCAGCAGGAAATAGAGCAAATCAGGCAGTTATCTCAAAGGCTGCTTACAGAGGCCCTGAGTGAACATAGTCAACGTTCTGCAGAGCAGTATGAGCAGGACCAGGAGAGACAAGCCTCTAGAAATAACCTTGGCCATTCCCCTCCTCCCAGTTCTTCTACCAGTCCTGATTCCTCTCCCCCAAGACATCCTTCTCCTCCACCTCCACCTCCACCCCATGATCCAGCTCCCAGCCCCAGCCCAAATCCCAGTCCTGGACCTGATCCCAACCCAGACCCAGACCCAGACCCACCATCACCACCACCACCACCCCCAGCAGCACCATATCACATCCCTCCAGGTGGTAGGCCATATGCTGAGCCAGTAGAGCATCACTATTTGGGTCTGATGAACATTCAATGTCCCAGCTGCCATGCCCTCCATTTCCTCTCAGAGAAACTCTCTAACTCCAGTCCACTGCATCCTCGCTTTGGTGGCTGTTGCCTTCAAGGCCAGGTGGTACTCCCTCCAATCCAGCAGTGGCCAAGGGTGATACAGGACCTCTTTGATGATCCCCAAGACCAGAGGGATTTTAGGAAAAATGTTCGTCAGTATAACAATGCCCTGGCATTTACCTCAGTGGGAGTAGAGGTGGATAGACAGACTGTGCAGGGGGCAGGCCCTGCATCTTTTCATATTCATGGCACTCTTCACCATCTCATGGGAGCACTCATGCCACCAGAGGGTCTGCAGCCTTCCTATGCTCAGCTCTATATCTATGACCCACAGGAGGCAACAAACACCCGTTTGAGGAGAAACCCTGACTTGCATGGTGACATCTTGCTGGACTTGCACACCACTCTGAGAGAGCACCACCCCTATGCTGCAGTCTATCAGCAGGCCCATGCAATCATGCAGGCCAAACCCCCAGAGCAGCATACAGATGTCTGCATGCGTCTTCACCTACAGCAGGGTACTGATGGAAGGAGATACAATCTCCCTACTGTGGATGAGATTGCTGCCATTGTGCCAGGAGATGGATCAGAGGTTGTGAGGAAAGATAGGGACATCATTCTACGTCTGCAGGGTGGGGGATTACGTCGCATCAGCAACCTCCATCCCTCTTACCTCCCACTCCACTATGTGCTATTGTTCCCCCATGGACAGGAAGGGTGGCACCTGGATATTCCTTTGCAGGTAGCTGGTGGTGGCAATCATCGCTCCAAGAAGGTCACTCAAATACTCTGGTATGCATATCGTTTGCATGTTCGTCCTCCTCAGGTGGAACCAGCCAATCTCTTCAAGGCTGGCAGGCTTTTCCAACAGCTGGTCTGTGATGGGTGGGCTTCCATTGAGCAGTGCAACCTTACCTGGGTGGCCAACAATCAGACCAAGCTCAGAGCAGAGTTGTATAGTGGATTGCAGGATCGTCTGGCTCAAGATCCTGATCAAGATCTGGGTGGTGTTGGTCGTGTCATCCTCCCTTCCACTCATAAGGGGGGTCCTCGCTACATGAACCAGCTGCTTCAGGATTCTCTGGCCATCTGTAGAGAGTACAAGAAGCCTGACCTGTTCCTCACCATGACTGCAAATGGGAGTTGGCCTGAGATAACTGAGAATCTCTTCCCAGGTATGTTTGGATTTTTTTTTTTTTTTCTGGCTGTCCTTGACTCACCATCATGACACAGGCCAGTCACCAGTTGACAGACCTGACTTGGTCACCCGTGTTTTCCATGCCAAGAAGGAAGCTTTGTTGAAGATGATCAGGGGTGGTTACTTTGGAGAGGTGGCTGGATTTGTCTACACTATCGAGTACCAGAAGTGTGGTCTCCCTCACATGCACCTGTTGATCTTTTTGGAGGAGGAGGACAAGATTCATTCTGTGGAGCAGGTGGATGCCATCATCTCAGCACAGATCCCTGACCCCAATCTCCACCCCCAACTTCACCAGGCTGTCTCCAAGTATATGCTTCATGGTCCCTGCTCCCCTCAGAGGTGTATAGAGAACAATGTTTGCAAGAAGCGCTTCCCCAAGGCCTTTGCTGCTCAGACCATCATAAAGGAGGATGGATATCCTGACTATGCTCGCCCTCAGAATGGAAGGACAGTGGAGAAGTATCAGAATGTCTTTGACAACAGTGTGGTGGTCCCCCATCCAAGGGAACTTCTGGTGAAGTTTGACTGCCACATCAACCTGGAGGTCTGTGGTTCTATAAAGGCAGTCAAGTATATCCACAAGTACATCTACAAAGGTCCAGACAGAGCCACTGTGCAGCAGGAGGGACATGATGAGATTCGTTCCTACCTTGATGCAAGATACATCTCCTCCACTCAGGCATGTCACAACATCTTTGAATTCCCCATGCACATGGAGTGGCCTGCTGTGTATCGTCTTCCAGTCCACCTTCCAGGAGAACAGACTGTGGTGTTTAGTGCTGAGGATGACATTCAGAATGTGGTGGGCAATCCAAAGAACACCCAACTGATGGGTTGGTTTGAGGCTAACAGGGACCCTGTCCTGATAGCTGCTGGGGCACATGATTTTCTGTACCAGGAGTTCCCCAAGAAATTTGTGTGGGATAAGAAGCATGCTGTGTGGAAAGTGAGGCAGAGGTACAAGGCCATTGGAAGGATGTATGCTGTGTATCCATCAGCTGGTGAAAAGTTCTACCTCCGTCTTTTGCTCACCCAGGTCAAGGGTAGGTCTGCTGTCATCTCATTTTCATCTCCCCATCTGACATCTCTTTCAGGTGCAACTTCCTTTGAGGATCTTCGCTCTGTGGATGGTCAGCTTCATGATTCCTTCAAGGAGGCCTGTCGTGCACGTGGTTTGTTGCAGGATGATAGAGAGTGGTTGTTGTGTCTGCAGGATGCTGCTCACTTCCAGATGGGTTCCCACTTGCGTCGACTTTTTGTGATCATCCTGGTGCATGGTGCTCCAGTGGATCCAAATCACCTGTGGGAGGCATCCAGGGACAACCTCTGTGATGACCTGAATCGTCACCTGATCAGGGTCCTCAACATTCCTGAGCCTACCCAGGAGCAGATCTATGACTATGGCCTCCACCTGATCTCTCAAGCCCTTCGTAGACATGGAAAGAGCCTACAAGATTATCCTGAAATGCCTAGGCCACAGATGGACTGGGGTCGTCATGAAGGGAACCAGCTGATCAATGAACAGTTGGCTTTGATGGTGCCAGAGTTGCAGGGGTTTGTGGAGAGGGGGCAGGAGACTTTGAATGTGGAGCAGAGGCAACTTTACCAGGCAGTGCTGGACAGTGTGATGGGTGGACAGGGGACCATGTTCTTCCTTCAGAGTGGTGGTGGTTGTGGCAAGACCTATCTGGCCAACCTCATTGCTGGGGCTGTCAGAGCAAGGGACAGGATAGTGCTGTGTGTTGCTTCCACTGGCATTGCTTCCCTCCTCCTCCCTGGTGGTCGTACAGCACACTCCAGGTTCAAGATCCCCATCCCCATCCATGAGCAGAGTGTTTGCAACATCAAGAAGGATGACATGAACCATGAGCTGATTCAGAGGACCTCCCTTATCATCTGGGATGAAGCTGCTTCTCAACATCGTCATGTGGTGGAATGTGTGGATAGGACTTTGAGGGACTTGATGGATCAGGATAGGCCATTTGGGGGCATCACTACTTTGCTTGGTGGGGACTTCAGGCAGACACTCCCTGTCATTCAGCATGGTTCCAGGGAGCAGATTGTGCCTGCTACACTCACTCACTCCAACCTGTGGACCCAGATGTCAGTGCATTATCTGAACCAGAACATGCGTCTTGGGCAGGATCCTGAATGTGATGAATGGGCAAGACATCTCCTGGAGATAGGGACCACTGATGGAGAATTGGAGCTGCCTCAGCACATGCATTGTGGGGATGGATTGGCCTCTCTGGTGGATGCCATCTACTCTGAGGTCCTGGCCCTGCAACCAAACCAGCCACTGGCAGATGGGTATTTCCTGGATCGTACCATCCTTACCCCTAGGAATGTGCAGGTGCATGAGATCAACTCCATCATTCTGGAGGCTGTCCAACCACAGGAGAGAGTGACCTATACCAGTGCAGACTCTGTGACTGATGGGGAGTATGAGTATGTCCAGCCAGAGATGTTACACACCCTGTACCCCCTCTGGATTTCCACTGCACAAACTGGAGCTGAAGAAAGGAGTACCCCTGATGTTGTTGCGCAACTTGGATCCAATCCATGGACTGTACAATGGGACCAGACTGAGGTTGATTAGATCCACACCTAGGATCTTGGAGTGTCGTGTGTTGAAAGAGGGTGGAGATGGAGAGGTGGTGTTGATCCCCAGAGTTGCCCTGGAATGTGGACTTGAAGATTCCCCTGTTCCTTTTCGTAGAAGGCAGTTCCCTGTGCACCTGGCCTATGCAATGACCATCAACAAGTCACAGGGACAATCAGTGAAGAATGTTGGGATAGATTTGCGCTCTGAAGTTTTCTCTCATGGTCAACTCTATGTGGCTCTGTCACGTTGTACTCATCCCAGAAGGATCAAAGTTCTGTTGAAGGAAGGACAGGACAACATGAAGACAAGGAATGTAGTGTGGGCTGAGGTATTTAGACATTTGGATATTTGATTTGTAACTGCAAAACTGTACCAGTAGATAGAATTATGAAAGTTTGTAAATAAGGGAATTGAAACATGGCACTCAGTGAATGCACTCCATGCCAGGGGGGAAAGACAACATTGCTGTGGAGGGGGGGGAAGACAATCTTGCTGTGAAGCAGTGTGGGGGGGGGAGATGATCTTGCTGTGGAGCAGCGTGGGGGGGGGGAGACGATCTTGCTGCAGAGCAGCGTGGGGGGTGGAGACGATCTTGCTGCGGAGCAGCATGGGGGGGGGGGGGAGACGATCTTGCTGTGGAGCAGCGTGGGGGGGGGGGGAGATGATCTTGCTGCGGAGCAGCGTGGGGGGGGGGGAGATGATCTTGCTGCGGAGCAGCATGGGGGGGGGGGAGATGATCTTGCTGTGGAGCAGCGTGGGGGGGGGGGAGACGATCTTGCTGCAGAGCAGTGTGGGGGGGAGACGATCTTGCTGCAACGCAGCCGCGAGGCTGGAGGTCTCGTCTACAAGTATAACGCCCGTGCGTCATGAGACGTTGTGATCACCGATTCTCGACGCATAGTTCGACTATTTCGCGTAGGTCAGTACGGTCGCTATTCTCGCTGTTGTCGGTAGTTTCGCTCCTCTCGCTCCTTTCGCTCCCCTCGGCAAAAGCCACGTGAATTGCCTTTTTTGAACAACAAAAACCATGTGGCATTTCAAACTCAACTGTCGTCCGTTCATAAGGCCAGGCAAGTACACGTGACCGTGGGAATAGTTTGAAACTGCGACAGTGCGCGCACTTCAGCAAGCCCCGCAGGCCTCTTCAAAGCTTATGGACCATGCTGCAACACTGCTGGAGGGGCGGAAGAGCTCCATTCACATTTTGCCAGCATGAATCTACTACTCTACCTAAGGAAGAGGGTGGTAAAATGGGGAATGAGCTGTATAAGACAGAAACCACTGATAAGCTGTTTGTAGTATGACATTCTGCCTCAGTTCAGCAGAGACTCAGAGGGTCTTGAGGGGGAAAATGGTGATAGCAATAGAATGCTGAGTGAGTGGGTCATCAAAGGGATCAAAGGGATGTGACCGAGTAACCAAGTGCTGGGGTGGGGCTTCCTTAAGGAGATGGGATGCTGATGGCACTCTGGCAGGTGTGATAGTGTTGTGGGCAAGTCCTACAGACCCAGCACCATCCTGCAACATTGTGGAAGGGGTGGGTGAACCATAGTGACAGCTGTCTTGATCAATCATGATCAAATTCAACAGTGGTCTGAAAAGGGTATAGGGAAGGCTGACAATGCACTCCATGCTGGGGGAGAGGAGGTAGCCAGAGGAGGAGGAGAGGGCAGCCAGTTAACTCACACTGTGCCAAGAGGGAGGAAGGGGTGATGACAGCCAGTGAACCCACTCCATGCCAAGGGAGGGGAGGGGTCAGACCAGCCAGTGAACCCACTCCATACCAATGGGGAGGAAGGGGTGATGACAACCAGTGAACCCACTCCATACCAAGGGAGAGGAGGGGGTGATGACAGCCAGTGAACCCAATCTATGCCAGGGGGGTGGGGGCAGCTGGTGAACCCACTCTGCCAGGGGGGTGGGGGGCAGCCAGTGAACCCAGGTGATGGCAGCTGGTGGCTCCACTCCATGCCAGTGGGGGGTAGGGGGGCACCCAATCATGCCAATGCCAGCAGTGGTGACTCCATACTGGTGGGTGTGACTCTGTGCAAGGGGCCATTACCTCCATGCTGAGGCTCCATACTGGGGATCACTAACTCCACACCAGTGGACATTGGGGGTTGGATTAAGGCTACAAAGCAGCCACTTCCTGGGTGGTCTATGACACCATGCCAGTGAGCACAAGAGGTCTGAGTAAGGCTGTGGAGCAGCCACATCCCAGGTAGTCACAAGGGTAAGTTTGGGCTCTTAGCTGGTGAATGGAGAATGGACTTTCAGCTGCAGTGGTCAGCCAGTGAGTGTGCTCCTGCCAGCAGGGGTGACTAACATGAAGATGAGGAATGTAGTATGGAGATCTCTGATGTAGCCTGTCCCCCTCCAGCATGGAGTGAATTGGCTGGCATGGCCCACCCCCCTGCCATGGAGTGGATTCACTGGCATTGCCAGTGAATCCACTCCATGGCAGGGGGTGGGCCAATGCCAGTCAATTCACTCTATGCTGGCACATGTTACAAACACAACCTGGACTGTTTACTAGCCAGAGATCTCTGATGTAGCCTGTCCCCCCCCAGCATGGAGTGAATTGACTGGCATGGCCCACCCCCCTGGCATGGAGTGGATTCACTGGCATCGCCAGTGAATCCACTCCATGCCAGGGGGTGGGCCAATGCCAGTCAATTCACTCCATGCTGGCACATGTCACTTAGTCAGACTAAGGCTGCGAAGCAGCCACAACCCGGGTGGTCGCTCGTCTATCTAATTAACGGCCATGGGTCGTGGGAACCACATCATAATGGGACTACCCGTGCAAAAGTATTAATGCCACGTGCTTTTTGGGAGACTTTCAAGCTCCGAAGGATTGTTGCACACCGAAAGTTGTGGCAAACTGAAACTCTGGCTAAATCTGCTCACTGCACAGCCCGTCCCAAGGGATCCAGGGATGTGCTCGCACACACATGACATCAGTCAGCCAATTCACCTCAGGAGGTGGACTCTGACATTACACAACATGCAGATATGCAACCAAGACTTTAAGGTACAAGGTGATTTTAAGTGTTGATTCTTCCCCTGAAGCCCTGCCATCAACAGCTTATATCAAGTGCATGGTCCCCTTACAGTCAAGAGTACCTTAAAGCCTTGGTTGCATATCTGCATGTTGTGTGATGTCAGAGTCTGTCTCCTGAGGTGAATTGGCTGACTGATGTCATGTGTGTGTGAGCACATCCCTGGATCCCTTGGGATGGGCTGTGCAGTGAGCAGATTTAGCCGGAGTTTCAGTTTGCCACAACTTTTGGTGTGCAATGATCCTTTGGAGCTTGAAAGTCTCCCAAAAAGCATGTGGCATTAATACTTTTGCATGGGTAGTCCCATTACAGTATGATGTGATTCCCACAACCCACAGCCATTAATTAGACAGATATGTATGTATGTGTGTTGGTCTGACAGGGTATATGTACATACATAGGACAGGACCAGAGAGCCATGGTGGGGGATGGACTTCCTTCCCAAAAGTGGAGCAGTGCACCATGGTGAGGGGGGCTTCCCAAAGGCTGAAAATGGGGTTGGTGGGCCATGGCAGGGGAGCATTTCAGGATGGACTTCCCTCCTGGAAGTGGAGTCAGTAGACCATGCTTGGAGATAATCCCCACCCCTGAGAGTGTGTCCAGCTATGTAGCAGGTCTGGATGGATGACAGAAATGTTGACATCACTCCCATCTAAGTACATACATCTTTGAAATGCAGTCAATTATACATATGTATGAACTGTACACATGTACTCAATGTGGCATTCCATGAAGTGCTCAATGGTTTGGAGTTGAATGGGTCAGTGGATTTGAGTTGTATGTATTTAGTGTCACTCATCATGCTCATCATTAATGTGACTCCCTTCATGGTACACAGATTCTTGGAACTGTTATATGTAACATCTCTGACAAGGGTTGTGATTATCTATGTATACAATTTGTAATGTAATCACACAAAACTGCATACTGTACATGCATTCGGTGTGGCAAACAGCCAGTGTGAGGACCCTATGGCAGGTCACAGGTTGAGAACAGGGGAAGAGGGCACATGGCAACATCCAAGTATATGTATCCACATACACCACATGGTGTTGGGGCTAATTTGACCTCACTAAAAATTATTGTTCCTTCCATCAAAAGGAGTGCTTTTATCACAGAAAACATCAATTTGCTTTTGTCCTGCAGGGCTAAAATTTGGGTACAAAAGTAAAGGCCTTCAGATGATTGGTACCATAGCCATATGTGTAGAGGCACAGGAAAGTGCCAAGCAAGGCATAGGCATGATGAAGTCCACCACTGGAGTGGCTTACATGAAATGTCTCTGGACTGGTCAGATCATCCTCACAGTCAGTAGGATGTCCATATGGAATACCAAGATAAAACAAAAGCATTGGTGGTCATTTTTTTTCAGATCCTTGTAGTGATAAGTTGTTGAGTATAGCAGGGTGGTTGTAAAATACAAAGCTATGTAGGTCACATCAAAACTAAACTGAGTTGAAGCATTGATACCATTGTTTCCCATGAACCATTTGGCTTAAATCCAACTCTATACAACTTCCTTTTGGGATGACTATCATGCTCCACATTGAATAATATTGGCCCCTGAAGGTGGGAGGTATCCAGAGCAACAATCTCCCCTTTGGGCCCCTAATCCAGCCATCATGGAAAAGCTTGACTGGTTGACACCTCACATTCATATCTTCCTCTATGAGGCCATCAAGGAGATGAGGGCTATCATGTAGTGCCTGTAGAGAATTTGATGAAAAGCAAACTGGGTAGGCTGTGTAAATGCAAGTTGAATAAAGACAGAAATGTATGGTAGCAGAGTAATACCCACAGTTGATGATGTCAGAAATGATAGCTACACCCTCTGAGTTGTAGGCAAGCCACTTTGACTGTACATGCTCATAGCCATGAAAATTCCAGATCCTCACAGTCTTGTCAGAGGAGCCTGATACCACCCTCTTGCCATCAGGGGAGAATCCAACTGACGAGACCCCACCAGTACGCCCCTCAAGAGGGCTGCCAATCTGCTCCCCCCTCTCAGCATCCCAGATCCTCACAGTCTTGTCATAGGAGCCTGATACCACCCTCTTGCCATCAGGGGAGAATCCAACTGACGAGACCCAACCAGTATGCCCCTCAAGGGGGCTGCCAATCTGCTCCCCCCTCTCAGCATCCCAGATCCTCACAGTGTAGTCATATGAGCCTGATACCACCCTCTTGCCATCAGGGGAGAATCCAACTGACGAGACCCCACCAGTATGCCCCTCAAGAGGGCTGCCAATCTGCTCCCCCCTCTCAGCATCCCAGATCCTCACAGTCTTGTCATAGGAGCCTGATACCACCCTCTTGCCATCAGGGGAGAATCCAACTGACAAGACCTGACCAGTATGCCCCTCAAGGGGGCCACCAATCTGCTCCCCCCTCTCAGCATCCCAGATCCTCACAGTCTTGTCATAGGAGCCTGATACAACCCTCTTGCCATCAGGGGAGAATCCAACTGACGAGACCCCACCAGTATGCCCCTCAAGAGGGCTGCCAATCTGCTCCCCCCTCTCAGCATCCCAGATCCTCATGGTCTTGTCATAGGAGCCTGATACCACCCTCTTGCCATTAGGGGAGAATCCAACTGACAAGACCCAACCAGTATGCCCCTCAAGAGGGCTGCCAATCTGCTCCCCCCTCTCAGCATCCCAGATCCTCACAGTGTTGTCATATGAGCCTGATACCACCCTCTTGCCATCAGGGGAGAATCCAACTGACAAGACCTGACCAGTATGCCCCTCAAGAGGGCTGCCAATCTGCTCCCCCCTCTCAGCATCCCAGATCCTCACAGTGTAGTCAGAGGAGCCTGATACAACCCTCTTGCCATCAGGGGAGAATCCAACTGACGAGACCCAATCAGTATGCCCCTCAAGAGGGCTGCCAATCTGCTCCCCCCTCTCAGCATCCCAGATCCTCACAGTCTTGTCATAGGAGCCTGATACAACCCTCTTGCCATCAGGGGAGAATCCAACTGACGAGACCCCACCAGTATGCCCCTCAAGGGGGCTGCCAATCTGCTCCCCCCTCTCAGCATCCCAGATCCTCACAGTGTTGTCACCTGAGCCTGATACAACCCTCTTGCCATCAGGGGAGAATCCAACTGACAAGACCTGACCAGTATGCCCCTCAAGAGGGCTGCCAATCTGCTCCCCCCTCTCAGCATCCCAGATCCTCACAGTCTTGTCATATGAGCCTGATACAACCCTCTTGCCATCAGGGGAGAATCCAACTGACGAGACCCCACCAGTATGCCCCTCAAGAGGGCTGCCAATCTGCTCCCCCCTCTCAGCATCCCAGATCCTCACAGTCTTGTCATAGGAGCCTGATACCACCCTCTTGCCATCATGGGAGAATCCAACTGACAAGACCTGACCAGTATGCCCCTCAAGAGGGCTGCCAATCTGCTCCCCCCTCTCAGCATCCCAGATCCTCACAGTCTTGTCATAGGAGCCTGATACCACCCTCTTGCCATCAGGGGAGAATCCAACTGACAAGACCCCACCAGTATGCCCCTCAAGGGGGCTGCCAATCTGCTCCCCCCTCTCAGCATCCCAGATCCTCACAGTCTTGTCATAGGAGCCTGATACCACCCTCTTGCCATCAGGGGAGAATCCAACTGACAAGACCTGACTAGTGTGCCCTTCCAATGCCTGCTGCACAGCTGGCCACTCTCTTAACCCTCCCACAGATATTCCAGCTAGGCAAGAGAATTTTGGGATAAGCATTCTTGAGAGCTTTGTGTTTGAGGGTGCAAAAGGCAGCACAGAAGTGTAAAGGTGTGGAGTGCTGAGTGAGATTACACTGCTGAAGTTGTGCAGAAGTGTGATCCCATCTTGTGCAAGTGCCAAGGTCTCCTCCAATCCATTCTGGCCCTTGGACTTCTCATTAGATGAAATTAGGCACTGATGCAGTTCACCCACCTGTGACCATGTTATAAAAGAGTCCAGGGCACCAGTGGCATATCCAAGCCCACCCAGAAGGCTCAGTGCCTCCAGCCAAAAAAGAAACTTTTCACATCCAACAATGTCTTTAACCAGAGTGGCCAATGTCAAATCAAACTGAGTTCTCTGCAAATGGTGGGCCCAGTATTTGCATGAGTAAGATAGATTGACTGAGATGTTTTCATCAACTCTCTTCTGCAAATCAACAACCTCCCCATTCTTGAAGTAGGAACTCTCCAGTCCACAAATGTTGAATTTAAGGTCATTGCAAAGAGTGTGCAACGAAGCGAAGGCAAGGAGCCTGTGTATGCTGGGCGCACCCACGAAGTACACCCCGCTCCGTCTATGATCAGTGAGGAAGTCGTAAAATGATGCATGGAGAGGTCGGACGACAGAGCACTTGTCAGTAATCCCACTCAATAGCGGTGCCATGAATTCAAGAATGACCATCATGTGGAAACGGTCTTCCTCGGGGGGAAAATGCCCTCGCATCTCGTCTAAGGCTTCCAACTGCAGGGGTATAGATGTCCACATGATTTGTTGCATCACAGAACGGAATCGTGAGAGTGCGGTCTGCTCCTGGGGAATGGTGTCCTCCAATATCGTTCGGTATATGACGTCCAACAATGATGCCCCACCTCCAGAATGAGCGAACACGACCTCGTTGTAACGCTCCATGATCGTTTGACCTGGCCTATTGGGCTTGATGAACCTGCAGGCTAGACGAGCCCACTCAAATAAACCACCTGATTTCTGAGAAATGCTCTTTATTTCAGCGGGTCCAATCTCTGAATGAGGGCGAAGCTCGTTGGAAACATAGAGTTGTATGTCGCGCTCCACCAACTGAAGGGAGATATTGTCCAACGAGGTGGCTTTCACATGCACAGCAGTGCTCAGGAAATGTTTGATGTCGGCCAGGGGTCTGGACGTCAGAAGAATGCGGAAATTAGAGGGTAGCTGAGCAGCTTCAGGTGACGCAAGTATGGATAGGATACGCTCCCTTGATGTGTCCGGTCCACTTTCATCCAAAGCATCGATCACGACGACGGCGTTCCCAACTATAGTCCCATCAACCTTGGACAGTGGCTCCAAAATAAGTTTCTGCCACTGCTGCATTACATCAATCGTAGTCTTGAGTGAATGATCCTTAGACAAGGCGTCTGCCAAAGCGAGCCGGAAGGACTGATCACGATCAGCCAGATCACGAGCAATCGTTGTGAAAATCTTCTCGTCGCGACGGTCAGCTTGCCTGTCGCGAGCAAAACAAAAGCAAGACCCAAGCCCACCCACGCCCTTGACCCACGATGCGATTGTATGGGCAATGGCTGATTTTCCCCTTCCAGCCTGCCCGTGAAGCCACAAGATGCGAGGGGCATTAGGGTCAGGATCATTAATCCAATTCATGATATCCTGCAGAATCTCTGTCCTCGTGCCGTCGAGGCATATCTTGGCCGTATTTATCCCCGCTCCACCTGCATAAGCCATGCCGTCGAAGTTCAGCTCTTCCAGTATACGGTGAGTGTTGACTTGAATGTCGCGAACTGTACGGTCACGACATTGTTGCATTAAACTTTCTAAAGTCTGCGCTTGGCCATCGACGACACCACGCGTTTCGGAGAAAATGTTCTTTCCGGCTCTTATCCCTGTAAGTGTATCGTATCAGGATCTGGAGGCGAAGACAGCGTACGACTTACAAAAGTTTTTGGTCGTGGAATAGTTCATAACGAAATGTGCAGAGTCGCTTACCGCTGCTGCAATCTTCGCAAGAACAGCTTTGTCCAGAACACTGATCCTATCCTCGTGCACGAGCCACTCGTAGACCTTTCGCATAGTATCGAGGAGGTCTGACACCGCTTTGTCCAGACTCGCTTGGTTGAGGAACAGCTGCCGACGACGCGTCAGATGAGAAGAGGGAATCGGAATCAGGGAGGTACCTGAGAAACAGATGTTAAGACTCCCAGTGCAACCTGGGCGTAAGGGTGGACCTGGTGAACGCATGTGATCACTGGCCAGATGCAGGAAGTGAAGTGCTTACGTTGGCAAGAGTGGACACAACTTGATTGAAAACTTTGAAAGGTTTGAGATACGTATCACTCAAGGTTTGAATCCCGGAAGCTGTGGTATTTACGATACCAACGGCTCCAACAACGCCTTTGGTGGCATTTGAGATGAACTCAACGCCGCTGAGTTCCTTTGCTGCAGCATTGATATCATGGCCGGCCGTCGCTGGCGTGGGTTCTGACTCTGGTTTCAATTTCGGTTCTGGGTCTAGCTTCGGTTCCGGCTCTGGTTCTGGTTGTAGTTTTGGCTTTGGCTCTAGGTTCGGCTTGGCGGCTAACTTTTCGAGCTGCCCAACAGAATCGCTTGATTATCGCGTAGCTGGACATTGCAAGTCACATACCTTCTTGGTCGGAGCCGCCTGGGGTTGCTCTTGTTGCTCTTGCATCCCGCCACCAGTGGTTGCCTCGGCAGCCTGTTCGTTGAACCGCTCAGCATCATCCCGTTAATCGCATGGGGTAAATTACTTACACCCTGATCTGGAGCTACCTGAGCCCCCCCACTGTCCTGTGTAACAATAATCTCTGTCGCGGTAACGGCCGAAGGGCCTTGGCTCGACCGGTGGAAGAAACGCTTCATTCTGGCGAGCCTACCGGGAGGGGCCAAGCCCGATGTTTCAGGTATAGAGGAAAAATCCCCAGCTCGAGTCTCGGGCCGTCCTGACGACTGATTTTGCAGGTCGATAGCTACATCTTGGGAAAAGAGTGGTTACGCACCGAGGCAAGGCCGGACGCCGAGTTGGATGCCCTCGCGAATGGGAAGAGACGACGTTTCTTTGACTGAGTCCTAGCCATTGAGAAACGGATGTTTGATGTAACGTCGCTGGTTTGCAGTGAGCTTTGGTTTGAGGTCGAGGAAGTGGTAACGATGAACCAAGTTAGGCGCCCTCAACACGTTGCAAATGATGCACGGACCAACGCCGGATTTAGTGCGGCAGTCAGATTTGGATCTCACCGACCATCAACTAGGGGCTCAACGCCCAGTTCTCACTGGGAGTACAATGTCCTTACAAGGGTTTTCAGCAAAGATTAAATACACGCCGTGTGCACATTATATAGATTCATCAAGTCGATGGCTGATTGTGTTCGTACCCTTCCTCCTGTTATCTAACACCCCCATCCAACCTTTTGTGAACCTTGCTCGAAGGCCTGAGGGTCAGCGCTTCTGAGTTCCTCTGCTAATTCAGAGCCAAGTTTGATGCCATCCCTTGCCAGAATAATATGCCCGGTCTTCGGACAGCGTTAAAGAAAGTGTTCAACTTGGCGGACTCCTCCAAGCTTGAAAAGATTTACGAGCCTACTCCGCCACAGGGTGGTGGAACCCGTGCCTACGCAGATAACAACATTCGTATCGACCATGGGCTGCCTGGCACAGGTAACCGTGTAGTACAGGTCCAAAGCCAGACAAAAATTACTGGTCTCAAAAGATGGGTGCGAAAGCAAAAGCAAGGGTCACATGCAAAAGTTGCAACGGTCAAGGTTGAGGAGGGTGGGCAGCCTAATCTGGAACAGTTTGTTGCTGAGGTTGTGCGACAAGTCAGTTGACTAACGGATACCAGAGCGAATTGGGGCATTTCTTGTTGCCACCATGTACTACGTATACGTCTATTCCGATCTGTATCACAGACTATGGGGACGACGTTGACCATGCTTGAGTTGCTCAACTTGGGGGAGTACGAACCCTCACATACATGCTGGGTTTAAGAACGTTCAACGTTCAAGGACCACGTCATCGCGTAGAGTATCTCGATATGGCCACCAGAGAGACCTTTTCCTCCTCGTCTCGTCGTCTTTCCCTTGTTCAATGTATTCCAGCTTCTTCTTCCATAGCGCCGCCCGAACCATCTCAAACTTGCTGCGATCTCCCATGACGTGTCCATACTCTCCAAGATCAAATTCACGATCTAGCACCTCCAATAATTCCTGATGTTGTAGCCACGTCGCATGGTGTAATTTGAGATCTTCCAACTCAGCTGGAGAGTCAAGGACTGGAGGGTCTTCGTCAGGTACTATCTCCTGCCAGCGTTGAAAGATGTCGTACAACGCCATCCTGAGTGGCCACATCAGGTCCAACAGCAAAAGGCCCGCACACCATCATGGACGCACCGAAATGGTATCAGACCACACTTCCATGTTGATTGGGCCAAGTCTTCGAGATAGACTCGCTCCTCGCGAGCTTCCATATCGAGGACCTCGGGGGGGAATGCAGAAACTTCAAATAACTTGTGACGGATGCGTTGTTGGTGTATCTCCTTCGCTGTTTCCTTTTCGCTGCCACTGAGAGAATCAAAGTCATCAGGGGCAGGTAACAATCTACCAGGGGGGACATCATGCGTGCGATACAATGGGGGCACTTTCAGTTGTAAGAAGGCCGGTCCTATCCAAGCTCCTTGCCAGTCAATAATTGAGGAGATTGTGACCGGAATTGCCGGTGAGACCTTTCCTTTTTTTTTAGAGGATCGGATGAAGATATTTGAAGCGTGCAGATCAGGATGCCACAAAACCGGTCTTTTCTGTTCTTGGAGAGGGGGAATGAGGGCGGGAATGAGATCGGTGTACAAAGATAGCCATTTGATGTGGTCGTCGCGGTTGCCCTGGCCAGGGAGTACTCGGTTTGGATCATCAAGGATATGGGGTGTACCAAAGTCAGCAATCCATTTTTGCTCCCTGGACGCAACTGCCTTCATATAATCCTCCGCGGTTCGCCCTAGTATTGACCAGAAGTAAATTAGACGGAAATAAATTCGAAGAGCAGCTCACATGGTCCTCGATCGATATCCATATGTTCCCGCTCTGCTTCCCAGAAGTCGCGACGCGCGATAGGTCCGATGCAAAATTTAGAATTCAACTCGTCGTCAGGAGAAAGCCCTTCGATCAATGTTGGAGCACGAAGTGGGGCAGGTACATCGTTCTTGTAGTACAAGCTGCCATAGTGGGTGAAACGAAGATCCAGGAGCTTCCGTTCATATTCCCCAAGAGTCTTAGCAAACATACCTCGATCATAGCTAGGGAGATCTTCAAGAACGTCCGAAAGGAGAAGTCCAGGTGCTTTTTCCATCAGAATAAATTCGGCACCAACATCGGTATCCTTAGCACGAGAACTCCACGCAAGGACACGCGGAATTGAGAAACCGAGTTGACACCGCAAGAAGTCGATGGTAGCAACCTCGCTTGCAGTGGTAAAGTGAGGAGGCCCGGCCAGGGATGTAGGAAATCTCGCAATGGCTTCTACACCGGTGTCGAAGCGAACGAGGAAAACTCTGTTCAAAGACTCGCCGATTTTGATCATGTCCGTCACAGCTTTCGCGTCGACTGCTTTAGCTGCAAGGCGACAAAATGCTACGATATCGAATGTAACGGATCTCGCGTCACGGTGCTCCTGGTCGTTGCATAACCAGTGCCCTGAAGTGTAACGATAAATCGAGTGTAGATCTATGGGCGTTCGCCAAGACGTCATTGAGAAGAAAATCATATATAATCTTTTCCTCTTGCCTGGCCGGAATCCAAGGACTTGTCTTCTTTTACGAAATTTCCCTCTAACGAGGGCCGCTAATCTTGAAAGACCTATATGCCATGTTGGTGGCATGCACAGAAAAAGCGTTTGGTCCACTGACATTTCATGGCTCTCCGGGTTGCCAATATTGAGGAACGAAAGATAGACAACTTGTCGCTGTTCAAAAAGAGCCGGTGTTAAGCGCATAGGATCGGAGTCTCGCATGGATTACCATTTACAAATAGTCAAGCCTAAGAACCGAATAGTAACTCCCCCGTGTAGCCACGCACTGAGTGAACTTATTGGACGTTAGGGGCGAAGCAACGTTGCAGGACTCAGCAGGGTGCTACGGTGTTAAGGCCTAGCGGAGTTCGAAGCTCCCAAGTCCACGGCTTGATTACGTAAGTCAGCTACTAACCGCACCCATAAATACCGTGGGAACCGTCTTAGTAGCAGGTCGTTAGTCGATACCCGAATATGACGAGCCCCACCCGCCGACATCTCGTATAACTGATAATATACACCTCTTCAACGTCAGAATGCCTTGACCCATTCACTGGTAATGGGTGCAATGCTTATGTATCTGGTTCTTGCAGCTGATCCCGGTACAACAGCCAGCTGTTGTTCATCCATTTACCCTAGGCAGATGTATACGGTGGTGAGATCCATTTGGTGAGATCCATTTGATGTGCGCGTACTTGCGCCACCCTCCGCTCCCTCCTCCACAGGCAGAAAGTGATCGCTTCCTTTACACATCGAGACAGACAGGTCTCTGTCTGCAAAGCGGGCTGAAGTTTGACCGTGGGGTGCGTGGTGCCTCGCGAAATTGGTTTTCGTTACTCCATTCTCTGACCACTTAAATGAACCTCCGGTGTCTTACTGATATATCAAACATGGGTAACCTTAAGACGATCGTAGGACTGTAAGGGGTGGGGATACACCTCTCAACAACCAAATGGGCTAGGGTGGACTATATGGCACTTGTTGCACACCGTGTGTATAGCATACGTTGTACTCCGTGGACAACCTCGGATTGTTTCCTGCTATTCTGTGGTACAACTATTTCTGGGACAGCGTGACATTAAGTTTCCGTGGTTGGAATGTTTACCGCTTCTTGTACATAGAGCCGTATCTGCCTGTTTCATTCACGGACTGCACTCTATCTTGTGACTGGAGGAACATGCGGGCTTCCAAGCAAGGTTGGCACCACCGACGGTGGCACTTCCCGAGGATGTAGGCCGCTGCTGAGATGCCGGACTGGAAAGGCGACTCGGAGTGGTTACTCCTCTTAAACTCATCTTAGAAGATGTTTGCATACTCAACATCTTCTACATGCATTTCTTGGCATAAAGGCTTGTGAGTTTCTGGCACCAAGTATACTCAGTTATATACTTCAGGAGTGTGTAGGATAGACATGAGGGGTTCGTCTCCGCGGATGTCAAGGACAGTGACGCTTGCAATGGCATTCGAGACCCGGGATCATGCGCATCGCATCGGTAGGTTGGCTCGGACAAATCCGTTTCACTGTCGGAAGCGCAGTCGGTGACTTGAATGGAAATGGCTGTCCAACGCACAGACGGACATCACCGAAGCCCACAAAGCAGCGGAATCGTTAGAAGACGAGCGGCAGCTTCCAGATCGGCCTAATCATCCACGAGTCTTCATTATCTCTTCGAGGAAGCTTCCGTCCGGCCTCTTTCTACAGTATGGGCTATTGAATGTCGAGAAGAACCTGTGTGGTTACATAGATTGTCGGGAGAGCCCCCACTTCCTCCCCAAATCGCTACGGTCACAACAATAAACTCGCCACTTGATATCTACACTCCCGACTTTCCGGTCACGTTGGTTCGCGGTGCTATATCAGCGCGTTGAAGATGATACCTTTCCAAGTACTGGACGGGGACCATCGGTAATGGGTATCGAGAGATACGGCTATGTGTGTGGCTCACCAGTTTCATACGCAACCTCGCTATAATCTGTTCCTTGGATTTCAACCGCGACGCCATCAAGGCTACGCCTCAGTGCATCTCGAGAGGAAGCAAACACCATCTTCTGCTTGATCCTGGCCTCGTCTGGGGACCTGAGAAATTATTGTGGTCAATATGGGTGATGAGGAGTTGCATCAGGATTGGTTGGAGCCAACAATTATGGGCGACGAACCAAGAGACGAAACAGATCTTGTTCCTCCTCGCCCCGTCCTTAGCGAATTCAAAATCGTACACTGCCCACCGACATTCATTTTCTGGTAGGTCTGCAAGGAACTTCTCGTATTCTGGTTCCGAGGAGGTCTTCACAGTTACGATATTTCTGAGATCGGCGGAAAGGGAGTAAATGATATACTTGTGGTTGTGCTTTAGCTTCAGCTCCCTAAAATCATTGATGCATTGGTCTGAGACGGTAACACCAGACGCCTGCAAGACGGATAGATGAACATCGCAATTGGCGATCTCAAATGCTCGCTCACCATGGTCGTTTATTGTCACTTGAAGGTGGTCGATAAGGACCACGGAAGATCGCGACCGCAGTTGGGATGCTTTCGAACTCCGAAGGTTTCCCACGGTGCGTGTCATACAGCAGCACTTGCGAGTCGGAGCCTGGTACATTAGTATTTGTAGTGTTGTTGGTTCACAGAGGGGGTCTGGATGTCGACCATTCTTCCACTCTTCGCATTACTCGCTCTCGGCCTCGTCGTTGGAGCTCATGGCGCGTCTCCGCCAGTCACCGTCGCCCTCCAGTCGTCTTTCAGGGCGACCGACCCGCTGATAGAGGCCTTGTACGATTTATTTATTCCCTCCAGTGTGCCTTGACTCATTTCTGCATCCAGAGAGACAGTAGCTATGGAGGACGACACCTCCCTCTTTCCTCTTCTCTCCGCATTTCCTCTACTGGATCAGCCAAGTACCCCCCGTGACGCTCACACATCCGTCGTGGATCTAGCTTCTGCCCTAATGGACGCGTCTGCTCTTGCTTCCGTTCGAGCGCGGTTGGCCTTGCACGCGGCAAGTCCACGCCTGGCAGCTTCAGCGGAACATTATGACCTACGTCTCTCCAACATTCCTGACAGCGACAGATTGTTCAGCGCGGAGTGCGCATCCTGGGTAGACTGGTACGGTCGAGTTGTTTGTGATGCAGACGGTCTCCTTCAGTTGGTCAACGAGAGTGTAGGCAACGGAATTCCCAGGCCTGCGAGATTCCCGTTCGACCACGTGCATTCCGTACAACATTTACTGGATGAGCCTCAATATACAGCCGTTCATTATGCAGACCCTACGGCACCTTCGTTTCCTTCTCTCCATGCCGCGCTTCTTAGTTTGGAACCCAAAGTCGAATATGTTCTCAGGTGGGCTCGAGGAGCCGGTGAGAAGAAGACCAGCGAGCTCTCGAGCTATCTTTCAGGATATGGCGTCGCTCTGGATCTGAAAAAGATGGATTACCTCGTAATTGACGACAGACATTTGAGTGCCGGTACTTCGGATTCTTCTGGTAGTAGCGGGTCACCAAGTAGCCATGCAAACACAAAAGATAAGAACTTCTCTGAGGAAGTCCTCAGTTGTGTCTTTGAGTCGCTGCCGTACGTTGACGAGCTCGCAGAAGCGGGAGCCAAAGCTGGGGAACCTCTGTCAACGCAAGAAATAGCTGGTTGGTGGTGTTTCCGTGTCCAGGTTGGAGTTTCCTGACCCTCATGATGCAGACCTTGGCGTGAAAGCCACCCAGTTTCTTGCATCTGTTTCTTCTCAACCCTACACAGGCTCAGTTCACGCGCATCAATGCTGGGATCATCCCCCTTCAGTCGAAGCTCTCCTCCGGACACTCTCGACTTCCTTCCCGCTCTATGCGACTTCTTTGGCACGCAAAATAACCGTGTCAGGTGAGCTGAAAGACGAGGTACACGAGAATTGGGCCAAGTCTGCACCTGGAGCAAACATGGTATGGGTAAATGGCAGAGCTCTAAACGAGGATCAAGGTGCTTCCGGGAATATATTTGGGTAAGTTCGCGACAACAAATAGTCGACTGGTTTTGCGGACGGCTTATGCCCGGTAGCATCCTGCGTACCCTTCAGCGCGAGCGAGAGCTCGTCAAATCACTAGTTGCACTGGGTATGACACGTGAACAGGCGATCGAGCTACTCATGCATCCGGTGCATTCGTCAGCTCAATCTACGGGGTCTCACCTGGGGTCTCGACGACGGCCTGCGGGGGAAGAAGACGAGGAAGGCAAGAGAACCTTCACCATCTCTCCGAAGTTTGCAGAGTTTGTCGAGGGACTTGTCGATGCAAGCGATAGACAGGAAGGTGGAGATGTTATCATGTGGCTTAACGACCTAGAGAAGGATCCGAGAAATTCGAGGATCAGTCCATCACTCATAGGGGTATGTCTCTCATGTCCAATTGACTGCATGTGATTAACTTACCAAAATGCGCGGTTTTATTCCTGATTGGCGGCTCGCAGCTTCTCCGTGTCCACACCATGTCGCTTTTCTCACCAGCCCTTCAGATGCGACACAACTTAGTGAACGTGGTATTCGTTCTTGACATGTCGCAATTGCGCTCTTTCTCTATCCTATCCACTATTCGTGACAATTTTGTCATGCGTGGATACCCTGTTCGGTGGGGCTTTGTCCCTGAAACTAGGGGAGAAGGTATGACTCGTATTTACCACATGCTAATGTTTCATTGACAAGACTAGGCCTGAAGATGGCTCGGCTGTTATATTACATTGAACGTATTTATGGACGGGATACAATGATGAGTTTCATCCAGAGGGTATGTTGGTCTTTGGTAACTTTGGTGGATTTTGCCGATGAATTTTTTTCTAGCTCCTAGGCATTCACAGTCAACGTAGACTTACGAAGCTCTCTTGGGATGCAGTAGACGAGGTGTTCGTCACATTTAACTCAGTCGATGATTTGGTGACAGTGACTGGCGGCGTCGTGCCCCTTCTCGACGAGCCTGCTGAGGATAACCTCTTGTTCCGTGCACAGAAGTATGCTAAGCGGATAGGGGTGGCTGCCCAAGGGACAGCCGCAAAAGGTCATGTCTTCGTGAACGGAAGGTACTCACCTTTGAATGACGTAGGTGGCGATGTCCGACCACTATGGCAAACTTTGATGTTGTATCTCTGTAGAACGTTATGCGTCAAATTGCAAGCGAAGCTACAGTACAGCTACAAATTTTGCAGGAGATGGTGCTATCTCCTTGGTTTGAGTACCAAGCCGATCTCTGACTATTACTTCACAGGTATATATTGGCGAGATCACTGATGCCGATGCGCCTTCTTTGTCTACTTTCTTCTATGACCTCCCTTCTACTGCGGCGCGCCGCAATCCCTACATCTCAGTGAACGTCAAAGCAGGGCATAACCCTGATAGCAGAGGTTTAGAAATCTTCGATCTGACAGAGTTGTTCTGGAGCACAGGTTTTACACCGGATGAGGGTTCTTTTGTTCTGCCCAGTGTGTCTGCTGCTTTCTCCTGTCTACAGTTTCTCATAAAGGGGAATAGACAGCGATCACATTCTCCCAATAACTATGTACATTATCGCTGACCTGGACACACCTCAAGGTATCAAGCTGGTGACAGAAGCTTTGAAGTTTATCGTGCGTCTATCGTTTCGACCTGCGTTGGTTTGATATTCATAAGCTAAAAAGGGAACCGCTGCTGACACTCGCATTACATTCGTGCACAACCCAGAAGTAGACAATTTGGGAGGTCCAACTTCGAGCCTTTTGACCACCCTTATTTCGGCGCGAGCTTTGTCGCATCTTTCCTCCGACGACCTCGTTGCAACATTGATGGCGGATGACCAGGACTCTGCGTACGAATTGCTGCGGAATGAACGGCTGGCCATTAGTGCCACAACTGAAGCAGAGGCCTCCAGCCTCGAGCAAGCAATGCGCCTTGTTGCACGGCACCTGGGCCTTCTGCCCGGTGAACGTGCCATTCTAGTTAATGGACGGGTGAGTTTACCGGTGCATTCTGATTGTCGTGCATGTGACCTGATTCTGTTGTACAGCTTGTTGGCCCATTCGACTCGAATTCGGAGTTCTTGGAAGAAGATTTCGACACACTGGAAATGTTCGAGAAAAATAAACGCGTGGGTCAGATCGTGGATGCTCTTGATGATGTGCTTCAAGCAACGGGCTACCTTGAACCGTGGGTTGCACATGTCTTGTCAGTGTCCGGAGATCACCCACGCTTGCGCCTGTTAGATCCAAACGCTCAGATCTGATCGCTGTTGCATCGTCGATTATCTACGCCGACCAACTGCCTGATCCTAGCGAAGTTGGACTGTTCGATACTGCGCCGAAACCGCGAACACAAAATTATCGACTGCTGTCGGGGAATTACACGTGGGCGCTCTTTTGACCTGATGTTGTGATCCGTGTTTCACACTGACAATCTTACTCACAGAAAGTTTACGTTTGGCGACAAGTCCACTGCACTAACCCAGGTTGCACTGCTACTGGACCCTTTAAGTGACGCAGCGCAGAAGTGGTCGTCTATCTTGGAAGTGAGTGAATCTCGCCAAAATTTTGACCTGGGGTTCACCGTTGGGCTCGAAGTATCATGCCAGCTTGTTCCCGGAAATCTTCATCGAGCTTTATCTCAATCCATCGCAACTTTCAGAGGTTGGTTGGTCGTTCTGCTGGAAAGAACAAAGATTCTACGTGTGATTTATCAGATACCTCTGAAACGCTTCTATCGGTACAATATCATGCCGTCCCTACAGTATGATGAAGATGGGTGAGTTGCGGAGATTGTTTGTGGTATCCCATTTACCCGCTTTCAGCCAGGAAATCCCCTCTCGAGTGACATTTACCGCATTACCGGAGGAGCCAATCTATACCCTCGCAATGGATGTGCCACACTCGTGGCTGGTGCGCCCCCGAAGTGCTTTGTACGATCTCGACAACATTCAAATGGGACTACTCCAAGGAGAGGAACGCGCCCGCGGTGTGCAGGCTCTTTATGCGCTGGACTACCTCGTCGTGGAGGGCCATGTTTATGAATTGCACACTAACAATCCGCCGCGCGGCGTGCAACTGCAACTCATTGACATTACCGATCAGTCCGTGGTGGATGACACTCAGGTTGTCGCGAACCTGGGGTATACACAGCTCAAGGCCCGTCCAGGGACATTCCGCCTCGAGATTCGGCAGGGCCGGGGGAGGACATTGTATAGCCTAGACAGTGTGGGCGCCGAGGGCTGGAACAGTCCGTCGGTGGCTGAAGCGGGTGATGAGATCACAGTTATGGACTTCGATAGACTCACATTATATCCCCGATTGGTGCGTCGACCCGGCATGGAGGGCACGGACGTTCTCGACGACTTGCAAGATATGGAAGACGAGCCAGGAGTTGTTGACAATCTATTATCCAAGTTAGTGCTGCATACAACCCACCTGTGTCATCATGGCTGAAGTTTGCCACAGGATTTTATCTTTCTTCAAGCCTACAACCGACGAGGGCAAGGCATTGACAAAGATGCCTGGCGAAACGGCAGAAATCAATATATTTACTGTGGCTTCAGGTCTGCTTTACGAGGTAAGCATGTTTCCACCGACATTGGTCAACAGCTGAAGGGTGTTTGCTTAGCGCTTTGCATCGATTATGATTCTAAGCGTGTTGCGTAACACGAAGAGCACCGTCAAGTTCTGGTTCATAGAAAACTTCTTATCGCCCTCCTTTTTGGTTCGCACCATTTATATTCGACTGCGCCTGCGGTGTCTGATCAATTTCGGTATAGGAGTTCATACCTCATATGGCGAAAGAGTACGGGTTCCAGTATGAACTGGTAACCTACAAGTGGCCTTCCTGGCTTCGACCCCAAAAAGAGAAACAACGTATTATATGGGCTTACAAGATCCTTTTCCTAGACGTTCTCTTCCCAATGGACTTGAAGAAAGTCATCTTTGTCGACGCCGATCAGATCGTACGTGCGGACTTGAAGGAGCTTGTTGAACTTGATCTGGAAGGAGCTCCGTACGCCTATGTACCAATGGGAGACGACAATTACGAGATGGAAGGGTTTCGCTTCTGGAAAACTGGCTATTGGCGCGACTTCTTGAAAGGCCGACCGTATCATATCAGGTATGAGAGACGTATTTAATTTTGTTCGTGAATTTTCACTGTCACCAGTGCGCTATACGTCGTGGATCTCTCTCGGTTCAGACAAGTAAGTACTCTTCAAACCGGTAGCTTACTCCACTAACTGTGACGTAGATGGCCGCAGGGGTAGGTACACTTTCGACCGGTGCTGTTGCGGTGTTCAAGTCTGTTATAGGATATACTTCGTGGGCAGTATCAGTTATTATCTGCGGATCCCAACTCCCTTGCGAACCTAGATCAAGGTAAACCGTCCCTCTTCTGTGAAGTGCTACAGCAGCTGAGCGATAGTAAAGATCTTCCAAATAACTTGCAACGAGAAGTACCCATTGTAAGTCTTGATATCTATGCTAGTGGCTGCGAACCACCCATAAACGTTTTGATAGTACTCGCTACATGAAGATTGGTTGTGGGTGAGTAAAAATCCACCCACAATAACCTGCATGTCTGTTAAACTCTTTGCCTACAGTGTGAAACTTGGTGTAATATTCTCCCATTATTTAAGGGTCGGCAAGGCTCACTCCACTTGTCATTTTAGGTAGCAAGGATCGACTGCACCGAGCCAAAACCATAGACCTTTGTCAAAATCCACTGACAGTTCGTCCATTCCGTTACCCAAATTTTATGAGGATTTCTGATCAGTCTGCCCTCTACAACACAGAAAGAACCTAAACTTTCACGTGCCCGCCAGATTCCCGAATGGGAGCAATACGACGCCGAGATTGCGCAGTTCGTTCGAAGACTCGCCGCAGAAGGAAAGATTCGTGGAGGCGCATCAACCGCAGATAGCAAGATTCTGGCCGGGGTTGGTGCGTCGGCGCCCTTACCAGTCAAGAATTCCGGGCAAACGGATATAGATGACCAACCGAGAACACGCGATGAATTGTAAGGAGACATTTATATATAGTGAGCTGCTTGTACGACAGAATCTAAACCTACCCGTAAATCCTTTCCTCGGCTTTGGAGGTGCTACGTGGCGTCAAATCCCACCCGACTAAATTTCCTGACTGAACGAATCAAGCCGCTGTTCCCATGATGACCGCTTGACCTTGCAGGCCGACAACAGGGACCTCGTCTTTATTTGAGGGCGGGTGAAGCCCTTCTTTGCGAATGCTCGGTCGCGATTCTACGCCCCCCATTCACTCGACAGCTTTGTCCACCATCAGTCGGCGAGTGGCATGGAGTGGGATCACTTGCGTCCCAGACTGCCAGTCGGTCCCCCTCATCTGGAATGACCACAATCGTCATGGGAGAATTATGTATTTGCATACTGTCAAAGCCCCCTCTTAAATGGTCCCCGGAGGCCTGGCGTTTCGCCAGGCACTACCGGCCTCTGTTCTTCTCAGCAGAGTGACTGTCGAACTATCTGAATAGTACTAGTATGTCCGTTGGCGCGGTTCTTTGACGTGAGGCATCCATCAAAATGAAGGCTTCGAATTCTGCGAGGTGACATGAGCATTTTAAATAGATTCTTCGACAATCGTTCAACCACTTGTTGTCGATCATCATCGATTCATCGGTGGTTGGTGTTGATTTGAACGAGAGATGTGGGATGTAGCTAGCGTATTATGGCCCAGAGTCCCCTTCCTTCAGCTCTATGATGTCACGACCCGGCACAACTCTGCGGACATCTCAACAACCCTCGTCTCGCTATCGCCCCCGGTCATCGCATCCTGGGCTCTCCTCTGGGTCAACTGGTGCCCGCCGGGCGTCGATGACTGGTCTCGCAACTGCAGCAGGCCAGAAAGCACAGCGCACGTCCAAAACGACTCAAAAGCTCGTCCTCCTCCCTTCCGCTCCCCAGACCAAGCCACTGCCAGAGGATCTCGAGGATGACCGTTTGCTCGGGTATGAAACTGATGCAGGAGTACGAGTCCGGGAGTACAAGAGCCCCGCGGAGCGCATGAATAGAGAGCAGAGAGAGCGGGCGGGCTACAAGCGCATTACCGTGTACTGTGTATGCGAGGCTATGAAGATGAAGCTGTTGGCTCAGTTCCTCAAGAGAGAACATAATGTGCAGCCAAGGGTATTTGATGAAGCTATGTACGTGGTAAGTGATTTATTTTTGCACTCATTCAATTCATGATTGTGGATGTTCTATGTTTATTCTAGATGTACCATTTACCGCTTCTGCCCGGGTATGGACCTCATTTGAACGTGCGCTCGTCCGTACCTCCGAGCATACCCGGAGCCAAGGCTCTTCTCACTCGCCTGTACGAGGCTGAGGAGAATGGGTACCAAGGATCCTATTTCGCGTCGCCAACTGCAGAAGCACCCCAAGCAGACGGCTACGTGACCTCAGCTTCGGTAGAGCACTCCCAGCATGTCCCAGAACCCACACATGAGTCCGATGCGGAAGCAGAAACATATACTGAAGGAGACGTCGATGACCACAACTTGCGAGGTGAGCGGTCGGAAGAAACTATACACGTAGAACATATCCCGGAGGAGAATGTTGCCGAAGTCGTGTTTTTTGCATACGGCGTTGCTGTTTTCTACGGGTTCAACGAATCTCAGGAACGGAGCATCCTAGAAGACCTCGCTAGTGGTGGAATACTAAAACGACAGCTCAAGGAGGAAGACTGGGAGATCGAAGAATGTCATTTCACGGTAGGCGAAACTCGATCTCTGCGGCGTCTGGCGTTCTGACTATTATGTAGCACGACCCGTCGATAGCGTACCCGCGCATCTATAATGACTTCTTTAGTTGGTATTTCTTTTCAGTAACTTTATCTCGTCTCACGACACACTCTATAGCATTTAAATCGCCTTCCCATCTTTTAAAGCTCTCCGTAGCTCACGCACTCGCTCAGTCCACTCTTCTCGCGGCTTATGAGGCAACTGCCCAACGGGTACTCTCTGATCCCCGCACAGTTGCCATTCCGAAGCAACTTGCTTTCTCAGGGAAACTCCAACTGAAACGGCGAGACGCACTCCGACTGACAGGACGTCTCTTCAAGTTGCGACGAGACATCAATCTAGTTTCGAATGTCTTAGATGTGCCGGAGTTGTTTTGGAGCGAGGCGAGCTTGAAGGAGTTGTATGGTGCGGTGAGGGATTACATGGAGATCGACGAACGGGTGAAGGTGTTGAATGAGAAATTGGGCATTGCAAGTGACTTCGTGAGTCCTCACTTATCGCACGACCTTGGGATGACGATGACGAGTATGCATCGACTAGTTGGATGCTATTCACGATCACTTGAACAATAATGCAATGGAGAGGATCACCTGGATTGTGATATGGTTCTGTCTTTCGTCTGGTTAGAGGGGCCATATCTGATGCACCGGTCACTTTTAGGCTCATCATTCTAGTCATATTTGTCGAAGTGGTGAGTCGTCCTCTGATGTAGTCATACGAATGTAGCTCACGGAAGAATGTAGGGTGAAGTCTTTGCCCGCCTGGTAGTGCATACACCAGCTACTAGTGAGGGTGCGGGTAAGATAGCCATGTGGGTTGGACCTGCATTCTGGATCCGCACAGCGTTGAAGGGCTAGATTTCCTTCAGAGGGCTCTTGTTGTAGTGGTTCTAGTTATCCTGACCAATAATCATTTTACAGCGCCCCTATGAGTACCGAAAGTGAAGACAAGGGGATGGCGATGCCTCGCGTCGACTACCTACGACATGAAGGGGGAAGCGACTGATCGACCTTGTGCGTGGCCGGAATGTTGGCGTGATAACAACGTGCATGTGGGAAGTCTACCTCTATGATGTAGATGTAGCGTACATTTTTGTGGCGCTCGACGTGCCCCCTCCTACTCGCCTGGCAATGGTAGGTGCTGCGTAAAGAAACCGCAGCCAAAGCAAGGTTAGCGACGTCAATCAGCTGCCGTTCGTCGCTGGATCGTGAAAATTCATTCAGCATGGCTTTAATATCTGATGGGGGTGATGGGTTCTGCGCGAATGGTAGATAAATCGACTGCCTGGTCAATCGCATCGTCTATTTCTCCGATGAGTGCACTGTAATATAAGAGCATCGGTACGGGGGTGAGGTATTTCGGGTACAATGATAGCACGTACATCATGTCACCCTTGACGAGGTAGAGCCCGAGCGGTATCTCCTCCACGCCTTCATCCAAGCTGTAGACTCGCTCCTTGCAATCCGAGACTACGACGTTAGACTTCTGATCGAAGCCTGCAAGAACGCCCTGTACTTAAAACCTAAGAAGAGAAGGGTCAGAGTGAGAGCATCATCCATACCACGATAGCTCGACCATCCTGTAGCACGAGTAAAACGCGGCCTACATTAGAACACGGCCACCCAAGTTGAGCGTGATACAACAACCAGAAAGCTGCAAAGGACGCACGATCTATGTATCCCTGTAAGCTGGACATCTTGCCGACACGCTGCTACGTCGTCTTTCAGTAAAGCTGGTCGGCAGCCTGCTCGCTCGACTACCTGGCACTTTTGAACGGACGCGAGTCTGATCAACGAAGTGTCTGGGGTCTCCACTTTATCTCTGGGCTGTTACTGGGGGTCTTCCCCTCCCGCGTGGCGTCTACGGCCCTATATGACCGCCTGCAAACGAATAAAGAAAGCCTCGACAGGGCCAAGGTACAGTCAATCCTACCAACTCACCCAGTTCACTGTGAGTCCGTCACCAGGCTCCGTGAAAACGATGGTTGACCACTTCGTTACAGCCTTTACTCGTTTGCCATGTCTCAGGTGGAGGAGGCACGTCAAGAACAACAACAGCCTGTCGTCGAAAAGGCCCCGTACGCTGAACTACAGATAGAGGATGGCACAGACGCACAAGAAACTGCATTACCGCCCCCTGCCACGTCTTCACCCCCAAACTCAAAAGCCAAGCTCTCTGCTACTGCTATCATCCCTGTATGGATCGTCCTCAGCTCCGGGGTCATCATATACAACAACCATCTGTACAACGCCCTACAATTCCGCTATCCCGTCTTCCTCGTCACATGGCATCTGACCTTCGCCGTGAGTGATTTTTTTCTTGTGTACATCTCTCCTAGATCCCCTTTCTACAGGCTGTGGGTACTCGTATCCTCCAACGCACTACCAACCTGCTTGATGGCAGTAAGGACGTCCACGTATCCAAACACATGTTCCTACGCTCTATACTTCCTATCGGGCTGCTGTTCAGTGGAAGCCTCATCCTCAGCAACACGGCTTATCTGTACCTTAGTGTAGCTTACATTCAGATGCTCAAGGTGCGCCGATTTCCTCCTTACTCCCACTTTCATTACCATGATAATTTCCGTTGCAGGCCTTCACCCCCGTTGCCATTCTGCTTATCTCTTGGGCTTCGAGAATACAGGACCCTAACCGTAAACTCATGGTCATCGTTCTCATGATCTCCTGTGGAGTGGCACTGGCGTCGCACGGGGAATTACACTTCAACCTCTACGGCTTTGCAGTGCAGGCCGCTGCAGTTGCAGTATGTCGATATGTGTATAGCGTAGCTGCGATGACTGACCCCCCGCGTAGTTTGAGGCTTCCCGCCTGGTGATGATCCAAATCCTACTACATGGTTTGAAAATGGATCCCCTCGTCTCGCTGCACTACTACGCCCCTGTCTGCGCTTTGATTAATCTTGCCGTGTTACCTTTCACAGAAGGCCTGGCTCCATTCTACGATATCCCGCGTATTGGACCTGCTGTCCTTCTCTCGAATGCTTTGGTTGCGTTCCTACTCAATGTTGCTGCAGTCTTCCTCGTAGGTGCAGGTAGTGGACTCGTACTCACCCTCGCTGGTGTCTTCAAGGTCAGTTGTCGTTCGAATAAAATGCAAGCACCCAGCTAACGTGCTGGTAGGATATTCTCCTTATCACGGGTTCCGTGCTCCTGTACAGGGCCCCAATCACCCCTCTGCAAGTCTTTGGTATGTGACTTGCCATAAACGGGCCCTTCAGCTATTGACCACTATCGCCATCTAGGCTACTCCGTCGCCTTATGCGGTCTCGTTCTTTTCAAGATGTCAGGCGGAAAGTAGACTTGCCTACGAGGGGTGGCAACCGTACGAACACATTCGAGTTGGCAGTGTCGTATATCTGTTTCCGAAGTCATATTTCATCGGCTTTCTGTCGATAGACAGTTGTTGAGGTATCGGCGTCGGTGTTCGCCTTTCTCCCACCTCCCTCACTACGTGGCGCAGATATCACATCATTTTATATTGTGGGTGGTGGTTCCTGGGTATTATAAATTGCCAGCTCCCTTTCCTCCTATTTACTTCCGTTCATTTTGTGGGATCACGTTGACCACGTTTAGTCCGCATGGTCGACTTGCTGAACCGCATCTCCATTCATAAACTACACGGACTTGACGAGCAGCTATGCACACTTCCCATAGACGACTAAGACTGCTGTTCTCGCATTTCTCTGTGCTCTACGTTTGCATACATTTCGACTAATGTGTAGCAGCAGTTGTACGTTTCAATCGACTTTCCAACTCAACTGAGGGCTATTTTAAGCAAGGAACGTTGGGTTGGAGTGATTCTGAATAGAGCTTCCTACATGACATCAAGCACAGGTAAGTTACGTACGGCGGGCGCCGGAGGACCTTATGTTAGGTGGGTAGAACAACGTCGCAAAGACTGGACCGGTATTACAATGGCATTGCGAGGCATCGCCGTCCACAATTTCGGTCGATTTGAGTGCAGTAGAGGTTGGCTGTAACTCAAGTTTCTTTACTTTCCGCAGTGAAACTCAGGTAGGCTCAATGTACCAAGCCCAAGGGCCCACAAGGCGTCCGAGATTTTTAGGACCAGAAACCACCAATAGTCTTACAATACTATGCCTGAGATACAGAAAGGCGCGAATAATAACGATGCCAAACCAATATATGACCATATCGTACCGTTCAGACTTCCTGGCTGACGCCCTCCTTCTTTCCTTTGCTGTGGCACAATTAGTTAACTCGAAAAGCAACGTGTTGAACTAGACAAACCTCGTCTTACTGGGCAAAAGTTCAGGGTTAATGAATGGAACAACACCACCCTGGGAGATCACTACATCTCCGAGCAGCTTGTTCAACCTGCGCCACAATGAGAAATAGGAGGATGTGCCAGGGTCACATTACTTACTCCTCATCATTACGGATAGCAAGTTGCAAATGGCGGGGGACAATGCGTTGTTTCTACAAGGAATCAGATCAGAGAAACTTCATTGTACCACTTCGGGACTCACCTTGTTGTCACGAGCAGCGTTTCCAGCAAGCTCAAGGATCTCAGCAGCGAGGTACTCAAGGACAGCCGCGAGGTACACTGAAACCATCATAAGGAACCCATAAGAATGAATGCGAGAAATGACTCACCTGGCGCACCAGCGCCGACCCGCTGGGCATAATTGCCCTTTTTCAAAAGACGGTGTACACGACCAACAGGGAACTGGAGACCCGCCTTGGCAGAACGGGACTGTGCCTTTCCTTCAGCGCCAGCCTTGCCACCGGATTTTCCAGCTTTGCCTGCGGGATCATGCTATCAGCGACAACCATATCAACAAAGTGACTAGCTCGCGCCTTTTCCGCTCTGGAGAAGATGAAAATGAGCGACCACAACCCGAGACAGAGAAGCAAAAGCGAACCATTTTCGAAATGCCACAGATGTGCTGGTCTCTTCGATACTGTACAGGAGGGTGGTGTGGTGGTGGTTCGTGATCAAAAGAGGTTGACCAACAAAGCTGCACGACTCGCGTCATATATATATAGTTCACGTGACCTCGGCATGACGTTCCCGATTTGGCCGAGAAACACCTCCGGACTGCATAAGAAAATGTTTGCCCTGCTCGGGGCTGGTAGAAGATGTCGCGTTCCTCTACGTGCTCTCGGACAACCACCCGCAGCTCAGCGATGGGGCTCAACCTCTGGCGGAGAGGGCACATCGGGACCTGCAGAGGCACCACTTCCACTACTACAAAGGCCATTGGGAGTGACAGAACGGCCGCAGGCTCATACAAAGTCATGGGAGGACACTCGGAAGGAGCTCATGGACGAGGAAACGCGATTGAAACAGCGTGAACACTTGTGAGTCGTGTGGCCATGCATACAACTCAACCCTCACGGAGGCAGGTTGAAGGAAGCCTCCAAAGGCTACTTCACCGACCTGAATGCGACCAGGCGCCACGGCGGGAAATCATGGATTGCACCGGATGTAATGATTAGGGAGGATGTGAGTCTTTTATGGATTTTCCCTTTTGCCGGCTAAATGCTGTTTGGCAGAAAGCTCTGTATTTCCCTAACGTCACCGGCTCCAGACTAGATACTAGAGAACAGGCTCATACAACGGACATGTGTCAGAGACGAGTATCTGTCATAGCCATGTTATCTACGAGAATGTCGGAGGTTGATCGTTTCGTTTTTCCTCGTGTCCTTTACTTATTTAACCTGACATCCAGGTTCATGTCAAAGGATTCGTAGCACCCACCAATGCGCAATATTTGTCAAATCCCCGATATCAATACATCCAGATCAACTTGCAGGAAAACCTGCTCAAGTCATGGCTCGTTTCTCTCTTCCTTGCTTCCATAGCGAGAAGCGTACCCCGCGAGCTGCATCCAACGTACCTCGTATCAAGTCAGAACATGCAGTATGTGCGCGAAGCTCTCGGAATGACAAACAAACATGTCGGCTATGTCTACCTCGTAGATGAGAACCTGAAGGTCCGGTGGGCGGGATGTGCTGATGCTAAGGCGGAAGAAACGCGTGCGCTCGAGCAATGTACTGGTGTCTTGATCAATAGGCTCGAGAAGAAAATCAAGTCTTAGCGTTGTGTACATAGCCTGTTGTTACGTTGTCCCCCTACATAACTCGCCTTATTTGTGCGTGTTGCCTACGTGTACCACGGCCTCACTCCAACAGAAAACTTGTCCCTCTCATTTGTGTGTGCATCTGTCTGAATGGCTTCATCAACGCAGCAATTGCCTCCAGGTTGGGCAGCAGAGTGGTACGATCTCACCCATCTGATACCATACAACAGGTTTACTGATACAAGGAATGACAGGGATGCAACTAACCAGAGATATCTTTTCATAGGCCAGTCATGGCACCCTATGCTTTCACCATCGGTAATGCTGACCCATCGTGCAGAAACCGCGACAGGGAGGACGCAGTGGGAACCGCCCGTACATGTCCCCACTGCTCCCATAGATGATCATGGTGTTTCAGTTTCACCGCCCCCGTCACACCACAACCCGAGACGTCGTCAATATGCTGCGGGACAGACTCAAGCATACTATGGTACCACGGATGGTTTTGTGGACCCATCCTACGGTGCGGCGGGAGTTGTGGGACCACAAACTCAACAACCGGTAGCTTCGGGACCTCTCTTCACTCCCGGTTTGGCTGCCGAGCAACAGTTCGCAGCCCAGCAACAGCAACCATTGTACCAAGCACCGCCCTCCCATGAGTCCCAGTACATCAATGCTCCGGGATTTGGCCAAGAACCTGCCTACTATCCTCCATCCGCGCCAGTCAACCAACTTGCCGACCAATTTGGCCAGATGGGCATTGGACAGAAGCCCCTGCAGCTTTACACCACTAACCTTCTCACTTCACCCCCGGACCCTCGCGAGTTGTCTCACCCACCCCCGGAGATTCGGCTGCCTCCCAATTCGTGCATCACCGCATCTCCTTACGCCAACGCCGATTACACCTACCAGCGCAGCACCTTGAATGCGATACCCACGACATCATCGCTATTGAACAAGGCCAAAATACCGCTTGCGCTTGTGATTACGCCGTACCGCGCCGTGAAAGACGGTGACTCCCCGGTACCGCTAGTCACCGACACTGTCATCGCCCGGTGTAGACGTTGCAGGACTTACATAAATCCGTACGTCCAGTTCATTGATGGAGGCAATCGGTAAGGTTCCGTTCTCTCCCCCGTGTGAACTGAATTTGAGCATGAGATAGTTGGCGATGCTGCATGTGCAACATGTCAAACGAGGTCCCACAGTTGTTCGATTGGGATCAAGTGCGCAATCAACCTGGCGACAGATGGACCCGCGATGAGCTCAACCATTCCGTCGTCGAGTTCGTGGCTCCGACCGAGTATATGGTTCGACCTCCTCAACCAGCGGTTTACGTCATCCTTATTGATGTCAGTCACACCGCTATTCAGTCTGGTGAGGATCTTTCGTGGGGTCAAAGCAGCGCGTTTACTTAGCGCCCATTTCATAGGCATGGTTGCTACTGCCACACGAACAATCTTGGAAAGTCTTGACCGTATTCCCAACGAAGATGAACGTACGAAGATCGCTATTATTGCATACGACACGTCATTATACTTCTTCTCGATGCCGGTAGGGTCTTCGAATCAGCATACACCACACTGTTACTAATTGTGCACAGCCTGGCACTACTGAGTCTACGATGCTGGTCGTTTCGGACGTCGATGATGTTTTCCTACCCAAGCCCACTGATCTTCTAGTCAACTTGTCCGAGGCCAAAGCGTCCCTAGAGTCTCTTCTCACGAGAATCAATGATATGTTCCAGGATAACCACACTGTCGGTAGTGCGATGGGCCCAGCACTTCAGGCCGGTTTTAAGTTGATGGTACGTAAAGATCTTGGCTGCCAGCGCTGATGCTGAATGGCGTGGGAAGGCACCAATTGGTGGCAAGATCATCGTTCTATCTGCTTCGTTGCCCAACGTGGGCGCAGGAGCCCTTAAAAACCGCGAAGATCCCAAGATCTTAGGAACGTCCAAGGTTAATGAGTACAGTACACTCGACGGTCTACTTTTTCTTCTGACTTGCTGTTTAGGAGTCAGGGTTACTTCAGCCCGCTTCGCCGTTCTACAAGACCTTTGCGATTGAATGCTCGCGTGCACAGGTCTCGGTTGACATGTTCCTGTTCAGTTCCTCATATCAGGATGTCGCCAGTCTTGGTTCGTGTGCCCTCGCATTCAGAGGTTCTTGCCTTACCGTGTTGCAGCGTGCCTCCCTCACTATACATCGGGTCAAACATTCTTCTACCCTGCGTTCAGTGCCTCGCGCTCTGAGGATGCAATCAAGTTTGCTCACGAGTTTGGTGAAATCCTAGCTATGCCAATTATGCTAGAGGCGGTGATGAGGGTCCGCGCTTCGAAAGGTTGTGACTATTTCACCTCAAGGAATTAGACATTCTTATCGGTGAATTATAGGTCTACGCATGGCATCCTTCCATGGAAACTTCTTCGTTAGGTCTACCGACCTCCTCGCAATGCCGGCAGTCCCTATGGATCAATCATATACGATTGAAGTTCAAATCGAAGATACCATCACTGCACCATTTGTTGTATTCCAGACCGCCGTACTCCATACGACATGTTACGGAGAGCGCCGAATCCGCGTTATTACGCACGCACTGCCCACGACTAGCAACTTGTCAGAGCTTTTCGCCTCTGCGGACCAGGTGGCGATCGCAACCTTCTTGGCTAATAAAGCGGTCGAGCGCTCAATTACGCACAAACTAGAAGATAGCAGGGATACAATCATGCAGAAACTGGTTGACATTCTAATGTCCTACAAGAGCAGCATGACGGCTGCCGGCGCCGGCGCGAGTGCTCAGTTGGCAATTTCGGAAAATCTCAAAATGTTACCGCTCTTGACCCTTGGTCTTCTGAAAAACGTAAGTCATGACATGCAGAATATGTTGGCTTCTTTGAATCCTGAGTGACCGTACGACTTACGCCAGGTTGGGATACGCCAAAGCGCTCAAATTCCTCCAGACTTGAGGGCTTACGCACAATGTCTGCTGACTTCGCTCCCGTCGCAGCTTCTTATCCCCTATATACACCCTAACTTTTACTCATTGCATAATATGCCACCTGAGGTTTGTGTTCCTTCTTTCCCCCACGGAGCGCCGTTGACACCTACAAGGCTGGAACGGTGGGCGAACACGGAGTCATCTTACCAGTTCCATTACCTTTGACCTCCGAACGGCTTGAACGACATGGCCTCTATCTGATAGAAGATTCGCAAAACATGTTCCTTTGGGTTGGCCGGGATGCCGTACCTAGCCTTGTAGAGGACGTTTTCAACCTTCCCAGTTACGAAGTGCTACGTGGTGGCAAGGTCAGCATCAGCGATCTTTCAAGCTTTTCTGATCGGCCCTCACCTTTTCTTCTACAGACAACCCTTCCGGTCCTCGACAATGACTTCTCACAGCGAGTAAACGCGATCATCCAAAAAATACGTGAGATGCGCCGCGGAGTTTATTATCCGCATCTCTATGTAGTTAAAGAAGATGGCGAGCCTCCACTACGCCTCTGGGCCCTTAGCTGCCTCATTCAAGATCGTGCCGACGTTTTACCAAGCTACCAACAATTTATTGGACAAGTCAGGGATAAAGTCAATGGAGCAGGCACTTATTAACGGAGCCTTCGGAGGCCGATTTGTGGGAGGGAGTTGCTCACTATGACAGATGGGATTGAATATTTCAACTTGTTTTTTTTTCGTCTATGTTATTCTGGTGATGAACTACTCGATAAGGCATGAATACAACGAGCTAAAGTTCCACACCCTGTGGCGGACGGGGATATGAGGCCCATCGATAAGTCCTTCCTTTCGGCGACCTCTTTTGTGCAATGTACCTGCGACCTGACACAATATGAGCATCTAGTGCTCAGAGTGGTTCCCTGCAGCACAAAATTTCCGGTCTTTCAGCTGCGGAAGTTTGACATGATCGCAATCTAGAGATTTGCGGCTCCACCGGTAGATCATGGAAGAGTTCGACTCTCCATAGTGGGAGTACACACTGCAGCTGGAGCGTCGTGAATATATGTGTAGAATGGGTCTAACTGGGGGTCCCTCAGGAATATTGCGGTTCGTCCGAAGTTCTGATTCTTGGGACAACGAGAAACGGAAACTTCATTGTGTAGCCCACCCAAGTGATGATATTAGGTGAATATTGAATCTCAACACGAGTCGTCTCACAGTGCTACTGTAGTTCATCACTTTGAGTGGTAGCACGAGTTAGAGTGTGCATCCCAACAGCGTTCAACTTCATCGAGTTACCCCGTATATTCTCGTTGTTGGGCAATTTTGCTGATGACATTTCCACAACCTTTCCTTAAGTGGAATTATTACATTGGAATGTTCGGACCCTTGATCGTGCACCGCTCGGCAGCATTGACGATCCGTCGGGTCGTAGGCTTACGGCTGACTTCAGGTCGAACAGGCACAACATCACATCTGTCCGCTTAACCGCTGCGCCAAAAGGCAATACAATGTATACCAATCGGTTATCTGAAGTCAAGTGAGGGAGCCTGAGTAACCTTTATTCGCAAAGTTCATTCTGCCCATTCACCGCTGACGATGTGTAATAGGCCCATAACGGTGTATCGATTGAAAGCCAGTGTCTGGGAGAAGCTCAGTTGCCCCTCATGATACAGGCGAGAAGGGAAGACCTCTTTGGAATGTCTATTACTATCGATCAAGACTTCATCTCTATACACCTCCCCGATCTACACTGCTTGTGCATCGGTCGTCACAGGATTGCAGCTACCTTCCGTGCTAAATGCCTTTCCTTACAACTCGCAACTGTTCAGTGCCTACGCTGGCACTTACATAAATCGACTGTAAAATTCATATGGGCCCTGTTTCTCGTCGGACCGTAGACAAGTGCTGTTGATCGATGATCAGTCATTCTGTCAGTGACTGCCGGAAACCCCCCAAACCAGTACTTCTCTCCACCAGCCCCTCAAGGAAACAATTGCTACCTCACCGCGAAGTATAATTTACGTTTGTGGGGCTATGCGCCCAAGGGCAAACGGGCTCAGAGTCTTCTCTGTCCAGGCTTTGAAGCGAGATGAGCCGGCGTTTACTAAGTGAATTCTACCCTTCGCCAGACTCATTTCGAGAGCCACAAGGACATGGAGGACAACGCGGAAGTCGAAATGAGGTCGATTCAGCCGCAGGAGCCTCCTGGTGGTGTCTCAAGCTCAAGTCCTGCAAGGGTCGTTATATTCGCGGACTCGAAGAGTCGAGAAAGGGCACAGCGCAGGCGGGCCCACATCCAATTTGCGACGCTCTGTTGGACGTTGTATCTTTCAGGATGGAATGATAGCACGACCGGTCCTCTCTTGCCTCGAATACAAAGGGTATATGATGTAAGTATTCTGCTGGTCAAGGAATTCTGTGTCGTTGACCCCTGTAGGTTAACTTTGCTACCGTATCTCTTCTCTTCGTGTTTGCGTGCATTGTTTGTCAATACTTCATCTTAAACATGCAAGAGACTTGACACGATCCTCAGGGTTATATAACTGGGGCGCTCTCCAATCTAGTGCTCGATGGTCGCTATGGCTTTGGAAAGGTTATTGTGCATTCTTTCCTTCGTTCACTGGTGTGTTGACGCCACCTGATAGGTTATGGTATTAGGTGTGTCGCGTCATTTCTGTGGCCGCAACATGTAGTGTTTTGAATGATCCTTACCACACAGGCTCGCTCTTTCAAGTTGTCGCGTATTGTTTTGAGTCTGCTGCTCCTCCCTTTCCTCTCTTCGTGCTAGGTTATGCTATCAATGGTGTTGGAATGGCCCTGCAGGTTGGTTCACGTATGAGTGGTCACTTCACCTTGAACTGAGACTGTTGTTACCCAAAGGATACCCAAGCAAACGGCTTTGTCGCCAGCCTTCGGGATAATCCAGAAATGAAAATGGGGATCTTACATGCGGTATGGTTCCGTATTTTCTGCGAGTGACTTCACCTACCAAAATAATTCCAGGCTTACGGTGGATAACGTTTTTGGTTATTCCTCTGCATCTCCTGATTGTCCCGTAGGTGCGGGTGCATTCTCGTCTCCACTCGTGGCCACGCAGTTTGTCCAAAAGCCGCACTGGTCGTTCCATTATCTTTGCTCGCTCGGCCTGTCATTGGTGAACACCATTCTACTAATCACTGTCTTCGGATGGAAGACCCAGGATGGTAAGTTTCCGGATGTCCCTCCCATAATGTACAAACTGTCTTCACGTTCCAGAGTAAGAATGTCTCGCGCAGATAGGGGTGCCACCCTGCGAGAAGGGTAACAGCGAACGCAGCCAGTTCCGACAGGTGTTTGCACTTAGGGCGGTTCACCTCTTGGCATTCTTTATACTCGTGTACGTCGGCGTAGAGGTTACTGTGGGAGGTACGTCTGTTAGAGACCTTCTTTGCGGTTGCGTTCCTCATTCGAATAACTTAGGTTGGATCGTCACATACATCATAGACATTCGGGGTGGGGGGCCGTCATCCGGTTACATATCGTCGGGATTCTTTGGAGGTATGGTATACTTATGATATACTCACAAATCTCACAACGAGCACTGCAATAGGTCTTATGACGGGTCGGCTTTGTCTGCTATGGCTGAACCGCATGGTAAGTGAGCACTGATGTGGCGGTCTTTTGGCGATGCCATGACACTTGGCAGGTTGGAGAACGACGCGTGTTGTTTATCTACGCCCTCCTCGCTATAGGTTTAGAATTGGCGGTGTGGTTCGTGCCATCACTCGTTGGCGGGGCGATCGCCGTTTGCATGATAGGTATTCTCTTGGGACCGATGTACCCCATTGCCATGAACCACGCTAGACGGGTGTTACCGCGCTGGCTTCTGACGGGTATGCTCCCCACATTTACTTGAGACTGCTAAGCCATATATGCGTTCACAGTATCAATTGGATGGATAGCGGGATGCGGACAAGCAGGTTCTGCGTTGCTACCATTCATGACAGGGGCCATTGCCTCCAAATCCGGGATAGGAATCTTGCAGCCGCTGTAGGTGCACAGTCACTTGCCGAAATCCTCTCCTTACCTTGCCCATGTAGCCTAGTCTCCATGATGGCTTTCATGACGTCCATTTGGATTCTGGTCCCCAGCAGTACACGGCGAGAAGATTGATAACGTGTACTTTGCACTTTTCTAACGTTCTTGAATTATGCCAAGCTGACACGAAGACAAAATTATTAACGTGCATTGAACTTCCTCGACACACGAAACGCGCCAGATTGTATGTACGAGATCGTAAGACCCGTACTGATCTTGTTTCGGGCACGGAGTACTCTCCCGAAACGGCTCGTCTAATGTCCGTCATTCAGTGCACTCAGCCCTGTCCAGGGGAGCGTAGTGGCCACTTTCCTTCCGCTCTGAAGGCATTTTCATGTCATACTCGCACACACCACGACAGTCGGCGTGAATCTTCTGCACTTTCGGGGGTGATTTAATCCCCACCCAATCACGTGATTGTATCGAATTGCGACGATTGGCTTTCACCTACAGTGACGTGGAATCGTAGAGAGAGTACACATGCAAAATAGCACAAAGCACTTCAAATATTTGTGAGAGGGAGTTGCTTCCTATGACAGATGGGATTGATTTTTCCTCTTTTTTTTTTTTCCGTTTATGTTATTCTGGTGACGGCCTACTCGATAAACCGTGAATACAACGAGCTAACTTCCTCACCCTCCGGCGACGCGAATGTGAGGCCCTTCGATAAGTTTTTCGATTCGGCGACCTCTTTTTGGCAAAGTAACTTGACTAGGTCTTACACGATAACATGCTAGTGTTTTGCAGCTTCGCCGGAGTTCTGGGTCACCTTGAAACCCACTTTCAAGTTCTCCGGTAGCACATCATGAAAGAGCTCGACTCTCCATAGTGCAGTACACACCGCAGTTGAAACGCCATGAACGTACGTGCAACGGAAGGGATTTAATCCAGAGGTCCTCAGGAATGTTGTGATTCGTCCGAAGCTCGGATTCTTGTAAGGATGAGAAACGGAAGCTCGATCGTGTACCCCACCCAAGTGATGATGTTAGGTGAACATAATCCTAATACGAGCTGTCTCGCAGCACTGCGGTCCATCACTTTGAGCGGTAGCACGAGCCGGTGTGTCGTATTCGCCTGCCAAATTTCCAACAACATTCAACTTCATCGGGTAACATTTCCACAACCTTTCCTTGAGGGGATTACTGCCGAAATGTCCGGACTCCTGATCGTGCACTCGGCAGGGTTGATGATCTGTCGGGTTGTACGCTTACGGCTGACTTCAGGCTGGACAGGCACAATATCACATCCGAGTCATGATGCAGGTGTGTACTGCCGTCCGCTTATTATAACTGTTGCGCCAAAAGGAAGTAGTACCTTGAAGAGCCTCTCTATTGTGTCTCGGAGAAAACAGTAATGGAGGTATCAATTGAAAGTACTTGGGAATGATTCAGTCGTGCTTCATGATGCAGGCGAGAAGGAAAGACCTGGCTGGGTGATGCCTACTATGTACTGTCGGACACGACTTCATCTCTACATTTCCCCGCTCTACACGTGCTAAACGCTTTTACTTACAACTTGCTTCTGCTCAGTACCTACGCGGATCTAACTAAATCAACTGTAAAATGGATGGCCCTGCTTCTCGTCAGACCGTAGACAAGTGTTGTTGATCGGTGATCAGTCATCATGTCATCAGTGACTGCCGGAAACCCCCAAAACTGGTACTTCTCTCCACCATTACTATCTCACCGCGAAGTACAATTTACGTTCTTGGGGCTATGCGCCCGGGGGCAAACGGACTCTCTGTCCAAGCTTCGAAGCGAGATAAGCCAGCGTTTATCAGGTAACTCTACTCTTCGCTAGACTCATTTCGAAGGCCATGAGGGACATGGAGGACAACGTGGAAGTTGAAATGAAGTCGATTCAACCACAGGAGCGTCCTGGTGACGTCTCAAGCTCAAGTCCTGCAAGGGTCGTTATATCCGCGGACTCGAAAAGTCAAGAAAGGAGACAACGCAGACGGGCCCACATCCAATTTGCTACGCTCTGTTGGACGTTGTATCTTGCGGGATGGAATGATGGCACGACCGGTCCTCTCTTGCCTCGGATACAAAGGGTATATAATGTAAGTATTCTGTCGGTCGTGGAATTCTGTGTCATTGATCGCTGTAGATCAACTTTGCTATCGTATCTCTTCTCTTCGTGTTTGCATGCATTGTTTGTCGATACTTCATCTTAAGCATGCGAGAAACTTGACATGACCCTTAGGGTTTTCTAACTGGGGCGCTCTCCAATCTAGTACTCGATGGTCGCTATGGCTTCGGAAAGGTCACTGTGCATTCTTTCCTTCGTTCACTGGTGAGTTGACGCCACCTGATAGGTTATTGTGTTAGGTGCGTCGCATCGTTTTGTGGCCGCAACATGCGGTATTTTTGAACGATCGTTACCACACAGGCTCGCTCTTTCAAGTTGTCGCGTATTGTTTCGAGTCCGCTGCTCCCCCCTTTCCTCTCTTCGTGATAGGTTATGCTATAAATGGTGTTGGAATGGCCCTGCAGGTCGGTCCACGCTTGAGTGGTCATTTCACATTGAACCGAGTTTTCGTTACCCACAGGATGCTCAAGCAAACGGTTTTGTCGCCAGCCTCCGGGATAATCCAGAAATGAAAATGGGGATCTTACATGCGGTATGGTTCCGTGTTTTCTGCGAGTGACTTCACCTACCAGAATAATTCCAGGCTTACGGTAGATACGTCGTCTCCGGGTATTCGTATGCATCTCCTGACTGTCCCGTAGGCGCAGGCGCATTCTCATCTCCACTTGTGGCCACGCAGTTCGCCCAGCAACCACACTGGTCGTTCCATTATCTCTGCTCGCTCGGCTTGGCGTTGGTGAACACCGTTCTGCTAATCATGGTCTTCGGATTGAAAACCCAGGACGGTAAGATTTCGGACGTCCCTCTCTTAACGTATGAACTGTCCTCACATTCGGATAAGAATGTCTTGCACAGATTGGGGTACCGCCCTGCGAGAAGGGTAATAGCGAACGCAGCCAGTTCCGACAGGTATTTGCACTTAGGGCGGTTCATCTCTTGGCATTCTTCATACTCGTGTACGTTGGCGTAGAGGTTACAGTGGGAGGTACGTCTGCTAGAGACCTTCGTGGTTCGAGTTATTCATTCGGACAGGCTGGATCGTCACGTACATCATAGACATTCGGGGTGGGGGTCCGTCGTCCGGTTACATATCATCGGGATTCTTTGGAGGTACGGTAAATTTATGATACACTCACAGATCTCAGAACGAGCACCGTGATAGGTCTTATGACTGGTCGGCTTTGTCTGCTATGGGTGAACCGCTTGGTAAGTGAGCATTGATGTGTCGGTCCTTTGCGAAGCCATGACACTTGGTAGGTTGGAGAGCGACGTGTATTGTTTATCTACGCCTTCCTCGCTATAGGTTTAGAATTGGTGGTGTGGTTCGTGCCATCACTCGTTGGCGGGGCGGTCGCCGTTTCCATGATAGGTATTCTCTTGGGACCGATGTACCCCATTGCCATGAACCACGCTGGACGGGTGTTGCCGCGCTGGCTTCTGACGGGTATGCTCCTCATATTTACTTGAGATTGCCGAGCTATACACGCGTTCACAGTATCAATCGGATGGATAGCAGGATGCGGACAAGCAGGTTCTGCGTTGCTACCATTCATGACAGGGGCCATTGCCTCCAAATCCGGGATAGGAATCTTGCAGCCACTGTAGGTGTGCAATCACCTGCCGAGATCCTCTCTTACCATGTCCATGTAGGCTAGTCTCCATGATGGCTTTCATGATGTCCATTTGGATTCTGGTCCCCAACAGTGCACGGCGAGAAGATTGATAACGTGTACTTTGCACTTTTCTAACGTTCTTGGTTTACGCCAAACTGACACGAAGATATAAAATTTAACGTGCAATGAACTTCCTGGACACACGAAACGCGCCAGAGTGTATGTACGAGATCGCAAGACCCGTACTGATCTTGTTCTGAGCACGGGAGTACTCTCTTGAAACTGCTCGTCTAATGTCCGTCATTCAGTGCACTCAGCCTTGTCCAGGGGAGTGTAGTGGCCACTTTCCTTCCGCTCTGAAGGCATTTTCATGTCATGCTGGCACATAACGACAGTTGGCGTGAATCTTACGCACTTTTAAGAGTGATTTAATCCCCGCCCAATCACGTAATTGTATCGGATTGCGATGATTGGCTTTCACCTACAGTGACGTGGAATCGTAGAGAAAGTACATGCGAAATAGCACAAAGCACTTCAAATAGTCCGCAAGAAAGAAACACGTCTATTATGAGAGCGTTGATCCGCCCGCCGGCGGAGGAAGCTCACGGAGACACAGGAAGGGTAACAAAGCAACCACACTGGAGGTATCATTGAGTAGTAATGTCTGTCAAATCTTATGGATTGCTTTCGCGAGAGCGGCAACGTCGACGGGTATCTCGCTAGAATTTGAACCTGCAGGCGAGGTAACAGCTGATTTTGTATTGTAGGGCCTGCATGTGAATTGTCAGGGAGGTGTATCTCATGAAGGGCAAATACGCACTTGTCATGCCACCAAGCTATGTAACTAATGCCCAACGATCTCACGGAGAGCTCTGCGTCACGCGTCACTGTGCCAGGAGGAAATATCTCCAGAAGTGTCGAACGTGTCGAAGGCGTCATGAACACGCTGTCTGCCAGGTGGCTCCCATGCACACTGATGACGACCTAAAGGAAGGCGATCGAAACATGGAAACATAATAAAACACGGGCTTGACTCTTACCGTCGACCGCAAAATAGCAGCCATATGTTCTTTCCAGGGTGTACTGGCATGAACCACGTTCACCACGTAGTTCTTACCCAACTTGTTAAGCATATCGACTAGTGCCTCGTGATCTGGTTCCCTCAACTTCGGGCCGTTCGGATCATCTTGACGGGATAGATAGGTAATGACCGCCTTTTGTGATCCTATCCAGTTTTTCTTCACCTCAAGTTCGACCCCGAGGAAAGATGCTAAATTACGGCGGATAGGCTCCCACCAATGCGCCGAGGCAGACAACTGAGAAAGTGGCACCGCGAATGGAGGAACGTCGTCCTTGTAACGCCGTGCAGCTCCGGAATCCGAAACGACCACTCGCCTCAAAAGGAACGGCGCCTGCATGGATGCGAAATCTTGCCAGTCTTCCTGGTACATCAGTCCAAGTGTGGGAAACGCTGCTTTAGGGAGGTAGGGATGAAACCCGCTTGGAGAACGCTGACGTGGCAGAATAGGCGCATTCATCTCAGGTCTGGCCCCGATAAGAGTGGGTACATTCGGGTAGAAGATACGTCGGGGAGGTGAGAGGATGAGGGGGTCCGCGGGATCGAGAGATGTATTAAGAGAGCTGTATGTGCGCCACAGGGAAAAGAGTGTGTAGTTGCCTGGTCACTGCATCAGCACAACGCAAACATACATGGAGGAAAACGGACTTGGGTGCGCATCGGTACATAGCCAAGTTACGCCGTGAATTCTATGATGGTCGATGTCGATCAGAATGTCCTAGAGGAAAATGCTGCGCTGACTTACAGTCCGCCGTATCTTCCCAGTATTTCTCGGCCTTTTTCTGTGGAGAGCACTTGCCAATCAGAAGATTGTGGCACTTCGGTAGGCTTCTCCGTGGATGATGCAATGGCACCGACGGGAGGAAAAGACGGATCGTCAGACACGAGGTAAACAGTACCATTGAACAGAAACACATGGTCCAGGATGGTAGAGCCTGCACGAATGAGTAAGTATGCAATTACGAGCGGTCGTTACTTACCTGGTACGTGTTTTATGATCGTAGTCGTCGGGAGGTCTTCGTTCCAGTGAATGTAGCCATCGTTTACTCCTACGGTCCCATATATTTCTGAGTGAAAATTCGTTGACGCCCGTTCCCTGGATCCCCACAACGATGTGCTGTTCTTCACAGATTCTTGATGTCGCGATTGAGCATTCTTTGCGACTTGTAGTTCCTCCAACGTCCAGTCTCCGTATAATTCCTCCTCCCAGTTTACACTCGCTGCAACACCAGACTGCTTCGAGACACCTTGAGCCACCCAGCCCTGACGAGTTTGTAGCTGCTGAAACGAAGACTCTAGATTGTAGAAGAGGACGAAGATCGTGAGTGAGAAGAGAACTATGGATATTTCCCTGCGGGTAGGCAGCGAATACCAAGCCATTAAGTATAAGCGAAAGGAACGACGTGGTGATACTTCAGAACATGTCGCGGGCCACTCCGGTGCCAGACGACGATGGCAACCAATTGGTATTTCCCAAAATAGTAATTAGAGGAGATTGGTCGCTAATCGGGGCAGACGCGGAGAAATTTGTCAAGCCCAGCATCGATCGACACTCATATTAGCAACTGAGCAACTCTGGTACAATTTACAGTAAGATTCATGATTCTGTCACCCTCTGTTCAACGCCGTTGCAATGGGCAGCCAGGTCGGATGTTGTGAACTTCTTCTTCCCCTTCGTGTCTTCCGCGTAGTTCTCATAAAAGTTGTTCTCGTCCCTGTTCGAGAGATGACCAAGCTCTACCTCCCCGTCTGCTGTATCAACGCGTCTTCCGGGTCCGTCCCAGAAGTGGAAAGCTTGGCTATGTACGCCATAGGAAGTGGGCACAACCTCAAGCAAATCCCCTCGAGCAACCTCGATCGCAGGAATCTCCGACGCGGGGAGACCAATCAAGTAGGCCAGAAGGCAGCGAATGACGGATGAATGACCAATAATCAACAGGTCTTCCTTTTCTCGTTCCAGTTCGATCAGGATTGGCTCCAAGCGCACTTGTACCAATGCTGCTCTAGACACATCGTATATGACCATTTGGGTAGGAACTCACCTGACAGATCATGATAACTTTCTGCTCGTGGTGCACGGAATGCGTATGGATCCTTCACGAATCTAGCCCACTCTTCAGGGTAAAACTTACGGGCTTGGTCCGGAGTGAGGCCATCCCATACACCTGGGTTGATTTCGCACATTTGTGGCTTCTCGATCACCTTGACTCTAGGACTGGATTCCCTAGCAGATGTGAGAAACGGCCATGCCGTGTGGTGAGCACGCCGCCGCGTCGACGTCCAGATCTAATCCTGGGTCAGGCACTCGAGTAATGCCAGAGATCAAAGTAGCCCACCACAAGCCTGCGCTCCTTTGGATCGTAGCCGCGTTGTTCAAGAGATTTAGCACGCCTCTCAAGAACAGCCTCTTTCAGTCTTTCAGAATATTCCCAACCAGCAGGCGAGAGGTCGGAATCTGCCTTATACGAATGTTCGATCAACGACTGACCGGACTGTTCAGGATTAAGATCAAGAAAATCATCGACAAGCCAAACTAGAACCCTTACACGAGCGAAGTATATCATCCGGAAACGATTGTGGATATTCATAAGGAAAAAAACTATGCGCGACTGCCGGGACCATTTGTTATTATTTCAGGAAACGCCAGAGTGAGAACACTAACTTGTAGATAGCCACGGATTTTCTGGAGAAAGTGAAAATCACGAGTCAGTACATATGAAGTGGGTAGCAAACAATACGCACGTTCACCATGATCTTTTCACCCACCTGGATTACAGTGAGAGTGCTGACTTGATTTACTTAGTTTGCATGTTGTAACCTACGTTAAAAATGCGGATGTACGGCCACTCAGTTTCCTCGATGGTTTCATAAGCTTGCTCCCGGAGGCGAATGCGACCGTAATAATCTTCAACAGCCTTGTCCTGATCCCACCCACGATACTACCTGGGTTGAGAAAATGGCGGATGTAAAACAATGGTGGACGATACTCACGTCGGGAGAGGAGATTTTGACGTTTCGGATGTTGGTCTCGATTATTTCTTTGTTGTCGCAGATGGACTCTGCTCCATGGTCAGCTTCTCTATGAAAACTTCGGCTCATCCTTGGAAAACATGCCTAGCATGATAACATGGATTCCAAGCTTGTCAAACTTTTCAGCAAGGGCTTGTCGATTCTTGCGCAGTCCGTTGTTCGCGTCATAGATGACGACCTGACCGCCCCCTTCGAAAAACTCCCATATCATATTCTCACATCCATCTGAAACCTTCTTCCGAAGTGCCAGTGTTTCTGGACTTTTCTCTCCTGAGTGAAACCAAGGCAAAAGGGAGTTCAATGATATCACTTCTATAGACATCGCTACCACGATGTAACTCACCGATACTGAAGTAATCTGGTGGGAGTTTCTGCGCGCCTCCGAGGGTTTTACGGCGATAATCACCCAAAGAGACGACATGCGTCTTCACGCCCATCCATCGCAGATATCGCTCGAGTGCGCGTGATATATGAGTCTTTCCTCTCGCTGGAAGTCCCACAGTCAGGATCAGAATTTTACCTGCGTGAAACAGGAGGCCAGACGCCGTGGTATACAGAGGGGCCGCCATTAGTGAAGTGTGGAGCTATCTAATGTAGTCGTAGGTGCCCCTTGGGCCATCGAGTTGTCACTAGTAGTATCGCTCGAAGTATCACGTGGTCAATCTTCCGGTTATCGGGACGTGTACCGCGCCCATCTGTTCACCTCGCGTTAGAAAAACTCAATAGCAGTGTAAGTAGCTGAGATCCTGTCGGATGATAGTACAACCAGTACGTTGTTAAGCCCCGAAGCGTACATATTAAGTATTCACTACAAAGAAGATGAAGGCAGAATAAATACATTCATATTTCATTCTTCCATCCGTAGCTTTCACTCATCCCCATCATCCCCGTCGTCTTCACCGGATTGCCCAAGTGGCCTGTTCCCCGCCTCGACGGCATCCAAGTCTTTATCCAAATCGATGCTTTCTTCCCCGCCCCCGAACGCGTTGTCACCCGCATAGATGCGTAGCCTCAGTACCTCTTTCCTTAAGTCCGCGATTTCTTTGTCACGCCTATCCACTCTCTCTTTGAGACGTCTTATATAGTCGTTCCCACATCGCAGCAGCTGCAGCTTGCTCACACCCTTATTGGGACCGTCCCCACCAGCCTTGGGTGGGCCTCGAGGCGGTAGAGCGCCAGGTAAGATCGGCTCGTCCGGGAAATTTTCGTCTGAAGGAAGGGGGATCGGCGGAAGGAGAGTGCGCAGGTCATCGTAAGCCGTCTTAAGAGAGTCACGCCGCTTTTGCTCCGCGTCCTTATGTGACTTGCGCGTCAGTGGCACGGGTTGGGGCACCGTTGATGAGCCATGATTAACTGTCGCTGGAGAGCCGGCTTAAAGGTGTCAGAGATTTACGACGATCGCAGAGGTATGGGACACACCTGGAAGGATGGGTTTCGGTCCAGGGCTAATTAATGATAGCGTAGCCCTGCGAGAGCTCTTGGCCGAGGCTGTTTCCGCGGGAGGCTTGGGTTTTGGGAGCTCCTTGCCCTTGTCGGACTTGGCTCCGCGGGAAGCTTGCGAGGTAGGTGCAAGGCTACTACTGATACCCAATCGACCCAGGTTCATGATGCTCGCTGGTGTAACTGGGGTGATGCGGGTATCCTCCTGCGAGGGCACGGTCGAACTACCTACAGGCGTTGGCAACGGGGGTGATGAATTCGCGCCCGGTGGTGCAGGGGGTGGCATCGACAGGTCAACGGGTGAAGGGGAGTCATTTTCCGCAATAGTGCTATTCCGTCTTCCCTTGACGGACCGTAAAAGGGGGGTCGACGTTGCCGACTTGGCATTCCGAGCCGCCTTTTTCACGGCAGTGGGTGCAGGGGTTGGACGTTTCCTGCCCGTTTGAGGATAATCTTCGGCACTCGGAGACGCAGCGCGCTTAGCCGTGTGTCTGACGGGTTGCTGCTGAGAGGCAGCCAACCACGGACTGGTAAGCGGGGAAACATCAATGTCAAGGTCGGAGGGAGATGGAAGGGGAAACGGAGGGCTCGTGTGGAAAGCTATATTTGCAGGAGCGGATGCTGAGCCCGGGTGCCTCATGTAGTAATTCGTTCCTACAGGCTCTTGTGGGGAAGGCAGAGGCATATTCTCCAGCGCCTGAGAATCGTACAAGTTCTGCTGAGAATTGGTATACGGCGTGTTCAGACGGTTAAGGAAATCGGAATCAGGAAGAGGACGAAGCTCCGTGGAGGATACTGCCGCATGTTATCTCTGAGAAGCCAGAAAAAAACAAAAATAGAGTAGAGTATTTACGAGGAGTGGGAAGGCCATTAAATGCAGCCGATGGGACTTGTTCACGCTGAACTTCTGCGTTGGCGTCTTGCGCAGCAAGCGTCGTCTGTCCGCTGATAAGTGCAAGCTGGGAAACGGCCGGCGGTTGAGTAAAACCCATGCGGAAGGAGAGGGTTATCGCGGAAGTATTAGGGGGATCTACTCACTTGCTGCTGGAATATCTGGTTCTGTATCTGGCTCTGGAGTTGTTGCAGTTGATGTAGCTGTGTGAGCTTGTACTGTTGCTCGAGAAGTAACTGGGGTGTGAAGGTCGACGCAGAGGGTAGGTTCTGATGGTTGGGATCCATACTGTGCACGGACACGAGGTTGCTCATTGCGAGAAGGTCCATAGGAGGGTTGAATTGTACGCCGCTTGACAGTTGGAGGTTGGGGGTGCGCTGTCCTTGTATCAGCCCGCTGTTGAGGGTGGTTTGGTGGGCATCCAGTGCAGGACGATGAGAGTCCCCAGTAAGCTCGGGAAACAACGAGGCCAGCAGATCCTTCTGTGAGTTGTCCTGCTGTCGAATCGGTTCCATTAGCAAATGAGACACATAAAAAAAAAAAAGAGTAGGAAAGAAAGCAGGAAAGAAAAAAAGGGAGCTGCTGCTCTAGGCGGTGAAGTTTGGCAGCGTGATATTAGATATGGCCTGGTCGGTGCCTGGAGTCAATCACGGCTCGGGTCACGTGGCCGGTCCGGCCGAGTCCGGATCTACCGGCGCTGGGACCGGTCAGTCTGCCCGCGCCATTACTATTGCTACTAGATTAGTATTCAAGGCGGCGTCGACGGCCTGTAATGTACAACCACAGCAAAGCGACTCGCATAAACGCGTATCACAGTCAGAAACGCAGCTTGCTGGGCTCTCCTGCCGGCCAGATACAACCCGCATGGCGCGACCCGAAACCAGATGTCGAACCAGGTAGCAAAATCCTCCTGAGTCGTCTCCCACCAGACGTTTCTGAGACAGAGGTTGAGGTGTGTGTGCGGCCACATGTTCAGGCAATGCGCGCTGCAACATCTTCTTTTTTAGGATTTGTTCAGGAAAACCGTCGGGCCACTAAGAGAAGTCTTTTTGGTGTACAACTCCCAAGGTCGATCAAAGGGGATGGCTGTCATTTCCTTCCAGCGTCCTGGGGACGCTGCGGTTGCTCGAGCCAAGTATGATGGAAAATTTGTAGATGGAAGTGAGCCCAGCAGAGCCTGTATACTCTTGCCCAATCTGACATGCTATGGCTAGGACGACAAATAAAAATCGAGGTTATCGTCGACTCAGATGAGGTTATACCAAAACCTGCGGCCCCCAGCCCACCGTCTCTCCTACAGCGGCTTGGTCTCGCTCCTCCTATTACTAGTCCTGGAAGCGCAATTTTTGCAACTCCAAGACCTAAACACACGCCAAACAACATACAAGTAAAGGTGTAAGTTCTGCTGCTGCTCAAAAGACCAAGCTGAGTCCTATGCCGGCAGTCCACCCAAGTCGTTGACTGCCCGTGTGGCTTCACGCCCTCCAACCGCCGCGGTGATGCCACGACGTCGCAAGAAAAAGGGTCCCAAACGTGTGCAGAAGTCCGTGGCTCAGCTGGATAACGAGATGGAAGAGTATAGAGCAGTTGCAGCATCTGTAAAGGTGAATGGGAACAGCAACCTCAACCGATGACCTCTTGTGTGCTTGGCCGTCCCAACTTTCTGGAGATCTCGGGGGTTGTTATCGTTTGTTCCATTTGCAGTGTCTATTATACAGCGCATGCCTGGCACCCACACTATGCTGTTTCCGCACATCTCCTACCTTGAAACTTCAAAGATGGAGCTTGTCCACGGTGGACCTCGCTGATCTTGCTCTACTTTGTGCCTCGGGGGCGAGTCCACGTTAATCTTGACCTCACTCTCTGCCATGGCCTTTAATGTCACGTACCAGTGCCATCCCGGTCCTCGCACCCTTATCGTTTGATGTAATTGGCTTTCCTTTGATCTTTACAATTACTTGGTCATCACCTTCTGTGCATGGGAGTATCGGGCGGGGCTATGTACTTGCTGTACATACTTAGATGTAACTTGGACAAACGCTGGTTGTCTTGCACAAAACATATGTCAGAGACTCAAAATGAAATAAACGGACAGAATGTCTGAAGCAGGCGGTGCCCTGAGGTACATACGTAGATATGGAACGGCTTCATCTCCAGTGTTGACAGCGGATTTCACACCACCGTCACGTCTTCTTCCTAACCACTCAACAGGTGCAACATGTCTGCTCGTAGTCCGCTGTGGGTGTTCTCTGCAACCGCATGTTGGCACTGACAGTCCAGGCCCGCACGCGCTCGGTGACGACAGATCCGTTGTGTTCCTCCTCCACATCGCTCTTGAAGCCCCCCTAGCGATCTCAGCATTCTGGTCGCCTGCCTCGCTTCCGTTCTTGCAGATGACCAACACAACGCTGGTGTTGCTCAAGGTCAGTCCCCTCAATTCATAGCGTATACCTTGTGCTAACGATGCGGTGCGCAGCTATACACTGCATTTACCGCGGCGACATGCGTGACCACTTTCTTGGTACATCCCCTTCCTGGTGCGTCCCTGGCCGCACCCTTCTTTGACGGGACTCTTAACAGCAGAAACCAGAATTTCTCCCAGGGAAACGCGCTTTGGCTATCGGGCTTTGTATCTATCATAGTGTTGCATCTACGGTCTTATTCCAGGCTCCCCGATTCATACCGCATAGCTTTGGACCGCTATTTGAGTCGTGCGTCGCTCTCACTTTTTTTTTTCCAACTTTCAGGTCTTTGGGATGGCGACGCATGTGCTCACCAACGAGTTGTAGGCTCAAGGTCACTCCAGAGGTCGCATGGGGCACGATGCACGGCTTGCTTGGACTCGCAATGGTCGTATGGTGGCAGGGTACGCTGGGGTACGTTTCCATGGCAAAGAAGGCAGCTTAGTTGGATGGAGGCGGCATGGCACGGGCTTGCGTAAGCTTTCCAAACACCAATTACTCCCTCACTAGTTAGTGTACGGACAGGACGAGTGCCATGAGTCAAAATATACAGAGCATTTGTGCCGCTGGAACCGAGTCTGCTAAACTGACGTGTCATTTCTTCACTATCGGCGGTTTGTGTAGCTTCTCAGTTACATCCGGTGAGTGGTACTTTGCATCGTCCTGGCCCGGGTGGGGTTTTTCGCCTTGTACGAGAAGGAATCACAAGTAATCTATGAGTGTGTAGCAACGGGGCTCACGGTAGAGAGAGTCGGGGCCTTCTTCCTTCTTGCTGTCATCAGCTGCAAAATACATCGAGCCTACGGCCAGGGCGACTCCACCGATGCATACTAAAGCCTGTGTACATGAACCTCAGCTCTCTGCAGGCTGGATAAGGCGTGAGGAACTATGCAACGTACCAGAGTCCTGCTGTAAGGACTGTTCATAGAACCGCTCATGCTGTGTGTGGTTAGACTTTTGGTTCTTTGTTTTACGGAGAGCAAGGTTGCGAAAATTGTGACGTCACTCAAGTCGCTGACGGGCGTCGGTAGTGATTGCACAGCCACCCAAGATCACAGAGCCTCGGACGTTCACATTATGAAGGCAGGCATTCCAGGATTTATTTACTCTCGCACTAGGCTTATACGCGAACAGATCGCCGTCCAGGGTTGCTGCCATGGCGAACTCGATGCAATCTACTGTCACATCCACAACCTCGAAACACGTCACAAATACACAGTCGATCTCCTCCTCATATGTGGGGACTTCCAAGCCGTGCGGAATCAATCCGATCTGTTGTGTATGGCAGTTCCACAGAAGTATAGACAGCTGGGGGATTTTTATAGGTGGGCATGCCCTAGTAGCTGCTTTGATAGGCCCTGAAAAGGGTATTCACGATATGCTGTCGAATCGGCACCAATTCATGCAGGTATTACACTGGCGAGAAAACGGCACCAGTTTTGACCATTGTCATTGGGGGTAATCATGAAGCTTCGAACTACTTCTGGGAATTGTAAGTTCACGTTTCTGTTGTTCTAGTTTCACTTGCTGAGAGCCTAGCATCCATTCCTGACGTGATGCGTATTCGACATACACGAATCACCAAAAATAAAAATAAAAACGATACCTCCGCATAGATACCACGGCGGATGGCTCGCTCCCAACATCTACTTTTTGGGTCATGCAGGCTGTGTCCAGGTAAATGGCCTTCGCATCGCAGGTGCATCGGGGATATACAAAAGTCACGATTTTAGACTAGGTGTGCTTGTTTTTATTCTTCATCTTTCACAAGACCTATAGCCGTATTACACATTGAGCACTCAAGTCGTGTAGTTTCTGGAGACACGCGTTCCTTTTCTTTTCTTTTCTGTTTTTCAGTGGCCTTTCCCATGTGCTCTGCTGATACGTTTGGTGACAGGGCATCACGAACGCATACCATACGATCACGGGTCTATGAGGAGTATATATCACATCAGAGAGTATAACGTCCGTCGGTTATCTCTGGTATGTTCGACCTTTCTTCATTTTCTGGTACCCTCCGCACCGTGGCGTCCAGTTCTGACGAGTTCATGTCTTGATAGTTGTCGTCGCCCGACATTTTCCTTTCTCATGACTGGCCCTGCGCAATTGAGCAGCACGGTGACTTGCGTGGTCTTCTTCGCCGCAAACCCTTCTTCAGAGGTGACATCGAAAGTGGGAGGTTGGGCTCACCACCACTCATGGGTTTATTGATGACGCTGAAGCCGGAGTGGTGGTTCGCCGCACATTTGCATGTCAAGTTTGAGGGCATCTTTCGACATGAGAGCGGGACTGGACCAGGGGAAGCTACCCAGAAGGAGGCAAATCCTGATGAGATCGAGATAGACTTTGATGGTGATGAGGACCCTTCAACAAAAGTCGCACAGGATGCGGCCCCCAATCCCAGCGAATTAGCCGTGCATAGTGGAACAGATCTCTCCGACGTTACACCCATCTCGCAAGCATCTATCCCTGCGCAACAGATAAGCAGGTCCGAAACGCGATTCCTTGCATTGGATAAGTGCCTTCCTCGAAGGGACTTCTTGGAGGTTCGTCTTTTATGCTTTCGTCTTGTTGCAAGCCCACCTTGGTCATCGCACACAGGTGATAGATATACCTGCACCTCTCGATTCCCCCTCCCATCCCTCTGAGATCTTCTCCAACCCACTGTCCTCATCCTTACATACAGAAAACCCACCACCGAAGTTAACGTATGATCCAGAATGGCTTGCCATAACCCGCGCCTTCGATGAATATTTCTCGAGGTCGCAACACCAGGCGTCGTTCCCGGATGAGGAGACTGCTAGGTCGAGGGTATCGCAGGAGCTAGAGTGGGTCCAGAAGAACCTAGTGCAGAAGCACACGGGGACAGGCGAGGGTGCGGGAGAAGTCTCAGGAACAGCGCGTGGACTAGCGATAAGTGAACATCAAGTATTTGTGCGCACAGCCCCGGGGCCTGACTCGGAAGGGCAAAAGAGAGGAGGAAGGCAGCGTAAGTTTTCGTTGCGCTCTCACCATTCCTTTTTTTCATACTTATCTTATTCAACTTAATTTCAACCGGTCTCGCACTCACCACATTATTTTTCCCACGCGCTCAAATTCTACAGCAACGCCCTATACTAATCCACAAACCGTTGCGTTCTGCAAGATGCTTGGGATCGAAGACCGCATTAGTCCTCCGCATCCAGCATAGTCTTTAACTGCCAGTGTGTCAGATATGGGTGAGTGAAAACACCAATTATTTTTCTTTCTTCTCTCACTCAATTGTCTCAGATCGAGGAGTTCATGCGGACGAGGGGACCCTGTACGCAAAGTAACTGGTTGTAAATGGTGGAGATATGTATGAAAATCAAGGGCAATCGAATTTTCAGTGACCCAGAAAGTTGACTCGAGGTGGATCAGGTGTAACAGGCACAAAGTACATATACGTGTGTATCCGTGGTACAAATACGTGCCTCAGGGTATTGCAGCCTGCTGAGAAGAAGGGTGAAAAGAAAGGAGCTCGAATCGGAACTGACGGCTTGTATTATCGGAAGATGTGTCGAACGGCGGCCCTCATGCGCCTTAGTCTGTCCCCCGACATCTCGTGCACCTCACGTTCCCCTTCATGGTTGTCGTTAGCGCAGGGCTGATTTGGATCTGCTTGGAACCACCAATATTCGACTCTACTTCGCGCGGTCCACATACACCACCCCACAAGCAAAGATGTAAAACTCATCGCTATACCAATGATCACCCGTGACAAGAGATCGCCTGGGTTCCACCATTCAGCACAGAGGGCGATAAAGAAGAGTAACATGCTGGTACATAGCAATATCGTTGTGCGGTTGAGACGTGAGAATCGGATTTTAGTTACCGAATAGAAGATATCATAGGTCAGTTAAAGAAAAAGCGAAGATATCAAGTCCTTACCCCCAAAGCAGAAATGCGTGTGGCAAGCCGTATAAAATAGCCAACACTTCTAGCCCGTGCTTCTCATGCCACAGTGAAGACAAGAACTTGGCCTATCCCGCATCGTCAGGCATTATTACAAGATCGCAATAGTTGAGCTCACGGCAGCAAATACAAAGTTCTGACTTTCCGTACGGTTGTGACGGACCAAGATTAAGCCGACTAGGATACTGGAAAGGCTGGCCATGAGGGACAGATAGCTGGAGATCTGCCTCAATGTGGTTCCATTGCCGTCGTCCACTGTGTGGACGGACAAAAACCCAACATTTGCATTCAACAGCACTGTTGCCTATTACCATCATCGGTTAATGATATAACATGCCATTCCAGAAAAGGCATAATAAAGAGGACGTACCAAAAGATTAGTATTTGTCAAGTATGTATTCATCCGATTTATAAATGCATTCCACTTTTCCTTGCTGACAATGCCGTCCACGAATATTGAATTTAAATTCCGAATGCTGGTCATCGGCGAAAAGAACAGCAGTGGGGTACAGATGGTCATCATTGTCGAAGGACGATACTTCCAGCCATGTACACTCTGGTCAAAGTTGAGTCGAGCGCATGGCTCACCATGAAAGTTCATGTAGTAATTGAGGTCTATAGATCCGTCAACTGAATGATGCGCAGTAAAATGAGTGCATGGCTCACAAAATATCTTCATGATGCGGCCTAGTAGGAGTAGCAGTTACCGTCGAATGCAGTGAAGGAGAGGTGAATTACCAAAAATCACTGCATCATGTCCTCGACCTTGCTGGTCTAGTCGGTCGGCTGTAATAATACAACCAAGGCTTAGCACAAAAGAGTACAAAAGTACCCTACATACGCTTCACATGGTCGAGTAGACCAAGAAAACCTTTCAGTTCTTCCGCATTAAGAGGAGCCGATGATACGTTGGAAGTGAGATGGTCTGGGGGTCTAAGCACAGCACTGGGAGTTTGTTTTGACAGACCGACTTACCACAGATAGCGTGCACAATCATATCTTTTGCCTCCTGCTTCAGACCCTCAGTAACCTTGCATCCTGTAGGGTATAGATCCCAATGCCCCCTGCAAATACTCTACACCAATCAATTCATGTAATAGATCTGGCAGAAAAACGTCAATCAAACGGTGGTGTGCTTAATACTTCAGGTGCGCATTACCATTTCGATTTACCAGTAGTGAGCTTGAATTGCGAGTCCTGACACCAAAAAAGACGAACTTGAGGTGCAAGGTGCAATGTACGAATAGCGGAAAGGGTGACTCACCTTTGTGAGAGGGCGTGTCAACACCCTTGCAGGCTGAAAAGACGCCAGGTGCATCCCATTCATCCAGCCAAAACAGAGACCGGTTTGCATGATCCACGAAGTAGTAACAGCACAGAACGCCCTTGTCGTCAGAACGAGGCTCTACTACCAATTGCACTTCCTCAAGGCTTTGGAGCCGTCCCTCCTGCTCGTGATTCAATTCGCCCCAAAGGAAAGTACTAAAATATTCCACATCCCTACGGATGTCTCCATCAGCGACGTCGACTTCAGTGAACGTTGGTTGTGCCTGGTGCCCATGAGGACCAGATTCTACTCAGTATTACGTGAGACATTCCACATACATTTCGATCAAGCAAGTAGAAAAGAGCCCCTTCGGGATGCCTGTAGGCTGTCCACCCCTCAGGGAGGTCATCGCTGTTCCAACAGGTTCGGGTATTGACATTGTTAGGTAATGCGTGTATGACAACATCTAAACTCACCCATAAAGCGGGTACTTGTACTTCATCGCATCTATCTTATAGTTACCCTTAATGGGCGGCCTGATAACCAGCATGTCAGACGCGCCAAGAAAAAAAACAAACCCGGTGGGTGCGTAGGTTGAGGCACTCACTTGAAAGAGTTATGCTGGTACCGTCTCACATCCGCACTCGTTATTTGGGCGAACCGTGGTTGGTCTTCAAGAGTACCACGCGGTTCTATAGGAACGGCAGGGGAGATGTGATTTGTAGGTTGAGCGTCGCTTCCGACTGACGTTGCCTCGGTATCTAGTGCTCTGCGGGGTTCCGGGACGGCATCAGGATGAGTGGCAGAATAAGAGCTGCGAACGCTATGTGGCCGAGTGCGAGGTTCGTGCCCTGTATGCTGACGATACGATGAACGCCCCGTAGGTGGTCGGCTGCTGGAAGACTTGACACTTCTATTAGATCTCTCACTCTTTCGCGACACAGCTGTTTGAGATCCAACATGCAACAACGGGTCGGTCACGAGCAGTGGACCAGGTAGACCATGATCAAGATCTCGGGCTGACACGGAGTAGTCGGGATGTTCAGGAGGTGAGCCAGAGTGGGGTACAAACACGTGTGGTGGGGCTACCGATGTATCTTCGTCCTGAAGGCTGCGGCGGAGGTCCCGAGGGTCATGTAAAAATCCTTCAGAGACACTGACTCCACTTGGGTGAGCACAGATCGCTTCATGCGAATGGACTAGAAGCCCTCTGCCGGTTTCATCATCTGGGGAGCCATTGTGTTGTCCCGCCCCCGCCAGTGATGGCTCTCCGTTTCGTGTTGACAAGTGCAGAGACCTTGTCCGGGGGTCTTCCCGGTAGGGCGTGTCCGTAGGTGAAGGGAACCCGTTACCAGACACACCGTTTCTTGTGGGAACACGAGACGCGAAAACGATCCGGGTATGGGTAGTACCCCCAAGCAGTGGGAATTGCCCTGCTGAACGATGCTGCTTTGACGGGACCTCGTCTCTATGCGAGCTACCTCTTGCCGCAGCTCTGAGTAGTCGGCGGCGCAGGGACGAGAACAAGCTAAAAAAAACACCCACTAACGAGTGCTTACGTGCAAATCTCAGCAGCTTTTGGAATAAACAGATGACCTATAAGACAAGCGCCAAGGGGTCAGCACTGGTAGGTACCTATACAGGAAAACGCCATTACATAGTGCCAATCAATAGGGAATTTTCCACGGCCTGGAGGCTGCCAATTGTAATCCCAATGGACCAGGTTTGAAGATGTCGTTGGCATCTGGCTTTCGGTGTTACAGCAACGAGGTTACGGGCGTAGACTTCACGACTGTAGGCACGATGTTCACACGCTCCCAAAGACCATCAGAAAGTTTCACGCTCGTCGTTGGAGCAACCCTGGTTCACAACACGCCGGAAGGTACCACATAGCAACAGCGACGTATGTTACCATGCACATGAGTTGGAATACTCCCTGGTCGATATGAGTACAAGGAAACAGGGGGCTCGCTTGTAGGCACACCTGCGGACTCCACCTTGAATCGGAGCTTTGAATACCGATAAACAGTATTCGCGCTTGTTAACACGAGATGCTGTGCAAGCACACAGTCCAGTCGACAAGATGGCTATCAAGATAACGCCTGCAGGGACTCTCAATTAGGCAAACCTATTGGTGATTCTTGCCGTGACGGTGCGTGACATGTCAGTGGTCCGGAGGTGGCCGAGAACTATAAAGTAGTTTTCGGCTACTTCCGTGCTGGAGTAAAACCTTAACTGCACAGTGGCAAGGAAAGGCAACCGACAGAATAACAGCCACAAATACAAGCACCCTCCGTCAAAGTATCGTTCCGGCCTTGCGCAAGATTAGGACAGAGACAAGCTATGGCCGCCGAAGTTCAGACTCTCCCAAAAGACGTTTCGAGACTTGGTCAGGAGATCAAGTTGTTCGGCAAGTGGGACACCCAAGAGTATGTCTCATGTTCTCTCTGCTTCGATGATGTCTCTTTCATCATGCGCCCACTATGAGAAGGACTGTGATGTACTGACGAATTGGGTTGCAGTGTCGAGGTCAAGGATATTTCTTTGACGGACTACATTCAGGTCCGACACGCTGTTTACCTCCCGCACACCGCGGGTCGGTACGCCAAGAAGCAATTCAAGAAAGCTCAGATGCCAATCGTCGAGCGTCTCGTAGACAGGTATGTTGCGTGCGCCCAGGTCGTAAAGGACAGGGCCACTCAATGCTTGGATGTATTTTGCTGGCGATGGGGTTCAGCTTGATGATGAAGGGTCGGAATAACGGAAAGAAACTCATGGCCGTTCGCATTGTCGCACATGCTTTTGAGATCATCCACCTTCTCACGGACCAGAATCCTATCCAGGTGTGTTTCCTATATTGTCAGGCAAGCGCCATATCGATGAACCGTATTTGTGCCGCAAAAGGTCCTTGTCGATGCTATCGTAAACACCGGTCCTCGGGAAGATTCTACTCGCATTGGCTCTCAGGGTACCGTTCGTCGTCAAGCCGTTGATGTGTCGCCCCTACGGAGAGTGAACCAGGCCATTGCCCTTCTTACCATCGGTGTAAGTCGAGTCCTTATCATTCGGTCCAGAGGCTTCAACATTTTTTTTGGCGTATTTAGACTCGTGAATCTGCTTTCCGCAACGTGAAGTCTATTGCGGAGTGCCTTGCTGACGAACTCATCAATGCTGCAAAGGGTTCTTCGAACTCGTACGCTATCAAGGTAGGTTGGCTACCTCACATATTTCTCACTGTTGATACCTCTTTTTTCCAGAAAAAGGACGAACTTGAGCGTGTCGCCAAGTCCAACCGGTGAAAAGTTATGTTACGTACGGAAAACGCCGCTCTACGATGTATGGCCTTTTGCTATGTACATGCCACTATGGGTTTTTCGATGACACTCTTTTTTAATCTGACTACCACGTCTGATTTTAAAATTTCCATCCACGTATGAATGCACCATCATCCCACCTTACACCTTGGGCCTGTAGCACAGCGCAGTAGCCGTATCTATGTGACATCTTTCAGCGGCTTGCTAAAGTCGCTGGCTGAAACGCTGATGCCCCTAAGAAGGCGTATATCATCCGTGCTTGCTTAGTAATCAAGCACATTTCAGTCTTCTCTTGGATGGCGACCAAGGAAGAACGAGACACCCTCCGTCTACTCGTTCAACACGTCGCCCGGGGCTTCTATGAACCCAAGTATGTAATTATTTTGGACCAGCTGGCTCGTCATCCAGTGTGAGTGTCTCCTGCGTGTTGACAAACACTTACGGACCGACACTGCCCACCTCCAGTCTCAAGGACGATGACCTGGCTGGTCGAATGGGTCTTCAAGCAAAAGAACTTAACAAACTAATGGCAGTACTTGGAAACGACCGCCTTATACACGTGTGAGTCTACAATGTCTTTGATGCGCGCCGGTATGAACTGGATGTTAGGTATCGCCAAAACGAACTTAAAGAAGGTGCCCAAAGATCGGTGGGCAAGCAATATTATTACATAGACTACAAGCATTTCTGTGACGTAGTCAAGTGGCGTATCGCGGAAATGCGAAGGATAATCGATTCAGGCCTACGAAACGTCAGTTGCGAACCCTTTAATCATCCTCGACAAGTCTACATTATTCTCTGGCTGTAGGAGCTCGACAACAAAGGTTACCTCTGTCCTCGATGTGGAAAATCGTATACGCCCCTAGAAGTGGACAAACTCATGAACTTCAGTCTAGGTGTTTTCATTTGCGAGATATGTGGCGCCGAAGTCGTAGATAACGAAAATGCTGAGAGCGTCAAGGGGAGCCAGGACAGGATGCAACGTTTCAACCGACAAATGAGATTTATAATCGAAGGTTTGCGCAAGACCGAGTCCATGGTTATTCCCGCGTACGTTTGGCACTCCTTGATGCATGCAGGCTTACGCGTCTTCTAGGCTGGATGTGCCTGCATGGATTAAGAACAACACTGTGGATACCGAAAAGCAGAAGATTGGCCAGCATCCTGGACTAAAGATCGCTGGGTCCTCGTCCGGGCCAATGCAAGACGAAGGTGTTGGCATCATCATGTCTCTGGACAAGGATGAAGCAACGAGACAGCAAGAACGGGATGCGGAGGCTGCAGCTAAGCGGCAGCAAAATATCATGCCCTCGTGGCACCTGAAGAGTACCATCACTGGCGACCTTACTGCGCTTGGAGTTCAAGAAACCGCTCGTTCTATGACTACGAGTGGAAACGCTGTCGACATATCCACTGACGACACGCTAAAAGGACTAGGAACCATCGGGCCGTCTAAAGCCCCGCAGGTGTCTCCGGCGGTGGTGGAAGATGTAAAATCGGCCGTTGACGTCGAACTCGATTGTGAGTTTCCGCGCAACTGATGTAGTGGTAGTTAGACTTAGAAGCTGGACAGATTACGAGCAGTACTACGCTTCGCTAGCAGCGTCGAATGCAGCATCCGCTCAAGCCACTCCGCCCGCATTCACGAATGAGGAACTTGGAGTGGAAGAGGACATCAAGCCCACCATTCGACAACTGGACTTGCTGAATGAGTTTCGTAAGCGGTCGCGTTCTGTTGAGGATGAAGGTATTCCCGCGATCAAGCTAGCCAAGATACAAGAACCTACCACCATGGGGCAGGAAACTTTCAACACGAGTAGCGCTGGTCACGATCCTCTCGTCCTTGGTATGTGTTGGCGGTGGCTTTTGGATACCCGGGGTTGTAGAGTTAACCAACTCCTAGTAAACGGAGTACCGAAGCCATTCTCTCAAGTCACTGAAGAGGACCAAGAGTCAATGACACCTGACGAATATACTGCATACTTCGAGGTTTTCCAACTGCACTCATAGTCTCTGAGGGGCCTCAAGCTAGAGCACAGTCTAGACGTTGTAGGGCTTCGGAAGTCTTTCGTCTTTTGCCAACGACCGGCGTATGTGTAGGTGCACTCTCTAGGCTTCATTGCGCTCGGTAGTAACGGTGCATCTCCGGAAGGTACTCGGGTCGTTTTTAGAGGATTCATAAATTATGCCCACGCACTTATTCCTACTGTAGGTCCCAACACATGGGTGGTTCCCTCCTTTGTAGGATTTTGGGAACGTGTATTCTACCCAGTAACAGACCTTCAAGCAAATACACATATTTTTCACGTGTAACCCTGCGTGTCCATCGGCTGGTTTCCCGCTATGTCCTATTTTCTCCATGCTGCATGATTGAACAGGTTGCCAATTTCAAGCCGGGCGACGTCATTCTTAGTCATGCACACCGTTCACCGTAGATATGCCCCAACTTTTTTTCTATCCATTGCATTGTTTCTTCTCTCTCTTGTGGTGGTCGACGTATTGCTTGACCTGATACAGAAACGTCGACATGTGTTATTCATCTTATCCGACGCGCAAAATCAGTAGCGACAACGTCTCTGCCATCGGTTTCGGTGCTATGGGCATATCTGCGTTCTACGGACCGACTGAACCAGATGAAGAACGTCTTAAGGCGAGTCTCGTGTCCCTTGACGATTCTGCTTTCATCGTCGAAAATGTTATTTAATTATTGCACAGGTCCTAGACGCTGCATTCAACTACGGCTGCACCTTCTGGGATACAGCGAACATATACGGCGATAGCGAGGAACTCATCGGAAAATGGTATGCTCTCATTCTTTCCATGGCGACTTCGCTTGCATGTAACACTTGGTCAGGTTCAAGCATACGGGCAAGCGAGGTAGCGTCTTCCTTGCCACTAAACTTGGAATTGATCACAGCAAGCCGTTCGGTGTTGATGGATCGCCGGAGAATGCTGAAACCTGTCTGAAGAGGTCACTGAGCCGGCTTAGCGTTGAAACGATCGATTTATATTACTTGCATCGGTCAGTGGTCCTTCGTGACGATGGAAGGGTGGCTTACCAGCCCTACAACTCGTAGACCCGATCCCCAGGTGCCAATTGAGGTGTGCAAAATAAATACTGGTCACGATCGGGTATTAACTTGTGCCGGGCGTAGCTGACAATCGGAGCCATGGCAGAATTTGTTAGGTGAATTGGAATGACCCAAACTCTACCTACAGTAATAACTTTCCTTTCTTCCTAGGGCCGGGAAGGTGAGATACCTCGGTATCTCCGAGTGTAGCGCGGACACCCTGCGTCGAGCACATGCTGTACATCCGATTGCAACCCTCCAAGTGGAGTACTCGCCGTTTACGTTGGACATCGAGGACCCCAAGATAGGTCTCTTACAGACCGCGCGCGAACTTGGTATTGCAATTGTAGCGTACTCCCCTATCGGAAGAGGGTTACTTACGGGACAATACGTGAGCCGTATCAATTAGACGTGAGAGAGGATGCCGAATGACAATGGTAGAAATCCCCCGATGACTTCGCCGAAGATGATTATAGGCGGCGCATTCCTAGGTGAGATTTGTTTCCAGGGACGTGTGTCTCCCTTGGCAGTGACACTGGCGGTATCGCAGGTATTCGAAGGAAAACTTCCCCAACATCTTGAAGTTAGCAGAAAAGCTGAAGGAAATCGGTCAGCGTCACAACGCTACGGCAGCACAGGTAGCTCTCGCATGGCTTCTTGCTCAGGGTGACGACATCATCCCTATCCCGGGGACAAAAAAGATCAAGGTAGTGTTTTATCATTACTCATGCGGACCCGTAAAGCTCAGTGAGCACCTTATATGCGTTGTAGTACTTGAAGGAGAACCTGGACAGCGTTCATGTACACCTCACTCCGGAAGAAGTTGTAGAGATCCGTAGATTCGTCGAGAAAGCTGACTGGATAGTTGGCGACCGGTATCCGCCCGCAGATATGAAGGCACTGTACGCAACTACTCCGGAGTTGAAATGAGCGGCTGCAGGTCTGTTCTCCAATGATATGATATGATGTGTTGTTATACAGTGTCATACATGTGTTGTATAAAGGTTTCTCGGGTGTGTAACTGATTGTCCTGACGTGGCTAGTAACGTGACCATAATAAAAGTTATTGTAAGAACGAAGGCTAAAGTCTACCAGTCTTGTGCCAAGCCCTCACCCCGAGATTTACTTATTCCACATTTGGACAACAGGATCCTTGCAAGAGTAATCACGAATAAAATCACGAATAAAATGGCCTCTGAGCTTTCTCTAATGGTGCGGGTCACAGACAGGGAAAGTTTGTACAGTGGTAGCATTGCAAACTACAAATCCGGTGTGATTTAATCTTTGACCAGTGCAGCGGGTTCTGGCGGGGTGACGTTCATACCGCCTGCCTCCTTGTATGGCCTTCCTTTAGTTTGTGATTCAGTTATTGTCCGTAGTGATATCTGCCTGCCATCATATGGACTGGTTAAGACCTACCATATGTAGGTTGCTACCTGTCAGATGAACGTCCGCTGGCCCATCGCAGGGTATGCAGGGAAAGCTTTGAAAGATTAACTCAAGCACGCACCGTGGTACATCACGTGCACAGTAATCTGGAACAGTGAACAGGAGCCTGGTTCAATCAACATGATTATTAAGGATGGTCTATTGGATTTGACGGCTGTGATAGGCATGACCAACGATACTACGGATAATTCCCTTGGAAAATCGTTTTCGGGTAATGGCCGTAAGTTACGCCAATAGCAAGTGGAGGTGATTGGGAAGAGGAAAACTGAGTTCGTAACGCAGGAGATTGCGCCACACAAATTTAGCATAGGGGGATGTTGCCAACACACGAAACCAACACTCAGCATTTTCTGTCTGGTGACAATATATTTCCTCCGCACTAACAGGCCCGAGGTACTATAGTGTCCCTGTCGAGTCGCCGACTCAATCACCCACAGAAGGCTACTCTGGGTCGTGTCTCTCGATGTGTTATTGCGGGCATTTACGGCCTTAGTTGTCTTCGTAACAGACACTAACACATATGAGTCAGTGTAGATTGCATATATGATGCCTTCGCTTTGATCTAATTGGCTGAAGCATAGCTTTCATTATTCCATGGTCCCCGGAGACGATAACGCATGTGCCGAAGAGACACGTAGGTGTTTGTCATGGAGCGCTCACAGATAAGCGGGGACCGCTGCGTACTTCTGCTTGTTGCACGGCTGAGTTGGTCCACCATGTGATGTTCGCAAACGTTATCGTCTTATTCATAGGCGTTGCCAGTGGTAAATATAAATGAAGACCAGCTCTTCACCTTCTTGCGTTGTCTTCTGTTCCCCCTGACTGTCCTATAGCCGAGTGTCGCTTGACCTGCCTTACGCCGAAACTTCCACATGTCTTCTTATCCAACACGCAGAATTGGCGATGTTGACGTCTCCGCCATCGGTTTCGGCGCAATGGGCATATCAGCGCACTATGGTGCGACTGAACCAGACGAGGAACGCTTTAAGGTGAGCCTAATGTTCCTCGCCCATTCTGCCATCAGCGGCGAAGATCTCATCGGAACCACTCCGCAGGTCCTAGATGCCGCTCTCGACCATGGTTGCACCTTCTGGGATACAGCAAATGTATACGGCGATAGCGAGGAACTTATCGGAAAATGGTAGGATATTGCTCTTGCCACTACGATTTACTTCGTATTTAACGTTTGCTCAGGTTCAAGCGCACAGGAAAGCGCGATAGCATCTTCCTGGCTACCAAGTTCGGAGCTGATGGCACTAAGGGGCCCTCTGGCATCGATGGGTCTCCTGAGGGTGCCAAGGCCTCCTTGGAAAGGTCACTGGAACGTCTCGGTGTGGAGACAATCGACTTGTATTACTTGCATCGGTCAGTAGCTCTCTTGGTGGTGATGGAACAGTGGCTTACCACCCCAATAACTTATAGTCCCGACTCTGAGGTGCCAATCGAGGTGGGCATATGAATGTTGGTCGTGAGGGGGTGTTAACTACTCGCTGACGCAGGTGACAATCGGAGCTATGGCAGAGTTTGTCAAGTAAGTTGGAATGGCACGATTTTCACTTACCGAAGTAACCTTCTTTCCTTCCTAGGGCCGGGAAAGTGAAATACCTTGGTATCTCTGAGTGTAGTGCGAGTACCCTCCGTCGGGCGCACGCTGTACATCCAATTACAGCCCTCCAAGTGGAGTACTCGGCATTCACGTTGGATATCGAGGATCCCAAGATAGGTCTCTTGCGGACAGCGCGCGAGCTTGGTATTACAATTGTTGCGTATGCCCCAATCGGAAGGGGGTTGATTACGGGACAATATGTGAGTTCTGTTAGTTAAGGATGAACCGGGGCGCTAAAGGGCAATGGCAGAAATCCCCCGATGACTTTGCCGAAGATGATTTTAGGCGACTGGTTCCTAGATGTGGATTGTTCTTGTGGATCCGCTTTTTCGGCAATGATGCAGCGTAATATAGGTATTCGAAGGAAAAATTTCCGAATATCTTGAAGTTGGCAGACAAGCTGAAGGAGGTTGGTCAACGTCACGATGCTACAGCTGCGCAGGTGGCTCTGGCGTGGCTTCTTGCCCAGGGTAACGACATCATTCCTATTCCGGGAACAAAAAGGATCAAGGTAGTGTCTTATTGTCGCTCGCTCTGACGCGTGGAACTCAGTAATCACCTTACGTATGTTGCAGTACTTGAAGGAAAATCTGGACAGCGTTCATGTCCATCTCCCTCCAGAAGATGTCCAGGAGATTCGCAGGTTCGTAGAGAAGGCGGATTGGACAGTCGGGGACCGGTACCCGCCTGCCAGTATGAAGTCACTGTACGCGGACACTCCAGAGTTGAGGTAAATGTCGAGGGTTGGCTGCAAATCTGTTCTCCATATGTATCATGTTGTTCAAATGTCGCGAATGGGTATCTCATTGTCTCGACATGATTAGTGCAGTCGGCAGTGCGATCACAGCGGAAATGGTCATCAGAACAAAAGCCAAAAACCACCAGCCTTCTGCGCGATTGACCCATATCCACATCCTCAGCATTGCTTCCGTCGTTCCCATACTGCGTGGGTAAGAGCGAGATTGCGACTTTCCGCTTCGGGTGTCATTTCGTATGTGCGACTCTGCGATACCTCTCATTCGGACAGTGTACCATGCCAGTTCGAAGGATGCACCGATCAGCCCAACCTTCGGAAGCCGAAAAGGAGGCTTAAGTTCACTACCAGGTTCGCGTGTGAACGGCCTGGTGTCTTCCTTGAACTGATATCCTATCTGATTTGTCGTTAACCGTTCCTGCAGCACCACAGGCAAATCTGGGCATGTAATCGATCCTCGGCCTATGCCAAGAAGGTCCGCGTGACCCGCATCGAGCGCAGTTTGTAGATGTGCGGGTGAGAGCAGACCACCAGTTAGGAGGATAACAGGAGCTGGTGATGCGTTGGACGGCGCAGGGTCACGGTTGATGTGTTCTATGACAGCCCTAGAGAAGCGAGAGAAAAATGCCTGACGCGGAGAGGTTTGCTTCGATGTCATGAAATCTAAACGAAGAAAATGAAAAACATAGAATACTTGTGGGAGAGAATATGCTTGCCTGGAGACTCGTAATCGCCCCCGCTAACTTCAATGAAATCGATCATACCCCAATGAGCTATGGTGCGGGTGTGGTCCAATACGCGGTTGGTTTCGACTTGGATGCGCGCAGCTGACGGATGCTCGCCTGCCTGGACGTAATCACCTGAGTTGATCTTGACGCCTACCACGAAATCCCGAGGTGTCATCGCACGTATTGCCTCAACAGTCTCGCGGAGCATGCGGAGTGAGTTGACAGACGGGTGAATGGAATACTGGTCTTGACGAAGATTTGTCTGGAGAAAGGTCGGTACATGGGTACACCTAAACTAGCACCTACCTTAGGACTCATGAACTGGGCAAGGAGATCTAAGTGGTAGATGCGGTTCCTGGAATTAGCACAATATTTGTAGAAGCGGGAGTAGTCTGAACACTGACAACCATGCGCACAATGCAGCTGGATACCGTCAAAACCGGACTTGGACGCCGCCACTGCGGCTTTGAGAAAACCACGTTGTACGTCACGAATATCATCGATAGTCATTTCTCGTGGAACTTGAAAAAGAACGCGAAGGAACAAATCATCTGCCGTTCGTCCATCCTTTATAGGTTCTTCTTCAGTAGACCGTATCGATGAACTACTTTTAGCTTCGCCACCCCTCTGCATGACTGATCCAATTCTGACGGAGCTCGGAGCTTTAGGCGGTACAAAGGGTGAACGACCGCCAATGACGGTAGGTGACTGTCGACCAGTGTGTGAGATTTGCATTATGGCCAAGGGACGGACATTGCCTGGAGTTCGACGAGAGTTGTCACTGTAGTTGCCATCCTCCACGATAGCGTCACCATGGATGACCTGGGCTAATCGTTTGAATGGCGCCAGTGTCTCATCGGTCAACGTGCTAGGTATCACCATGTCACGCCCCAATGTCAAATGGTGCTTATCGACTTGGACATTGCCCGTGATGATCATTGCCCACCCATGCCTTGCCCACTCAGAGTAGAGCGCGAAGTGGTAGGTATTCGGAGGCCCCCCTGAAAAATCAGACAGGTGTTCATACATGGCAACCTTCAGTGAAATGCGGTTTAGTATTGAGTTGTGAAGAGGAACGGCCCGTGACGCACTTTGACGAGTCGGTTGTCCACGGCACGCCCGCATGGTAGAGTGAGTGGCGAGAAGATATTCGATTTGACGAGTCCACGTTCGGAACAAACTGGAGTCTGAGACTTGACAGTGCATGCCAAGTCGGACATTAGTAGCTTGGAGGTGAGGCTAAACGAAGGTCAGTATGTACATACGTATCTAAATATACACGACAAACAAAAAGCTTCACATTTTCAAGCCTCAACCAAGCGCTGAGTTACGTATCTATAATCCAACAAGTTTACGCTTTCGAGCCGAGTGTCACTACAGTACTGAATACGCGGATGAGTGAAGGTTACCGAGTGCCTTGACGAGATCAGATGACCTAACTGGAGATGCGAGAGAGAAGGAAACTTCCGAAATTCAATTCGATTCGAGTTGCTTCGCGGTGCGGACTGCCTTTTCGTTGTGTGTGTTTCCGCTCTCTGACGTGTGTTTGGCCATGTCCCATCCTCCAGAATCGCATCCCCCGGTGCGATACTCTCTGCCGCCCCTCCAAAGTAGCAGCTACCGGTATGCAATCCCTTCTAATGGACCATACAATGGAGTGCATTGGAACTACGCCTCCACTCGCTTTCACTCGGGCGACCCTACCAGCAGTTCACTCTGCGATGAGCACCCCAGGCCCAGTTCTGAGTCGCCCGTAAGGCTGCCTACAGCCCGCGCTGCTCCCGATCATTCGAACCTCAGCCAGCCTGCCCCACTGATCCCTTGCGTATCCCACCCTCCCTCGTTGACTTCTACGTGTCGCGATTCGCGCGCTCAGTCAGCACAAGGGAATGAATCACAACCAGCCCATGCTCCTGCCCTGGGTCCGACCGCTTCCGATCTTTCATCGCTTCTCGCACCGTTAAATTCTATGCAGACATACATGTCGGGCATGCAGATGGACGTACAAAATGTGCTCAAGGAGTTGCGCACCGTCAAGAACACGCAAAAGAACTTGGTGGACAGAGTCGACTCGTTGGATGAGGCTCTTGGGGTCAGTCACAAGAAGACCAGACAAAAACAAAAACCAAAAAACGCTAAAAGCAGCAAGGGAAACGCGACAGACAAGACATCTGATCAAGTGGCTGCTCTCGAGGAGGGAAATCCGTTATCCCGGCCACCTGTCGTCAACCTGCTCGACAGACTGGGTGCGATTGAAGTTGCCGTACAGAAGCTACTTGAGCATACAGAGAGTAGGAGTTGCGAGAGACGTGCGTCTGACCTCGCACCTGCATTCTTGGTCTGAGGTATAAGTGTCCTGCTGGCATCTAGCTATTTACTGTCACGCAGCAACTTCTCCACCATCCGCATCATTTCCGCGCGATACTACCATCGCAGAAGACGTTCATCCGAACCCAGCACAAGTTATTCCTCTTCAAATGCCATTGGCTTCCGAAACGCTGTCGTGTCAATCCATCTCCACATATACGTCCGCAACCGCAACCCAATCCTCTGTAAAACGTATGTCTTGCATGCTGTCGCTTCTCACAGGTGAACTCAGGCGTGTTATCTCGCATCGTGGTCCTCTGCTTGCAATTTACATGGTGCCCGACCATGAACTTGACGCATATAGACGTTTCTGTTCAAGCCTGCGATTCGTCTTCTGCACATCCTGCGCCATCATGTGGTGAGCAGTGTCATTTTTCTTTTGTACCTGCAACTTGGAATACCCAGAGCGGCTCCAGTAAGTTAAAGTTCTTGCCAGTCCGTAATAAACTGCCTTCCACCAGTGGTTGTGTCTATGATTAACTTCAACAACATGCGTTAACTGCTATTTTATCCAGTTTCCTCGGTGCAAGGTAGCGAAGGCTCCGTTGACCCAGTTGGGCAACAGTCTCTCACCCGCGAGCCAATGTGTCCATCTGAGGGACTACGTTCAGCAGATGAAGCCGCGACTGCGTTGTCAACAGTGGCGTCCGGACCTCTGGTAATTCCGCTCTTGTCTCAACAGCCATCCCCGTTCGCGCCTGCACCTGGTGCTGCGAAGCCTACTCTACCCGCCGCACCTTCAATACCAGTAGAATCTGATGACCCTTCTTCGCTTGATCCCAGAACGCGGTCCACTCCTGTGGACGTTGCTCCTGTTACCGTTGCTGTGGGTGCTTCTATATCACAGCCCGTATTTGGTGGGGGTGCCTTGGCTGGTGGATCGTCCACAGTCGGTGCGACCGCCTCAGTTCTACCTTCTGCTTTCCATCCCTCCTCCATGGACCATTCCCCGAACCGAGTGGTTGACAGCAGTATTCTCAGTGATACTTCGGTGCAGTCCCCTGAGTGTCTGAATAGACTACAGCCACAGCCCGCTCTACCCTATAACCCCTCTGCGTCTTGTGACCCCCAATCGGCGGCGTTGCGCCGAATCGGCTCTTCCATTTCTACTAGTCCACCTGCAGCAGAGTTGCCGAGCACCACGGCCGGCTCCATGCAAGAGTCAATCAATGCCGCCAGTTCATCTCTTCGCCCTCTAGATTCGCAGACCGGCGGAGAGGATGAGGATGTCGTGTGTCCAGGTTCTAACTTGACATCGTTTGTTCCTGCCCTGCCAACGGAGACCACGCTTGCCGCGTCAACGCAGGGAACGACAGGAACGGGTAGTTGCGGTAACGTATGTCTGAAAGAAGAGGGCCTCACGGATGCTGCTCAGGGTCATGACGATGCTCGTAATGTTCAATGTAACCATGGCGCGGGTGCAAGCACCTCTGAGCCTGTGGTGGTTTCTGAACCGCCACATGACGGCCAGTCCGAGGGAACTGTGGACATAGGTACGTTATTAGCCAAGAGAAACCCCACTTGCAAATGACACTACCCGTCACTTTATATGAATCCCTTCCATGCAGTGCCATCGCATCAGCTACTACCTTCTTCGACTAACGGCGGATGTGAAAGCACTCTGAGTGACAACCAGCATATGCAAGAGGAAGAAGATGTTCTCCAAGCACTCGTTCCAACAACACCAGCTACAGAAGCGACGTCCCCTGCGTCGATCCCCTCCCTCATACTGCCATCGACGACAGTGTCAAGGTGCTCGTCCGTGGTTCCACGTGGTGGTGCCATTACAGACTTTTCGCAAGTCGAAAAGCTGCAAGTACCGTCTGCGCTTCTTGCCGATGACCCAGTCCTAGACAAAGCTATATTTCTCGATCCTCATTCAATGGTTCAGTCAGCACAGGCGAACGAGAAACTATCGTCATCGACATCGCTGTCCTCCACTTCTTCAATACGTGTCCCACTTTCTACACCTCCCTCACCATTGACATCCATTATGTCCAGCGCGGAGCCAGCTGATCTTGGAAGTCTACAAGATGACGCGCCATTTGCAAATTACATTCTTAAGGAGTCTCGGGGTCTGACCAAAAGGTCGAGCGGAAAGTACGGTGGCCCGTCGGCTTCGCTATCGGAGCTGATGAAGTTGGCGCGGCGCAAATCGCAACCGCTTTCGGTGAGAGGTTTAAAAGTTTCTAAGGAGAGGAAACGAAAACGGGGTGACCCGGAGGACATACAAGAAGCGCACGTCACTGAGGGCTCTCACCTGTCTTCATCCGAGCGTGGCGTGAGCCGTGGGATGGAGGCTGGTACGATTAACTCCACAGATCGTGGGGGGGCGAGTTCTGGACCTGGGAGGAACGCTATTTCTCTAACGGAGCACGACAAAGAGCTTACCTCCCAAAGGCCAAGTCCGCTGAAAATCGTCATACCTGCCAAGAAGAGAATCAGGACTGGGGAGCCACCAGTGACTGAGTTGGAAGTTTCTAAAATGCCAACGGAGGATGCATACCAAGAGACTTCCTCTAATGGTGGCTGCAGCAGAGGTGTACGACAGCGACACATCGTTTTGAGTGGGAAAGTAGTCAGAATGGATGCTGACTTGTCCTGGGACGATGGTGACTTTGACCTACGGCCCACTTTTAAAATGGATTCTCAGCCGCCTGATGAGCGCGATAGGCCCAGAGGCAGGCGGAAGTCGACCATTCGTGCGAAAGAAAGGTCATCGAGACTTCCTCGAAGGCAATCCGATATGATGGCAGCGATCGCGCTGCCTGACACGTCTTCCCATCAGAGGACAGTTATTTTGCAGTCTTGGCCCGAACTCAAAGGATCCTCAAGCAGTTGGGAACGACAGGTACGCTGGCCATCCTCTGAGGCTGAACCCAACCTGACCTTTTGCCATATGACTAGTTCATCCAATGTGACAAGTACGTGTCAACAGTGACAACCGGATTTTACTTGATGTTTTTGGTGCAGCTGTGACATGTGGTATCACTATGGGTGTGTTGGTGTAAAGAAGCACGACCCACGATTGGATTCGGAAGCTGCATTCATATGCCCTTTATGCTTGTAAGTTAGACTTCTCGCAAGCGTACAGGACGTCTTGTTGATGTGGCTGCTTCTCAGTGTTCAAAGTAACTACTCGTTGCATGACGCAATTCTTGTTGCTCATAATGACTTTTATAGTTGCCAGGCGACAAACCCTCAGGAATCGTACGGAGACCTGCGCGCGACCTGACTGTCCACACCCAGCAGATGTGCAAGATGGTTTGTACTTTGTCGAACGTCTCGTGGGCCGAGAATCAGTGGGGCAAGCAGGCTACCGCTGGTTGGCAAAATGGGAAGGGTAAGCCAAGTTTTGACACGACCATTGCTCTTTCGTGACTGTTTACTTCTCACTACAGTTATCCGATGACTGAAGCGAGCTGGATCCCGCAGGGCAATGTCACCGGGGATGCGGAGAAATTAATCAAACAGTTCGAGCTGGACGCACTCCGCGAAGGAATGGACTTAAGTGAGAAGGTTATAATTCTCAGTGAGGCAACGGCAGTTGGGTGGACTGGTTAAGCCGCCAGCCAGACTGGCTATCCGATTCTATTACATATTTTTACATGTCATACATACACTTATGATGGCACTTTCTGTGCCATATCTTCTAATCTGCAAGTTCACCAGCATTTTTTCTGTAGGTTATGTTGTACAGTTATACATATAAAAGCGTAGAGTCCCCTGTGAAGGCTAACCACGTGCTACCCTCGCGTTCGGACCAGCGGTACTGTTGGTGTTGCAGTGTGCAGACGAGTCAGACACCATCCACTACGTTCGTTCACTCGCCACTGTTTGACTTTGACCATGCCGCCAGTCCCTACTGTTCTCGATGCCGAAAGCCTGGATCTCATCGAGCTCATCGAGCGACGTCTGAACGACTTGTCGACCTTCCAAATACCACGTTTAAAGGCGTGCATGGGACCGCTTGCTACGCAACAAAGGTGGGCGGCCGAGATCCGAGAAGATGTTGAGAGAGTCGGGAGGCAAATCGAAGTCCGGTATTAGTTGTATTCACCTCATATCCGTTACTTACGGGCTATGTGACTCAGTGCAGGAGTTGGACGTCCTGGTCGATGACCAGAGAACTGAACGGGCGCGGAGGCAGCTCAGAGTATGGGTCGATGCATTTCGAGATACCTTGGACAAGTATGTATCCACGGCGCCCTTCTCCGTTTTGTTACCTGCCAACTATTGAATGCTTGCAGTCTTCGCAAGGATGCCCGAGGTGCAATTTTGGTGTCCAAACGCGCCGTAGATGCGCAGCGGCAGTCACAACGAGAGGATTTACTCGGATCACCCTCAACACTGTCCGAGAAAGTGTCACCTGGGAAAACTAAGTTCGTACCGACTTATTTTTGATATTTAACAAGTGATATTCATGCTTCACGATGGGTGTGGTGCTTCTCCCGCTTTCTTTCCCCTTTGTGAACACGACAGAGAAGATGCACTTATGACAGCCACGAACAATGTCACCGAGACCCTACAGAGGACGGTGGGTTTGATGCAAAAGGAGTTAGAACGTAGTGTTCTTTCTACGCAACTTATCGGTACGTCGTAGGCACTGTTGCCCGTGTTTTATTATACAATTTCGGGTTCTCTGACGGAAAACGTCTTAAAGAGTCATCCACCGCGACTCTGCAGTCGACAGCTCAAGCCCATGACAGCCTCTCACTCCTGCTCGGCTCCTCCCGTCAGATTATCAACGCCCTCGAGAAGACCGACACGCTGGATCGTCTGCTCATCATGGCGGCACTCGTCTTCTTCTTCCTCGTCGTACTCTTTATCTTGGAGCAACGAGTGTTACAGAAAGGATTCCGAATTGCATTTTGGTGGACCAGGTTCGTGGGCTTGCCACCGTGGGGCTTTGGGAAAGGGGGCCACTTATCTGCCCTGGGAAAAGCAGCTACAATCGCGAGTACGACTACCACAGGCATCGGATCTGTCCTCGCAGCCACTACGGCTTCAGCGATCATTGCTGCTTCTGGGACGTCTCTGGCGCTTCCTGCAGCACTGGTGAGCTCTACGGAGGTACCCTTGGCTATCCCTCCTATGCCGGTGGATGACTCGATACCGGTTACTACCTATTACGCGGTCACAGGCGCAACAGACGCCTCTCCTGAATTTGGATCTGTGATTAGTGAGCCTCGGGCACAAGCTACCGGCATCGTGGACTCTGCTCGTGACGAGTTGTAATTGTCTCCTTTGTTTTTATCGGGTAGCACTTCGTGGTCAAACCTGGCTAGTCTCCAAAGCACAGCGAAATGCATTCCCGAGACCTACACTACGATTCGCGCATACATCCAAATAAAAAACCAACCCAACTTTCGTGAACAAGCCGTGAACTTTAGAAATATTAGTACCAAGTAACAATTTAATGAACATACTTCTGCCGTAAGCGCCTAGTACTCGTTGCATCCTTCAGAACTTATCCACGTCTACTGGGGCTTCAAAGACTTCCAGGTGTCCTTTGCTGTCCATCTTAGTGCCCTCAGTCGTTGCTGAAATACCTTGTGAGGAGTTGACTTCCACTTCCGCAGGACCAAGGCCCCTCCTGCGTCCGCCTCCCTCAACCTCCGCTGCACCGTCATCACTAACATTTGCCCACGCGTCCGAGTCGTCTGGGATCCACACAATACGCTGGGGCCTTGACACTGCGGGATGAGCAAAGCCATAGTCAGGAGCGCCATCCTCCAATTTCTGGAAATAGTAGTCGTCCAATTCTTGTTCCTCTCCTTCCCTATCAGGGTCAGTGACGGCATCGCCCTTGGTAGCCTTCCACTGCTTGCCATTGGAAGCGCCCGCAGAGGTGGACGCGTGTGCGTCACCGGAGACCGGCTCATCAGGATCAGCGGCTGTCTTGTCGGCGATACTAAGTGGCAAAGCGCTGATAAGCGGCCCGTAAGATTCGTTAATAATACTGTGGTAGCCGGCCTGACAAGGAAGTCAGTCAAACAGCCGCCAGACGTTAACAACCAAAAACTCACAGTTAGCAGGATAAGGACCACCATAAGCGCACCCTCCGGAACAGCGGCTTGCTTCCCAGACGCATTCTGTGCAAGGAAGAACAACGCGCAAAGGCAAACCTAACATAGATTGCGTCAATTCTGATCCGAAGCAGGAATTCAAGATGGAAAGACGGACCTGCTGCACATACAAGCCCACAAATACGTGCTGGATCGCTCGGGGGAAGAAGAGTCCACCCGTATCCAGCTGGGGAGGTTGAGTGTACTGATACAGGAACAAATACTTATAGAGGAGGTAGAAGAGGAAGAAGGCGGCTACAGAAAGCCCGTTGATGATCGGGGAGATGATGGAGTAACCAAAAGCTGAGAGTAACAATTATCAGGTAACGTTTAACACGAGGGGTGGGTTGTGGAGGAAAAGACCATGACATTAGTCTGTGCTCAAGGTGAGGGATAGAAATAACCCACTAATGACGGTCAACAATGTAATCGATGGGAACAACGTGCCCCACGCTACGGTCCTCGGTCCAAACTTGATGTTGTATATGGAACGAGGGGTGCTTCCTAGAAGGACCAGCTTGACGTAGTACAGTACGAGTTGGACAATAGACAGAAAACCGCCCGCTACTCCGGACAGTCCCTGCAGAACTATATACCTGTCGGAGAGTAAAAGACGTTAGGTACCGCAATGCGGGGCAGAAGCAGCGATTTGACATACGTAAGGAAAAATGTGGATGCCTGAGGAAGATAGCTGGCCAGCAAAGTTGCTATAGAACTCGGGTTCTGCAAAATCGAAGGGAGTGCGGCAATGATACCGGAACTCAGGGTTACGATTAGGAATGAGTGCTGAAAACCAGGACCGTCAATATCATGGATGACCAAGCCCACAGGTGGAAAACTTACAATAACTTGGAAAATGAAAAACCGTGTCATCAAACTAAGCTCAAGGCCGGTACGCGTTGGGATGCCCTCGAAGCTCCCCAACATGCGAAGAACTATAGGAAGTAGCATGTTTAGGACGGCGAGCAGCACCGCAGGCAGGATACCCTGAATGATCCCGATAACTGGGGAAGGAATCTTGCACAGCCACGCAAGCCAGCTTTCACGAACGCAGAGTCCCTGGATATTGGAGACGATACCAACGAAGGCAACGGGGATCGCCCAAAATATGATTAAGGCAGCTGTAGCCGCGTAACTGATCACCTTTCGGACGCGTTTCTCGTATGGATTCATTGCAAGGTTACCCCAGATGACGTCCTGTGGGGAGACCTCGAGGTAGCGATCCGCCATTCGATAAGGGTCGTGATGCGTCAACGTGCGGTATGCCATGTGTGCGGCAATTTGTTTCTTGAAAGTGATGAAGGCAGAGCTGAGAGGAGGGTAAGTTTGAACAGGTAGATCTTCGTGGCTGGTCTCGCCATTTCCGTCGGCGTCTGTTGCAGGCGGGTTCGATTGTTCTACGAGAGCATGACGAGCTTCGCGAAGTAGAGTAGTGCAAGTAACAATCTCATTGCGAGCCCACTCTATAGTGTCGACCTTTTCGCCAACGAAGGGAAGTGAAAATGGAAGAAAGCTAGGGGGGAGGCGGTGGGTGGGACGCTTGTCTTTTGGAACGAGCTTTTCCGCGAGTGCGACGTCACGTTCTGCCTGGTCCGGATTATCATTGTATGCGTCGTCGACCTTCTCTCCGCTCTTCAATTTCTTATTGCGGATCTTGAGGGCGGTACGAATCAAGTTCGTTTCTGCTGATTCCAGTTTATTGCAGGCCGAGAGACGACGGTCGTAGACAGCAGGAAGATCTTTTAAATTCCTGCGAAGACAAAAAAGTCAATTGAGCTCTTGTGATAGCTTGACAAACTTGTCACAGATGCGTCCCTAATACATGCGGACTCACCGGTTCAGCCAAACCTTCTTGACCCCACCTGGGAGGTGTGAGTATAACTGCGCTAGAGCTTTCTCTGACAGAAATTTGGCCGGGATTCCTGTGACCAAAATCGTATTGGCCTGCGAGGAGCGAGAGTGTTTGGAGTCGACGAGGTGCAACTGTCGAATAGTCACAAAGTGGCTCATCTCCCGCCTGATATTCCAATAGATCCAAACTAAATAAGGAAATTGGCAAATTAAAAACGGTCTCCACCAGCTGAATCAATGAACACTCACAAGTAAACAAGTAGGCACAAACGAGGTGCCCAGCGTATCGCGGTTGGTTGTAGGGAGATACATTACCGAACGTAAACAGATCGAGACCGGTTTTCCCAGCAACTGAGTTGTTGACCGAGGTAAGAGGTAGAAGAACAGCCCAAGATATGATCCATATGGGCAACAGGACGCGGATCATCATCCGGAGGAATCGTACAAAAAGGTAAGCATCGGGACCATTAACACGTTCGATATCGCGATAATCGGCTTTGAAGAGAGCGATAGGCCAGGAGAATAAGCCACCATCGAAGGGTCTGACGCGTTGGCTGCGAATGAGGGTCGGAATTAAAGCACGAGGCAAAGTGGTAGTGCAGGCACGACATACTTTTCGATTGGGTGAACTGTGCGAGGCTCATATATTGGTTTGAAATATGGGCGTAGCAGCGTAAAGACTATGATCTCGGCGGCAAAGACGGCACCGTTGAATACTAACGCAGTGAGGAAGGTCGTCGTCGTGGCCGACGTCGCCCCCTGCTGTGAGACGCTGGACCTGGAAATGTGCGAAGTGAACAGGGCCTCGGATACAGACAGAAACAGACGCCTACATGGCTGCCGAGGAGAGGACGGACAGAAAGGAATGTGAGGGGCAGGTGGGCAATGAAATACTCGAGGCAACCGAACGACACCAACCATGGCTTGTCTAAACACGGCAAGTCGTTTTCCGACGTCATTAGAGCCGCACCGGCAATCAGCACGTGGCCTGACATGGACTGACGTAATCGGTGGCACTTGAACCGATACCCGCTTTTCGATCGCTTTTCCAGTCCTCCTCAGCTGGCCCTGCTCGACATGCGACCACGTCCACACGCGGCGCTCTTGCAGGCCAGTTCATATACACTGGCAGTAGCGGTGCGTGAAACGTGTGTCCGAGGATCTTTCCACCTCAAGTCGAAAGGCCTAAAGTTGAGTTCGTGCTGTCAGTAACATACGTCAGAGTGCAAGGTTCTAGCCTAGGTACGCAGATGGCTGCCTTTTTACGGGTGTCTGCTACACACACTTTTTCGCACCACAGAAAGACGTCCCTTCGTGTAGTACCCCACCGTTCTACTACGATCAGAGCACTTCAGCTGCACGAAATCTGCGAAACCACGATATTCGTTTGTCGGTTGGATTTAACGATGGATGAAAGGGCTAAATAGCCAGTGATCTAATCATACTAAAGACAAAGTGACATGAGTACATGATCCGACAGCGAGAACTGATGATGCTAAATACTAATAAGTAACAAAGTTGGCGTGGTACAATTCTCAGAAGCAAATGTATCCGACGCGGAAGCGACCAGAACGCCAACGAAGATAACTCAGTATATACCATGGGTTGCACAGTGTAAGTAGTTGTCACCGTGCAGATGGGCCAAAACCCAGTAGTAGATTTATAGGATCCAGTCCCAGAGGAAATGAAGACCTATATGTACTGTCACTGCAAGTTATTTTACGGCAGACTAATATCTCGTCAATTACATAATCGTCACGATGGACTGTCGCTATCGGTGTGGTGTGCCACCCCCAGTGCGATAAGCCAGACATCGAACATGACGAAAAGAGTTTTGATAACAGGTATTGTAGCACATCGCTGGCTCGGACAGGCATCCAATCTGGATTTTAGGTGCTTCAGGAGTTCTCGGTAGTGCCGTGTATGACGCTTTCCGCGCTGGTCCTCATACTGTTCTCGGTCTTGCCCACTCTCGAGCTGTGGGAAACCTAGTACGAGCTGACCTTACCCAGGCGGACGATACGAGACGGGTTCTCGAAGAGTTCAAGCCAGACTGTGCGTGAATTGCCTTAACGGTTGGGACGAGCTCATTGGACGTCTCTGAAGGGGTTGTTCACTGCGCAGCTGAGAGGAGACCGGACGTTGCTGAGAAAGTGAGTACGAATTACTGATTGGCTTCATGTTTTTCTGATACACTATTACCCAGGATCCTGAAGGTGTTACCAAAGTTCGTCTGTAATGGAGCTCGATGCTGCGCCTCCCGACGATAACTCAATTTTTAGCTCAATGTGGACGTACCTCGGCAACTTGCCATGCTAGCCAAGGACCTCCACTTTACTTTGGTGTACATATCTACCGGTGAGCAATCATCTACCAAAGCTTGGATGTCGCGTTATCTTTATCCCCGCCGCGTAGATTACGTGTTCGATGGTAGTTCGCCTCCATACCACCCATGGTCCGAGCCAAACCCGCTGCAGCTCTATGGAAAGAGCAAGCGAGATGGTGAAATTGCCGTCCTATCTGTTGATTCTGCAACAGTCATTGTTCTCCGAGTTCCCGTACTGCAAGTCTCACTGAAATCCTAAGAGAAATCCAATCTAACTTCTCCTCAGGTATGGACCAGCGCCCAAAAACTCTGATTCTGCTGTCAATATTCTTCTAGATGTCGTTGAGGATCAATCTGGAAAGAAATACAAGATGGACCACTATGCTACCAGATATCCTACGAATGTCCTGGACATCGCGTCTTTCCTGGTTCGTTTGTCGGGTCAGTCGATGACTCTCGATATACGATGGATTACTCAAAAAGTATTTCCCCTCAGACCTGGACAAGCCACTTCCTCGTATTATTCACTACTCTGCGCCAGAACCATTCACTAAATACGAGATGTGCTTAATATTTGCCAAAATTCTGGGCCTTCCTCATCAGCATATCGTGCCCGACGACTCGCCACCAAGTGGTGCCACTCCGCGCCCTCGGGACTGCCATCTATCCACCAAGGAGACGGAAGAATTGGGTGTAGAAGGTGGTTTAGGCTGTCGCAAGTTCGAGGAGTGGTGGATCGGTTATTTGAATGCAGTTCAATAAAGCTATGGCGCGGCGAAGGTTACTGAATGTTTAATGCACAGTCTATCTAAGTCATTCAGCGGAAATGGTACGTAGGAAGGTGAATATGTGCTCTGCTAACAGCTCTCATCTAGTAGACACAATCAGACAGTGCATATTCGTGCTGCAGCATGTACTTATAAACTTGATTTCAGAATACTACGAGATGGTTCTCGATATCCCACCCAGCCGCTTTCAGCCCTGGCTTCACAGCTTGGTTGATCATTGCATCGGGCCCGCACACTAGGATTATACCGTGGTCGGACTGACCAGGCATATGTGCTCTCAGCAGCTGCTCGTTGACCCTCCCTGTGCTCCATTTCCATGTCGCCGGTGCCTTACTAAGGACATAGTGCAGCTTGAAGCGATGTGGACCGTGTCGTGCAAATAGTGAATCGAGTTCAGCACGACAGAGAATGTCTTCCTCGGTCCTATTCGCGCTTATCAACCACACCCTCGTCTCCGTGTCGCCCGGGTTATGGAAGATGCTGCGTAAGACTTGGAGAATTGGTGTGATTCCTGTTCCATTTTTGGTGGTCAGGTGATGGACTTTTGTGGATTCCGACACATACCGCTTCCGCCGCATATCATTCCCACCTCCCTTACTTTCCTCTCGGAACCTTTCCAATTTGCAACTCCCGGTCCGTTCCAAATGAAGGAACCTAGTGGGCCTTTTAATTGCACAGTATCGCCTAGTTCAAGTTGATGAAATCCTGTCGTCATCTTGCCACCGGTCTGGAATTCTGCAGACGGTAAGTACAACCTACATCATTCTCAGAATCATTTCTCATGACAACGAGGAGGGGAGCTCAACTTGATCAAGAACTCGATGAACCCGACAGCTCCTTCTAGTGACACTGGGGTGTACGCCCTTTGTACAAGTTCGCCTGTGTCTTTTCTCTTGAGACGAACGAATACGTGCTGCCCCACAGGAAGCCCAAGTGGCTGATCCGGCCGCGGTAGTTCGAACCGATAGAGAAAGGAGTCGTGGTTTACTTGCACTATTCTTGTCAACTTGACATCTTTCCACTTCGTACGCTCGAGGAATTGGCCGTCTGGTGTCTCGTCACCAGGATCCACATCTTCTGCTCCCGACTTCACGAGCGTTCCTATGTGAAACTGGTGCGTGTTAGCTGGGTCCTCGTCGCCACAAGTTACATACCTGCGCCAGTTTTGCTTTTCCTTCCGCCGAATGGATGGCAAAGAAGTCTTCGGAGGCATCCTCCCCCGCAACAAGAGTGATCGAATCGCTGCCGCCGGGATGCTCGTTCAAGAAAGGCGTTCCATCGTAAACTTCACCGTTGATGACAAACCAGGGCTGTGCCCGATCTTGTCTCTTCAGCTCTTCAACAGTAATTTTCCGGGTAACTCCTGGTTTGGTCAAGGGCACTTCCGCTTTCGGTTTGACATCCTCGGGTGTCTCTCTAGGGCTCGTCTTCCCGAATACTGGTTTCGTGATGTCCTGGCCTGACGCTTTCAATCGCTGAAGTAGTATAAGCTGTGGAGCGGTGCATTCAGTTATACCATCGACATACTTCCATCCAGCCTCCAGTCGCTGTCCCAGCGAGCGTCGGGTGCTCAAAATGCAGAACGGTCTCGTTCTCGTTCTCAGTCTTGTTTACGGCAACCCTGAACCACCTGCCCAGAGGGTCCGTCAATATACAGGCAGGCAATTTCCACTACGTCCGTGCACACCAGTTGTTCATCATGCCTAACGAATGCCAATACCTGCCAGATTCAGAACTGCGAAGTTGTTGTGAGGCAATGGTCCCTTACATATCCCGTGGCTGAAGTGTACTGCTTTCGTCCGATGCCCTAACAGCTAGCGCATTACACTGTGCCAAGGCATCGTACTTCACGTCGAAGGACCAGAAACACCAACAGCTAATGATGCGTTGGTAAGCTTATATTACACCGATCGTCTTCACTTACAACGATGTATCTCTCTCAGACAGGTCAAGGGTTCCGTATGTCGGGTCTTCGTGGCAAAACTGACGGAAACGATCTTCGGGGTATTCGCTGTGTGGCTCAGTGAGAATTGATAGAGCGAAGCGAGACCCCGACGCACACGTCTGCTAGTGCCCATGATGTTCCTTCGTCCAACGATACTTCCACTCGAGTCACACGTCGTCCGCCGCCAGCGTACGCATATCCGCAAATAGAATACGAAGGGGTGACATCGCCGGACGGTAAGTGCTTGACCACGACTAACGTCTCGTTGTGGTCAGGTTTAGCGATTACGCTGTTCACGTTTAGCTCTCTGTCGAAGAGTCAGCCTCTAGTTGAAGGACTTGTATCCTCGGCATACGTAATGATATATCTGCCATCACATTTCATCATTCCGTCTTCATCTTCGGAGGCAATCTCATGAAACGAACCTGGGATCATACCACCAATGCTTCTCAGCACGTGCCTGTTCAGGCATCAATTGGCTTGGGAGTAATTTGTTATCCTACAAGTCGTAAGCACATCGCCTTCTATTGTAGTCGCCGGCCTTACCCAATAGTGTAGCTACAATCGGGATCAGTCAACATAAGCCGAAAGTATATATTTGCAAACGTGGGATACCTACGTGGTGTTGGCTTTCATGGTCACTGATCTCCACTCGGTTTAGCCACTTGTAAAACAGTCAGATCCCAACCACCAGTCAGCAGTCACCGAGGACGATACCTTGACGGATCGACCTCCGATTTGTCCAGGGACAACAAGCCTTAATGGAAAACCATGGTCAGGCTCGAGAGGCAAGCCGTTCATGGCCCATGCTAAAGAGTTCATGTAAGCTTCAAGTAGACAACACGACTGCTGGGCGTCGTCACCTAAGAGCATTCCCTTGTTCTTGTCCGCTGCCCAAGATAAGAGTTGAGAAGTTCCGTAAGGGCCGTTGGGAAGATTGTCTGCTCCCTCGAAGATTACGTGCTTCGCCTCTCTGCGTACTGGCTTAACATACGCCAAGACATCTGCCAGATAGACGCCTGTCCACAAGGCGGTGGATACTGAGACGGAAATGTCAGTGTGGTGAACAGGTTCTCACGAGTGTACCATACATCCTGCCGCTCCCCAGCTGAATCCGAGAGTTTTCCTGACGACATTCTGTTCCTTCCTCCTGTTTCCAGCACACACGAACGTCACCGGTAGCGTCACGACAGGGAAAGACTTGCTCAGTTGTTGCAATGTGAATGTCACCTCGCGCTGTACGAGGCCGTGGATGCGCAAAGTCCACGCAGTTGCCGTTTCCTCGCTGATTCGAGGCACTGCTCCGTGATTCCGAACGTAGTGCAAATGAGCTGGTGTCAGGAATCCCTGTGCACCGGATATTTCGTTCAGTTCACAGTTAGAGATTTGAGGAGTGCTTACCGCATCAAAGAGCGACGAGAGCCGCGCTTCACAGTTGAATGGGTGTTTTCCAGTCAAACGGACAAGGTCTGGGTTCTGCGGGAGGTTTGAGAGTGAATGACTGGGTTTGACCAAGGGGCTACTGAATTGAAGGTGCTCACTCTCTTAACCCAGCTGTCAGGAGTCTCACGATCCTACTTCTGACATCGTAAGTGTTCTCGATAACCAGGTCGATAGATAGCATACCAGCTCGGCAACCTCCTCCGGCGTCACATTAAGTGGCAGTTGGGGGAGAGCTTCGGGCAAGGGGGGGCCATCTTTTGCAGCACCATCATGGAGTGATGCTGGTAAGAGTGTTTCTGAAAGAGGTTTGGGAGAAGCAGGCGGGGACGTGTGGGGGGTGGAGAGTAGAGTTGATCCCGGCGAGCTGCTGGTTCTGCTCGTCGAAGCCGACTGTTCGGAGATTGGGGAGTCGACGTATTCTTCAGCCATTCGTAAGATATTGTGCAACGGGGAAATCGGGGCTCAAGTACTCACCCTCCGCACCTTGCAGTCTGGAACTAATAAACCAGAGGCATCCCTAAGTCATCCTGTTATCCCCTTGAAAATGACGGCCTGGTATCCGGGGTCTTGACCCGAAGGTGTCACACTTTTATGGGCTGTCAATCTCGATCACAGATCTATGATCATAGCTGACTATCTAAGATTCCCTTAGGTACCGGTGTTGATTCCGTGTGCTTGACCATTGCAACGGTCGTGGTTGGACGATAAGTCGTAAGGTACATACATACTCGGGCTCGGCCGAGTGGCACAACTCAAGATTGTGGTGCATAGTTTTTTGTACACATGGATGTCAATATATCAGGAATGCATGAAACATTTTTTTCTACTACATAGTACGGACTTCCTACCACTTATCAGACACGTGGCACACGAACGACGGTAAGCAACAGGTTGATGCCCTAGCACCCAAAAAAGAAAGATTAAAGAAGATTACCGAAGGAACTGGATGGCACGCACCACGGCAATAGCTCCAGAAATCCAGAAGGCCTTGCCAAGGGGGGCCGGTTGGAACCGGAAAATCATAGCAAATATGATGCCACCAAAGTTCCCCGTACCACCCACAATGCCACTCTGTAAGTGATCAGCTGCGTGTGTCACAGATTCGACTTCACTACTCACCATAAAGCCGTTGGAGCCTGGAGGGAAAAAAAAAGGAGTGAGCGTGTATTTTCCTCGATGAAGCAAATGCATTTACAAGGGTTACAGTGGGGCACCAGGGAGAAGTTGACACCGTTAGCAGCCTCGCAAGCGAAGGCGGTCAAGATGAGGAGAACAATTATGATTGTCACTACGATTACAATCAGTTCATTCAAGGACCTCAATAGATGGGTCACTTACACGAAGGGTGTTGATTATTGTCTATATACAACCCAAGGCCGATGGATAACAATCCTTGCGCGACGCCTAGGATTATCAAAAGGTACTTCTTTCCAGGAACGCCGAACTTCTTGTAAATCATATCACCAAAGTATCCACCTGCTCTTGAAATCAACATCGGTGGGATCAATTATAAAATGAACTCACCTAATGGGCGGGTGAAGACATTCAAGAAACCAAAGACAGATGCGATCTACAAGGAGGTCAAAAGATGAGCAATAATAGGTTACCATAACTGACGTATCCAGCTTTAGTTTGTCCAAAAGTAGGCGAGTCGTAGAGGGTAAACAACACATTCGCCAAGTTAGCATCAATGGCTAGTTCGTAGCCGAAAGTCGTGAGGTACGCTAGCGCGGGCAACCAAGTCAGAGGCCTAGTGATGACCTTCACTGCCAGCGCCCATGTGACTGGCTCGTTCACAGCGAAGTCCAGTTCGGATTCCACTGCTGTCAACGAGCGTAACTACATGAGCATGCGTTATGTAGTGACGACGGACACACCCTGAGCTGCGGATACGGTAACGTGGATGTCACCGGAACCCTCTTTCGTGAACGCAACTTCTTTATCCTTGGGAGAAGCGGGGATTGTATCTTTGTTTTGGACTCCATACGCGATGGCCTTGTGTCGGTCACTCCACCTGCCAGCAGGGTGATCCGTCCCCAATACCAGAGTAGCGATTGCTACAGTGAGGAGGAAAGGTACTGGCACGATTGCAAACGCCGCACGCCACGCCACGTGTGGTGTGAGCCCGTCCGAGAGCAAGGAGTTATACAAAGCAATCATAACAATGAACGTGAATCCGCCGCCTGCATTGCCCCACCCTCCTGCAAGAGCGTTTGCTAAAATTTCATGTCAGTATATTTGCTGTTTGCATAGTACAGACTCCGCATACCAGTTCCAACTACATTCTTATCGAAGAAGGCTGTAGTCCAGGCCTGGCATGCCACGAAAGTGCCTCCTAAAATACCAATGAAGAAACGGACAACGTAGAGCCCGGTCGCTGTGTGTGCGGTTCCGGCTAAGCCGGAAGGAATGGCGCCGCATATAAGTAACCCTGCCATGACCTTACGTGGGCCAAACCCTGCAGGTGCCAGTGAGGAAAATCCAAGTTGCACAATACAAGGTTTACGAACGGTCAACCAGTGGCCCAGCGACAACCCGCACAAGAAGTGTGGCGCATAGCGAAACCACGTTGGAGTTTCCTGACGGATCAAATCAGTATCCAGGACATCGATAGCCCTAGTGCGGACTTACCGACTTGTGCAGAAGTCAGATGAAGGTCTTTCTTGATTACGTCTGGAATGAGGGGGGAAAAGGCAAACCAAGAAAGGCTGCACGCGAGTGAGTTGTCAATCGGAAAGGATGATAGATGTTGAGGGGACGTACAAAGCCACAAAAAATCCTAGCCAAGAGCTGTAATGTGTGTCACAGTTGGTATTCGTGTTAGAAGCAAATTATCGGGAACGTACAGATGGAAGTTGACGGAATATTGGTTTCGCAGAGAGAACAACGGTAAAGACGAGCACTTTAAATTGGCGGGATTAACAACGACATTCATGAAGTTGGTTCTGATTCCGGTGGAAGTCGAGGACGCCATGTCAACCAAGGCTCTGTCTCTTCGAGAAAAGTCGTTAGGCCTCCGCCATCCTGCTTCTTATTTGCGGACCCTTATATCGGAGGAGCCAACAGGATGTCATGTCGTGGCGTCGTGCACTTACGGCAACGGTCTCGAAAATGTATGCCTTACTGGGCGACGCAGACCCTGTCAGGAGTTGAGGACCCGACAGCGATAAGAGAAGGGCAATAACCGAAGATAAGGTCGTGAGACAAGAAAAAAAAATTCATGTGCGACTAGGTTCTGAACAGATCATGGCCCACCCAGTCGAATGAGCAGATATTGCGCTTTGCAGACATACGAAGACTCGATGTTTCAGTTTCCCCATACCCAGGCTCAGGATAGCCACGGAGATGGGATATTATGTTCTTCCCTTCCATGGGTGTGTTTTTTTCCTTCCTGGAGCGGGAATACGGCAGTAACCAGGGTCGCGATACATGAAGCTTGAAGTAGCAGAGTATGTCGCCGAATCGATCATATCTGGGTGCCCTCTGACAAGGTACTTGTTGACATTTGATGCACACTATCTCGTCCACCCTCATATCCTGAACTTACCCGCATATGGATGGCCAAGCAGGGTCCGCGAAAGTGCTCGGCAGAACGCGCGAGGTGTCAGGGGTCCTTAGCCCAAATGCGGAAAGTGACCTAGAACAAAATGTTTAGTCGCCAACTTCTTGTCTTCGTTATCTCTGCGCTGTGCCTGCGCATGGAGTCGCTAGGCGATATTCGGAGATAAGACCTTTGACCTACCTCGGAATGGACCAGGCACTGTGGAGGAAAATGGAGTCGATTGTTCTGTTATCTGTTTTCTCTTGGACATGGGAGCAGGAGACATCGTCTTGTCATTCTTGCGACTCCGCTCTGGCCTTATCATAGCCGAAGCGTTATCAGTTACGCCGAAAGGTTGCTGCCGATTACACTGACCTCAACCACCTCCTTCCCTCGAACCCCCTTCACTCTGAGGACTCTGTGGAAAGAAGTCGAACGTGCCATGACGAGTAGCGCACCGGACCAGAAAGACTGCATTGACGTGTCAGCAGCCAATGTTTCAAAAGCATCTCCCACTCCTAAGACCATTCTCGTGGTTGGGCTGGGTATGGTGGGCATCGGTGAGGATGGAACTCGTGAACTATATATACGTTTCCTGATATCTCTCAATCTCAAGCCTTTATCGAGAAGATACTCAACTTAGACGAGGCCAGACACTATCGGGTGGTAACTTGTGGCGAGGGTGGGCTATACTTGTTTATCTCTTATCTTTTGGATGTGTGGCTCACCTGTGTACTTCGGCTCTCTCACACGGTAGAAGCGCACCTGGCATACAACCGCGTGGCTCTTACGGAATATTTTCAGCACCGCTCCGTCGAGAAGCTTTACCTCAATCAAGGTAAGCCGCCTTGCGAGCGTGCTGTGGGTTTTTTTTCTAAAAATAATGATAGTGGAATGGTACGCTCAGCAGGACCCTGAACATTTCGTATTCTATACAGGCGAACAAGTCACTTCTTTAAATACAGCTGCGCACTATGTCACGACCAGCGAAGGCCGTCTAATCAACTATGATTATTGCGTACTTGCCACAGGCTCTGAGAGCACACTACCACCATACATTCCCCCGGAACGTGTCGCGCAAACGAAGGGTGTCTTCGTCTATCGGAATATCGCGGATCTCGATAGGATCTTGAGTTACTCCGAAGAAGCTCATGTCAGGGGGGGCCGGGTTCGTGATCTTCAATTTCATTGACGAAATTTATATCGAGCTTCGTTATTTCCCTTCATCAGGCAGTGGTGGTTGGCGGGGGCTTATTGGGTCTTGAGGCTGCCAAGGCTGTCTTTGATCTGTGCGTGCTTTTTTTACATGTGTCGGATCCCGGAGGAACTGATTACTGAATATTCTAGAGAAACCATCGGGAAAGTCACCATAATCAACCGTCAAGCATATCCTTTGTCTCGTCAACTTGATGACGAGGGTGGCGAGATTGTCCTCCGTTGCATCGAGGCAATGGGTGTTGAAGTTCTTACCAAGACATCTGTGACGAGTCTCGTTAGCACTCCCCAGGGTGTTTTGACCGGGCTCGTCTTGTCGAATGATGAACAACTGGACGCTGAGATGGTTATTTATGCAATTGGTATTACCCCTCGTGATGATTTAGCACGGAGAGCCGGGTTGAAATGCGGAGTAAGAGGTGGAATCACTGTAGACGATTATTTGAGGACGAGTGCTCCCGATATATACGCGATCGGAGAGTGTGCCAGCTGGCGAGAGAATACCTTCGGTCTTATTGGCCCGGGAGGTGCGTTATTTCAAACTGTTCCTTCGGGTCGTATACTCATGTCTTATAGTGGAAATGGCCGACATCCTGGCCTTCAACCTCACTCAAGTGCAAGCTGATGTCGGAGAGTTTAAACCTAGACAAATGGTGTGTCTATTGGTTCCGATAACCTATTAGCCTAACTGAGTTGGCTGACAGAATATGCCTGATTTGTCAACGAAACTGAAACTCATGGGCGTAGACGTTCGTGCCGAGTTAACGTGTAATGGAGGTTAAAACTGACACTAGGCTATAGGTTGCTTCTTTTGGTGACTACTTTCTGGACAAGCGAATCCCGCGAGGCACAGTCCCCCGAAGTCGGAAGATCGAAGATACTCCAGCTGACAAGTCTTCACATACCAAATCTGGTCAAGATGGAAAGCCGGTTTGGGAGGTCAAGATCGACGACTCGGATGCTTTGACAACCCCAGCATCGAGCAAGCAGCATACACTGAAATCGGACAGTGTCTTTCCGCAAAAGGTTTCCTCAATTACAAAGACGACGTCGAAGAGGCACGGCCCCAGTTCCAATGAGTCCATAGAATGTCTGACCTATCGAGATCCTTTCTCTTTCGTGTATAAAAAGTACGTCCATTCTGGATGATTCCTATGCGTGAACTCAGTGTGCTTCTAGGTACATCTTCACTGCGGATGGCAAGTATCTACTAGGCGGGATGATGGTTGGGGACACCTCCGATTATGTCAAACTTATTAGCTTGGTGAAAAAAAAGGTAACGTTACATGAAATCCATTTAACCCTTCCATTCTCAGTCATACCAGAAAGCTATTGATGTGCCACCATCACAATTCATTGTCGGAGCTGGAAGGAAAGGAGAGGACGATGGTGGCGACCTGGATGATGACACCCAAGTTTGCAGCTGTCATGTGAGTTAGTTCATATTTTCCAATGTCCATCTGGTAACACCCCACTGTAGAACGTGACAAAGGGTGCCATTGTATCATGCGTCAAAGGGGGCGTTGATGACATCGAAACCTTGAAGACCAAAACCAAAGCTGGAACTGGCTGCGGTGGCTGCATGCCTTTGGTCACCAATATCTTCAAGGTCAGTAGTTAACAGTCTCAGGTTCTCGGGCTTACTCGCATGCTCCAGGCTGAAATGAAGAAAGCTGGACATTCTATGTCCAACAACCTTTGCACGCATTTTGCCATGTCCCGGCAGGAACTCTTTACCGTCATTAGGTAAGGCAGGCGTCTGGCCCCTGACTATGTCTGAAGTATTGTAATTTAGGCTACGGAAGCTGAAAACGTTTCCTGAGGTCATGCAATCTGCGGGAGTCAAGCCAGATTCAATTGGCTGCGAGTTGTGCAGGCCTGCAGTTGGTACGTATTCCGTCCCACTACATATATCTCCCTTGCTTAGGATACCTTGCAGCATCTATACTCTCGTCGATGTACAACGAGCTTGTTGTCTCCCCGTCACATCATTCCAACCAAGACACCAATGACAGGTAGGTGTTTCAATCAGTAATCCCCGTTCCATGGATAGCGCTAAGCCGCGTAGGTGCCTGGCGAATATGCAGAGAGACGGTAAATCTTGATTAATTCTTCTTTCGAGCTCTTAACCTCATGTCTTCAGGTACATTCTCCGTGGTGCCGCGAGTTGCTGGGGGCGAGGTATTTCTGGGAACTGTTATTTCCCCTTTCCGGTCTCAATCAGACTTATCTGGCAGATCACTCCGGACAAGTTGATTGTTCTTGGACAAGTCGCAAAGAAATGTGTGTGTGCTTTCCTAGTTACATCACTACACCTCAGTCTCCTTAAACAACTGGCAGATAAATTATACACAAAGATAACGGGAGGGTGAGGCACAGTGCGGTACGTTTGCGAAGTTGTATTTGACAATGAACTTCTGGCAGGCAACGCATCGATTTGTTTGGTGCTGCGAAGCAAGACCTCCCGGATATTTGGGAAGAGCTAGTCAACGCTGGATTTGAGAGCGGTCACGCGTATGGTAGGTAATCCAGACGAGTTTGGATCTCTTGATACTGAGTCATCTCGCAGGCAAAGCGTTGCGTACTGTTAAATCATGTGTGGGCACGACTTGGTGCAGGTATGGTGTCGGAGATTCGGTCGGAAGTAGGTCATTTTGCAATCCTTTCCCTGCCGTGCCTGCCTAATAGCTTTTCAGTGGCAATCCATCTCGAGGAACGTTATAAGGGTATACGCTCTCCTCATAAACTTAAAGGTGGAGTGAGTGGTTGTATTAGAGAATGCGCGGAAGCGCAATCAAAGGATTTTGGCTTGATCGCCACCGACAAGGGCTGGAACAGTAAGATAATTCACAATGTTTCCCCTTCGTCTCTGATCTTCGTTGGAAAGTCTTCCTGGCTGGGAATGGCGGCACGAACCCTCGGCATGCGACACTGTTCGCGAAGGATGTACCACCTTCGAAAGTCATACGGATTCTTGACCGTTTTCTCATGTATTACATCCGGACAGCGGACAAACTCATGCGCACTGCGCGTTGGGTTGAACAGTTCGAAGGAGGGATTGAGGTTTGCAGTTTTGCAATGTGGCCACAAATCATAACTGACGTCACTAATCCTGACTCTAGAGACTTCAAAAGATTTTGTTGGATGACGAACTCGGGATTTGCAACGAGCTCGAGGCAGAGATGGCTACTTTGGTGGGCACGTACCACGACGAATGGAAAGCGGTAGTGAAAGATCCTGCCAGGCGGCGGCAGTTCCGTCAATTTGTAAACACAGTGAGCCTCGTCTTGCTTTGCTCCTCAACGTTTTCTTAGGTTGTCTAGGATGAGCGCCAACAGCAGGCGGAAATCATAAAGGAACGCGAACAACAACGTCCTGCCGACTGGCCAAAGCAATCTTCCCCAGCGAAATTCCATCCTTCCGCGATCGGAGTGCCCAAATCCGAGTGGAAGTGGCGCAAATTGGCCACTGTCCAAGACTTGGAGCCTTCTGATACTACTTCGTGAGTTGCCTTTTTTCTTAAACGTACCTCCATGGGCTGCTCTGAATGGATGAGCAGTTCTGTAGCTGTGAAGTACGGAGACTCTCAACTGGCCATTTTCCACGTGCCCAAGAAGGGCTTCTTTGCTACTCAGCAGGTAGAGCAATCCGTTCTAAAGTCAACGGAACCTTCTGACGTTGAACCGAGATGTGCCCTCATAAACGCGCTTTCGTGCTTGACCACGGTATTGTCGGCGACGATAAGCAAGGCAATGTTTATGTTTCATGTACGTTTCTTTCGTGGCATGTTGAATATCACTGAGACACTGTTTTTCTAACAGGCCCACTGCACAAGCGTAACTTCCGCCTCGACGATGGTACCTGTCTGAATGATATGCAATATTCAATCATTTCGTTCGATATTAAAAAGGAGGGAGATGATCTGCAGGTTCTACTCCCTGAACCTGAAGAACTGGATGCTGTCATAGGCACCAGCAAGTGGATGGTCAAGCAGGCGACGGCCGAGGTCATAGCTCGTGGTGGCGGTCAAGGTATCGAAATCGCAGCAGAGCATTTAGGCGGGCCACCAACTGCCGCAACTGGTGCAGGATGTAATGGAGGCTCTTGTGGCGACTCCACCTTGGATTGGTGAACTGATTAGACGTCAAATGTGTAATACTCCTATGCCGATTGCTTTGGAAATGTATGTACTCATGTGCTGGAAGAATCTATCTTGTAGAGCATCGCACGAGACGGGCGGTGATAAATTTCTAGTTGCCACGGGTTGGTTTGTGTAGCCTCTAAGGTTACCTCGACGGACACTTGCTTGCCACTTCACAGGGGCTACTTGCGAAGCCATTCGCGCAAGCCTCAAGCTGAGATTAGGGATTAGATGGCTGCAACAGCTGGCAAGATGGAGCAGTTGAACTGAGCAGTAATTTACACCATTTGGTGGTAGTTATATACCGCATCCAGTTCATACGTAACAAAACAGGTGACTGTCTATATCTTGATGCCTGGGTATAGATGGCATACGGAGGGACAGATGCATCAGCGACGCAAGCCAAAAAACAGAACCCAACGAATGATACGTGTGTTTTTTCATGTGTGTATTAACACGCAGAATGTGCATGCCGTACGTTGCGCGCGGCTGACGAACGGCAGAAACCAGAACAAAAACAAAACCCGGAGCAATGCTGTAATGTCCAATATACTTACCGCGTTGGCGTGCACGAACGCCTTACATGATCACGCACTCCTTCCCTTCGAGTCTCGCACCCTGAATACCCATCTCCGCGAACGTTGTGGGTCCCTTCGCAGCCGGACGTTGCCTGGACAGTGGCTGTACACCACTACCCTCCGGCCCAGTTTGGGTAGGCACCCCGCTCGGAGTGGGAGCGCTTGCTGTACGTTGGGCGGGAGGACGCCCCGCCGGACGCGCGTAAGTTGGTGACTGCGTTCTCGGAGGTGACGCAGTACCTGGCAATGCCAAACCGGGATCCACGAGCGTATATCGGTGCTGGTTCGGGAACTGTTTGGAACCCTGCAACGGGTGGGCATTCGCATTCACATCTACGGGAAGAGGATTCTGCAGAATACCAGGTATCCCTTGGGTAGGGACCGGGGGAGGCTGTGGGTCCTGTGCAGCAGAGCGCGCGATCGAGTCCTTCCTGATCAGGTCGACGACACGCTGACTGTCTTCTAGGGATGGTCGCGGGTTACTGGGACCGCCATCCGCGCTTGCACGCTCAGAGCGCTGCTTAGCTTGAGTGCGCTTCCGAACGAGTTTGTCCTCAGTGATGTGATCATGCTCCTGCCGGGAAAGTATGTGTGGTGAAGGCTGTTGTAATGCCGCGAGACGTTCCGTGGCGTCAGTGTTACCGTGGTCTGACGCCTTTTAGTTCAAGCAATAACCGTCAGAAGTTACAAATCAAAACGTAAAAGATTGAGTTGGATGGAGAACTCACCAATTGATACCACTCGATAGCCGCATTGATATCCTTTGGACCTCCTACACCAACTTCCTTGTAGTATCCCATCGCAAATTCGGCACTTGGTAAACCCTTGCGTGCAGCCTTCTCAGCAAAAGTGTACGCAAGATTTTCGTCCTTCTCGAATGCACCTTCAGCACCACACAAGAACCATTTACTAAGAGCCATATCGGCCTCAACCTCGCCTTGTTGACTGGCGAGCGAGTAATACTGCACGCTGAGGAGGGGATCGAAAGGGAAAGGTGGAATTGCAAACTCATATGCATGTCCAAGCTTGTACTGTGCAGGCGCAAAGTGCAGGAAAGCGGCGCGTTCTAAATGGAGCCGTGCTTCTTGTTGGATAGTTGACTGTGGTGGGATGAATGGTGCGAAGAAGTGTTGGGGAACAGAGGTATGAGTGAACTCATTCAGAAGCAGTAGGCCATACACATATGCAGGATTTGGCACTTGTATGGTTGCAAGAGTAGCCGCACGATGAAGGAGAGGTACCCCAACCTCAGGCTGAGCAGGGAGTCCTAGCTGACCCAGCAGATGGGCCATGCCCATTCGCTAGATAGCGTGTGAAGATTGAGTGGGTCACGTGCAGCACATGAACTTACATAGATGCAACTCTCGACATTTCGCTTGGCGCCTCGTTCAAAACATTCGCGAGCGTGCTGGAAATCATTGAAACTTTCATAGTCGCGACCGAGTCTGAACCACGCCTGAGCATATCCAAACCTTGCGGCTGCTTCGAAATCGCGGAAGGCAAGACGGGGATTGTGTTGGACGTGTTCGGGGAAAGCGCCAGACGCTGCGAATGATGCACGGAAGAACAGGGCCTCTGCGACATACGCCGGTGGTGGAGCGTGTGTCTGGACAGATGCGATTTGGAGGATTAAAGGCACAGCTACTTGTACGAGACGCTGTAGTTGGGGATCGCGGATCATGGCGGGTCCAACGACGGGAGTGTCGCCTGACGGGTTTTGCTGTGCGCGATCGACGAGTAGTAAGACGTCTCTTGCCCAGTTCATTTTGTGAACAGGGTCATGATTTGGCTGCTGGATGGTGGGCAGAGCATTGGTCAGGGATTGGATACTTGGGAGAGGAGCAGTGAGTGCAGGTGAACCATCAGCTTGTCGGGGTGGCGATGGAACTTTTGGGGGAGCGTAGGAAGGGACAGACGAAGCCCTAGGGTGAACGAGGGGTTGCTGTGGAGGTTGCTGGTAAGCCATGGTTGCCATTGGAGGTAAGTGGGAAAGTCGTTGGAGATTCGGCGGTGAGCTGGGGTATGACTGTCGGGACGCGCCCCAAGGAGACCAATCGTTCGGATTCGGTGGTGGAGGCTGGGCTGAAGCGGGGCGGCCTTGGAGTTGCTGCGGGTGGGTAAATCCACCAGGATTGTAGTCGACAGGGTATTGTGGAGGTGAAGGTAGAGGGCCGAGAGGTGAAGAAACACGGTAAGGACCAGGGTACGGACCGGCGTTGAGAGTGGCCGCTTGGTTGTCCAGGTTCCTGGCCATCTGTTTATATAATAAGTCGGCGTAAACGGGATAAATTTTAGCTACACGATCGCCTAGTGAACAACAAGTATGGACATGAGGCGTACATTAGCAGGGAGATTAGGGTCCACGCGATGGGGCCGCGGTGCGACCAAGGGTGGTTCGAAATGCGGCAGTGAAGGTGGCGGCTGAGGCGATGACAGCGATCTTGATTGAGCGAGAAAATCAGGAGGAAGAGGAGGAATGGGCGGCGGTTGGTCTGTGCGTCTGGCAGTAGCACTAGTCTGCTGCTGATGGGTGGATGTTGGGCGAGGTGGCAGGCTCATCGTAACCTAATCCCAGTTGTTTGTTATATAAATGATCAGTGACTCGCCCTGATCATGCTATTGCGAACGTGCCTTGGTATTATGTTTCTCCCTGCTAATACGTTTTGATCCTTGAATGTCGCTTTATTCTAGCCACTTCTCGAAGATCGGCCGTAATCTGACCGGGGAAGTAAGCGCGGGGGGAAGGGATGAACTGCGTTCTTGTTGTCTGTTGCCACTACCACTGCGTCTCTCAAGATGTTGGAAGCTGTACAAGAGCCGCATCGCACCGCTGCTATGCCCATTCCCCCCGTCAAACTATTTGATGGCTAATGGCTTAGCCACCTCACCGAACCGCAGCGCCTGCCATACGTGAAGGATCGTAACTACAGCTGGGGTCATCATAATCCGGCCGAGGTTTTCGAGTTCCCGAGGCCGTCTACATGAACTCTGGCCCTTATGCCTCAGTGGGGGTCTATTTTACCCTGACGATCTCCTCCCAAAGAGCCGTTACTGTACGGACTGAGCGTGGCCAATAGCCTCCCGTCGACGCCAAGCTGATGTTTCCCGATGCAGGCAACCATTGATGCCGCGTTAGGTGTGACGTAACCCGCACTCCGCAGCTGTGCCATGCAAGTCGGAACCGGCTTAAATTCCACAGCCGCACCTGCGAATGGCAGATGGAATTGCCAACACCGACCAGGACACCGCCTTTTTGGCAAGGAATCGACGTTCTCTGCAGTTCACGGCGGATGCACAGCGTTGCTGACGCAAAATAATGATAAACAGAAAAATAAACAAAAGAGGAAAAAAATCACTTCAATTCCGAGAAACCAGTCCGTCAATAAGTATATCAGACGCACTCGTGCGTATACTTACATGAGTACAACATCGCTACACAGAAGTATTGGTATAAAGGGGGTAAAACCCATCCCGAATTCTGGCAATACCGAAAGAAACAACCAGATTTGTTGGGACCAACATACGTCCCAGCCACTTTTGTCCATTCAGGGGTGCCCAGCTCCTGTCTCGTGAATGCTACAGATATGTAAGGCTTGACACAGTCAACCATCTCATTGTTCGTCCTCGTTCATTGATCCGGGTATGCACGTTGGGGTCGCGGAGAGGTAACCTCCTTATATATAAGCACTGTTGCCCGAAGCAAAATAAATCAGTTTCCCCAAATCTCAACACATCACATTTATAATGTCCTCTGACGCATCCGCTGATGCTCATGCAAGAACGGTGACAATGTGCCGCGCTCGACGTAACCCAGTACCAGAATGCACACATCAAACTTACCCTTAAGTTCTTCCTTCTCTAATGGCTCGTCGCCATTCTCGAAGTCGAAAAAAGACGGATCGATCGGGTCTGCTTCGGGTTCGTCGTCCGGGTCGTGGTATGGCTGGTGATCGAAACGGGGGTTAGGTCGTGTATCGTTGCGCAGCAAGTAAGCCAGGTAGGCACAGGCCGAACACACCAGCAAACAAGGCACGGAGTAAGTACCATGCTTAGTACGCGTTAGACATCGGCGCCCTCACCTCGAAATAGGGATGTTGGAGGGCTTCTACCACGGTGATACGTCGCCGCGGGCTGAACGTCAGGCATTTTTCTAAAAAGTCGATTGCCTAAGCCAGTCGCAGGGAAGAGAAGTGACGTGAATGCTGGCTCAGATAAGAATGACTAGCCTGGGACCTACCAGCGGATTCGCACCAGCAAACATGGAAGCAAAGTCCCTTCCCTTCCGGAATGGTAACGCACGGATGTATTCACGAGATCTCGGCGACGAAATTGCGTAAAAATCGTCAATGGACGGGGTCCCGAGAACGTCAAGAATGAGCGAAAGTTGGTCATGGTCTGGAACGCGTGTCAATCTGTGTCACGAAGACATGAATGGAAATCGCGTCTAAAGGATATAAAATCGTCCGCACTATCAAGAACATACGCCACGAATGGGACCCAACCTGAAGTCATGACTCACAGTCGCGACCAGGAAATAATGGCTTCCCGCTCAACATCTCCGCCAGCACACACCCAACGCTCCACATGTCGATGGCGCGAGTATACTCCTTGAAAGTCAGCATTACTTCAGGAGCTCTGTACCACCTACAAGTCAAAGTTCGTGGATCGGGAAATCGATCGCAAGATGAAGGGAGCGTAAAGTACCTTGTCGCAACATACTCAGTCATGAACGTGCTGCTATCGTTTGCTACGTTTGGTGGCGGCCGTGCTGATCGCGCAAGACCGAAGTCACAGAGCTGGGAGGAAAAAGGGGCGTACCCAAATGAGGGACACAAAGGAAGGTCGCACAAGTGGCTCACCTTGAGGTCGCAGTTCGCATTGAGGAGAAGATTGGAAGGTTTCAAGTCTCGGTGAAGCACGTCCGCCGAGTGTAGTGCTTTCAGAGCGCGGAGCGTCTTTCCGTCCACAGCAGTTCGGGTTCGCTAATTGTGCCACTCGATGGAGTTGCTCACCTGGTATATGAAGTATTGGCAATGATCATCGCTGAGTTGCTGGGTCCTGATGACGCGATGCAGATCTGTCTCCATCAATTCCTGGACAAGGTATACCTCCTTGAACGTCTCGAAAGAAAGTGGTTGGAGTATATCAAGGATGGAGATGATGTTTTCGTGACAGAAGTGCCGTAGGAGCTTGATTTCGCGGAGAGTACGAAGACAAAACATGGCATGATCGAAAGGAGTGATGCGTTTGATAGCTACTTTTCTTTGAGAGGGTATGTGAACGGCTGAACTGCGCACGCAGAACAAAGAGTAAGCAAGGCGGCACGAAACAAACGGAATCGCAGAGCGGATCGAATGCTGACCAGACGACACCATACGCGCCTTCCCCAATGACATCGAGCACTTGGTACGTGCCATCTACGCAGAAACTGTCGAGCCTGAGGTCAGTGTTAGACATGGGCGGATGGACGGTACTTTCAAAGGGTATGTGCAGCAAGATAAATACTACGATGCCGGTTTCGGAAGTCCGGCTTGTAACTCGGCACCTATGTAATAATCGTAAAACGTGACTATGACCCGTACAATGTACATAGATGCTCTCCGAGTGATACTGTATCCACTGTACAAATCTCAGGATGAGTTACACAGACATCCTCGGTTCCAAATGTTCCCCGTCGTGTACTGTAGGTGGGTCTATCAGCCGAAAAGCACGACAGCAAGGTACCACTTTTCATCGCGACACTACCGCAAAAACAAAACTTTTGAATGATGGTTGCTTTCACCCCAATTATGTACCTGTCCACCGCGGATGTAACATCACCATCTCCCAACAGCTGTATCGTATTAGGGCCGTACGACAATGCTACATCTCGTAAGTTTTTTTATATGAGCGGGTGAGTCGACAGTAACGTGAGACAACCACTCTTCGGTCGTACAGTGGACGGCACTTCTGAAATCGTCATCCCCGCTGTTAGGATCGAATGTTCTGCGTATTCTCCGGGGATCATTATTCAAATATTTTCAAAACCTGTTTATCACCATACAAATAAGCCGTGATTATCATCTTTTCCGTCTCGTGCTACTTCTGGTCGCAACAGTCGGAGCCGCGGCGGTGGTCCTCGTACTCTTCCGTCGAGTACCTTTAGCCGGCCCGGGCGGCGACGAGTCAGGGCCTTCAGGAGACAGAGATGCCGTCGAGAGTCTCGACGACCGCCTAGGAGTCTTGGGTTGGGGTACCGGTTTGGATGAACTTGGCTTGGAGGAGGCGCGGGACTTGCGAGCCGGACGGGAAGATGGCAGAGGCGTTACGTTGTCTTCTTCTTCTTCTTTGACATCTGTCTCATGCTCTTCATCCTCATCAATCAGAGACCCTGGAATGCTCTGCGACAGCGTCCCATTTTTGGGTTTTTGCCTCCCATGAGTGATTTGGGGTGGCGGACTCTGCGCCGGAGGTCGAGCAGCAGGGAGATTCGATCGGGTGCGAGGAATGTACTGTGGAGAGGGGGGTTCTTTGTCACTCTCGTCTTCGGCATCGTGGAATGCACCAGGAGGAACACGTCGCTTGTCTTCCTGAACCAGTTCACTCGCGGGAGAGGGCAGTGAGGTATGATTGTCCTGGCCGCGTGACGAGCCCATCTCGCTTGGTCTCCGTGCTTGTCTCTGAGTCGTAGAACCTCCAAAAACGGAGAAGCCGGGGCTCGGTACGTCTTTAGTGTCGGCCGAGAGGACGGTCGTGTCAGCTTCTTTTGTATGGGTTAAGAACTCAGCCAGGCTGTCTCCGCCTTTCTCATGTTCATTCTCGTCTTCACTTGGGACACCTTCGGAACTCATGCCAACGTCTTCCTCCACTGGTTTAGGCGTGGCCGAATCCATTTTTACAGGTTTCGACAGTGGGGCTGGGGTAGGTGACATAGTTCCAACAGATGACCTGGTTTGGGGAGGCGGTTTATAGAATGCATTCGGGATATGCTTCGCACTGCCCATCTTCTCGAACAACGATACCTGCGGAGGTATGGTACGAGCTGATGAACCGATGTCATGAGTAGTGGAGAGCGCCATTCCTGAAGGGCGAACGCGAGGGGTCACGGATGCCGGTTGGCGGGGCGGGAGAACTGCGAATGGCTGCGCAGCCTGCTGAGAAGACCTGCTCACGGATGGCGTTGATATGAAAGAGCTCTGACTAGCTGACAAAGGGGGCGTCGTGGTCCCAAAGTCCAAACGGCCAGGGCGGAGGGCCGCAGGAGTGGGTGTACCTACAGTCCTGCGATCACTGGCGATCGAAGCAGAAAGGGATGTTGAAGGGCGAATGGGCTGTATTTCCTCCCAGGACATGCTCAGCTCTTCAAGAGGCACTCGGGGTCTCCCAGAAAGCCTTCGTTCCCGTTGACCAATTGCGGAGCTTGGCGCAAGGGGTACTCGCACGCCGGTCGCAATCTGGCCTACCTCAGCTTCAAGCGACCAGCATTCCGCAGGAGACAGCGTAGATATGATTTCATCCATGAGCTGTTTGCGGTCTTTGCTGGAGGATCCAGACACCGCAACAAACTGACGGTCAAGTTTGATTGCTTCAACATAATCAGCGGACTGGATTAGTCGGACACAGACGAGTTCTTGAAGTACATTCACAGAGTGAGGGGGCAGGGACGGTGGAGGGTTTAAAGCGTAGGATGTGAGCTGGAATTGTTCGAAAGAACTTAGCGGGAAACCAACAAGTTGTGCGACCGGGCCGGCTCGTGGAGTAGCTAGCATCCAAACAATCAGGGGATCAGGTCGGGAAATGCAGGTGGCTGGACACTCACGAGATAGACACCATTCGAGCAGTTTATGGAGAAGCCGCGTCCTAGTCGACGAAGACTCGGGAAAAGTTCGTTGGTATTGCCAAGCATCTAGGAAACTCAGATCTGCAAGTGAAAGGGTGTATAAATCGATGTCTTGTGGTTCCGTCAGAAGCGGTTTGGCGGTACGGACGTACTTCACGACTAGTGGTGAAGGATGATCGTCCAGAGCCAGAGCCTGTAAGATTTTTGAAACGTAATCTCTGTTGAGGCGGGCGTCGGAAAGAATGGACACGGCTTTCTGTTAGTTAGAAGTTCAACGTGTGGCCCATGCAACAGAGGAAATTGCATACTGCGACGTGATAGCCAGTGTCGAGATGCCAGTATGCATCTGCAAGGGCTGAGAATTGTGGTGGTATACATCTGTCCTCCAGAAAACGCGCCGCCCGGTTGTCTTGGTACCACTTGAGTAGAATATAAACGAGACAATCCTTCTTCAAGGCATCGTACGTAGAGGTGTCAATGGCACGAAGCAGGCGACGCAAGGAGGACATGTCTACAGGGGGATAATACATGTCTGGTTGACGAATACCGCCCCGGATGAGCAGGACGTCGAATAGAAGCAGGTCTGCCATGCGCGCCCTGCGAGACTCGATTTCTGAGACTTTGTGCTCGTTCCATGGAAACTCGCCTCCAGCAAAGAAGGCGGACCAGTAGACAACTGCATCGGAATCATCCTAACAAAAGACCACGTCAGCTGTGGCATAGCCCTGCAACCTGCTGGCTTGGAGACTCACAACGTCCATGGCGGCGTCGGGGCACACGAAGTTGCTTTCGCATTCTCAAATCCACGCGCCAAAACACCACGAGTAACTGACGTAATCAACCGTACTATTAGGGAATAAGCCCCTGTTTCATGAGCTACTACTTGGATTTAGCGAGCTGTAGTTTGCTGCCCTCTCGCTTTCTGCAGCACTCTGTCTACCAAGGAAGCATCCGCTGCATTGGGGGCGGGTACTTCGATCTTCTTGGTACCTTCCTTCCGGGGTGATTGGCAGTCACCCTTGAATCCTATGAAGTAAATCCGCGACTGATCCCCACCGACAGAGTCTCCCTGCAAAGAAAACGGAGCTCATTCAGTCTACCAACGGAAACTGCATGGATAAGAACCCACGACATATAGGCCCAAAGAATGCACGCTCCTAAAGGCCGCTACCCGTACGGGGTATTCTACTGCGCTAGTCTCTCCTTCTAGAAGACTGATATTGAAGTGAGGAGTGGTGTTTTCCACGTCGGCGAAATCGATAATGTTCGGGTAATTGGCATATATTTTAAGATGACGCGGCGTGTATTCGCCCCTGCCTACATCACACACGAATGCATCATTGCGGTGGCGGCAATTGTGTCAGTTGCATCATCGAGCGGAGGTCGTGTAAAAGCAGGGATACTTTACCGAGCTTAAGGACTACGGATCTAATTCGAACAGTCTCAGAGAATGGGACGTGTATTATCATCTACACGCGGTTAGTGGACGGCAGCGTCGAGGGATGACGTGAGCCCCTGCCACACCTGGTCATCGACGCCCGAATCAGCAAACAGCGTTGTATCCTCGCGGTCCACCCAGGGTTTAATTATGTCCTTTGCACGCTCCGGAACATCCAGATTCAGCCCATGCACGCTAACGATGGGAAGATGTGGATGACAGAAAGATGGGTTTAAGCGCGGGTTGTCTAGGGGCAAATCGCGGGACCAAGCAAGGGGTACTCACTTGTCTCTATCAATGTATGTGAATAGGTTTGACTGATCTGAGTCGCTCTGTTCTTCGATAATTGAGCTGGAGCCTTGGTCCGTGTTCGCCATCGCACCTGTCTCAGTCGACGCCCCCTGCAGCCTTGAGGGGGTTTCCAGATTATAGGCAGGTGACAAATAGACATAAACACGATTCTCGTCCAAAAATTGTGAAACTAGTACTGAACGTCGCCGAGTGCAGCGATGCATGCGAGACTGTCCAGCGTTGGACTGTCGTCCACACTTCGTTGTTGTACGTCGACGTGCAATATTATCAGGGGTTATGCTACAGCCCCTTCGCCCTACACCTCTCTGTCCTCGTCACCCGTCTCAGCAAACTCTCAGCAGCCCCCTTCCAGCACACAACAGGTACCACTAGAGAGAGCGGCAGCCCTCGCCAGTGGCGCGAAGTATGGCAACCCCTTCCCAGACCTCATGAAACCCGATGCCCTCTTGGATACTGCCGACGTCAGAAATTGGAAACCTACCAAACGCGGATTTAGAAACCGCCTCGTTGCTCGGAATGATCCCTCTATCTTCGAGTGGGCAAAAATGATGGACGCTATGGAAGAGGTAGAGAAGAACGGCGGGAACTTAGAGGTTGAGGGTGTCGCAGCAGGAGAGGAAGATAGACAACAGGACGAAGCACGTAACGTCATCGCGATGGCGTCTGCCGCACGTTTCTCCCCCCAAGAACTTCGTAATCTACACGTCTATCCACTCATCGTGCGCCGTGTCACACAACAGACTGGAAAGGGAAAAATCCATTCCATGTATGTCCTTGTGGTCGTCGGCAATGGCGATGGACTTGTAGGGTATGGCGAGGCTAAGGACGACGAGATGCCTGTTGCTCGCGACAAAGCGTATGCGAAGGCACTGCGGAACCTCGATTACGTCGAGCGTTTCGAGAATCGAACCCTGTGGACGGACGTCGAATCCAAGTTTGGTGCGACGCGTATCATCCTGCGCCCGCGCCCAGTCGGGTTCGGTCTACATTGCAATCCCAACGTCCACCAGGTGCTCAAGGCTGCCGGTATTAAGGATGCGAGTGCCAAAGTGTGGGGGAGCCGCAATCCGTTGAGTGTCATCAAGACGCTTTTCCGCATGCTTCATGCAGGAAATGCCCCCCTCGCGATGGGGGACGGAGTTGGTGGCGGGGCTAGGCGACTGGATAAGGGTTCTGGGTTGCGCGGTAAAGATGCCGTCGAACGCGATCGCGGCAGGAAGCTAGTGGACTTGAGGACATATTGACGAGGCTGTTCAGCAACACGTCCATTAATCAATATTATCATCATCTGTAACACGCAGCCTCCGCCTTACTCACATGCTAATTCGCTTTGTCTCACAGTTTCGGTCATTTCAGCTGGGCCACGTTCGTTTCGGAAATCCGCTCGGAAGTACGGCTACCCAGCGCATAAAAGTCAACTTCATTTGACATGCTGGTTAACAAGAATCTGAAACAGCAGACGGAACGTATGCCTATTTATGGCGACAGTGGCAGTCTCACCTGCTATCTTGGCTTTGGCAACTGGCAGCTTCCATTGACAATGTTCTTGGGAAGCGTGCCCTTAGAAAATTCTGGAAGCTAACACCCCTAGCCGTCATCACACGGTCTCATCAGGACCAGGGCACCCGTGGCCAAGATTTTTCTACTAGAAACAGGTTTCAATTCCCGTCGCACCTGTGGTCTAGCCCTGGCGCCTCGACCACGTCAAAGTGATGTCAGCGCGCGAGCGTCTGAACGACTGCGTAAATCGATACATATGAGGGAGCGTGTACACCTGGTACCCATACATATAAGTGCTTGAACACGGTCACAGCTTAACAAGAAGGGGAAAGGTTTCTGAGGAATTCGAAGGTTGATGGATGCGGAGTATACAATGACGATTTTTCGTGACGAGTTCGTGAAATGGTAGTATATGCCTAGTAACCATGCTAAAGTGGGGGTCGTAGTCAAGAACGGGGAAGTAAGTCCTAACGCAACACGATGGGGCTCCTTACGATGCACCCGCAGTGGCGAACAATTTTCCAGGTGAAAACCAATGGCGTTTCGTGCGCGGCCGCGCTGCTTGACGACATTGCTCGTGTGTGCTATTCGTCGTCGCAGGCGGTGTATGTTCTGTGGTTGGAGGTGAAGGCGACCGTCGCCAGCCGGACGTCGGGCTTGAGGAAAAGAATGAGTGGAAAGGGAAAGCGTCAGTGAGGGAGCCCCGTCTCGACCGTGGCTCTTCGTTCTGGTTTGTGGTGCGCGATGGCGAAGACGAACGAGGAAAAGAGAAACGCCATAGACTGGTAGACCAGCGCTTCTCCGGCCCGTCCCCGTTCGAGGGCCTTGGGATGTTGATTGGAGCAGAAGGGGTAGGAGCGGTGACGACAGAATCAGCTCGGGCGGGGCAAGGAACGTTGGTTTCAGGTGCTACGGGATTAGCAACTTTGGCAATAGTCTCGCGTCGCCAGACGGCGAGGTGTGGGGTGGAGGTATCTTCGAGAGTACATTTCGAAGAAACGTCTAGTTCCAAGCCGACGACGCTATCGGTCGACGTGGAAAGGTATGATGAAGGGACATCTGTATCCGTGTATTCCCATGATGACTCCACATGATGACTCCCCGGTGTGGCGTAGACCCCCAGATCAACGGAAGAAGGCATAGGGGAGGGAGAAGAGGTCCACGGGAGAGAAATCTTGGAAACGGAGGGAGGTGTTGGAAGTAAGAAGCACGAAGAGAATGGGGTGGTGTTTTCGACCGCAGTGTGCATCGATGAAACAGTGGTGTAGGAACCGCTGCTACCGGTGAAAAAGACACGGCGACCACATTCCGTATTAATTTTGAGAACTTTGGACGCCGTCTGGTTCGGTTTGGCTCGCAGAATGTTGACACCCTCAGGAGTAGGCGGAGAAGATGGTAACGAACCAGAAGCGACTGGCGAAAGTGGAGAGTAGGTGGCGGCTGGAGTACGAGGGGCCTCGTATATTTTGAGTGGCTCCATCGTTGTGGATGAATGAGTATGCATCGAAGACTCGACTGCCCACGTGGCATTGCAGGAGGAGTACTCCTCATTCCAAGGCTGAGAGCGGTTGGCGTACTCCATTTCGGAATCGCTGTCTTTGCTCCAGTGCGACCGCAGGCCATCGGATTGTTCCACAGGCTCCTCGTGAATAGAAGAGTCGCTGTCGCTCCCCAGATCCACATCGACTTCCCATGCACAGCGTGCCATACTGCCGTCGAATATCACACCTTCGGCATAAAAGTTATCCACTTCCTGTATCGCAGCCCTGACTTCCGCCAGGGTTATCCGATGCCGCCAGTCGACTTCCAGCATACGTACAAGGATGCTGTTCACTTCGGCGGAAATAGGGAGAACTGTGGGAAGAAAGTTCAACGGATCCTGCAAATATGCCTGGAAGGTCGGATCGGAAGAGGAGGCAGACTTCCAAGGGTTTCGACCCGTTGCTAGATTAAGCAGGATGATGGCAAGTGACCAAATGTCATTAAAGAGGGGCGAGTAAGACCCTGTTGGTGCGAACTCTCCCCCTTGACATTCTACACCATAAACGTTAGGGATGCTGTCTCTGGAACGGAAAGATGCGGCGAACCTGGGCTCATGTGATAGACACTGCCAGTGCGGAATTCCTCACTGAACCGCTCCGTGGTGGCTAGACCAAAGTCCGTAATGGCGATCCGCAATCCACCTTCATAGCACAGCACATTTTCGGGTTTGAGGTCGCGATGGTAGATCCCCAAAGAATGACAGTATTCGACCGCATCAAGCAACTGTAAGAAGATATGCTTGATGAGGCGATCCTGCCCCAGATATCGGCAATTGTGCAGTATTTGTGAGAAGAGGTCACCGTCAGAAGCATAGTCCATGATGAGGTAGATATAGTTATGCTCCTCGACCACTCGATGGAGGGTGACGACGTTAGGGTGGGCCGATGCGAGCCGATGAAGGGCTATTTCGCGAATATGAAGTTGACGCTGGCGGGAGCCGCTGTGGACCTGGGACGTGATGAGACACTTGACGGCGTAGAAGCGTGCGATGGGGTCGCGAGTGTCGACTGCGCGGTACACAACACCATATCCTCCCACACCAAGCACCTCTACGAGTTCGAGAGTGTTGTTGTCGATAAGGGTGCCGACAGGAGGGGGAGGGGTAGTCTTCACAGAGGACTGTTTGGACGGCATCGTGGTGTGCGGTGGTCCTGGTGCAGGCGGAGGGGAAAAGGACCCTGAGGGTCGTGGAATGAGCCCGCGGATGCGAGAGTTGTTGTGCTAGAACTGTGGAGGAGGAAACGAAGAGCTAACAGACGAGCCCGGCAATATAAATGACTGGCGTCCCGTTGCGGCGTGGCTAGCATGAGGCTGCCAGGCTCCAGAGTTGTGGCGGCTGTTAGTGATAGACGAACAGGAAGCACACGCTGCAGGGTGGCCATCCGGTGCATATGTCATGCTTTCTTTTGTATCTTCACCACCCAAGCCAAAACACGAGCTTTGGTGCTGATCACTCAGCTATTTCATTTATGGAGTCGGTGCGGTAACCCCTAAAAGGCAAACTGACTGGACGGGTATGATCAGGGCGACGTTGCGCTCCGTTCTTACGTGTAAGATGGGTTCCTCGATTACAACCTTGATAAAAAGGTGCCCAGCCGAGATGCAGCGACGTATTTCGAATAGGCCTGAACGAGCCTGGGTGCAAAGATAGCGGCATTCCGGTATAAGGGAATATTCCGGTGTCAGGAAGCCACCGCGATCGGGCGATCGACAGCAACGAAATATGTCCAAAAATCGCAGAGTATGTATCGCAGTCCTTGGCGCAGGATGTCCACGGGGTATGCGGTGAGACCGATACGAGGGTGACTGTAGTATGGTGTCCTGTACCTCGATCTGCTCACCCACGCTCCACGAATCAAGCTATACGCATCTGGTGCATTGGGAGACTGCCACAGCAAGCAACTTCTTCTTCCTCGACAATTTGTAGTGACGGTGTGTAAGCCGGGACCAGAGTTTTTCCGAGACGAAACTGTATTGTGAGGTCGAGGTACCGTGCGGGATTATCCAGTTATCAGGTCAGCTGCCACGTTTTGCGTGGTAGAACTGCACGACTCGCTGCCAATACGGTGTGCACGGCGACTGGACGATCTGCACGCACTTGTGTTGCTTGCCAGCATGAACAGGACGGTGTCACGTGATCGGTTTGCGTGGACGCGTCCAAATTAGAGTTTCGGAGCGGGCGGGATTTCAAATTGTAGGGGAGCGCGTTTTAAGGCTTTGGCGAGCGAGAAAGTCGAGGTTCATCTTGTTCAACGTGTTGCACGACGAGGTCCCACCTTCCTCACACGACTTGTGTTAGCCGACGCAGCCACGAGCACCTCATCCGCGTTGCTCCAGCACCAATTCACTGCATCTACATGTCCGTCCGTTCCTTCACCGTCTTCTTGGATTCTCCTGCCGAGATCCCCAAGCCGGATCGTTCTGGTGAAGGGCTTCAATCCACCCTTGCTACGGATGCCACTGCCTCACTACTACTGTCCACTCTTGCCGCTGTCGAGAAAGAGAATCTTCACCCTCTCACTGGCGAACGCGCAGGTCCCGCCGCATGTTCCGAATCCAAGAAGAGGAAGACAGCTGCCCTCTCAACGAAGCTTGTGGTAGTACCATCATCGAAGAAGAAAAAGGAACCCAAAACCGAGTCCACGAAGAAGCAACGCAAAGTGCTGGGTACTTCTGGGAAGTCGCAAACTTTTGGTGGAAAAAAGACTGGTTCGAGCAAGAAACATCCCTCGTCCCGGAGAACATCTCCTCTCCCTTCTGTGCGGGAAGAACTCGATGCTCCACGTGAAGCTGTTGCTTTCCCCTCACTCCAAACGAACATCGATTCGAGATGTTACGAGCTCACCGTTTCGCCGTTAGCGGACGTATCAGAGGCGTACGACCCTGTTTCTTTGGATTCCCACACAGATGAAGTACGTCCTTACGCTGTGCTTCATGTTTTCGTGGGTCTGACGTGGAATGTATTCAGGAACCGCCAACCGAACCGATAGCCAACAGCCACTTGCCTGAATTATGTGAAGAAATGCCCAAGACTAATCATAGCTCCCCACGACATCACTCAACGACTCGCGAGCGCAAACACATGTCTTCCGAATTCACGTTCTCGTCCCCATCACCCACCTCTGAGCGTTTCAGGAAAGCCCAGCCTTCGCCAACACACCACACGGACTTTGACTCGCAATCGGACTAATGCAAATCCATCTCATTCGAGTGCCTTGGTTTTCATCGCATACTATTTGCATCTGCCTCCCAAGATACCATTGCTGCGCTACATTTTTTTATGTATATCAACATTTCTATTTACATTCACATTGAGCATCTCCACGCAACTCTGCATATGCCTCAGTTTATGATATCCACTTACTCTTTTCTATCCGTCCCCAGCTTTACGATGTCCCACGTGATGCACTTTCATGTCCGATCTGTGGTTTCCGTAACGGGAAGGTCATTTCTACTCGCAGCGCTTTTGTCGACTAGCCACTCACCGAGCTAATGCTCCACTGCCACACGAACATTGTTTACTGCTCGGGAGGTACGTCGTTTTCAAGTGCGTCGACGACGCATATGTCGGTTCCTTGTGAACCTCGAAACTGGCTTCAAGTCTACAATGCAAGGTGTTTTCCATACCCCGGTCTACGGGTATTACTTTTGCTTTACATAGCGTAATCCACCCACCACAACTCCAATCCTGAGGCCTGAGAATAAAGAAAGCCAATGACAGGAAGGTTGAGGAGTACTCTCAAGAGCTCTCCCATAGATAGCGACGCCTGCCGGTTTGGTCACCGGGGCTTAGGCCTTATCAGCGAAGTTTCCCTATCAAAAGATAAGCAAACCTTCAAGTAGGTTCGTGGGACTGGTCCTGCCCTTGCCGTCGGTTATACCTCAGAAGGAACCTTCACTGATCAAGGGTTCACTCCATGGACACCGCTAGAAGGCTCTTAAAGTGCCTCGAAATACCCCATGATCCCAAGCTTAGCTTTTCTCAACAGCTAATTACTGTGAGTGGTATCATGATCCTCGCAGCTCATTGGGAGACCAATTCCTGTCGTGTAGAATGAGGACCTCTTACCTGTTATCATGGAGCACCGGACCTGGCGTGGCTACAACTACGTTGCATTGTGCGTATATCGCAAACTGCGTTCGCGTCTGAACTGTCCATTCTTGACACCATGAAACTCTGGCAGCTGGATTGCAGACATGTTCAACATCAATACGTGAGGTCAAGTCTTCTATTACTTCGTTCCGGGCCTCTCAGTTGTCATTCATAGATGGATGATCGTATCATCCATGATTCAGCTGGGCATGTCGTGGTGGCAAGCCTGGATTTGCGTCTGGCTGGGATATGGAGTAGTCACGCCTTTTCTCGTGTTAAACGCGCGTCCAGGTGCAATATTCCATATTACATTCCCTGTTGTTAACCGCACGAGCTTCGGCATCTTTGGAAGTTTGTGGTGCGTCTTTAACCGCGGCGCAATGGCGTGGTATGTGGCAACTTGTTCATGAGACGTGTTCCACGTACTGATGGTTCATGGCTGACTGGATCCACTCTCCAGCATATGGTACGGTGTGCAGTCTAGCATAGGAGGAACCTGTGTCCTCGTTATGCTGCGAGCTATATGGCCCAGTGTGAATGATATACGTGCGTGACTGCGGCACCTCTAACCGAGGATACATCCTGACCCGATTTTGCTCGCAGCTAATTCAATGCCGGCCTCTTCGGGTACAAACACTCGGGACTTCATGTGTTTCTTCCTGTTCTGGCTCGTATCTCTTCCGTTGATATGGTTCCCTGTTCACCAAATGTCCGTGCGGATGTTATTTTCTTCCATGGAGAACTTGCATACAATTGACGATCTTACTCGCGGTACTAGCCGGCACTTTTTTGTCGTGAAAATGATCGTTACTCCCGTTGCTGCGACAGTGTTCTTGGTGTGGTGTGTCGTGAAGGCAAGAGGCATCGGTCCCATCGTTCACCAGCCTTCGAGCATTCATGGGTCCAGCTTGGCCTGGGCAATGGTCGTGAGTTTGATGTCCTGCATCAGTAACTCAGCCACACTCGTCACGTAGGACATCTTCGCCGCCTTGTGTTCACGGCCTAGCCCCATATCTCACATCAACTTCTTGCAGGAATGCCCCCGATTTTGCATCCAGAGCCAGAACACCTAGTGCTGCACTGTATCCACAACTTTTCGCGATTCCTTTGACTTGTTCTATCGTGTGCTTGATGGGTATTTTAGTTAGTTCCTCTTCACAGGTGATATTCGGAGAAGCCATTTGGTCGCCTGTCGACTTGTTGGGCAGCTTCCTAGACGATGACCCATCTCACGCGACTAGGTTCGGGGTACGTAGAGTAGTTGCTTTCCCGAGACTGTAGGTGTCATTCTCACTGCTCCCGAATGTCTAGGTTTGGTTCATCTCCGCTTCTTTTATTATCGCACAAGTGCGTGGCCTATCGTTAATGTTCTGATTAGAAGCAGCACTCATCGATCATGGTCTAGATCGGGTATGTCCTGTCCAGATAGACGGCGATTGGATTTCTCATGTGGCTGAAGTACTCAATACGCCTCACAGAACGAACATTTCAGCTAACTCAGTGTCGGCTGGGTGTGATCTGACAGCATTGTTCCCTCGTTTCATTGTGCGTCGAAAAACTGCCTACTCTTCACAATCCTCACCTTAACATTCCGTACATAATTTGATGCGCGCCGTCTCTTGGAACAGAATATCCGACGAGGCGGGTACATCGCGGCCTTAGTAGGGCTGTGCATGTGTCCATGGAATCTGCTGCAGAGCAGTAACAGCTTCACTTCATATCTGTCTGCTTACTCCGTCTTTCTGAGCTCTATAGCGGGCGTGATGGTAGCTATGAACCCGAAAATCATACTATTGTATTCACTCATATATGATCAATGAACAGGTTACGGAATATTATGTGATCAGGAAGGGTCACTACAAGGTCGCAGACCTGTATGCCACCGGTGGCGGTACGTGGTATTGGTATACGTATGGAGTAAATCTGCGGTAATTTCCCCCCGACTCGGCCTATAATTCATCATTAAGTCTTCTGTGTTGCGTAGCGCATACGCAGCATACATCTCAGGAATCCTTATCAACGTTGTCGGGTTCGCAGGCGCAAGTATGTATTTCATTCCTATTTTCATTTGACCACCGAAGGCGTCACTTCGCCACCGTACTGATGGATGATGTCTGGATAGCTGGCCGCACAGTGCCTCTGGTTGCTACGAGGATATACGAGTTATCCTTCTTCACAGGTTTCGGCGTGTCGTCTGTCGTATATTATGTGCTCAGTCGCGTATTTCCGGTCATTGGTGCCGCGGACAAGTTCGAGGAGGTGGATGAGTCGGGGTATGAGGATAAGACATCCGCCCATACGACAGAGTAACGACAACGCGGAAATGGATAGGGTACTTTGGATCCGTCGTACGAGCCAAAGGCGATACACACAAGTATAGAACTATGGGTATACGGCGCGACGGCGGTCTGATGCTACGGCGGTGGTGCGCTTCGGTGAAAGCCGAGTTACAATGATGTCATCGAGTTATAAGGCGAGGCGTGAGGCTGCGTGCATTTCGACCACAAGCATCATGTCCTCTGGAACTCAGTCACCTCCACTTGAAGCAACTGGCTCTCACTTTCCTATGGGAGTGTCGTCCATCGACGGGAGTTGCTCTAAGCCTACCAAAGATATTCACCAGAGAGAAGGTAAGCCAGGGAGTCTTCCCCAAGTTCCGCGATTCGTTCCAGTTAATGTGAGATGGGCTTCTCTCTATGACAAATAGGGTATTTCAGTGATGCTGTGAGTAAGAGTGGTATAGGGTTCCTTTTCATTTGTCTTAAATCTGGAATGAATGGAAGGTGAAAGAACACTACGCTAAAGCACATGAAACGGCGAGCAGTCAAGGCCCGGCGGCGGGTGGGAAGAAGTAGTACTTGGGGGTGCTTGGAAACAATCGATGGAACCTGGTTTGAAGACATGCCATCGTGTACAGCTACTTGTAACTGGACACATGTTCAACTTCAAACTTCGGCTCTTAGCCAGCATTCGAGCGTTTGAGGTTCCAAATTACTTGCCGCAGCCAACTGTATTGTGATCATATGTGATTGTTGTACAGGGAATATATATGCTTCCCCACAGCAACGCCAACCCTTGATACCAACACATTCGAGCGAGTTAGTTTCCATTTCCTTCTTTGCATGAATATGCTGGTATCAGTCATTATACGGCGTTTATCACAGCGTTGATCACCGAATCTGGTATAGCAGCTGGACCGAGTACACCGCTTCATGGGGCGTCCACGCTTATACACCGGAACTTCTGTGAAACATGTTTATTCTGCACAGCTAGCCGTACACATTCAATTAACAAATGGTATTACACGACAGTGTTGACAACTACCATACAATAACTCATATACGAATGCTTGAGGGTCGCGGAACTTACATCCCTTCCCCCATCACAACCGCACAAAAGAGAAGAAACGTCGAACTCACTAGAGATACGACTGCTCTGGTGGGAGGAAGGAATACATGAATTCGGGGTAAAATGCAGGATTCTTGCGGTGGTTGGGAGAGGGAGCGAAGCAATGTGCTAGTGAACCTTTTACCCTTACGGCAAGGGTTCACAGCTGCTCGATAGTTTGTTCAGGTGGATATAAACATCCGTCCCAAACCCATCCATCGAGATCAGGCGTAAGTCGCCACCGAAATAGCGCGCATACTGTTTTCAGCCCCTTGTTAGGACCGAATGCCGAACTCAAACCCAGAAACGACGTACCAATCTCGAAAGTGGCAGTCCGTATCCGAACCCAGCCATTGGTGCCTGGAAGTCACCAGCCTGTCACCATTCCACGGGTGAGTGTTCAACGAAGGGGCCAGAAAGGGAGAAAACACAACACACATGGTAGTCTTGGTCGATACTTTGCCCTCCCATGGTCGTGTACATATAAGTCCACACAAGTGGGACGGCTCTTCTTGGTATCCCACCACCCTCGTCCGAGATCTTGATCGTAATGTCCTCACTGCCTTCAACGACGATTACCTTGATGGGGGGATACCCAACTGCAACGACGATCGGTCAACGCCGTGAACGAAACATTCGCATTACGAGACGAATCACACACCCCCTTTGTCTTCAGCATCTGCACCGAACCTTTCCACTACGGCACGCAGGGAGTTCTTGAGGAGCTCGAAAACAATATGCGACAAGTGACCGGGGATGTATGCGAACGTCAGGTTGCGCGGACATATGAGCTGTACGGGTGGCCCGCGCAGGAGGGCATAGTGTTCCTCACAGACGAATCGTGCGTTTTCGATCGCCTCCTGCACGATATCGTGCACATTCTGGAATGACGGTTGGAGCCAGGGATGAAAGGTATGAACGAAAACTCACTGCCTGTGTACATATGATCCCGACGTAGTCCTTGTGGGGCTGCTGCGAGTTTAGTGCAACGTCTATGCGATCAGTCAGAACCAAACGCTAGAGGAAGGATACCTCTGAGAGGCTCACGCTGCCCAATCAAGAAACGAATGCCGATTCTAGACATGTAGAATCTATCCAACCACGCCTGGACTTCTCCGCCTCCATTCGTAGCGCCTGACCCGGCAACGCCTACACCTGATCCTGGCTTGATGTCTCTCGTGCGTTGCCACTCTAGCACGCCTTGCGCGATGGTCGCGACGGTCGGATCATGCCTACGTTTGATGGCTTCGAGTACACGCGTGAACCGGGCGTTATAATCGTGAACTTCTGGAGGGTAGAGGTGGGAAGGAGCGTGTGCATAATATCTACACAACAGTCGGAGTTATCGCCTTCGGGAATGCGGAGAGCGGCCCACCTTTTTTCGATTGGTGCCCTCAGTCTAATGCCACCGTTTCTAACGCTGGTAAAGCTGCCACCATTTTTCCAACTGCCTGCGGTTCCCTTGTCCTTTCCAGATCCATCTTCCCTATCTGCGGCCCTATAAGGGACGCCCTCTCCGTATGGACCGTTGGCGCCACCGCCACCGAAAGCCCATGCGCCCATATCATCAGCGTCCATCTGGTCGTGTGAAAGCGCAGGGTTGGGAATGCTGGGAGGGAGAAACGGGTCACAGGGCCGACCGATTGCAGCAGCTTCGGAGGTAGATGGGGAAGAACTTAAGAGGGCATTTAGAGATTGGCGCGCTGATGGAGAGAGAGCGAGCGGTGGAAAGTTGATGAGTTCCTGATCAGAGGATAAATGAAATGGAGAACGCGAAAGGAATGCGACGCACCTCGAAACTGTGAGCATACCAATCCTTGACCTTGCGAATGGAGGGCATGTCACTCAGATTGCAAGGCAGGGCATCGAGCTCCTTTACGCGATGTGCGAGACGGACGGGGAGCTCCTCTGTTTTAGACCGATCGAGTATTATGACGGAGGGAGAGCGGAGGCAGTCAGTGGCAATGAGCGGAGCAGATGACGACCGAGTTACCGGATAGGAACTGGCTTGCTTTGAGGAGGGTTCCCTGGCTCGGATGCTGTCCAAACAGGACCATCTGCTGGAGAGACACTAGGAGGGATGATCAGAGGGAACAGCGGAGGGAAACGGAGTGAAGACACACCTCCGGTCTGGGGGAAGGATGCAAAGTAGTGAATCCTTTCCCAGAGTGCTGGGGAGATGCGAAACCCAGCAGACATACTTAACGTGGTACTACTACTGTAAGGATCGTCAGTTGGAGTGATAGTGGTAGCTGGCTCGTGACCATTGCCCCGGTGTCGTCACTGCTGCTGCTTTTCTGTAGTATTTATGTGACTCGTGGCCATGTGATTTTTTTTCTCACGCACCTGATAATTCCACTCATTTCCGGAAGTGCCACTTGCTAGATCCGAGTCCGTCCAAATCGGGAATCGGCCACTCATCAATGTTCCCCACTGCCGCTCGTCTGTCCAAAGCCTCGCGTCGCCCTCTCACGCCAAAGCGGGGCAACAAGGATTTCTACAAGGGCACTCGCCAGGCTGCCCTGCCAGGCGGACACAGGACTGGTGCTCCAGGTCGCTTCATCGTCCGCGGATCAGGAAAATACCGTCTTCTCGACGAAAAAGTGCGCGTGTTTGTTGCACCTCACATCTCCGAAATCAACCAATGCGAGGTATCCTTCCCCCCAACCTTCCTCTTGCAAAATGGCCTCTCATGCCCCTACAGCTCAAACCTTACGTGCACACTGAAACCCATGTCACTGCTTCGCAAAGAAAGGACTTATATTCCTTGATGCCCCTCACACCCGGCGCACCATCTCCACGCTGGCGTGAAACACGCATTACAAACCGTCTTGCCTCCGCGGCCAGTAAAGGCAAGAAGGAGGTGCCCACCACGCTGCCAGAAAGCAGGGCCAAGGGTGGCGTTCTGCAATGGTTTAAGGGAATCACGAGTAGTAAAGAGAAAACGGTATAGCTTTGTTCTGTGTATGGGACACTCCTCCTCGACCACCCAAGAATGTTGCTTTCCAATCTTCCAATGCATGAGTTTACCTGTCCGTTCCACGGCGTGGCGTCTACTTTACAGCGGGGTCCTGTCAATCTGAAGACTGTTTCATGCTGCTCGGCAAGACCGGTGACATCCGAGTTCCACCACCGGGGATACACCAGATTACCTCTACGTTAGAGGAAGCATACGTAACCGACAGATGTAAAAACAACCATTGAAAAACTTTGCATGGATATTGAGCGACAGGGCATGATCATATCCATGAAAGTAAGCAAATGACAAGCATGGGTGATGTAGGGAAGTCAATATTGCCCTCATTTTATGCCGATCGTCCCCGTCTCCTGTCCGCAGCTAACTAATACCAGTTATGCCTTTGCTACGGCCTTCCGTACAGCATCCCTTCTGGCTTTCTTAGCGAGCATAACCTCGAATCGTTGGAAGTCATTTAGTGATCTCCGCTTCTCTATAGCAGCACGCTTCTTCGCCCACGACGACTTTTCCCACTTGGCGACGATGTCCTCCTTTTCGAGCTGACGACGAACACAACCGGAACCTGCTCCGCGTGGAAGCTTGGTTAGGCGGAATGGCGTTAACGAGAGGTGGCGGTAGGGAAACGCTTGTCGGGGTACGGAAGTGAGGGGGCCATCGATGATAGCCTGCGTCCGGGACAGTAAGGACAAGGTCAAAGATGACAGTCCACCAATTTCGCTTACCCGGTTGTGGTCGATGATTTCTACTATGACGGCGATTTTGCCAGCCGAAGGGCCGGATTGAAGAAGGACAACTTGTGACAGTGTTGTCAGAAAATATTACAGCTAGATGTTTGGAGATAGTCCCGCTCACCTCGTCCGACCTCGACAAAGCGTTTGAAGTTGGATTCTTGTGCCTGTAAGGAGTGTTAACACCAGAAATTGTGACCCGTCTTGTGGTCCGCCGTGCCGGTACAGTGGTTGGCTCTTCGTCCTGATGCATCTCGTCCATCCGACCTCCATCCACCCAAAGGTATCGACTTCCCAACCAGAAAATCCACCAAATCACTGTATGACGGACCAAACAGCCATCCGGCAGCGAAAAAGAGCATACTTACGCTCATGATCTTGAAGAATACGCCGTGGTGGTCTTCTGGGTAGTGTGGCAGACAGAGTTCGAATGGGTGGCGCGGAGTTGATTATGTCAGCGGCGCATGCAACAACCCGAAAGTGGTGTTCCCCTGACTTCTCGTGTCGAGCAGGATTCCATTGCTAGGAGTTTAGGAGGGGGGGGGGGGAGGTAGTTCTGGAGGAAGTGTGAGCGGGAGCAGAGGGTGGAGACTGTGGCTGGGACCGATGAGGTCGTTTAGTGGTGGCGATGTTGCGTCCAGCGGAGGGTCTGCTGAAGTGATTGGGCGGTTGGACTCGAACTTGAAGAGACGGAGGTGGGGCGAGTGAGTCGCAGAGTCCATTCGTATGTTTAATCCGCATATCTTGTTCTTTCTTTCGTTTCTGTTGTAGTATGGCCCCCTCACGTATGCCATCATCTCCTATATTGCTTCTTCCACATACTCGAACTGTGCAACCCATCTTATTTTTTTTTTAACCAGTGTAACTCGCTTTGTAGGCATGGATGACCCGGAGGTCGAGTGGACGCGGACATGTCTCATGAGTTTTACGCCTGTACGATACACAAATCCGTATGCCCGTCTCGAGTGACTGCCAGGACGCAAATCTGACTGCCGCACTAAATCCGGCGTTGGTCCGTGCATCATTCACACGTTGAACGTGTTGAGGGCGCCTAATTTCGCTCATCGTTACCACTTGCTCAACCTCAAACCAAAGTTCACTGCAAACCAGCGACTTTACATCAAACATCCGTTTCTCAATGGCTAGGACTCAGTCAAGGAAATGTCGTCTCTTCCGATCCGCGAGGACATCAAACTCGGCGTCCGGCCTTGCCTCGGTGCGTAACCACTCTTTTCCCAAGGTGCAGCTATCGACCTGCAAAATCAGTCGTCAGGACAGCCTGAGACTCGAGCTGGGGATTCTTCCTCTATACCTGAAACATCGGGCCTGGCCCCTCCTGGTAGGCTCGCCAGAATGAAGCGTTTCTTCCACCGGCCGAACCAAGGCCCTTCGACCGCTACTGCGACAGAAATTATTGATACACAGGACAGTGGGGGGGCTCAGGTAGCTCCAGATCAGGGTGTAAGTAATTTACCACATCGATTAACGCGATGATGCTGAGCGGTTCAACGAACAGGCTGCACAGGCAACCACTAGTGGTGGGGCGCAAGAGCAACAAGAGCAACCCCAGGCGGCTCCGACCAAGAACGTATGTGATTTACAATGTCCAGCTACGCGATAATCAAGCGATTCTGTTGGACAGCTCGAAAAGTTAGCCGCCAAGCCGAACCTAGAGCCAAAGCCAAAACTACAACCAGAACCAGAGCCGGAACCGAAGCTAGACCCAAAACCGAAATTGAAACCAGAACCAGAATTCACGCCAGCGACGGCCGGCCATGATATCAGTGCTGCAGCAAAGGAACTCAGCGGCGTTGAGTTCATCTCAAATGCCACCAAAGGCGTTGTAGGTGCCGTTGGTCTCGTAAATACCACAGCTTCCGGGATTCAAACCTTGAGTGATACGTATCTCAAGCCTTTCAAAGTTTTCAATCAAGTTGTGTCCGCTCTTGCCAACGTAAGCGCCTCACTTCCTGCATCTGGCCAGTGATCGCATGCGTTCACCAGGTCCACCCTTACGCCCAGGTTGCACTGGGAGTCTTAACATCTGTTTCTCAGGTACCTCCCTGATTCCGATTCCCTCTTCTCATCTGACGCGTCGTCGGCAGCTGTTCCTCAACCAAGCGAGTCTGGACAAAGCGGTGTCAGACCTCCTCGATACTATGCGAAAGGTCTACGAGTGGCTCGTGCACGAGGATAGGATCAGTGTCCTGGACAAAGCCGTTCTTGCGAAGATTGCAGAAGCGGTAAGCGACTCTGCGCATTTCGTTATAAACTATTCCACGACCAAAAACTTTTGTAAGTCATACGCTGTCTTCACCTCCAGATCCTGGTACGATACACTTACAGGGATAAGAGCCGGAAAGAACATTTTCTCCGAAACGCGTGGTGTCGTCGATGGCCAAGCGCAGACCCTAGAAAGTTTAATGCAACAATGTCGTGACCGCACAGTTCGCGACATTCAAGTCAACACCCACCGTATACTGGAAGAGCTGAACTTCGACGGCATGGCTTATGCAGGTGGAGCGGGGATAAATACGACCAAGCTTTGCCTCGACGGCACGAGGACAGAGATTCTGCGGGATATCATGAATTGGATTAATGATCCTGACCCCAATGCCCCGCGCATCTTGTGGCTTCACGGGCAGGCCGGAAGGGGAAAATCAGCCATTGCCCATACAATCGCATCATGGGTCAAGGGCGTGGGCGGGCTTGGGTCTTGCTTTTGTTTTGCTCGCGACAGGCAAGCTGACCGCCGCGACGAGAAGATTTTCACAACGATTGCTCGTGATCTGGCTGATCGTGATCAGTCCTTCCGGCGCGCTTTGGCAGACGCCCTGTCTAAGGATCATTCACTCAAGACTACGATTGATGTTATGCAGCAGTGGCAGAAACTTATTTTGGAGCCACTGTCCAAGGTTGATGGGGCTATAGTTGGGAACGCCGTCGTCGTGGTCGATGCCTTGGATGAAAGTGGACCGGACACATCAAGGGAGCGTATCCTATCCATACTTGTGTCACCTGAAGCTGCTCAGCTACCCTCTAATTTCCGCATTCTTCTGACGTCCAGACCCCTGGCCGACATCAAACGTTCCCTGAGTACTGCTGTGCATGTGAAAGCCACCTCGTTGGACAATATCTCCCCTCAGTTGGCAGAGCGCGACATACGACTCTATGTTTCCGACGAGCTTCGCCCTCATTCAGAGATTGGACCCGCAGAAATAAACAGCATTTCTCAGAAATCAAATGGTTTATTTGAGTGGGCTCGTCTAGCCTGCAGGTTCATCAAACCCAATAAGCCAGGTCGAACGATCATGGAGCGTTACAACGAGGTCGTCTTCGCTCATTCTGGAGGTGGGGCATCCTTGTTGGACGTCATATACCGAACGATATTGGAGGACACCATTCCCCAGGACCAGACCGCACTCTCACGATTTCGTTCTGTGATGCAACAAATCATGTCGACGTCTGTACCCTTGCAGCTGGAAGCCTTAGACGAGATGCGAGGGCATTTCCCCGCCGAGGAAGACCGTTTCCACATGATGGTCATTCTTGAATTCATGGCACCACTGTTAAGTGGGATAACTGACAAGTGCTCTGTCGTCCGACCTCTCCATGCATCGTTTTACGACTTCCTCACTGATCATCAACGGAGCGGGGTGTACTTCGTGGGTGTGCCCAACATACACAGGCTCCTTGCCTTCACTTCGTTGCACACTCTTTGCAATGACCTTAAATTCAACATTTGTGGACTGGAGAGTTCCTACTTCAAGAATGGGGAGGTTGTTGATTTGCGGAAAAGAATTGATAAAAACATCTCAGGCAATCTATCTTACTCGTGCAAATACTGGGCCCACCATTTGCAGAGAACTGAGTTTGACCCAGTGGTGGCAACACTGGTAAATGACATTGTTGGATGTGAAAAGTTTCTCTTTTGGCTGGAGGCACTGAGCCTTCTGGGCGGGCTTGGATATGCCACTGGTGCCCTGGACTCTTTTATAGCATGGTCACAGGTGGGTGAACTACATCAGTGCCTAATGTTGTCTAATGTGAAGTCCAAGGGCCAGAATGGATTGGAGGAGACCTTGGCACTTGCACAAGATGGGATCACACTTCTGCACAATTTCAGTGGTGTAATCTCACTCAGCACTCCACACCTTTACACTTCTGTACTACCATTCACACCCTCGAACACAAAGCTCTCAAAAATGCTTATGCCAAAATTCTCTTGCCTAGCTGGAATATCTGTGGGAGGGTTAAGAGAGTGGCCAGCTGTGCAGCAGGCATTGGAAGGGCACACTAGTCGGGTCTGGTCGGTTGGATTCTCCCCTGATGGCAAGAGGGTGGTATCAGGCTCAGAGGACAAGACTGTGAGGATCTGGGATGCTGAGAGGGGGGAGCAGATTGGCAGCCCTCTTAAGGGGAATACTGGTCAGGTCTGGTCAGTTGGATTCTCCCCTGATGGCAAGAGGGTGGTATCAGGCTCCTCTGACAAGACTGTGAGGATCTGGGATGCTGAGAGGAGGAAGCAGATTGGCAGCCCTCTTGAGGGGCATACTGATCAGGTCTTGTCAGTTGGATTCTCCCCTGATGGCAAGAGGGTGGTATCAGGCTCCTCTGATGAGACTGTGAGGATCTGGGATGCTGAGAGGGGGGAGCAGATTGGCAGCCCTCTTGAGGGGCATACTGGTGGGGTCTGGTCAGTTGGATTCTCCCCTGATGGCAAGAGGGTGGTATCAGGCTCCTCTGACAAGACTGTGAGGATCTGGGATGCTGAGAGGGGGGAGCAGATTGGCAGCCCTCTTGAGGGGCATACCAGTAGGGTCTTGTCAGTTGGATTCTCCCCTGATGGCAAGAGGGTGGTATCAGGCTCCTCTGACAAGACTGTGAGGATCTGGGATGCTGAGAGGGGGGAGCAGATTGGCAGCCCTCTTGAGGGGCATGCTGGTGGGGTCCAGTCAGTTGGATTCTCCCCTGATGGCAAGAGGGTGGTATCAGGCTCCTCCGACAAGACTGTGAGGATCTGGGATGCTGAGAGGGGGGAGCAGATTGGCAGCCCTCTTGAGGGGCATACTGATCAGGTCTGGTCAGTTGGATTCTCCCCTGATGGCAAGAGGGTGGTATCAGGCTCCTCTGACAAGACTGTGAGGATCTGGGATGCTGAGAGGGGGGAGCAGATTGGCAGCCCTCTTGAGGGGCATACTGATGGGGTCTTGTCAGTTGGATTCTCCCCTGATGGCAAGAGGGTGGTATCAGGCTCCTCTGACAAGACTGTGAGGATCTGGGATGCTGAGAGGGGGGAGCAGATTGGCAGCCCTCTTGAGGGGCATACTGGTGGGGTCTGGTCAGTTGGATTCTCCCCTGATGACAAGAGGGTGGTATCAGGCTCCTCTGACAAGACTGTGAGGATCTGGGATGCTGAGAGGGGGGAGCAGATTGGCAGCCCTCTTGAGGGGCATGCTGGTCGGGTCTGGTCAGTTGGATTCTCCCCTGATGGCAAGAGGGTGGTATCAGGCTCCTCTGACAAGACTGTGAGGATCTGGAATTTTCATGCCTATGAGGGTGTACAGTCAAACTGGCTTGCCTACAACTCAGAGGGTGTAGCTATCATATCTGACATCATCAACTGTGGGTATTACTCCCCTACCATACATTGTTGTCTTTATTCAACTCACATTTACACAGCCTACCCAGTTTGCTTTTCATCAAGTTCTCTCCAGGCACTACATGACAGTCCACATCTTCTTGATGGCCTCATAGAGGAAGATATGAATGTGAGGTGTCAACCAGTCAAGGTTTTCTATGATGGCTGGATTAGGGGCCCAAAGGGGAGATTGTTGCTCTGGATACCTCCCACCTTCAGGGGCCAATGTTATTCAATGTGGAACATGACAGTCATCCCAAAAGGAAGTTGTATAGAGTTGGATTTAAGCCAAATGGTTCATGGGAAACAATGGTATCAATGCTTCAAGTCAGTTTAGTTTTGATGTGACCTACATACCTTTGTATTTTACAATCACTCTGCAATGCTCAGCAACTTATCACTACATGGATCTGAAAAAAAAATGACCACCAATGCTTTTGTTTTATCTTGGTATTCCATGTGGACATCCTACCAATTCTGAGGGTGATCTGACCAGTCCAGAGACATTTCATGTAAGCCACTCCAGTGGTGGACTTCATCATGCCTATGCCTTGCTTGGCACTTTCCTGTGCCTCTACACATATGGCTATGGTACCAATCATCTGAAGGCCATTACTTTTGTACCCAAATTTTAGCCCCACAGAATGAAAACAAGTTGATATTTTCTGTGATAAAAGCACTCCATTTGATGGAAGGAACAATAATTTTCAGTGAGGTCAAAATTAGCCCCCCCCCACACACCATGTAGTGTATGTGGATATGCTTGGATGTTGCCATACACCCTGTTCCCTTGTTCTTGACCTATCAACCTAACCCATGGCCAGCCATAGGGTCTGCACACTGGCTGTTTACCACATACTGAATGCATATACATACACTATGCAGTTTTGTGTGAGTACATTACCAATTGTACATGTAGATAATCATAATCTTCATCAGAGATGTTATGTGTAACAGGTTTCAAAAATCTGTCTACCATAAAGGGAGTCATATTAATGGTGAGCATGATGAGTGACACCCAGTGAAAACTGGACATTACTAGCTATGGCCCTGTGTGGCGAAATATGAGTTTGAAGGTGGCTGTGGACATAAGACATATCTCGACATATTTTCCTACTAAAACCTTTCCAAATATAATATTTGCATTGTTTCAGGGCAGAGTCTCCTATGACGCCATATTACAACTTTCTGCTAATTATAAAATGCTATATCTACTCATATACCACACGCAGGAACTTTTCATCACACAATATTGTCAATTGTGATAATATATGGTCCTTATGAGTTTCTGCACATTTTACAAAATATGCTCTGATATGATGGAGTCCCATTCTATTATGCATACCATACTATACAGCACTACTAATACCGGGTGCTAGTAGCTAGCGCTAGCCACTAGCATGCTCTAATTGAAAACACGAATAAAATGCTGCAGATGGGAGAACATGCATCTTGAAAGCCTGAAATGTCCAGTTGAAGACCTATGCAAATGCTGGAATGCTGAGTATTATACGAGTGGCATGAAATCCAGCCAGAAAGGTATGATAGCGTCCAAATGAATGATGTGAGTGCAAGATGGGAATGTCAAGTTTAGTAGAGGGCACCATTACAGATGCTCTTCGTGTCCCAATTATTGCTCGTGGCCTGCTCAAGAATGTTAACAGCTGCACTGCCTATGTATGAAAACTTACGAGCACTGTAGCCTCATCATCATATGCCTGCACAATTTGAGTGACTGAACATCTCAGAGAACAATTGCAGTTACCTTTCATTGTGCAGAAGTCAAGCCATTGTAGTAGTTTTGAAATTCTTCCATCGATCCGCTTGATTGGACTTGCTTACACCAGCGGTGAGCGCATAGATTACTGAGAATGCATGAGAGCAAACATTGTGTAAATTAATTAAAACACACCATCCATTCTTAGCTGGGCCTGGTCATATCTTCACCTTGCCACCACCCTTAGTAGACTTGCTGGCCGATGCTGCCATGGTATTGTCAACCATAGCAGACATTGAAGATGGTATGGACGTTGTGGCTAGTGGGATGGCATGGTCCAATTCAAGAATTGGTCTTGTGTTCAGTGTGGTCTCATTTGAACTCGAAGAGCTAGACAGCAATTCTTGTGGGTGATCCAGCACAAGGAACAGCAGAATGCCTCGTGCCTTGGAGGCAGCCTGCGCAAGCACAGCACTAGAGTGTACCTATATCAGTTTCAGTCCTAGCATCTGAGAGCCACTTACAGTGGGTCTACAGATACAACACTGAGGTGACAATGCCACATAGCAGATCAGAGAGGGAGGACAAGCCCTCACCGTCATCCATAGTACTGGCAAGTGGTCCAATGTTGGAAAGGGCAGGTGTGCTAGAACGGGGAGGGAAAACTGAAGCTGTCGAGGTTAATGGTGTTCAGTTGCCTTCCTCTTTATATCGTTGGGCATTACATGGTTTTGGCACACACATACTTATGCTTGATGTACACTGGATCCATCTGAGGGTTTGGTAGATAGCTCTGGATCATGCTTGTGAATAAAGGCACCAGAAGCGGAGGAAACATACACCTCAGGCTCCTGTCGAGCTCGGACCCATTCATTTCATGACTATATGCACCCTGAAATAAAGAGATCAGTAGGGGCAAGCTCAAATCTGAAAGAAACCCCTCATCTGAAGTGCCAGATCCCCACTGAGATGTGTTGGCAGGCATTGTAGATTCAGAGAGTACAGGCTGAATGCATGCCTGAATGTGTGTCAGGTGAAGTGGGTACTAGATAGTGGGCAAGGGCAGAAACCATAACAGGATACCTCCAAAGCTCAGATACTCGTACTTAGTCAGCATAGAAATACCGTCACAAATGCAAAGCAAAGCTTTGCATGTGTGCGAAGCCAATGTCTTGCTTCGCTTTTGTAGTGTCGACCATCGCATCGTTGCAACACAATGCATGCTTTGCATTGTGAAAGCGTTACATTGTTGATTTGGTAACAAATGATAATAATTCCTAATAATACAAAAGAGGAAATTCAGAATGTGACAGCCCTTGTCACATCTGGTGATGTCCAGTTTTCACTGGGAGTGACACTGTACACATACCACCCAAATCCACTGACCCATTCAACTCCAAACCATTCAGCACTTCATGGAATGCCACATTGAGTGCATCAGCACAGTTCATACATATAATTGACTGCATTTCAAAGATGTAGGTACTTAGATGGGAGTAATGACAACATTCCTGTCATCCACTCAGGCCTGCTACATAGCTGGCCACACTCTCAGGTTAGGAAATTATCTCCCAGCATTGTCTACTGACTCCACTTCCAGGAGGGAAGTCCATCCTGAACTGCTCCCCTGCCATGGCCCACCAACCCCATTTTCAGCCTTTGGGAAGCCTCCCTCACCATGGTGCACTGCCCCACTTTTGGGAAGCAAGTCCATCCTCCACCATGGCCCTCTGGTTCTGTCCTGTGTATGTACATATACCCTGTCAGACCAACATACATACATACATATTTTGATTATAAGGGCACCATGCATTTGATGTAAGCTGTTGATAGCAGGGCTTCAGGGGAAGAATCAACACTTAAAATCACCTTGTACCTTAAAGTCTTGGTTGCATATCTGCATGTTGTGTAATGTCAGAGTCTGTCTCCCGAGGTGAATTGGCTGACTGATGTCATCATGCGTGTGCGAGCACATCCCCAGATCCCTCAGGACGGGCCACACAGTGAGCAGATTTAGCCGGAGTTTCAGTTTGCCACAACTTTCGGTGAGCAGCGATCCTTCGGAGGTTGAAAATCTCCCGAAAAGCACGTGGCATTAATACTTTTACACGGCTAGTCCCATTAAGTTACGGTTCCCATGACCCACAGCCATTAATTAGATAGATGAGACCTCCAGCCTCACGGCTGCATTGCAGCCTGCTGCTTCGCAGCAAGATTGTCTCCCCCCCCCCCCACGCTGCTCCGCAGCAAGATTGTCTCCCCCCCCCACGCTGCTCCACAGCAAGATCATCTCCCCCCCCCCCCCATGCTGCTCCACAGTAAGATCATCTCCCCCCCCACACTGCTTCACAGCAAGATTGTCTTCCCCCCCCTCCACAGCAATGTTGTCTTTCCCCCCTGGCATGGAGTGCATTCACTGAGTGCCATGTTTCAATTCCCTTATTTACAAACTTTCATAATTCTATCTACTGGTACAGTTTTGCAGTTACAAATCAAATATCCAAATGTCTAAATACCTCAGCCCACACTACATTCCTTGTCTTCATGTTGTCCTGTCCTTCCTTCAACAGAACTTTGATCCTTCTGGGATGAGTACAACATGACAGAGCCACATAGAGTTGACCATGAGAGAAAACTTCAGAGCATAAATCTATCCCAACATTCTTCACTGATTGTCCCTGTGACTTGTTGATGGTCATTGCATAGGCCAGGTGCACAGGGAACTGCCTTCTACAAAAAGGAACAGGGGAATCTTCAAGTCCACATTCCAGGGCAACTCTGGGATCAACACCACCTCTCCATCTCCACCCTCTTTCAACACACAACACTCCAAGATCCTAGGTGTGGATCTGATCAACCTCAGTCTGGTCCATTGTACAGTCCATGGATTGGATCCAAGTTGCACAACAACATCAGGGGTACTCCTTTCTTCAGCACCCAGGTTGTGGCTGCTTCACAGCCTTAATCCAACTAAGTGACACATGCTGGGGGGGGACAGGCTACATCAGAGATCTCCATACTATGTTCCTCATCTTCATGTTAGTCACCCCTGCTGGCATGGAGCACACTCACTGGTTGTCTGTCATCCTGGAAATCCACTAACTGCCAGTCTCTTCACTGGCTGACCACTGCAGCTGAAAGTCCATTCTCCATTCACCAGCTAAGAGCCCAAACTTACCCTTGTGACTACCTGGGATGTGGCTGCTCCACAGCCTTACTCAGACCTCTTGTCCTCACTGGCATGGTGTCATACATAGACCACCCAGGAAGTGGCTGCTTTGTAGCCTTAATCCAACCCCCAGTATGGAGCCTCAGCATGGAGGTAATGGCCCCTGGCACAGAGTCACACCCACCAGTATGGAGTCACCCCTGCTGGCATTGGCATGATTGGGTGCCCCCCCACCCCCCACTGGCATGGAGTGGAGCCACCAGCTGCCATCACCTGGGTTCACTGGTTGTCATCACCCCTTCCTCCCTCTTGGCATGGTGTGAGTTAACTGGCTGCCCTCACCTCCTCCTCTGGCTACCTCCTCTCCCCCAGCATGGAGTGCATTGTCAGCCTTCCCTATACCCCTTTCAGACCACTGTTGAATTTGATCATGATTGATCAAGACAGCTGTCACTATGGTTCACCCACCCCTCCAACAATGTTGCAGGGTGGTGCTGGGTCTGTAGGACTTGCCTGCAACACTATCACACCTGCCAGAGTGCCATCAGCATCCCATCTCCCTAAGGAAGCACCACCCCAGCACTTGGTTACTCAGTCACATCCCTTTGATGACCCACTCACTCAGCATTCTATTGCTATCACCATTTTCCCCCTCAAGATCCTCAGAGTCTCTGCTGAACTGAGGCAGAATGTCACACTACAAACAGCTTATCAGTGGTTTCTGTCTTATACAGCTCATTTTCCATTTCACCACCCTCTTCCTTAGGTAGTGTAGTAGATTCACGCTGGAAAAATGTGAATGGGGCTCTTCCGCCCCTCCAGCAGTGTTGCAGCATGGTGCATGGTGCATAAGCTTTGAGGAGGGCTGTGGGGCTTGCTGAAGTGCGCGCACCGTCGCAGTTTGAAAATATTCCCACGGTCACGTGCACCTGCCTGGCCTTATGAACGGACAACGGTTGAGTTTGAAATGCCACGTGGTTTTTGTCATTCAAAAAAGGCAATTCACGTGGCCTTTGCCGAGAGGAGCGAAAGGAGCGAGAGGAGCGAAACTACCGACAACAGCGAGAATACCGACCGTACCGACCGTAGCGAAATACTCGAACTACGCGTCGAGAATCGGTGATCACAACATCTCACGACCCACGGGCGTTATACTTATTGACTAGCTACACCCGGGTTGTGGCTGCTTCGCAGCCTTAATCCGACTAAGTGACATGTGCCAGCATGGAGTGAATTGACTGGCATTGGCCCACCCCCTGGCATGAAGTGGATTCACTGGCGTTGCCAGTGAATCCACTCCATGCCAGGGGGGTGGGCCAAGCCAGTCAATTCACTCCATGCTGGGGGGGGACAGGCTACATCAGAGATCCCTGGCTAGTAAACAGTCCAGGTTGTGTTTGTAACATGTGCCAGCATGGAGTGAATTGACTGGCATAGGCCCACCCCCTGCCATGGAGTGGATTCACTGGCAATGCCAGTGAATCCCCTCCATGCCAGGGGAGTGGGCCATGCCAGTCAATTCACTCCATGCTGGAGGGGGACAGGCTACATCAGAGATCTCTGGATGGTAAACAGTCAATCCACTCCATGCTGGGGGGGACAGGTTATTCCAGTAAAACTCCACAACTTGTTACCATCTGTGGCTGGTAAACTGTTCAAATCCACTTATCCACATGGCTTCAAAATCCCATCTACTGGTACAATTCTACAGTTACATATCAAATCTCCAGATGTCTACATACCTCAGTCCATACTACATTCCTTGTCTTCATGTTAGTCACCCCTGCTGGTATGGAGTGCACTCACTGGCTGACCACTGCTGGCTGAAAGTCCATTCTCCATTCACCAGCTGAGAGCTTAAACTCACCCTTGTGACTACCCAGGAAGGGGCTGCTTTGCACCCTCAATCCAACCCCCAGTATGGAGTGGATTCACTGGCTGCCCCCACCCCTGCCACAGAGTGGGTTCACTGCCAGTCAGCACCCTCCTCCCCCTTGGTATGCAGGGGGTGCACTGGCTGCTCTGCCCCCCTGCCCTCCCTTGGCATGGAGTCAGTTCACTGGCTGTCATCACCCTTCCTCCCTCTTGACATGGTGTGGGTTTGCTGGCTGCCCTATCCCCTTCCCCCTTGGCATGGAGTACATTCACAGGCTGCCTCCTCCCCCCCAGCATGGAGTGTATTTGCTGGCCTCCCCCATCCCCCTGCAGTATAGTTTGCCCACCAGAGCTGATGATCTATTGATCAGACCACTGTTGAGTTTGATCATGATTGGTTCATCCACCCCTCACACAATGTCACAGGATGGCTCTGGCTCTATAGGACTTGCCCCTGACACTGTCACACCTGCCAGAGTGCCCTCAACATCTTCTCCCTCAAGAAGCACCACCTCTGCACTTAGATCCTCAGTTACCCCCACTCACTCAGCATCAAGTCACACCACAAATACATACATAGCCTATCAGTGGTTTCTGTCTTGCACAGCTCATTCCCCATTCTACCACTCTCTTCTTTAGGTAGAGTATAGTAGATTCATGCTGGAAAAATGTGAATGGAGCTCTTCCGCCCCTCCAGCAGTGTTGCAGCATGGTCCATAGCCTCGAAGAGGCCTGCGGAGCTTGCTGAAGAGCGCGCACCATCGCCGTTTCAAGCTATTCCCACGGTCACGTGTACTTGCCTGGCCTTATGAACGGACGACGGTTGAGTTTGAAATGCCACGTGGTTTTTCCTGTTCTAAAAAGGCAATACACGTGGCTTTTGTCGAGAGGAGCGAAAAAAGCGAGACTGCCGACAATAGCGAGAATTGCGAGAATTGCGAAAATAGCGAGAATAGCGAGGGGAGCGAGCTACGCGAAATAGTCGAACTACGCGTCGAGAATCGGGGATTCACGCTCTCGCACGACCCACGGGCGTTATACTTATTGATACTTATTGATTGATAGATTGATAGATTGATAGATTGATAGAAAAGATAGAAGAATTAATACTTTTGCACGGGTAGTCCCATTACGATGCGGTTCCCACGACCCACGGCCGTTAATTAGATAGAAGATAGAAGTTAGAAGATTGCGGGGAGCATTGGGTGGCTACGTAGTTTCTCAATCTGCACGACAGGAGTGTTTTCCAGTCAAGTTGGCTGGCAATAGCATCATAAATCAACTTGAAAAAAATGCCATGAGTGTATTTGTGCAGCCGAGGTGAGCAACAAGCGGAAAGCCGCGCAGATAGGGTACGGGCGCATGCACTTTGTACATAAACGTCCATAACAGCTCGTCATTTCAACCCATCACAACATCTTCGTCTTTGCTAGTAGGATCATCCAACGATTCACAGGACCTCGGTCTCCACGGCTCGCACCAACGAGGGTACACGCGCTTGTACAATGCCATGCACACCGTGTCCATCTGACTGATAGGTCCGTCGAAGTGTGCCTTGAAGTACCCATGCGTCCCCAACGACTCCCGAACGTGTCCACTTCGCCCATGCTTCGTATGCAACTGGATGGGCTTGAAATACTGTACGTCATCTAGAAATTCACGGCAGATGCAGAGAACGGACACATGGAACACTATGGCTCTTACCAGGGTTGAAAAACATGTAGCGCACGATCGCCGATTTTCTATGAACCTTGAAGGGATGTCCTGTCAAGATAATCCTTTTGGCTATGATCCTCGTCGTGTCAGGGTTCATGAAGGAGCCCATCGCGACAAGTTCAGGCACTGCGATCGCTATCAACTGAAGCTAGCGACGATACACATAAACCACGGTACCTTCGACACCTCCTGTCTCCCGCAGAAGTGTACACGACTGCCTACCGAAAATGACAGGTGCGTAGACACTGGCGACCATGGTAGTTCCGTGCCAAAGAAATCGTTCAAACTTGTGGACGTTGTTCACGCCTTTTCCGCCCCCACGCGTGTGCTGACTGTAAACTGGATTTACACGCAGACGCCGCGGTCCATAGCACAGGATGAGAGGATCCTGGTAATGGTTCGTCTCGGTGACGGGAAGCACGTTCAAAGACATACCTTCGACCTGACGGAACCATCATACTCTGTGTTGCGTTGCACTGTAAAGTTTAGAACCGTTTTCTTATGCTCATGTTCAAGTAATCCATAGAGAACGAGGGGAAGATCGCCGGTGATGCTGGCCTCATCAGGGACACCATCGATGTAAACGGAGACTCTCGTTCCTGGCTACAAGTGACATTAGCCTTCTGTAACAAGTGAAGAGGAAAGAGTTCACCCCGACGCCTTCTGCTTCAGCGGCTTTCTGCACGTCTCGTCCCGTGCGCTTAAAGTCATCGAATTCGAAGATCCGGGCATAATCCCTAGGTAGGTTCTCATAAGGGTCCCATGGACTAGTGCGGAAAGAGCGCATGCCGCGATAGCGAGCGAATCTTGTGCGAGCAGGAATGTCTTGAGGAGTGTCAAGTTCGTCAGGAAACTGTTGCGCATCGCGTTCCTCCTGCACGCGGTTTCGCCACTCCTTCAATCTGAATTCGATTAGTTACTGGGGAAAGAGAATCTCGGGGTGAAATACACACTGTTTTTCCTCCTCTTCCGCATCAAAATCGTGGAATGCGACGATGCTCCTCCGGTCGGCTTCAACGTCCGTAACCGAATCTAGCGGTACCATTTCGTGATCTTGTTCTTCAATATCACCCTGTCGATCACTTGCATCATCGTGGAACTCCTCTTCAGACTCTTGATCGTCGTCGCTGTCATCGACGATCCATGATGCTTGATATTCACTCATTCCCTTTGGTATGCGCTTGATTCGCTTTGGGGTGATGCCTTTGCCAGCGTCTGGTATGTTCTCGGGCATGTCATGCCCCTGTACTTTTGCGTTGTCCAGCTCTTCTTGGGTGGGCCATGTTTGTTCGTTGGCCATATCATCCGGAACATTGGTCGATGAGAGGCTGTCAGCGGACGACGGAACTCGTTCCGACAAAACCTGAGGTTCGATATCCATCCGTATCCGTTTATGGGAATTGTTGGGAGGCGAGGGAGCAGACGTTATCTAGGATTTCGGGTTCAGAAACAATAATGACAGCACGGTGAGGGCAAGGACATGCCTTGGATACTGCATAGTCACCAAAATTCGGGACATGAACCAGCCTATTCGCGCTAAGGCGTCCGCCCCGAACGATTCCTGTAACCTTGAGAACCCCATCCTCCCATTCTAATTCCTCACCGACAACCCAAGGTCGTCCCGATCGCCATTTTACTTCTCGAGGATGACCTTCCGCCAAAGAACGCAAAGCAATTAAAGAGTCTGATGAGTTAGACAAATCGTACACTCGTGTCTGAGAAGGCTCAAAATATTGGATAAAAGACAGAAGTGACTTGAGGATGGCAGAGCGAGACTTTTGATCGATGGAGTGGACTAGTGGGTCAGGAGGAATGGCGGATACGACAGTAGGTAAACCCTGAGCTTGTAGTGTGCGAAGAAGGGTATCACCCTTCCGGTTGACTTCCACAGTCGGGCTGAACAAGAAGAGAACATAATCCGCAACTTTTGCGGCATCGAGGGCGTCCCAGTAGCGTCCATACTGAACGGGAAGAAACATGAGCGACGTTTTGAATCGATGTGCCCTTGCCAAACGGGAAACATTAGCATGATAGTCAAAGAACATCCAGCAGATGTATACCGCACTTCATCCTCCAAACTTTCTGACCTTCCACGCCTTCCAGCTCTTCTCCCACTGCAGAAGAAAGCGCACGAACGGTGTGCTCTGCGTCAGTTCCTTCACATAGAGGTATGACAGCGACAATTCTGGGTGCTCCGTCTGTACCGTTGAAGATACGAGTGGCAGCTACGAGAGCGGCACGCTTGACAGCCTGTATCTGTTTCTGAGTGTTTCGCCTATTAAATCGGAGCTGCGCGGCGGTGTTGACTGCAGTGGATTTTGGAGAAGGACGCTGAGTACGCCCTACAGTACGTTATGATTGTCTCGGTACGTGGGCAGACGTTCCTACCCTTGGCAATGTCTTTCAGCGCAGACTTCGTCGCATGTTTTGACTTGAACGGTTTATTTTGCTACGTTGGATCGCTTCAGACGAAGAACAGAGAACGGAAATGCATGCGACGATGACAAACCTGCTTGAGAGTGGGTCTGTGATGGTGAACCGCTTGGACCATGCTATCGTGTTGATCATATGTGTATGATGGTCCAGCAGATAAAATTTATGTACCGAGCAAGTCACATATCCGATCGATGAGGCTGTGCGAAATCTAAGATCCATGATTTGAGCTTTGTTGCGTCACATCTAGAGAGCAACGATGTCCTCGACGTCAATCGCCTGCCCATTCCACCTCCAAGTAGTCCCATCCGCGTGGTAGGATCCCTGCCTGTAACCATATGTTACTGTTGAATCTGTATGCTCAACAAAACCCGTACTACATCCGACAGGCTCTTAAGGGTGCAGCCCAAGTGCTGGCAGCCGGCAGGGTTTGAATCTTTGACCTTGGTGAGTACGCCCGTTGTCGCATTACTCGATGTCCACCTGTGAGAATGCATGCGGGGACACACCCAATAAGCTCGCCACCTTCAAAGAATAAGATCCGTGGCCGGAAGGTCTATGATTGGGACGAAAGTGGGCTCGCAGTCATTATTGCTCTGTCATTTGCAAACTTGTAGTCGTCGACTTAGGGAGATCACTACCCAGGTAACTGTTATCGTTGGCCTCGAGGTTTAACTCGCCAATAGAGGGGGGATCTCAAGATTCCAGAAACAACGGTGTGATATAAGAGAGATCATGAGAAATCCGTTCTATCCATGCGCCAAGTACTTGGCAGAAAATTAATGTACGTATGAGGACGTAAGGGCTCGTGCAAGAGGCGTGGAAGTGGGAGAACCTGCAGCAAACTCATTTGCATTTCCGATCATCAGTAAACCCACTGTCAAAATGGCATGAGCACATTGTGGTGCGGAGATGTCAGTACTCACCGATGAGGCCAAACAAACCCAATACACTGCCGAAGACCTCTATCACAAGGACCTTAACGAAAAGCGAGGGGTCTGCAGCATCAGCGAGGGCTGCTGAACTACCCGCGATACCAACACAGAGGCCGCAAAACAAATTGCAAAGACCAACCGTGAGGCCACCAAAGAATAGCGCGTAGCCTTCAAGAGCAGCGTTGGCAAATTGCACGCGAGCATGACCAAGACTGGACGTACCCGTGTAAAAGTTATTACGGGTGTATAATTGTGCTTCGGGCACGCTCTGCAACTTAGCAGAGTAAACAATGCCCATGATCTGGAGGAAACGTTTGGTCGCGTGCTTACAACAATCCTGCACAAGACGCACCACACCGTAAATTGCGACGACTTCACAGAAGATAATACTTAGAAGAACAATTAATTACGACGCATACCACCAGAGAATACGCCAAATACCTGATCAGGTTCTTCGTGCTAATCCTCGGTGCTCTGACACCTCCCCCCAGTATGGACGGCCCTGTCAGGAAGATGCCCCTGTGCACTGGTCAGAAAACTGAGGCGGAGAACTCTCATGCCTACCACGCGGCACCCAGAACGCTCAGACCTATGCAGAGCCCGACACCAAGTCCACCCCACACAAAGGGACTTGTTTCTTCGAGGAAACGTCCAACGTTGAAGACTTCCCCCGAGTTGGTGAACAAGAGATACAATGCAACAACGATCGCGACGAATGAAGGGAAACTAAGGGAGTAGTAATAAGAATAACCCATGGTTCTGCCAATCCGTAGTTGGTGACTTGAACTTAAAGTGAGTACACAACACGTTACAACTGTCGTCACACGTCACGCGTGACTTTCTAACAGGGTATTGCTGCAAAGAAAATTTCTAGCTTCCGTGCAAAGGCACAACTAACACTTGCAGAGTCCAGACGCGAGTTTTCATGCCTCCCGGATCATTCAGAGGTGGACGAGGTGGTGGTGGTGGTAGGGGTGGTCCTCCTCGAGGTGGAGGGTTTGGTCGAGGCGCCCCAAGAGGGAGAGGAGGTGTCCCAGGTCGTGGAGGTCGGGGTGCAGGAGGCCGGGGTGCTCCCAGAGGAGGTCGTGGGGCGAGAGGAGGTCGCGGCGGAGCGAGGGGCGGACCCAAGGGTGGTGCCAAAGTCATTCTTGAACCTCATAGGCACCCAGGGATATTTATCGCAAAGGGCAAGGACCATTTACTTGTCACCAAGAATCTCGTACCGGGCGAAAGTGTCTATGGCGAGAAGCGGATTACCATCGAGGGCGGGGTCGACGACACGAAAATCGAATATCGAGTATGGAACCCTTTCCGGAGTAAGCTAGCCGCAGGCGTGCTTGGTGGTATGGATGACATATACATCGGACCGAGCAAAAAGGTGTTGTATCTTGGTGCTGCAAGCGGCACAAGCGTCAGTCATGTCGCAGACATCGTTGGTCCTGTAAGCATTCTATTCTCGGTGTCATGATCGTATTTATAGGTTCTCACAGGAGGGAGTTGTCTACGCCGTTGAGTTTTCGCTTCGCTCCGGTCGAGACCTAATCAATATGGCGAAGAAGCGAACGAACGTCATCCGTGCGTTTCCCCTTCGATGAAGAATCCATTTTCTCATGTCACGAATTCCAGCGATTATCGAAGATGCTCGTCTGCCTAACAGATATCGCATGCTCATCACTACTGTCGATGTGATATTTGCAGACGTCGCGCAACCTGATCAGGCTCGTATTGTAGCCCACAATGCACAATATTTCCTCAAGGATGGGGGTCATATCGTTATTTCTATAAAAGCAAGCTGTGTCGATTCCACGGCAGCACCATCCGCAGTCTTCGTGCAAGAAGTGCAGAAACTACGAGAATACAAATTAAAGCCTATTGCACAAATTACGCTTGAGCCATATGAACGGGACCATGCTATGGTCACTGGTGAGTACAACATCCCCACAACACTCCGCTGTGTCTGATTCCCTTGTTACAGCACAGTACCAGCGACACAAGTAGATTCCCATCACAGCCTCTGATACCGGTGCTGACATCTGGAAAAATCTAAAAAAAAGTCGCTGATCAGCCCACCACCATGATGACAACCGGTTTTCTTGAGAGAGGGATGATTATGGCAATCTGGGTGAGCATATTGGTGGTTTGACCGCGACTTTCGTCTGCATTGCAGATTCTACCCGTGTAATTTAGGGACCTTGGCACTGTACTTGAACCGAGTACTTGGTAGATAGACCCGCGAACTAGCAAGGATTGGCGAGATCTGGTTGACCGTAAGCGGACGAAACGGCATAAGTTCCACTCCGTAGTATTTGTGTCGTGAAGCAACTGGTAGCAGTGTCCATTGAACCCCGTCCAATGGGCTGGTCAACATGGGCATGTGAACGTGGTGTACTGAAAATCCCTTTCAATGGTGAAGTTGGGAGTTCCAGTTATTCAGCCAAATCCGTTGCTGAAGACAGTCGTCCTGCTGCGCGACAGACGAACCTGCAGTTATGGTGCCATCATCCGGTAACACAGTCTCTTGCTCTCGGAATGAACATCAAGAATGTGGCTCAATGTGATTCCTTCGAACTCCTTACATGATGAATGCCCCATGCATTGATGTGGGTAATTTGTTCCGCCCAACAATCTTTTCGATGAATGTTAGTAGATACAAAGAAAATGACAAGGAGCGTATGCGATAACAATCATTTGAAGTTCCAAATTGTGGGGTAAAATTGAAAGGACAATGCAAATAACGAATGTGGTATCCTGTGCATAACAAATGCCGGTTCGGTTGTTGGTCAACTAGAGAGGAATGAATGATTCCCAAAGCATGAATGGTAATGCAGAGCACCTAACAGCCAAGGAGAAGTAAAGAAAAGGATCTAGGCATACGTAGCCATGCTCACCTGGTGGTGAAGCAGTGAATGAAATTGACTGAGCCACCCACGATGACACTTCCAGTCCAACACACTAGAGATCAGCGCCTACAGCGTCCACAACATACAGTACCTGCTGTGGTCTCACAAACAGGCCTCGCGATTCCGAGGTTGACATATCAGAAGAGGTAGGAGAGGAGCTTCTGAGCCTTTTCGAGCGGTCGGCGCCACTCGACAAATGATCGCCTTCTCTCTTCAGGTTACCAGAGCTGCGGGACTTCGGCAGACCATACATGCCGTCCGCTCGTCGCTTTGTGCCATCTCTGCCTCTCCCATTATTACTATCACCAAACTCCCACTCGGAAGAACATCCACCAATGTCGAAATAACGAACACCACCCCACGTTCCATCGCACCACGCTCGGCCATCGCCAGCGTCCCCGACCCAAGCATCCCCTGCACCTACTGGCACTTCGACTCCTACCCAAGGCCCATGTTCCCCGAGAACTTCGCCTATATAACGTGCAAATGCACGGAATCGACGGCGTTTAGATGATATGATACATGGAATGCCGATTTCAAGGGACGCGCCGGGTGGGGACAGTGGTGCAAGATTCTCCGAGGTGAGTGGCTGGAAATTGGAGGTCGGAACTGTGGGCGGGTGGATGGCGGTAATAGTGTCTCCGCTACCACGACGGGCGGTGACGGGATCGTCGTCTGCAGGGAGGTCATCCTGCATTTCGACCTGGTCTCGCCCTTCCGGTAATTCATTTACGCTATCGGTGAAGGTGATATTCTTTCGCTTGGAATCTGCTGGGGCTTGATTCTCCTTGTCGTTGACTTCATTTCTAACCCTGCTATCTTTCTGATTCTCCAGTTGTTTCGCTTCCACCCGTGGGGAGAGCTTGGACGATCCTTGGTCAGACACTGTCCTGCTTAAAGGCTTGCTCTTAGATGACGTTTCCCTGCTTATCGATATGGCAGGGTTGGCAGAGGGTAGTCGTTTTGGAGTTGTAGCGGGACTACGTTTACCCGCATCCTTATCTACAGCGCGACGTGCGGGGCCCCGCATTGCAGCCGAATTAATAGAGGCACCCGATGAAACTCGCGCTCTCTCTCGCTGTCGCAAGCCTTGTGCATGATTCGGAGTCCGTGAAGTCGTACCCACGGTCCGCGTAGATACGGTTGACACAGTTGAACCACTGGATATTTTACGTGAACGTGCACCAGAGGCTGAGCCACCGGAGCCACCGGAGCCTGTCGACGTTGGGGTCAGAACCTCAGACTGCGCCGTGCGGAAAGTACCCGTGTCACTGGTTGCCGAGGACACAGTCGAGGATGGGCGAGAAGAACCGGGAATTCTCAAGGTGGACAAGCCCGCGTGGCTGCGGTGTGATGTCCCAGGAGCACCAGGCGTGGGACGAACGCTATGGGGACGCGCCCGGCTGTGGGTGGAAGGTGCAAGCGACTTCTGAGTCGAAGTAGTAGATCGCATCGACGTGGTACTTGTCGTAACAATTTTGCTCAAGTGTGGACGGCCGCTGGGGCCAGAACCTGGAGTTGTACGTGGCAGAGATCCTGGAGTCTCGCAGACGCTGGGTGTAGTGCCGGAATCATCATCCACTTCCTCGAGTGGGTCAGCGGAGCGTAGGGTAGATGCTGATGAACTCTTCCGGTGAGCTCGTCCCTGTGAGCGTGCTTTCTCCGTGGCACTGGACCGCATGCTCCTAACACTAGCGGCGTCGTCGAGGGGCAACGACAAATCTTGGCGTTCTGCATCTGCACCCAACTGAGCTCGAACGTGAGCTGCAACATTGGCGCGTGTAAGAGCTCCGGCTGGTGTGGGAGTACTTTGGTTTCGGGTCCTTGTAGGTGTGCCAGTGCGCGACGTAGACCGAATAGAAGTTGCGTCTCCCCTCAACGTGCGCGAACTGGCGCCTGAATCCCGACCGATCGTGCCGACAGTTTTGGAAAGTACACTTGCACGGAGTGAATGAACGGACAAGGTATCGGAATCTGCGTCTGCCCCTCGGATGAGAGATGGACGAAGGGCCCGGGAAAGATGGGTTGAATGATGGGAGCGGAGGGTGCCCCCTTGAGAATGAGACGAGTGACCGGGAGGGGAGAGAAGATCTTCAGCGGCAACTTCTATCTCTGTGTTTTATTTTTGTTGATGGCAAATATGTCAGCTGAGCAAAACGACTAACATCGAATTCTCCCGACCTTGTGAAATCTCCTTCAGACTCCAACTTTCCAGAGTATCGAATCCTCCCTCATTCCTAATATTCGCCCAGCGCTTGCGAATGTATTTTAGGAGATCAATACGGGCATCCTCTACGATGGTCCGGACAGGTGAGGTTGACGGCAGTAAGGTCGCAGTGGGGGACGTAGGATGAGGTCGAAGGAGGATTGATGATACTATGGTCTAGACAGCGTGTGGAGTCAACGCCGAGGCAAGGTCGATAAAACAACGGGGTGTCATACCTGGTATACGGTTCCTGCGTACTTTTCACTCATTCCCCTCTTCAAGGACTCCATGACCCACCCAATCCTCTCCGTGTCGCCAAAGCCCACGCCGTCGCTTTCGAGAAGAGACACCCACTCTGAATCCTCAAAGCACGTTTCACATCCACGCACCAGACACTCGTCGATGTTTTTTCTTGCGGCTAGAACCATTTCACGCACGGTGTCTGCCCAAGCGTCGATCGCGCTGTCGAGTTTGCGAAGGGCATGTTGGGCAGCAAAGAGTAAGGGGAAAACGTTAGTTGGTGTGGTGCGCTTTTGGAGTCCTTTCAGGACGGATTCACGAGTTTTCTGTGGAAGAACAGCAAATTCGGAGGTGCACCAACCCTCACCGAAGAGTCCGACGAGTGCTCTTCGGGCACCTCTTTCCAGATATGTGTTTCGCACATCTTCTGCAACGGAGAACTCAAGTACCCTTGGTACACGTCTTGCGCATTGGCGACAACGACATCCGCCGGTTCCCCACTTTGCACCCGTGATGCTCTCGTAGGCGTTGAATTCGAGGAATGCGTGGAAGAGGCCATGGAGCATTTCGTAAACGATGCGGGACTGGATCTCGGTGGTGAGAGCTGGGAGGGAAAGGTAGAGAGAAGCTCTGAGGATGGCGAAGGCGGTATCGAGATCGAATGTACGATGGGAGAAGTGGAGGGTGCCGGTATAGATGTAGCCCAAGGTGAAATGGAGGGAGGCAGGTGTGAAAGGGGGGGATGGGAGGTGGACGGTAAACGGATCATTAGAGTTGGATGGGGTAGTGACGGTTGGAATTTTGGCAGATTGTGGGCTGGCCCAGGTGAGGAGTTGGGCTCTGAAGAAAGGTGATCTGGAGATGAGGATAAACCGATGGGTGGAGAAGACGGCGGTTGTGTGCTCTGGATTTGAGGATGAGAAGTTACCAGTGAGCGAGATGCGGACATCTGAGTAGAGGCGAGATCTCCACATGTACACGAGATCCTTGCGAAGTTTGTCGATGCGATTGTCTTCGTTGGTAAGGAGGTCGCGAGATTCGGAGGTGTCGAATAGGAATTCGAATGCCTCACCTAGACCTGCGCCTGTATAGAGGTACTCAAGCTCGTTGGAGAACAGGGCGGGATTGGCGTTGATTGGAATGCGGAGGACGGGGGCGTTGGTAGGGGTCGACGGGGAGGGTGAGGATGAGCGGAATGGCGAGGGTGAATTAAGTGACAGGTCTAGGGTAGCACTGAGTGAGGCGGTCGACTGGGCGGGTGCGGGAGAGGGAGAGGGCGACGATGCGTAGGGCGTCGGGGACGTGACGGGCAGAGGGCGCAAGGAGAAGTACCTGACCTGGAATGAGGGTGGCGCGCGTGCGTACACGACAGCTGCAAGGAGACCGACGTGAGCGTGTGCGATGGACTGAAGAACGACGACGACAGACCTTTATGACCCCAAACATGTTCGACGGCGTCGCCGTCCTGGTCAGGTTGGATGTCCCACACGACATCTGGAAAGCGGTCCTTGGCGTTGCGGAATAGTTCAAAGAGGTCCTGCTTCCACTGTTCGGTAGATATCCGCGATGCCTCTGGGATACCTGGCGGTGGCGATGGCAGTGAAGCAGCCGCCATCGTAGAAGACGACGACGACGACGACGACGACCAACTCGAAAAAGTCACTCTTGCAAAACACGTGTGCTCGGGTTAGGGTTCCGTATTACGTAATACGACGGGCCTCTGGTGGAGTGCAGCTGCGAGACGTCCGTGCGCAGTACTGTATATATAATCCTATTCAGAGGTGGAGTGCAAGTGGACTCGTGTACGTCGTGCGCGGTTTGAGTCGGATACGTCGACCCAAGTGCCCAAGGAGGGGGGAGCCCAAAAAAAATTCAAAAAAAGCGGGGACCTTCCACTCGCGGTAACTCAACTGAGACGCCAAACTTTCTCTGTCTGCGACTACCAAACGCATGCCATTCGAAAGGTATCTGCGTGCGGACGAGGACGACGGCGTCGCCTTCGACCATGGCAGCAGCAGTCAGTTCAACCATCCAGCAGCCTTGAATGCCATCCAGTTCCAGATCCCCCATTTCATGCTCAATGGCCCTCCCATCCTTGCCCCCGGTGGTGGTGCTGAAGTCCTTCCTGCTGGCCTCCTCGACAGCCCTAACTCCCTCGCCTCGTCCTGGCTCACCAACAGCGGCTTCGTACCGTGAGTAACCACACGCCCACACCCTCTGTGGGGCTTATCTATCCCCCGTAGTTTCCATTCCGCTGCCAGAAACCAGCAGCCCGACAACGAGCCTACATCCTCCGTTGCCTTCGACCTACTCACCTACAGTTCCCCCGATGATCATGCCTCCTACACGCCATTCCCCCCCGCTCCCGCCCCTCTCTTTACCGAGAACCTCCATCCCGTCCTGGCCCAGTCTGATCAAGTGTCACCTTCATCGTCCTATCAACCCCATCTGCAGCCTGCTTTGTCTCATCCATTCTTGGCGCCTCCCCAATTCAGCCCCACTCCCACTGCTCCTTTGCCTATGTCCTCTTCTCTCGCCCTCCCCGTGTATTCGACCTCAGGCTTCGACCTCCTTTCCATTCTGGCCCGTGTTGCAAATCGCCCGTATCCCATTGTCAATCTCGGCCCAGTAGATCTCTCTTGCTCATTCGCCATTGCCGACGTTCGAAGGCACGATTCACCCATCGTATACGCCTCTCCGTCCTTCTATAGTCTTACCGGTTACAGCGAGCAAGAGGTCATCGGTCGTAACTGTCGTTTCCTCCAATCACCAACTGGTCATGTCGCCAGAGGCGAGGCGCGCCAGTCCGTCTTACGCGATACCGTCGCCTACATGCGCAAGGCTCTCGCCTCAGGGAAAGAGTGTCAGGCAAGTCTCGTCAACTACCGGAAAGGTGGTCAGCCCTTCATCAATCTCGTCACCGTCATTCCACTCCGTGGCGGTGTCCATGGTAGACCCAATGAGGCTGATGACATCGTCTACCACGTTGGCTTCCAGGTCGACCTCACTGAACAGCCTCGTCGTATTCTCGACCAACTCCGTAACGGATCCTACTGCACGACTTACGGTTCGTGGACTTCCCCGGGCATCCCAAACAGCCTCGCCACCCCGCAACAGATGACTGGCGCTGGAGCCCTCGTATTACCACCTCGTAGTTCAAAGACATCTCACCTCATGGGCGGTGCCGTTTCTAGCGACCTGCGAAACCTCATCACAGACAACACCTTTGCTGACGCTGTCCCCATCTCCACATCTGTGAATATATCCGGAACAGTGGCACCCGATCCTGGTGGTACAACTACCCCTCTCTCCTCCCTGTCTGCGCCGGCCGCGAGTTCAGTTCCTATTACCACATCTTCTTCCTCTGCTATCCTAACAGGTGCTCCATCGTCCCCTCTCGCACCCATTTCTCCTGCACTCTCGCTCCTGTTACTGGAACTCCTCCCCGACTTTCTACTCGTACTTTCCCTCAAAGGCTCTTTTCTCTATGTCGCGCCATCCGTTCGTCTTGTTCTCGGTTACGAGCCACATGAACTCGTCGGCCGCAGCATCGCCGATGTCTGCCACCCCGCTGATCTCGTCCCTCTCATGCGGGAACTGAAAGAGGGCAGCATCAGCGCGGGTGGTACGCTCGGGAGTTCTGGATCTACGGCTACTTGTCCTCCTGGATCGCCTGGGGATGGTGCACATCCACTCGGCGTGCCAAAACCGGTTGACCTTTTGTTTCGTGCCGCACCTAAAACCGCTGTACACCCTCTCCCTCCCTTTTCACCCTCCACACCAGCTCCTGCTCTGACGACTAATGCTGCCACTCCTGTTGCATCCTCCGATATTCCAACAGAGTCGGACGCTTCCGACACCGGGGGTACGTCACGGCCTTACATCTGGCTCGAGTGCCGTGGGCGCCTTCACGTTGAACCTGGAAAGGGTCGCAAGGCCATCATACTTTCTGGTCGTGCACGCTGGATGCCTACTGTGCGATGGGACACCATCAAGTGTGTAGGCGGCGTAGGCGTTGGCACTTCGGGTGGTAGTTCCGGTCCAGAACCGAAACGCCAAGCAGTGCCAGCTGGTCAGGGTTCCAAAGCAGGTACGTGATGCGCCCATCTTTCATAGCGTGTGCTGATCAATATGAAAGTGAGTATAGCAGAACCCCAAGAATTTTGGGCATTGCTCGCACCAGCAGGCACTTTTCTTGTGGCCTCGGCGGGCGTTCGTGATATTCTTGGCTGGGGTGTCGGTGAGATTATCGGTCGTTCTCTGTGGGGAATGGTGGCGGATGGTATGGCTTCTGGTGTCGCGATCCGAGCGCAGGTCGAGACGGAACTTGCGCGTCGGTCTGAAGAAGAGGTGCGTGTGCTTTGGTTGGACCTTGATTGTCTCATTCTCACGTCGTCATTTTAGGTGATCGTGGAAACCGGTGATCCCAAACCCACTGTCCTTTCGGTGACGCTCGTCACTCGCAGTGGGCACACAGTACCCGTGCGTATAGTCTTCTATCGCACACCGCGTGCACATACCCATCTACCAACGGGCGGCTTGGCGAATCCCCGAGGCAACCCGCTTTGTCCTCTCGTGTGCCAGGTGTCCGTTCTCCCGTCTGGTACACGCACCGGGATGGTCTCCGTATCTAGTTCATCGTGTCCAAGTTCGTCGAGAGACGCAGAAACTAGCAGTGGCGACGCTGGTTCATGGCTCATGCATCCAGGTGACGCGGCTCTCTTCGAAGAGCTCGACACTGCACGAGGTTCCAGTTGGCAGTATGAATTACAACAACTTAAGTTCGCCAACCAGAGGTTGCACGAGGAACTGGAAACGCTTGAAGGGACTAACACGGATGTTCTCGCCACGGAGGGTGTCACTGCAGACAATTCAATCAGTGGTGCATCTTCCGTTCCTACGTCCATGAACGAGCTGACCGCGCCTATGCAACCCTCACCTCCGAATCAATTACACACCGAGGTGCCCTATCGATCGCTTGTCTCATCCAACTCCTCTACTGGTACGTTATCCCACCCACATCCGGTGGCTCGGGCCTCCGAACAACCTCGCGCACATACGTCCGGTATCGTCGACTGGTCATCTATGGTCGGCCACGGCTTGTCTGTCCCTCTAAAGCGAGCGTGGAACTCAGATGACAGGGCTATATAGGCAAAGACCGTGCAGGTCCCAGAAAATAAACGGATGCCAACGACTATACCGTTTCGAACTTACTCGAAGTAACTGGCATACACGAGTGGATGCTGAGAATATACACGATCTAGCCAGCACCACGGTTCTTCGGTTTGATATCGTCTGTTCCTTGTGTTCGGTTAGTAATTCCAGAGGACAGTACACTTGTTGCTGGGCACTGCACTCTACACCATTGCTACTTTTGTACTTATATCAGGCTGTGTTGCATACTCAGCCCCTGCCTAATCTTGCCCCCTCCCAGCTGTTGGCTTCATGATACCTGCAGCTTTACATGTAACTCAGGATTTCTTGTTTTTGATTTGGTTGGCCATGTTACAAAGTTGCAAGTCTTCTGTTGCACCATATCTGCATGGAAACTAAGCTCCATGTGAACCTCTTTCCTTTTGGATGCATTTTTCACCTGATACTCCCACTTGAATAATCTAATTAGATGATAAGTTGCTATCACAATGTGTGTCTAAGGCAACATGTTTGAAGCAGCTCCCCCCTCAATGAATAATTATTGAATATTGAGGGGTACTTAGAGGAATTTTAAGTTATCAAACTACAACATGTGGACATGCATTTGTTATTAATGGCACCCCAATGCTTCCCATGCCTGTGCCATGTCATCCCAACACCTCTCATTGCTGTCACTGACAGTGAGCTCATGTATCTTGACAACTACTGTATGCAATGTACAGATGTTGGACTTTCACTGTCATGTAGTATTTCTATGTCAGGTCTGGGCCTACTCCAGCAATCTCTGACACTCACAGAGGCCAGGGGATGTGTCCAAAGGCTGGCTGATGTTGACCAATGACTGGCCAATGAGGGCTGATGGAGAGTGACAATGACTGAAGGGTGGCTGACAGACATGACAGAGGTTTGGGAGAGGGAATTGAGTTCAGCTTGTGTGCTGCCCCCTTGTATGAGTCCAGTCCTTAGATTTTGGAGGTTAGAGAAAGCCAGAGGTAATCTGACAGAGGACAGAGAGGCCAGTCAAAGACTGCAGAGGAGGACTCAGTTGATATTTGTACTGAAGAACCACCACCAAGTGCAGCAGGCTTTTATATGGTACATGTGCCATCTAGGCAGTACAGTATTGGAATGTTGGAACTAATATATAGAGTACAGTAAGTCTTCAAGGGATAAAGATGTCAGAAAACTTCAGGTGGAGTATGAGTGTCAAGTTTGGGCCTACTCTGACAATCCCTGACACTCATAGAGGCCATGGGAAGTGTATGAAGGTAGACTAATGTGGGCCAATGCTTGGCTGATGAGGGCTGACAGAGAGTGATGCTGGCTGAAGGGTGGCTGATGGTCATGACAGAGGTTTAGGAGAGGGTGTCAGGTTCAACTCATGTGCTGCCCCCTTGTATGAGCCCAGCCCTCAGATTTCAGATAGAGAGAGAAAGCAGGGGGATCCCAACAGTAGACAGAGAGGCCAGTCAAGGACTGCAGAGGGGGTGAACTAAGTTGATATTCATACTGAAGAGACACCACTGAGAGCAGTGGGCTTATATACAGTAGACATGCCATTGAGGCAGTACAGTATCAGAACATCAGAACTGACATATGGGGTACAGTAAATTTTCAAGGGGTAGAAATGTCAGAAAGCTTCAGTCAGAGAATGGGTACACATGATGGAGGTGAAGGATGGGACAAAGAAGAAAAATCTAAAAGGAATAGTGTGGACAGAACATTTTTGGAGTGCTCACTGGTAGTTTTCTATGTAAGCTGAGTCCCAAAGCATTGCATAGAATTTAGTCCATGAGTGAGTAAGCAGAGAGTGGTATGTCCCTTGCCTCTGCACCTCCATGACTGTTCAAGTCTGTGCCTCCAGACCTCTGACTGTTACGCCGCAGGTTGCTCGAAGCACCTAAGAAAGGTGTAGCAACACTAGGAGCGGTGTAATAAACGAAATCGCCTAAGACTCGAAGCACCAAAGAATGGTGTTGCCTTGAAGACGAAGTCGGGGGGACCTCGGTGCGTAGTTACTTTGAGCACCCTTGGTCGGACCACTCATATCTCCGAAGAACGGTGATAAATGGAACGAATTGCAAGGTAGCGAAAAGTTAGGGAAGTACAGTGGTACAGTAGCTCTATATATACAGTACCAGTACTGGGCAAAATGCCCAAAGGAAACAACGTCCAAGGCCCACAGGAAATGGGCTACAGGTCACGTACAGTAAAATGGAGTCGAGGCTTAAGGTACGACGGAACATACAGCCAATGGGAGCGAGCACACGGAGTGGGCTCGCGACAGGAACAGCAACAATGCGCAACAACGCGCAGCTATAGTACAAGTGGGTAACGGACCAAAGATGAGTCAAAGAAGGGAGACGAGTCACAAGGAGAAATGGAGACAGAGCCCTGTTGAAGGGCACACGACACTTGCACAGATACGGAGTTGGGGTTACGCCCAACGGAGGTGGAGAAGTTCCGATGTTGATCGGAACAAGGATCGGTTACCACACAGCTTACCAAAGGTAAAGACCGGCGGGCCGGTTAGGAAGGATGACGCGTATCCCGATAAGGATAGCGACAAGGGAACAGCCGAGTACGACGATTATAGCGGGGCAGAAGGCGCATAGCCAGAGCTCGAGCCCGGAAATGGAAGGAGCCGGGTCGAGGCATAACACTGACATCATTCTGTTCTCCTTTGCACTCTGTTGACATCATGCAAATGGAAGATCCAAACCTAGCTATCAGACCAGACTTCACTTCAGAGGATTTTGCAGATGCCTGTTTGCAGCTGACCAACAATGTGGTCAATGATGAACAAGTGTTGAGAATCCTAGAGACCCTCTGGGACATCCAAAATGCCAAAGACATCCAGAGATGGAATGCACACAGAAATGAAGAAGCACAAATAGCCAGAGACCATGCTGAGCAGGCAGCCAAAGAGCTAGCTCAACAACAGCACCACATGTGTGAAGAAGGAGAAGCTGTACTTGCAGAAGAGTGCAAGAAGAACAAAGCCAAGTATGCTCCAGTACCAGACATGGAAGTCCCATCTGGACCAGTCAATATTCCTGCACCATATGCTACATGCAAACTTAAGAAAGGCGAGTACTGCGAGCCTTGTTTCTTCACCAATACCAGCCTAGCAGAAGTGGAGTCATTCAACACCTCAGTTGATGACAAAGCCCTCACCCTACTCAAGTCTGACAATGGGCAACATATCTGGGTTCCAGCATCAAACACAAGAGACAAGTTGGCCATCATCAAGGATGAAGATCTCTCCTGGGAGCAGTTCAGCGAAGCATCAGTGTGCCTCCTGAGTGCCATGAGAGAACATGATTGGCAACAAGACAGGATCGACATGCATGTCAGATTTTGGACAGCTCTAGAAGAACACCCCTGGCAGCACTCACCCTGTGATCACTTAAAATGAGCCTTGCTCCTCTACCAAAGTCAACAATGACAAAAATGGCACTGTGCTATCAGAACAGCACAGGGTTTCTCCCTGGCAAGACTGAACAAGGGGGTCCTCAATGATGCCCACCAAGAACTAGTGGAGAGAGAGTGTGACACTCGTTTAGACAGCCTCAAACAGGTCAGAACCCTTCCCCCCTATTCCCCCTTCTCAACAACAATGCAAACTAACAAACCAATTCTTTCCCTCACACCAATGCTTTCAAAAAAAAAAACCTTTCCTTTCCTCTCTTTACCCAGCATAACATCCATGATCATTATGATGCCCATCTGGCATCACATCCACTGATCATTCTAACCTACCAGCATAATGTCCACTGATCAATTCCACCATGATACAACGTGAAACCCCCCCCCCCCCCCCTGCATCTACCTCACCAATCAAACCTCTTCCACAGGTCAGTGAGTGTTACACAGCCATTGTGGCCCAGGCATCTAATCAAAACAATCATCTGAGACACCCCAGCAGCTTGAAATGCCCACTCTCCCCCCTGCAAACATCTCATGTTTCAGACTTTGTAGACCACAAAAGACAGTGGTCCTTTCAGAACACCCTGTCTGGCCTGCCTCCCTTCTCCAATGGCTCATTCCCAGCATGTGCAGTTTGCCTTGGCAGACACCAGCACCTCATCATCAAGTGCAGAGCCATGAGAACCTGGGACAACAAACATGACACATTTGCAAAGAGGGTTCACAAAGCCCTGTTCACCAGAGACAGGTGGCACATCTGTGCTAGATGGCAAAGAGAAGAAGGTTGCTCTGACCATCACAATGTCAGACACATTTTCTCTGGGTGTGGGCTCTCCTCCCATGGAGCCCAAAGATGCAGTCATGCACAGGAAGCTTCACCCAACAACCCCATATAAAGCAGAGGCCTGGGAGAAAGAACTCCACCACCTAAACTTATTACACTGCTTTAGTAGAATCCTGGAGGGCTTGTGCTGGGGTTTCATAGTAAATTTTCCTCAGATTTCACATGTACAATCCCTGCCTAACAGAGACTTGATCACCATGTATAATGAGGAATTCAGTAAGATAGTTCTCAAGGAGACCAACCAGGGTCACTACCTTGGTCCCTTTTCCCTTGAAACAATAGAAGCCTTACTTGGCCCTTTCCAGTCATCCCCCCTATCAATCATCCCAAAACCAGATTGGCCAGGAAAATTCCATTTGATACAAAACTTCTCTTTCCCACACATCACAAACCCCCATACCCTGAACCCATCAGTGAATTCACACATCCACACACATGACTTCCCAACAATGTGGGGAAAATTCTCCATAATCTACCTATTGTTAGCCCATCTCCCACCTGGGTCCAAAATCACAACAAGGCATGTTGCAGAAGCCTACCATACCTTCCCCCTCCACCCCTCTCAGTGGGCAGCAGCAGTAGTAAAGTGGTCAGAGACCCTCGGTTACATAGACACATGTGTCACCTTCAGAGCTACTCCCTCGGCAGGCATATATGGACATGTGGCAGATGCAGGCACGGAGATAATGAGACACCATGGCATTGGACCATTGGACAAATGGGTCGATGATCACATCTTTGCCCACATCAGACTCAAACACCTGACAACTTACAACACTGCAAGACAATCCTGGCACTCGGAAATCTCCCCATCAGAACCCCAGCAGTTAGGAGCCTGAATTTGGTACCAAGGAAAAACCTGGGATGATGACACGAGTGAAGAATTCAATGAAAATTGTGCCCAGCCAATCAAAAACCTTGCATCAGCATCACCCAGATCAGCCCATGATGCCAAGTTCTCATACAGCTTCAAAGACATATATGCCATTTCAGAGTCCCTTGGCATTCCATGGGAACACTCAAAAGGCCAACCATTTAGCCATAATGCTACATACATTGGTTTCCTGTGGGACATGAAGGAATACAGAGTTTCACTTAGTCCAGCCAAAACAGCTAAATACCTAAAAGCCATACATGCCTGGTGCAAATGACACATGCACACCCTGCAGAACATCAAAGAGCTATATGGCAAGTTGCTCCATGCATCAGCAGTGCTGCCTTGAGGCAGAGCATACCTAACCAGCCTTGAAGCCATGCTGAAAATGAATTTGCTAAAGCCACTCATGCCCCACAGAGCCAACAACAGGGTAGCCAATGACCTGGAATGGTGGACAGACAAACTCCAATCAGGCAGTGTGCAATGTCCCATCCTCCCCCCCAAATGTCTCATTGACACCAAGGCATTCTCAGATGCTAGCTCAGAAATTGGCATTGGAATCACCATCAGCAGACAATGGAGAGCCTGGAGGCTCATCCCAGGTTGGCACAACTCCCACAATGGCACCAGAGACATCAGCTGGGCCAAAGCCATCGCCCTTGAGTTTCTTATCTGCATGATTGACAGTGTCATCGCTTCCCTAGCTTTCTGTGATAATTCAGGAGTTGTCAAAGGCTGGTGAAACAGACAGCATCGCAATGCCAAAGTCAATGAAGTTTTCAAATGAATCCATTCCATCATTGTTCACTCCCCTCTCATCATACAGATCCACACTAAGTACATTGCCAGTGGAGTCAATCCAGCAGACAGCCCTTCCAGAGGAAAATATGGCCCTCCTGACCTTAGAGCTCATACAGAAAGCATAGTTTGCCCAAAGTTTACAAACTGCAGGGCTTGGTCTTGTTTGTAAGCTGTGCACAACCTCATGATCACATATGTCAGAGATTGAACATTTGAACCCCATTCATGTATGCCACCTGATCAGTATTATGGTGTGTGCCAACTCCTTCTATGGCAGATCTTCATGCTACTCCAGGCACTCTTGGCCTTGTTGGCCGAGCTTCTTGACTCAGGAATTTGTAGTGAACCAATACCATACCACACATCCAGGCTCTCTGGTGAAATGTGGGTCCAGGAACTGCTCAGTGGTCATCCTGGATGTATCTGCTGCAAACTTGGTATGTACAAGGAAGACTTTATGTGGCTCATCAGGGAGCTATGAGCCATGGGTCACTGTGACTCCAAGTTTGTCACCCTGGAAGAACAACTGTCAATATTCTTGTACACATGTGTGACTGGCCTGACCAGCAGGCATGTAGCAGAATGCTTTCAGCATTCAAATGACACAATATCTCAGTGAGTTCATATGAAAGTTGTATGATATTTGACCTTATTTGTGAACAGCTACTTCAAGAAGATGCTTTTCATATTTTCTGATCAGCCATTCTATTCCACCCATGTGCAGTTTCCAGACAATGAATTTGTCCATCTGAAAATATGATGTGACCCCAAGTTCTGGCCATATTTCCAGAATGCTATTGGTGCCATAGATGGATGTCATATCCCTGTATCCCCCCCAGCAATCATTCATTTGAACTACCACAATTGCAAAGGATTTCTTTTGCAGAACAGTCTTTTCATCTGTGACTTTGGTCTGAAGTTTATTTATGCACTAACAGGGTGGGAAGGGTCTGCAACCAATGCCCATGTCTGTGGTGATGCGATATCTACCACTCTTTGAATCCCCCCCAGAAAGTATCTTCTTGCTGATGCTGGCTACCCTTCTCATTGTGAGTTACTTGTCCCCTATTGTGGTGTCTGATATCATCTCGCAGAGTGGGGCTGTGCCAACACATGGTAAGACTACATCTTTCTTTATCCTTCCATCATTTTTATTTGATTTTCACAGACCCACAACCAAGGAAGAATTATTTAACCTATGGCATGCATCTGCATGGAATGTCATAGAAAGAATCTTTGGCATTTTGAAGCACTGATTCCAAATACTCCTCCTGGCCCTGGAGTACAATGTTGACATGCAAGCACATATCCCTGTGGCACTATGTGCATTGCACAATTTCATTTACAGCTGCAATGAGAATGAGGAAGATGAGAGTGACATCATGCTCAATACCAATGATGAAGATGAGCACCAGTTGTGGCCAGGCACTCCAGTTGGTCCTCAGGCAGCTGCTGGCAGTGCTACACAAATGGATGATCTTGCTGCCAGCAAGCTGTGGGATGATATTGTGGTTGCAATGTGGAATGATTATCAGGCTATCTTAGTGGAATGAGCACAGAGAAGTGTAGAATCAGACTCAGGTTCAGATTTTTTCGAAGAGGAGATTGCAAGTACATTGTAGCCATTTGAACTGTGTAGTATTCTATTCATCTTGTTGTACCCTACACAATCTTGAAGTGGTTTTATCAATGCAGTTACTTGAAGCACACCTGAATATGATAGTAGCCAAGTGTGATACATTGTATACATACTACACATACATATTTTTTTGGCTACACAAAACGACACAGAATGACATGAAATGATGAAGGGAACAGTGCAAGATGACATTACAAAGTAAAAATATTTCCAGACCCACCACTCACCAGCACCACTGCTTCATTCAAATTGGTATACATATCTGCAGTGTACACACACCATGCCTCATTGTTGGGTAGTGAAATAAAGATGGCAGCACAGTTGGAATTGGCTGTGAATTGGTGCATCATAAACACACAATGGTGAGCCAGAAAGTCTGCATCCTTGTACAACAACTGAGTGGCAGTCTGGATGGTGATAAGGGGATCCATGAACATGGTCAAGAGCTGGTCGCCCAAGCACTGGATGGTGTTATCGACTGTGATGACCACAATGGTTTGAGAATTTGCAGGAGGATTGGCCTTGATCTTGCTTGATGATGTTCAACTGTGCTTGGTCTTGGGAACGGATGAGATTGTAGTCACTTGGGGAATGTTGTTTGAAAAGAGGGAAGGGGGTGCTGTATCCATAACATCAGCAGACATGGCATTAAACAATTGCTTTCCACCTGAAGTGGTAGCAGGAGGGTTGGAAGTGGGAGGGTCAGAAGTGGGAGGATCAGCAATGAAAGCTAGAGTAACAGGAATGGAGATGGGAATAGAATCACCACAACCACCGATGGATGCAACAGGGGTGGTAGTAGTTCCAGAAACACTGCTACCATTGGTACTCATAGTGAAAATGGGGTTTGATGCCCCAGCATGAAAGGTGTGGGTGCCAGTGGCACCCCCCTGTGGAAAAATGTCCTCCATAAACTCCAGATACTCCCAGCCCTTGTTACAGAAAGGCCTCATGTGTGTATTTGCCTGAGTGAGCTTCAGAAAATCTTATTGCCCATTGATATGGGTATGTACCTTCACAGCAACATATTTGCTCCAAGCCTCTGCTGCAAGTGCCCCACTGATGTTTGCCCCACATTCATTGTCCCAATGTTCACCCAATTTGCTGTGATAAGTTACGATGGCATTGTAGGTTTGCTTGAGCTATGTTGGATGTCAGTAAAACAAACTGCAAAGGGAGAGATAAGACAACTTACTGCACCCCATTTGATCAAGACATTCTTGTGATCCTTTACCTTTCCAGAGATGAGCAGTGGGCGAATATGATCAGCAGCATTGGCATACATAGATTGATGGAAGCTCCCAGTATCACCTCATTCTGTGCAGTGCTTGTGCAAGTAGCACACGAGCACATCAACTTCTTCAGGGGTCCAGTCAGCACACTTTGGCTCAGTATCTGCTCCAGGATCCTCCATTGCAATCAGCGCTGTGATGTCTGCCTCTAAGACATGGTAGAGCTTGACTAGTATTTGCCAGATGTGTTCCCATCAAGTATCAGCATAGGTGAGATGGGGAGGGGAGGACATAGTGTCATCAAGAGTCAACCACATTTCAATCTCCAATGAATTGACCCAGAATATTCCACCACCATGTCAAACAAGACCAAGCCCTGCAGTTTGTAAACTTCAGGTAAACTATGCTTTCTGTATGAGCTCTTATGCTCCCTCAAGTCACTATCCCTAGCCAAATACAGCAGTTCATCATCAATGCTGCTGCTCCCCTCACCCCCACCAAGCTATGTCTTAGGAGAGAGGGGACCTACCCCAGAGCAGCAGCCAAAATCATTGACAGCTTTGGCAGCTCTTGCACATCTCTAGAAACCAAATGGGCAGAAACAGCCTGTGAAGACAACTACATCCACCAAACACTATATGAACACCACTGATGAACCCTGTTGCCAGTTCAATGCTCCCCTACCAACCCCTGCCTCACAAGTGCTGCCAGTTATCCCCTGACCATACTGCCCAGCCTGACACCCTGCCCATCACCACTGCACCCCCACTGCCTCGCAAGAGAGTGAATGAGGCTGTGGACTCCATCACACACTTGTTCACAAGTTGCCCAAAATGCCACAAACAGTGAGACACACACAATCACAGAAAACCAACTCAACTGCATACTAGAGGTTTTAGGCACATCCTGGGCCAAGAAAACAAAAGAAACATACAGTGCCAGCCTCCTTGCCTACCATGTCTTCTGTGACACACATGACATTGCAGAACACCAGAGAGCTCCCATCGGAGCCAACATCCTCCTTGCTTTCCTTTCCAGCTGCACAGGCTCTTACTCTGGTTTGACCTTAGCAAACTTCACCACTGGATTACAAGCTTGGCACCTCCTGCACAGACTTCCCTGGCAGATTAACACAGAAGAACTAAGAGCCATCTTAGAAGGAGCAACATGCTTAGCTCCCCCCTCTTCCAAAAGACCACTATGTGAACCATTCTGTGTAGACATGCTCAAACTCATCCACTCGCTGTTAGACCCAGAAAGCCACAAGGATGCAGCAATTTTTGCTTGCCTAACCATAGTGTTCTACTGCATTGGTCACTTAGGCAAATTTGCAGTCCCATCCATCAAACACTTTGACCCCACCAAACACATCACTTGGGCCCACATGTCACACCACCATGACCTCCATGGCCTGCCAGTCACCAAGTTCCACATTCCATGGACAAAGACATCCCCAACTGGAGAAGATACACAATGTGTGCCACTCAAGAGCATCACAAACCCCATTGGAGCTCTCGAGTGTCACTTCTGTTTGAACCCAGCAGACCCCAATGCACATCTATTCACATGGAAGCACCCCACATCAGGCCTCAAGATCAGAAGTTACCAAGTGCATCGCTTCATTAATGGCAGCACACAACCTCCCAGACCTCAAAGGCCACAGCCTGAGGATTGGAGGAATGCTGCACTACCTCCTATGTGGAACCCCCTTTGACATGGTCAAAACAATGGGCAGATGGGCAGGGGATTCTTTCACCATCTATCTCCACCACCATGCAATGATATTAGCCCCATATCTCAACAACACACCAGTGCTTCTAGAACACTTCATGAGGTACACAATGCCACCAGTTCACTAACCCCTCTGCCAGTAAGCAGCCACCTCCTTCTTAAAGGGCTATGAGCTTTGCCATTCACATTGCTGGTGCTTCCTTTTTATTCAGGGAACATGGCTCACTCTTTGCCCCAGGTACAGTACCTCCTCCAGGCTGGGAAACCCTTTGGGTTTTCACCCATACCTCAGTCTCACCTGCAGTATAAACCAGGGTCGCCCCTTCCCCATTTACCATTCTGTTTGATCTACATACAAGTCAACACAGCCATCTAATCAAAGCATGGAGCATTTGATACACATGGATAGTTTTCTATGTAAGCTGAGTCCTGAAGTGTCACATAGAATTTAGTCCATGAGTGAGTAAGTGGAGAGCAGTGCATCCCTTGCCTCCACACCTCTGCAACTGTTCAAGTCTGTGCCTCCAGACCTCCAACATCGTTCTGTTCTCCTTTGCACCCACCCTCCACTCCCTCTCTCAGGTCAGATTTGCCTGCAGGCGGGCCACTGTCACCTAGCATCACCAGAAGAGTAGACCTGCTTGGCACCCAGCCTGCCCACACAGCTCACTCTTTGCCCCAGGTACAGTACCTCCTCCAGGCCAGGAAACCCTTCAGGTTTTCACCCATACCTCAGTCTCACCCACAGTATAAACCAGGGTCACCCTTCCCTATTTACCATTCTGTTTGATCTACATACAAGTCAACACAACCATCTAATCAAAGCATGGAGCATTTGATACACATGGACAGCCAATCAGGTGGTAGGCTGAAAGCCTAAACAGGTAGTGACCCTGTGCTGAACCATGCAGTGCAGTAGCTGTGCTGTGCCTAGACCAGCCCATTGACCCAAAAGGAAGGTAACCCTAGATGAGGGGAGAGAGTCACCTGACTGAGATGCACCAGTCACATGGTGGCCCCATCAGAGACTGACAGGGCCTGACAGAGGATTGGGCAGGAGCACACTGTATGGGTGCTAGAGTGAGCAGACAGGTGCAGGGTGGAGCAGGGGAGGGTCATTGGTGCAGAGAGAGGTTGAGGGTAACACTGCCCAGAGGCACAGGCATGACAGTATACCCCCCTTAAGGCCTGAACCCCTGAAGGCCATAGGCAGCACAGTCTAGACAACATGAGGTTTGATTTTGTAATCAGCAACAGGCCATGAGGTGCCCATTAATTGCCACAGCAGGGTTGTGTCAGAGTCCAAACAGGTCACATAAGAATGTGCATTTTTGTCACCAAGCCCCCTTCTCTCATCTTTCTTTTACTCCATGACATGTCCAGCCAACAAAACATGAGTCAACAGCCCACCCCCACCTCCAGCCATGATTGGAGCCAAGCAACTGATGAGGACCTAGAGGTCCATATGAGTGGCTCAGAGGGGACTGAGAGAGCCAAGGAGGCAGAGAAGAGCCAGTGGGAGGTGGCAAAGAGAGAACATAGGGTGGAGGCATGCCATGAAAAGGTGGAGGAGGCCTGACTGGAAAGAGAGCAGGTAGAGTGTGAGAGGCAGGAACAGGAGGAATGGGTGAAGAGGGAACATGAGGAGCAGGAAGAGTGAGAGTGGTGAACATGCAAAGAGCACAAGGAGAAGAAGAGGTGGGAAGCCATTGAGGCAGCCCATTGGGCTGCAGTTGCAGAGGCAGAGGGCATGTGACAGAGTATCACAAAGGAGAATGTCAGGTGGGTGAGTTGCAGAGTGAGAGCAGAGGGTTATCAGTGGCCAGGTAAGTACCATGAATGCACCATGATGATGCTAACAGAGGTTTTCAGCTCCAGGTGGGTCACTGCCTACAGCCCCACAACTGGGGCTAGTATAGGGACCATAAGAGTGGTGCTGATGGTGAGGCATGTGGCCTGCAAAGGCTGCAGACAATGAGGGGAGGTGAGTGAGTGTTGGGTGGTGGCAGGCAGGCAGTCATATGGGCCATGCTGCAAGAGGAAGAAAAAGTGCAGTTGGACAATGGCTGAAGAGGTTGAAGCAGTGGCTGGGCCATTGAGGAAAAGAGCTGGGACAGGGAGCTCATGGGGTGAAGGTAGGAAGAAGGGTTGGCCCAATGAAGATGACAATGACAACAATGATGATGAAATTGCAGAGGTACCAGTGCTGGCAGGACCCTGCTCCCAGGCAGCCTACTTGTGCCTGGTTGGGGAAATGTCAGTGATGGGGGCATCGGCCAATGGGGTGCCTGAACCCCTGTATGATGAGCATATGCTTGTTGTGCAAGGGAGAGTGGCAGTGGTGATGGAGAGGATGGCACTGGCAATGGAGGTCCAGGCCTCCAGGCCTACACAAGGCACAGGACAGTGTTCCCACCATGGCCTCTGGAGGCATGGGCTGAGGGGAGTAGGTTGGCAGTTGAATGTAGTGAGTCAGCAGTGAGTGGGGTGGCTGAGGAAAGCAGGGAGAAAGGTGACAAGGATGCAGAGGGAGATGTGGAGGACATGCAAGAGTAGGGTAGATTTTTTTTTCTTTTTTTTGTTTTGTTTTGTAAATCATGTATAGTAATTAGAAATCTTAGACATTTCATTGTGAGTAGGGGGAAAGTAAGTACTGAAGGTGACTTAGAAAAAGGTAACAGTAAAGAAGTGGAGGGAAGGTTGAAAAAGGTGGGTGAGTAGCAGTGGGTGTGTGAGATGATGGTTGGGAATGTGGTGGAGGGAGTTGGGGCTGTTGGGCAGTCATGTCAGAGGTGCATATGGGCCAGCCTTGTGGGGGTAGCATTCATGAAAGACAGTGACAAGTTCAGGGGTGTGCTCTAACTCAGTGGCTAGGAGCCATGAAGTTTCCTTGTTGGTGCCTTCATAGCCAGCCCAGTGGACCTTGTACTGTAACTTAGCCAACAGTGGTGACAGTGGTCTAACTTTGAGTCAAGGATCTCTGATATTTCATACTTGAGTTCACCATTGACATTGACTGGCAGGGGTGGTGGCTGATGCTGACCTGGGAAGGGGTTGGCCAGAGCAGGTTCCAGCTGTGACATGTGGAACACTGGGTGTACAGAGTGCATGCTGTTGGGTAGCTTCAAGGTGACAGAGTGTGTAGCAGGTCAGGCAATGATGTTGAAGGGACCTAGATACCCCTCAGATAGTTTAGTAGATGGTCTAGTAGAATGGAAGTACTTGGCTTTGACAAAGGCTTGGTCACCAACATTGAACTCTGGCAGAGGTAGGTGCTTCATGTCAGCAGGACCCTGGTAGCACTGCTGCACTGTGGCCATTTTGGAGCAGAGGAAATTGTGAAGGGCAGAGAGGTCTGTGACATAGTCATGGGCCCTTGTGGAGGTGAAGTCTTGGTTGGCAGTGACTGACAAGTTGGGGTGATAGCCCTTATTAGCAAAGAAGGGTGAGACTCCAGTGGTTGTGCTACTGTGGGTGCATTGTTGAATGCAAACTTGGCCAGTGGTAGTAGCTTAGCCCAGTTGTCTTTCTGGTAGTTACAATAGACATGAAAGTATGCTCAAGTGTCTGGTTCATGCACTTGCCTTGGCTGTCACCTTCAGGGTGGTAACCCAAGGTGAAATGAAGACACATATCTAAGGCCTTACCAAGGGAAGCAGAAGAAGTGGGACATGAACTCAGGACCTCAGTCAGAGGTGACATGAGCAGGTACTCCATGCTTGGAGAAGACATGGGCAAGGAAGAATTTGGTGAGGTTGGCAGAGGTGACAGAGTCATATGTCAGGATGAACATTGCTTGCTTGGAGAGGCAGTCCATGACAGCAAGGATGGCAGTGTAGCTAGGGAGGTGTTCAATGAAGTCCATTGAGATGGAGTTCCATGGCCTTTCAGGGACAGGGAGTTGCTTCAGTAGGCCATATGGGCAGTGATGCTGAGCTTTGCTGCAGCCACAGGTGGTGCAAGAGCTGATGTATTTCTTGACATTGGTGTGAAGGTTGGGCCATATGTAGTCATGGCAGATGAGCTTGAGGGTGCAGTTCTGCCTGAAGTGGCCAGTAAGAGGGTGGTCATGTTTGAACTGAAGCACTCTAAGGCAAAGGTCATTGATATCAGGGACAAAGATGTGGCTGTCAAGGCAGAGGAGACTGTTGGGGTTGACAGACCATCTCAGAGCAGATGGTGTTGGCATGTGAGTGGCTGTCATATGCATGTATTTAGGTTACAGTACTAGTAAGTACACTACTGGTAGATGACTATTTTCCAGTAGTAGTACATGTGAACTCCAGACTGGTGTCCACCCTTGGATCCTCTGGTCTGAATCTTTGTTCTTTGTTTAGTCTAGCATTACCATGTTCCTTAGTATGATTAGTTATTACTGTGCATTTGTCAGACCTGTGTCTACTACTGGTAGACCAGTCCCCAGACTTTCCTTAGTCACTCACTTACTAACATTCATACATAGCTTCTTAGTCATTACCAAGACTACCAGAACACTGGTAGTACTTCCTCTGGACTAGTAGTATAAATACTTAGTTAGATCTATACTGTAGGGGCAGTCAGATAATCAAGCTAGAACCTGGAGTATTCAGTATCTTGACCACTACCCAGACCTGTCCAAGGGCACAGCACATGAGCTGAGGCCAATTTGGGTAGTGGACCCCTATTGAGCCTGGGCTTTGACCCCCATGGGCCATGTGCCACCCAACCCTGGCTCTTACAAGCTCTGGCACAGTAGCCCAGCTCTGGACATGTTGGAACTATGAAGCCTGGCTCAACCTGACCTCAAAAGAAATGTTCTTAACAGTGGCCAATGTAGGATTGGTGGGGAGAGCAGAGACAATGTTGGATTGGAGCTTCTCAACATCAAAGGCCATGACAGCATGTAGAATGGGGGCCATGAGGTGGGTGGTATGGAGGGATGATGTGAGCTGTTCTTGAGTGAACATAGGGCAAAGGTTGTGCAGGTTAACTTGCATGTAGTCCCTATCCCCCCCTTTTGGGTAGATGTCCCAATGGTGGGTGAGCATGTCAGGCTTGGCCCCCAAGCAGCCAGGCCAAAAATGGATGGCAAGGTTGAACTGGGAGAGGTACTCAGACCAGTGGGCCTGTTGGTGGGTTAGAACCTTAGATGTGGAGAAGTACCCAAGGTTTTTGTGGTCAGTGACCATGTTGACAGGGGTGGCCAAGCCCCTAAGTAGTGGTGCCAATGTCAGAAGGCCTCATAGATAGCCAACAACTCCTTGTTGTGGGTGTCATAGTTGAGTTTGGGAGCAGTGAGGGTGTGGGAGTAGAATGCAATGGGACATGGCTCACCATCAAGGCAGGTGATGGAGAGAGGATGCCAGCAATGGCATAGTCAGAGGCATTGGTTTCAACAGTGATTGGTGCATCAGGAACCCAATGAGTGAGGACAGGGGTGGAGGTGAAGGCATCCTTGAGGTGGAGGAAGGCAGAGTGGCACTCCTCAGAAAAGTTCCAAGGAGTGTTTTTTTGGGTGATGTCAAGTTTGGGCCTACTCTGATGATCTCTGATACTCACAGAGGCTGTGGGGGGTGTATGAAGGTAGACAGACATGGTCTGATGCTTGGCTAATGAGGGCTGACAGAGAGTGATGCTGGCTGAAAGGTGGCCAATGGTTGTGACAGGGGTTTGGGAGAGGGCATTGGGTTCAGCTTGTGTGCTGCCCCCTTGTATGAGCCCAGCCCTTGGATTTCAGATAGGGAGAGGAGTCAGGTGGAATCCAACAGTAGACAGAGAAGGTTGGTTGAGGACTGCAGAGAAGGGGGAGCTAAATCAATATTTGTACTGAGGAGACACTGCTGAGTGTGGTGGGCTTATATACAGTTGGTGCACCACCCAGGTGGTACAGTATTGGTGTATCAGAAATAACATACAGGGTACAGTAAATTGTCCAGGGGTAAGAGGTGTCAGAAAACTTCAGTCAAGCAATGGTACTGTACATATGATGGAGGTGAAAGATGAGACAAAGAAGAAATACCTAAAAGGAATAGTATGGATGGAAAGACTTTGGAGCACCTGCCAATAGCCAATTGGAAGTTAGACTGAAAGCCTAAATGAGCAGTGACCCTGCACCAAACCATGCAGTGCAGTAGCTGCACTGTGCCTAGACTGGCCTGTCAACCCAAAAGGAAGGTAACCCCTAGGCAAAGGGAGGAAGTCACCTGACTGAGATGCACCAATCATGTGGTGGCCCCAACAGAGGCTGACAGGATCTGACAGGGGATTGGATGGAAGTGCACTGTCAAGACTGGTTCTCAATGGTCTCTGAGGGGGTCTGGGGGCAGGGGGAGGTTATAGTCAAAGTCCGGGTAGTCAGATTTTAGTGTACAACTTAGTACACTAGTTTCCTGCTGAGTCCCAGAGGTTGGAGCTATCCAGAAACTATCTGGAGTTGAGTGAGATCAATGAGTATCTTATTCAATATTCAAGCTGAGGTGCTACAACATATGTACAAGGCTTTTTATAGTACAGAGGAAAGTCCAAAGCAATGTCCAGGGTGTAGTGACTACCAGAATGCAGTACAGATGAATAACAATATTAGTGAGCTATTAGTAAGGTAAGTTGGTAGCCACTGGATAGCCAGATGGTACAGGGATTAGTAAGGCATACTGGTACAGTAGTGTGGTGAGTCACTTAGAAGCATGAGAGAAATATACTAAATATAGAAACAGAAACAGAAATAGATTGTAAGTCAAATCAAAGATGGAACAGAGTTTCACAACAGAAGCCCATAGGGCTAGAACAACACCTCAGATGGTTGGACTGTGGTCCAGACCTTGCATGCACATCACAGATGTGACAGTACCCCCCTCTTAGGGCTGAGCCCTCGAGGCACTTGTTGTGCTCAAGCATTGCTTTGGAGTTTCAAAGTCCACATTGTTGGAGTGCAAAAAATTTCACAGTAAAAAGAGCTTGACAGGGTTTTGCCAAAGTCCAGATGCCCATCTCTAGACTCCTAAACACTATGGCTCCCACCCCCTGACTCAAACCCTCTCTCAACCCTGCAGGCATTGCCTGGGATGTTCTTGACACAGAGTTGCTTCAAGAGTTTCCAGACAACCCACCTGCCATGAAAATGGCAAAGTTCAACAAGCAACAGCAGCACCAGCATGCTGCCATGCAGGCAGCAATTCAAGAAGAAGAACACCAGCAAGCTGAGGAGGCCCAGAAAGCAAAGGAGGCCAAGGAATGTCAGAAGGCTGAGGAGTGTAGAAAGGCTGAGGAGGCTGCGCAGAGGAAAGCAGCCAAGGAAAAGAAACTCCATGAGTTAGAGGCAGAGAAAAAATGGCTTGAGGAGGAGACACATTGGGCACAGCAGGCAGAGAGTTCATTGGTGTGTAACAATATCTATCATTCAAAAAATTCATGCTGACAAGTCCATAACCAGTCTCAGTGTGTTGCATTGGTTGGTGGAAGGCCTGCAGAGCAGGCTAAGGCTTGCTCTGCCTGTATCAAGGCCAGTGAACCATGTGTGACAGGCACTGGTCCCAGCAAGTCATGCATCTGGTGCCAAAAAACCAAGGGAAAATGCAACTTGAATCTGAAGGCTCTGGAGTCCAAGAAACCAGCTTTGACTGCAACATCTCCCCAAGGTGGCAAAAAAAGGAAGCAAAGGAAGTCTGCTCACTTTGGAGAGCTGGCTGATGACAAAGACCTGGATGACATACCAGATGTTGAGGTGGTTCCAAAACCTCACCCACCCTGTGTACAAGCTCCACATCAAGATCCACTGGCAGAGGTCTTGGACAGGCAGCTTGGAGAGATTGTGGATGTGATCCAAAGGAACATTGCCACCATGGAGTCCATGTCAAAGGAGGTTGAGGACCTGTCTGGAGTTCTGGAGGAATCATTCGAGATCCTCAAGACTGTGATGACCACCCTTGTCAACTGGGCAATGAATGATGATGACATTTAGTTGTTATTTTTTTAGTTTATCCATGTCTGTAGTGTACTTCAAGTTTCCTGTCTCCCCCCCTCCTCTTTCTTTTTCTTTTTTTTTGAAATATATTTTCTGTGTGTCCATTTTGAACACAAGTGAGTGTGAGTCTTCATAGCATAGATGGAGTAAACTCTGAAAGAATCCATTTATTTCCAGGGTGGGACAGCACTCAACAGACCATCCTTGTGGAGGTATGCTCCGTGGAAATCTGCAACTAAGTCAGGGGTGTTGCTTAATTTGGTAGCTATGAGCCAGGACATTTCTTCATCCATGCCTTTGTAGCCAGCCCACTTGACTAGATATTGTAGTGGACATTGCCTATGGTAGTCCACTTTAGAGTCTAGGATTTGTTCTATCTTGGACTCTGGTTCTCCATTGATTTCAATGGGTGGGGGTGGAGGTTGGACATGGTTAGGGATTGTGTTCAGAGTTGCCAGTTCTAGCTGTGAGACATGGAAAATGGGGTGTACAGACTTCATAGTGTCAGGTAGTTGGATAGTGAAGGATAATGACCCAACACATGCAATAATAGGGTAGGGGCCTAGGTTCTTTTCCAAGAGTTTCTTTGAAGGTCATGTGGACCTGAAGTACTTTGCTTTGATGTATACAAAACATCCAATCTGAAAGTCCAGAGGTGGAGATCTCTTAGCATCTGCCAGACCTTGGTATCTCTGCTGAGCTTCCTTCATTTCTTCTCATAGGAATGTATGCAGGGAGTCTAAGTCCACTGCATAGTCTCTAGCTCAAGAAGATGTCAATTCTCTTTCTGGGTGTATGGTAACATTGGGGTGGTAACCCTTATTGGCAAAGAATGGTGAAACTCCAGTTGTAGCACTCAGAGCATTGTTGTACACAAACTCCATGAGTGGTAGCAACTTGGACCAGTTGTCTTGTTGGTAATTGCAGTAGACCCATAGGTACTGTTCCAACATCTGGTTATGTAGTTCATTTAGTTTGACCATTGCCTTCAGGGTGATATCTGGAAGTAAAATGGAGTTTCATGTCCAGTGCTTTGCCTAGCAACTGGAAGAAGTGAGACACAAACTCCATGCCTCTGTCAGAGGTTACATGTGAGGGAACTCTGTGCTTAGAGAAGGCATGGAGTAGGAACAGTTTAGCAAGTTGTGGGGATGTGATAGTATCTTCAGTGGGGATGAATATGGCTTGTTTCAAGAGACAGTCTACAATGACCAGTATGGTGGTATGGTTTCTGGAGTTTGGTAGTTGTTTGATGAAATCCATCGAAATGGAGGTCCAAGGTCTCTCCAGTATCAGTAACTGCTTCAACATACCATATGGTTTGTGCCTTGGGGTTTTAGCATGTGCACAGGCAGTGCAAGATTTGACATAGTCTTTGATATAAGTCTGAGCATTTGGCCAGATGTACTCATGATGGACAAGTTCAAGTGTTCTGTTCTGTCCAAAGTGACTAGCCAAGGAGTGGTCATGCTTGTAGCAGAGTACACAGAGTCTGAGGTCATTTGAGTCAGGAACATATATGCAACCATCCAGACATAAAAGTCTGGATTCATCTACCTGCCAATGAGGGTTAGATGGGTCAGAGAGGTGGAGTTGACTGAGTGGATCAGACATTAAGGCAGACTTGATGTCTTCATGGAGTTTCTCAACATCCATGATTATACTAGCACATAGTACTGGGCTTTCTAAGTAGGTTGCCTGTAACAAATTGGATAGTTGTTTGGTGGTAAACACTGGTCAAGGTTCTGTGGGTTAGCTTGGGTGTAGCCCCTATCCCCCTCTTTGGGGTAGACATCCCATTGTCTAGTCAAGGTGTCAGGCTTTGCTCTGAGCTTACTGGGGCAGAAATGAATGACCATATTGAACTGAGAAAGATACTCAGACCAATGCATTTGGCACCTCATGAGCACTTTTGAGGTAGAGAAATACTTGAGGTTCTTGTGGTCAGTAATGATGTCAATGGGGTGTGCAGGGCCTTCAAGGTAATGGTGCCAGGTCTGGAAGGCTTCATGAATTGCCAGTAGCTCCTTGTCATGTGTGTCATAGTTTAACTCCAGGGCAGTCAAAGTCCAGGAGTAGAATGCTACCAGTCATACCTCACCATCTGGGCAAGTGACAGACAGAATGCCAGTGATAGCATAGTCTGAAGCATCTGTTTCAACTGTGATGGGAAGTCTGGGCTGGAAGTGAGTCAATATTGGAGCCATGGAGAAAGCTTCCTTGAGATGATTAAGGGCCAGTACGGCAGCAAAACCATGGTGAAAAACTACACAGAAAAATGGTGGTTTTTGGTCAGCATTTTTGTGCCACTTTTTTCTTGCCGAGATGCCACTGATGCCACACTGTGGGCATTCCCGGACCACCCTCAACACCGAACCACTCACGACAACGAGGACAACTGGGGCAATATGGCTCGCAGATTGCCAAGATCTTCGCCTTCCAAGGCAAAATCTGCGACATCAGAGAAGGGAAAAGACTCTGCTGCTTCAGCTTCGTGGAGCGATAGCAATGTCAACTTCTTGATTGATCAAGTCATCGCTCGTCAGGCAGAAGGTGGTGACGGTATGAATTTCAAGAAGTCGTTTTGGCAGTCTCTTGCCACATCCAATATACTCTCCAAGCCAGCAAAAGGGGGCCCAAAGACAAGTAGTTCATGCAAGGAGAAATGGGGTTGTGTGAGTACTACTTCAATCGCTGCCATTGATACAAATGACTGATTCAAGTCCCCTATGCAGCTCAAGAAAACGTTTGATGTCGTCGATCACCTAGCCCACACTTTGGGGTTCGTGTATTCACAGGAATTAGGGGCTAATATCGGTATTGAAAATGAAACTGTGTGGAACAACTACCTGAAGGTATGATCTTGCTTCTTGTAAAGTGGTAGATATTCTAACCGGTACCCAAAGCACCACCCGGCAGCCTCCCCTTTCAAAAATAAGGGGTGGTTATTCTATGATAAAATGAAAACCGTCATGCCGTCAAAAAGCAAGGGGGCGAACCGTTTCTCTGCCCTCAGCGGAGCCATACAGGTGCCAAGTTCCTCTAGACCCGCTCCTCCCCCTTCTTCCGGTACTCCGACTACCAGTGACGGTGAAAACGCTGAGTGTACTGTTGGAACGTTGGTGGACACGTCAAGCACAAGTGCTCTAAACACCACCAAATTCAGAACTTTTCATGCTCCATTTCCACCTTCCTCCGAAGTCTCCACAAATACTTCATCAGAACCTCCCTCAATATTTACCGCCCCCCTCACTCCATCTGGTTTCCCCCCTCCAAGTGTTCCCTCTTTGTGTACCAGCTCTCTGATAAGCTTGGTCAAGCCCTCCTCAAGTATTTCCGCCCACATTGGCAATCCAAACAAGCGCAAAGCTGCTGACGATGACAACGATGCTTCGATGGTGTCAATCAACTCTCAGTCCATCACCGCAGCATCATCCCATTTGTCAACGCAGAGGCATTGTGTTGGAGGAGTCCCCGCAGCAATCGATCGGGTAGGTGATTGGCTTGGGTCCCTCAATGACACGTTTCGTGCAAGTGTTGCTGTTGTTGGTAGTGCCATAGTCAGTGCACCGGCTCCTTTGTCACGTATGCTCCCCCCTCCACTGCCTGTTTCTGTCAATACCAAGGCCCGCAAGTCTGAGGCCACATCCCGACTACTTCTACTCGATGTCTTGACACTCTCACCAACTGAAATGGTAGCAATCATCGATTGCTTCCAAAAGAATCCCGACAATGCCAAGATGTACCTGACTCTTTCCGCTGATACATGTGAGTCATACACAGCTGTTTGGAAGGCCCAGCTCGTGAAGAGGCTGGAAGAGGTTGGGATTGTAGGTAGCTGTAGTACTTGACTTTATTCACGCTGTTTGTATGTATGCCTACACTATCATCTTGCAGAGATTTTTTCCGCCCTTTGTGCGAGTTGCGGGTGACCAAAAAATGTGCATTTGCCGTGTTTAAATGAATCTAGACAAATGCGAATGTTCTACATAGGGACACTCCTCCTCTGACATTCCTGAACATAGCATGACCACATCGCTACTGCTATCTCATCGTGTTTTGAGGACATCATATCACGACCTGCAGCAGTCGGAACTCCATGTGCGGTCATGCCATGCGCTCCTGGCTCATCAGGTAGCAGTAAGTTAGCTGAGACTACTTTGCCTGGCTCCATGTCCGACAGTTCGATGCCATCATAGGTACGAATGATGTTGTGAATACAACAGCAGGCGGGAGGGATGCGTGCCTGGACATCCATGCTATACTCAGGGGGAACGATGAGAACTCGGAAGCAACACTTGACGACACCTATGATACGCTCGATGACATTGCATAGCTGAGCGTGCTGCAAATTGAAGTATTCTCTCTGGTTTACAGGCCTGGTTTGGGCGTTAGTTATACAAGATATTCATCATAATCGAATGCTCACTGGACGTGTGCTTGGCCCCACTCAGCGAGATGATAACACTCACCATGAAAAGGTACTAACAACTCCGGGCAACTTGGAAACCCTGCATCGGCAAGGTAATACTTTCCAAGAGGGATCGCAAGCTCATTGATACGGGCATCATGATACCTGTATATAGATGCATCGGCAGTGGATCCTTCCCACCCACTGAGAACGTACGTGAATTTCATGTCGAAGTCGCAGCATACGAGGCAGTTTTGTGAGTTGAAGCCCTTTCGATTGCGAGTGGCATCACGTTCGGCAGAAGACGGCACACAAGGTATATGAGTACCGTCAATAGCTCCAATAGCATCCTTGAAAAATGGCATGAAGCGCATGTCGTCCTGGATCGCCTGGGGTGTGTCATCGTCGATGTGGGGAAGCCGGACATATTTTCCATAGATTGCTGGGGAAGAGAAAGTGTGCAGGGTTTTTTTGAAATACCTAGAATGGCAGATGTCAGCAGAGACCACAGAATAACAACAGGGGAAATACTTGGAGATGGTATCGTTAGATTGCTGGAATCGTTCGGCGACATGCCTGATAGTCAACCCTGTTACGCAAGTGTACAGAAATATAGCCAACTGTTCTTCTAACTTCACATGCTTTGAATTTGCATGCCCAGCTGCCTGTAGCTCAGCCACCAGAATGTTGAAGACATTCTTGTGAACACCGAGCTCCGTGTGGATCCTTTCGGGATGCCCATTCAGTAGCTCTCCCACCCAACCTTCACCAGTGAGGATCGACGTGTGGTATGGGATTGGTTCATTCCTCTGGGTAGCCAGTATGATTGCCTCAGTTACTGCTGAGACCACAGCGATGAGAACCTTGCCCATGTGTTTCTGATGCAGGATCAAGATTTTCTTGACTTGATCACTGTAAGCAAGCTCCTCCTCGGTATCTGGGAAAGAATTGGCATCAGCATATCACGCTCTGATGAGCTGGACAATGCTCACCATATTCCGGATCTTCAAGCATGATAGCGACGGTCAATATCATATCCCCTTTCACGTATCGATCTCTGTGTCGCATTTTGAGCAGAGCTTGAATATTTGCCGAGTGGCTTGAGTTCGGGCAGGTTTTTTTTCTATGGTTTTTACCTTGGTTTTCAATGATCGCTCCGTTCCCGTACTAGCCCTAAAGGACTGGCAACAATCCTTGGAGAAATTCCAAGGTGCCCCCTTCTGTGTGAGACGAATCAGTGGGACCACAATGTCCAAGTAATTGAAGATGAAATGATGGTAGAAGTTTGCAAAGCTGAGGAAGGACTGGATGTCCCTCACCTTACAGGGCTCAGGCCAGTCATGGATGGCTTTTTACCTTATCCTTGGACATTGACAAACTGTCAGGGGATAAGAAGAAACCAAGGTATTCCATGGACTTGGAGTGGAATTTGCATTTCTCTGGTTTGGCATACAAGCCATGCTCCCAGAGTCTGCAGAGTACCTCACAAACATGTTTTTTATGATTTTCCATATTACCAGAATAAATAAGGATGTCACCCAGGTAGACAACAATGCATACATCCAGTAGGTCCGTGAAGATGGAGTTGACAAAGCATTGGAATGCTGCAGGGGCATTGGTAAGTCCAGATGGCATCACGAGCCACTCATAAGATCCATAATGAGTTCTGAAGGCTGTTTTCCATTCATCTCCTTCAGCGATGTGCACCAAGTGGTAAGTGTGGTGCAGATCAATTTTAGTATATACCTTAGCCTGACTAGGTGAGTCGAGTAAGTCCGAAATGAGAGGCAATGGGTAATGGTCCTTCTTGGTGATCTTATTGAGGCCCCTAAAGTCAACACAAAGGCAAAGTGATCTGTCCTTCTTTTTGATGAAAAGGACAGGTGCAGCATATGGGGATGATGTTGGACAAATAAAGCCAGTAGTGAGGTTTTCATCAATGAAGGTCCAGAGAGTGGCAAGCTCAATGGATGAAAGTGAGTAGAGGATTCCCAATGGCAGAGTAGTTCCTTCCTCCAATTCTATCTTGAGGTTGAACTCCTGGTGAGGTGCAAGTGTAGCTGCCTTGGCCTTGCTGAACACATCAGTGAAGTCATGATAGTCCAGGGGTACCGACAACAAGTCCGGGGTATCCTGTATGGTGGCAGCCCAGAGTTTGGTACTATCCTGAGGTCAAACCTGGAGGGAGAACTGGATTGAGCCATCTAGCTTGCAAGCATGGATGAAGGCCACTGCATTGACAAGGGAGATGTTAGGTGCTTGAGTGCTGGGTGGAGAGGAGTTATCAACCAATTCAGGAAAGGTGATGTCTGGAGAGCCCAGGGGGGCATCTTCAGGGTTTCTTGGGTTTGACTCTGAGTCAGAGGGCAACATCAGCACTGGCAAACAAGATGTAAGGTTTTGGAATTTAATACTGCTCAATACCCAATCAATTGACAGATTGTAGCAGGTGAGCTGGTTATGTCCAAGAACAATCTTAGGCTCAGAATCCAATGGAGTTACATAGAAGATCATGTCAGTGATATCTCCAGAGGAGAAGCAGACTGAGAGATTTGAGGCTTTATTGATTGATGTCATTGTCACACCATCAAACAGACAGAGGACAAGAGGTGGGACAGAGTAGGTTGAAAGACCATGATTATTGATGAAAGTAGAATCTACAAAACAATGGGTCAAGCCTTAATCTATTAATGCTGGAAAGTCCAGAATATTATACAAGTCAAGGGTGACAGAAGGTTTTAATGAATTGGGATTTAAAAGAGCAGATGCATTGAGGCATGCCTCTGAGGGTGCACAGTTGGTATCAACACAACTCCCAGGCTGTGTGGAGTTCTGAGAGTTGCACTCTATTTTTTGCCTTGGTGGAGGTAGTTGGTTTGGCTTCTGACTCAGTAACCATGGCTGCACAAGCCTTAGCTACATGAGATGTGGACTTAGGGCATTCTTTGGCCTTGTGCCTGGGGTTTCCACAGAACATACACAAGTTCTGCTCAAAATGTCTCTTTTGCTTGGCAGGTGTCAACTTGCTGTCTTTACTGAACTTGTTGGATAGTGTGGATGGTGCTCCAGAGTTTTGATTACCTGGAGGCTTGGGGTTCAAGGTAGACAGAGTTTGTTGGTTACTACCAGACTGGGGGTTGGCATTACTAGATTTCTGCTTGTCCCCCTTATTTGAGTTGGTCTTGCCTCTGGAGTTATTTCTGGAGTTGTTGCCAGAGGACTTTGCTTGATGAGTGATCTCATCCTTGTGCTCCCAGTAGCATGTGTTGATTTCTTGGGCTAGCGCATGCAGTCTGTAAAGAGTAGTGGGCTTTCCAACCCTACTGATTTCATCTTTGATATGGTCTGGGAGACTGATATAGAACAGGTGGTGGAGGGTGCAATCTCCATAACCTTGGACTTGTGATGCCAATCTGTTGAAGTTGACCACATAACAATTTACACAATGTGTCTCTTTCATGTGGAGGTGGTCAAACTGATGTTCAGCATCCATGACCAGATCATGGGGTCCAAAGGTCATCTGAAGGTCCACCATGAAATCTAGCCAGCTGTCCATCCAAAGTGGATGGTCTGCCAGGTCTCCAGAGTTTAGAAGGTCTGGCTTGAACCACTTGAGAGCCATCCCTTTGAGGTATGACTGGGCGAACATAACCTTGTTTCTGTCAAGGCAAAACACCTTGGGACAATCTTGGAAACAAAGTTCACACTGAACTAAGAATGTCTGAAGTTTCTTCAGATCAGTACCATCAAAGGTGTCCAGCTCTTGGACTTTAGTGCATGAGGACAAGGTATCGTTGGAGCAATGGGTTGAGTGCAACGGATGGTCAACAGCCATCACCAAGTTCTGCAAGACTGCCAGTTGAGGGTCTAGCTGCTCTGGGGTGTTGACAAATGGATTGCCATCATTGTCATCATTGTCATCATCATCTCCAGGACCATTGTCTCCCAGACTGTCATCTCCAGGGTCATCACCTCTGAAGAGGTCTGGGGTTGGTTGCACCATGGATGAGGAATGTCTATTGGAGGAGCTGGTTCTTGGAGTTGGGGTAGTGAGGGGTTCACCCCTGGTGGAGAAACTTTGAAATTGGCTAACTGACAGTGGAGGACATTGGCAGCTTGCTAATGCGATACATGCACTCAATTGGTGCATATTGTCAATCACAGCTTGTTCTGAAGCTTCAACAGCCATGGAGTGAGAATGGAGTTGGGTAGTCATAGTTATGGTATAGGGGTTTTGGTGGGCTCATGCAGGGATTGAGTTTGAATATACTGTCAAGACTGGTTCTCAATGGTCTCCAAGGGGGTCCAATGGCAGGGGGAGGTTATAGTCAAAGTCTGGGTAGTCAGATTTTAGCATACAACTTAGTACACTAGTTTCCTGCTGAGTCCTGGAGGTTGGAGCTATCCAGAAACTATCTGGAGTCAAGTGAGATCAATGAGTATCTTATTTGATATTCGAACTGAGGTGCTATGACATATGTACAAGGCTTTTATAGTACAGAGGAAAGTCCAAAGCAATGTCTGGGGTGTAGCAACTACTGGAACACAGTACAGATGAATAACAACATTAGTGAGCTATTAGTAAGGTAAGTTGGTAGTTGCCAGATAGCCAGATGGTATGGGGATTAGTAAGGCATACTGGTACAGTAGTGTGGTGAGTCACTTAGAAGTGTGAGAGAAATATACTAAATATAGAAACAGAAACAGAAATAGATCATAAGTCAAATCAAAGATGGAATGGAGTTTCATGATGGAAGCCCATAGGGCTAGAACAACACCTCAGATGGTCAGACTGCAGTCCAGACCTTGCATGTGCATCATGGATGTGACATGCACTGTGCAGATGCTAGAGCAAGCAGGGAGGTGCAGAGTGGAGCAGAAGAGGGCCAGTAACACAGGAAGGGCTAGAACATAGGCATGGTCATGACAGTATCCCCCCCTTAAGGCCTGAACCCCTGAAGGCCATAGGGCAGTGCGGCCAGAATGCCATGAGGCTTGATTTTGATGATTGGTTGCTGGCCACAAGGCAGGGCTGATTGCCAATTTGGGAAGGGGTTGGCTGGAGCAGGTTCCAGTTATGACACATGGAACACTAGGTGTACAGAGTGCATACTGTTGGGCAGTTTCAAGGTGACAGAGTGTGTACCAGGTTAGGTGATAATGTTGAAGGGGCCAAGGTATTTCTCAGCAAGCTTATTAGATGGTCTAGTAGAGCAGAAGTACTTGGCCTTGACAAAGGCTTGGTTGCTGACATTGAACTCTGGCAGAGGTAGGTGCTTTGCATCAGCAGGACCTTGGTAGTACTGCTGTGCTGTGGCCATTTTGGAGTGGAGGAAGTTGTGAAGGGCAGAGAGGTCCACATCATAGTTGCAGGCCTTTGCAGAGGTGAAGTTGTGGTTGGCAGTGACTGACAAGCTGGGGTGGTAGCCCTTATTAGCAAAAAAGAGTGAGACTCCAGTCATTGCACTTGGTGCATTGTTGAATGCAAACTTGGCCAAGGGTAGCAGTTTGGCCCAGTTGTCCTGCTGGTAGTTACAGTACACATGAAGGTACTGCTTGAGTGTCTGATTCATGCACTCAGTTTGGCCATCACCTTTGGGGTGATAACCTGAGGTGAAGTGAAGGCACATATCTAGGGCCTTACTGAGGGAGCAGAAGAAGTGTGACATGAATTCAGAACCTTGGTCAGAGGTGACATGAGAGGGGACTCCATGCTTGGAGAAGACATGGGCAAGGAAGAGCTTGGTGAGGTTGGCAGAGGTGACAGAGTCATGTGTTGGGATGAAGACCACTTGCTTGGAGAGGCAATCCATGACAACAAGGATGGTGGTGTAGCCATCAGAGGTGGGGAGGTGCTCAATGAAGTCCATTGAGATGGAGTTCCATGGCCTTTTGGGGACAGGGAGTTGCTTCAGTAGACCATATGGGTGGTGGTGCTGAGCTTTGCTGTGGCCACAGGTGGTGCAAGAGCCAATGTACTTCTTGACATCAGTGCAGAGGTTGGGCCATATGTAGTTGTGGTGGACAAGCTCAAGGGTGTGGTTTTGCCCAAAGTGACCAGCAAAGAGAGTGATCATGTTTGAACTGAAGCACTCTAGGGCAAAGGTCATTGACATCATGGACAAAGATGTGGCTGTCAAGGCAAAGGAGGCTGTCAGGTTTGACAGACCATCTTGGAGTAGATGGTGTTGGGAGGTGAGCAGCTGATGTAGGGTCAGTGGGGAGTGCAGAGGTGATGTCAGAGTGAAGCTTCTCAACATTGAAGGCCATAGCAGCATGTAGGACAGGGGCCATAAGGTGGGTGGTTCAGAGGGATGATGTGAGCTGGTCTTGGGTGAACATAGGGTGAAGGTTGTGTGGATTGATTTGCATGTAGTCCCTATTCCCCCCTTTTGGGTAGACATCCCACTGGCAGGTGAGCACATCAGGCTTGGCCCCCAAGCTGCTGGGCTGAAAGTGGATGGTGAGGTTGAATTGAGAGAGGTACTCAGACCAGTGGGCCTGTCAGTGGGTCAAAACCTTAGACATGGAGAAATACTCAAGGTTTTCATGGTTGGTGACCATGCCAACAGGGGTGGCCAAGCCCTCAAGGTAGTGCTGCCAGTGTCAGAAGGCCTCATAGATAGCCAACAGCTCCTTGTCATGGGTATCATAGTTGAGTTCAGGAGCAGTGAGGGTGCAGGAGTAGACCATGATGGGCTGTAGCTCACCATCAGGACAGGTGATGGAGAGGATGCCAGTGATGGAATAGTCAGAGGCATCAGTTTTGACAGTGATCAGTGCATCAGGAACCCAATGAGTGAGGACAGGGGCAGTGGTGAAGGCATCCTTGAGGCAGAGGAAGGTGGAGCAGCACTCCTTGGAAAAGTTTGAAGGAGTGTTTTTTTGGGTGAGGTGGGTAAGCAGCACAACAATTTTGGAGTAGTTACAGATGAACCAATGGTAGAAGTTTGCAAACCCTAGAAAAGACTGAATGTCCCTGACTTTTGGGGGCTCAGGCCAATTGTGGATTGACTGAACCTTATCAGCAGACATGGTAAGCTCCAAAGGGGAGAGGATGTAGCCGAGGTGCTTGACTGAGTCCCTATGACACTTGCACTTTTCAGGCTTGGCATACAGGCTGTGGCAGCAGAGGCATCAGAGTACCTCTTTTACATGTTGTCAGTGCAACTCCAGGTCATGAGAATAAATAAGAATATTGTTGAGGTAGACCATGATGCAGACATAGAGCATATCTGTGAAGATACTATTGATGAACCACTGGAAGGTGGCTGGTGCATTAGTAAGACCAAAGGGCAATACCCTCCACTTGTAAGAACCATAGTGGGTGTGAAAGGCAGTCTTCAATTCATTGCCTTTGGCAATGCAGACAAGGTGGTAGGCATGGCAGAGGTTGATATTGGTATATAACTTGGCACAGCTTGGTGAGTCAAGAAGGTTGGAGATGAGCAGTAGCAGGTAGCAGTCTTTTTTTGTGATCTTGTTAAGACCTTGAAAGTCGACACAGAGGCAGAGGGAACTGTCCTTCTTGACAAAGAGGACTGGTGCACCATGGGTAGAAGTGGATTGCTTGATGAAGCTGTAGCTCAGGTGCTTGTTGATGAAGGGGCAGAGAGCCCCAAGCTTGGGTGGTGAGAGGGAGTAGATTGTGCCAATGGGTGGAGAGGCCCCTTCCTTGATATTGATCTTCAGGTCAAAGCTGCAGTGTAGCAGTGGCTCAGTTGCTTTCACCTTGCTAAATACATCAGCAAACTTGTGATATTCAGAGGGGACTGAAGAGAGATCAGGAGGAGAGGGCAAAGCAGAGGACACACAAAGTAAGACATCATCAGGGTGTAGGTGCAGACTGAACTGCACTGAACCAGGGAGAGCACAAGTGCAGAGGTAGGTTGCAGCCTTAATAAGGGAGATGTGTGGAGGTGGTGAGTCAGGAGCCTTTGGCAAAGGTGGTGGAGTGTCAGAAGACAGATTGGAGAGTGTTGGTGTCAGTGCTGGAAGAGCAGTCAATGGTGACAGAGGTGCCAGGGGTGTTGGCATCCCTTGTGGTGGTGGTCAGAATGAGATACAGCCCAGTACCCAGTCAATCAATGGATTGTAGCAGGTGAGCCAGTTGTGTCCTAGTACCAATGAGCATGAGGAACCCAATGGAGTAACATAAAAAGAAACAGAGGTGACATCACCAGAAGGGAAGTGGACAGACAGATCTACTTCTTGTGAGATTACAGCATTCAAACTACCATCAAACAACCAAAGCAGGATGGGTGGAGAAACAGATATTGTAGGTACAGAATATTTATTAACTAGAGAAGGGTCTATAAAGCAATGGGAAGAACCAGAATCAAGTAATGCAGAGATATTGTCTAATGGAAGATCTGGCAGAGAGACAGAAGGCATGAGGGAATTAGGGTCAGAAAGAGTGGAGATGTTGAGTCAGATGGTGGGTGCACAGTCAGGGTCAATGCTTCCTCCAGGCCATGCAGGCTCCCTGGAGGAGCAGACTAATTTTTTGGTTCTTCCTTCTCCTCAGGAGGAGTAGGAGGAGCAGGAGGAGCAGTGGCTGTGGCAGTGCAGGCCTTGGCAGAGTGCCTGGGTTTTCCACAGAAGAGGCACAGATTATTCTTAAGGCAGCACTGACATTTGGCTGCATTCAGCTTACCATCCTCACTGAGGAGGTGAGCAATGTCAGATTTTGGCACATCTGACTTTTGGCCATCCTTTGGCTTGGACTTGCCTTTATTGTCAGGGAAAAAGGAGGATGAAGAGGCTGATGAAGATTTCTTGTCATCAGGGGGCTTCCCAGTGGATGACTTTTGGGCAGAGGGCTTGGCAGAGTGGGAGATTTCAGCCTTTCATTCCCAATACTGAGCATCAATGGTCTGAGCAAGGTTGCACAACCCAGCAAGGGTGGTGGGCTTGCCAATGTTGGCAATTTTGTCCTTGATGTGGTTGGGGAGGCCACTGTAGAAGCAGTGTTGGAGGGTGCCCTCACCATAATCCTTGACCTGCAAGGCCCATTGGTTGAACTCCATGATATACTTGGAGATGTGGGAGGTGTCCTTCATTGAGAGGTTCTCAAGGTTTTGTACCACATCAGCCACTGTCAAGACCAGTTCTCAATGGTCTCCAAGAGGGTCTGAGGGCAGAGGAAGGCTAGAGCAAAAGTCTGGATAGTCAGAGTTTAGCATACAACTTAGTACACTATTTCCTGCCAAGTCCCAGAGGTCAGAACTATCCAGAAACTGTCTGGAGTCAAGTGAGATCATTGAGTATCTTATTCGATATTTGAACTGATGTGCTATGATGTATGTACAAGGCTTTTATAGTACAGAGGAAAGTGCAATGCAATGTCCAGGGTGTAGCGACCACTGGAATGCAGTATGGATGAATAACAATATTAGTGAGCCATTAGTAAGGTAAGTCAGTAGTTGCTGGATAGCTGGATGGTATGGGGATTAGTAAGACATACAGGTATGGTAGTGTAGTGAGTCACTTAGAAGTGTGAGAGAAACATACTAAATATGGAAACAGAAATAGAAATAGATCATAAGTCAAATCAAAGACAGAACAGAGTTTCATGATGGAAGCCCATAGGGCTAGAATGACACCTCAGATGGTTGGACTGCGGTCTGGACCTTGCACATGTGTCACAGATGTGACAGTATCCCCCTCTTAGGGCCGAGCCCTCAAGGCACTTGTTGTGCTCAAGCATCGCTTCAGAGTTTTGAAGTCCACATTGTTGGAGTCCAAAAAGTTTCACAGTAAAAAGAGCTTGATGGGGTTTTGTCAAAGTCCAGATGCCCATCCCTAAACTCCTAAACACTATGGCTCCTACCCCCTGACTTAAGTCTTCCCTCAACCCTGCAGGCATCGCCTGGGAAGTCCTTGACGATGAATTGCTCCAAGAATATCCAGATGACCTGCTGACCATGAAAATGGTGAAGTTTGACGAGTGACAATGGCACCAGCATGCTGCCATGCAGGCAGCAATTCAAGAAGAGGAGCACCAGAAAGCTGAGGAGGTCCAGAAAGTGGAGGAGGCCAAGGAACATCAGAAGGCCAAGGAGCATAGGAAGGTCAAGGAGGCTGCTCAGAGGAAGGCAGCTGAGGAGAAGAGACTCCATGAGTTGGAAGTGGAGAAGAGGCATCTTGAGGAGGAGACATGTCAGGTGCAGCAGGCAGAGAGCTCAATGGTGCATAACAATATTTATCTTTCAAAAGTCCATGCTGACAAGTCTGTAATAGTCTCAGTGTGTCATGTCAGTTGGCAGAAAGTCTGCAGAGCAGGTGAAAGCTTGCTCTGCCTGCATCAAGGCCAGTGAACCATGTGTGCTGGGTACCAGGCATAGCAAGTCATGTGTCCAGTGCCAGAAGACCAAGGGGAAATGTGACTTGAATCCGAAGGCTCTGGAATCTGAAAAGCTGGTGTCGACCGTGCTGTTGCCTCAGGGTGGAGAGAAAAGAAAACAGAGGAAGTCAGCACACTTCGGTGAGGCTGCTGATGACAAAGATGTGGATGACATGCTGGATGTTGAGGTCATCTTGAAGCCCTGTCCCCCCCATGTACAAGCTTTGCATCAAGACCCACTGGCAGAGGTCTTGGACAGGTGGCTCGGAGAGATCATCAAGGCAATTGAGAAGAACATGGCAGCCATTGAGACAATGTCGAGAGAGGTCTGGGACCTATCCAGAGTTTTGGAGGAATCTTTCGAGGTTCTGAAGACTGCAATGACCACTCTCATCAACTGGGTGATGAATGACGATGACATTTAGTCATTATTTTTCTTAGTTTATCCATGTCCATAGCATACCTCAAGTTTCCTGTCCCCCCCCCCCCTCCTCTCTTTTTTTTTTTTTTGAAATATATTTTCCATTGTGTCCATCTTAGAATCGAGTGAGTGTGAGTCTTCATAGCATAGACAGAGTAAGCTCTGGAAAGTCCACTTATTTCCAGGGTGGGATGGCGCTCAATGGACCATCCTTGTGGGGGTATGCTCTGTGGAAATCTGCAACTAAGTCAGGGGCATTGCTTAATTCAGTAGCTACAGTATGAGCCAGGACATTTCCTCATCTGTGCCTTTGTAGCCAGCCCACTTGACTAGATACTGCAGTGGACATCGCCTATGGTAGTCCACTTTAGAGTCTAGGATTTGTTCTATCTCGTACTCTGGTTCTCTGTCAATTTCAATGGGTGGAGGTGGAGGTTGGACACAGTTGGGGATAGTATTTGGAGTTGCTGGTTCTAGCTGTGAGATGTGGAACACAGGGTGTATGGACTTCATAGCATCAGGTAGTTGGATAGTGAAGGATAATGATCCAACATGTGTGATGATGGGGTACAGGCCTAGATTCTTTTCTGAGAGTTTCTTTGAAGGTGGTGTGGACCTGAAGTGCTTTGCTTTGATGTATACCAAATCTCCAATCTGAAAGTCCAGAGGCAGAGATCTCTTAGCATCTGCCAGACCTTGGTACCTCTGCTGAGCTTCCTTCATTTCTTCTTGTAGGAATGTATGCAGGGAGTCTAAATCCACTGCATAGTCTCTAGCTTGAGAAGATGTTAACTCTCTTTCTGGGTGTATGGTAATGTTGGGATGATAACCCTTATTGGCAAAGAATGGTGAAACTCTGGTTGTAGCACTGGGAGCATTGTTGTATGCAAACTCTGCAAGTGGTAGCAACTTGGACCAGTTGTCTTGTTGGTAATTACAGTAAACCCATAGGTATTGCTCCAATGTCTGGTTAGTTCATTCAGTTTGACTGTTGCCTTCAGGGTGATATCCAGAAGTGAAATGGAGCTTCATGTCCAGTGCCTTTCCTAGTGACTGGAAGAAGTGAGACATGAACTCCGAGCCTCTGTCAGAGGTTACATGTGAGGGAACTCCATGCTTGGAGAAGATGTGGAGTAGGAATAGTTTAGCAAGTTGTGGAGAGGTGATGGTATCTTTGGTGGGGATGAATACAGCTTGTTTCAAGAGACAGTCTACAATGTCCAATATAGTGGTATGGTTTCTGGAGTTTGGTAGTTGTTTGATGAAATCCATCAAGATGGAGTTCCAAGGTCTCTCCAGTATCAGTAACTGTTTCAACATACTGTATGGTTTGTGTCTCGGGGTTTTAGCATGTGCACAGGCAGTGCAAGACTTGACATAGTCTTTGATAAAAGTCCAAGCATTTGGCCAGACATACTCACAATGGACAAGTTCGAGTGTTCTGTTTTGTCCAAAGTGACCAGCCAAGGGGTGGTCATGCTTGTAACAGAGTATGCAAAGCCTGAGGTCATTTGCTTCAGGGACATATATACAACCATCCAGACATAAAAGTCCAGATTCATCTACCTGCCAATGAGGGTTAGATGGGTCAGAGAGGTGGAGTTGACCAAGTGGGTCAGACGTTAAGGTGGACTTGATGTCTTCATGGAGTTTCTCAACATCCATGATTATACTAGCATGCAGTACCGGGCTTTCTAAGTAGGTCACCTGTAATGAATTGGATAGTTGTTTGGTGGTGAACACCAGTTGGAGGTTCTGTGGGTTGGCTTGGGCATAGCCCCTATCCCCCTCTTTGGGGTAGATGTCCCATCATCTAGTCAAGGCATCGGGCTTTGCTCCAAGCTTACTGGGGCAGAAACAAATGACCATATTGAATTGAGAAAGGTACTCAGACCAATGCACTTGGTGTCTGGTGAGCACTTTCGAGGTAGAGAAATATTCAAGATTCTTGTGGTCAGTAACGATGTCAATGGGGTGTGTGGGGCCTTCAAGGTAATGGTGCCAGGTCCAGAAGGCTTCATGGATTGCCAACAGCTCTTTGTTGTGTGTGTCATAGTTCAACTCTGGGGCAGTCAAAGTTTGGGAGTAGAACACTACCAGTCATACCTCACCATCTGGGCAAGTGACAGACAGGATGTGGGCAATGGCATAGTCCGAAGCATCTGTTTCTACCATGATGGGAAGTCTGGGTTGGAAATGAGTTAGTATTGGAGCCATGGAGAAAGCTTCCTTGAGATGGTTAAAAGACTGGTGACAATCCTTGGAGAAATTCCAAGGTGCCCCCTTCCATGTGAGATGTGTTAGTGGGACCACGATGTCCAAAACGACAGTAGAAGTTTGCAAAGCCAAGGAAGGACTGAATGTCCTTCACCTTGCAAGGTTCAGGCCAGTCACAGATGGCCTTTACCTTATCCTTGGACATCAACAAACCATTGGGGGATAAAAAGAAACCAAGGTATTCCACAGACTCAGAGTGGAATTCACATTTCTCTGGTTTGGCATACAAGCCATGCTCCTGGAGTCTGCAGAGTACCTCATGGACATGTTTTTTGTGGTTTTTGATGTTATCAGAATAAATAAGGATGTTGTCTAGGTAGACAACAATGCATACATCCAGCAGGTCCACAAAAATGGAATTGATGAAGCATTGGAACACTGCAGGGGCATTGGTAAGTCCAAATGGCATCATGAGCCACTCATAAGATCCATAGTGGGTTCTGAAAGCTGTTTTCCATTCATCTCCTTCAGTGATGTGCACCAGGTGGTAAGCATGGCACAGATTGATCTTAGTGTATACCTTAGCCTGACTAGGTGAGTCGAGTAAGTCTGAAATGAGAGGTAGTGGGTAATGGCCCTTTTTGGTGATCTTGTTGAGGCCCCTAAAGTCAACACAAAGGTGAAGTGATCTGTCCTTCTTTTTGACAAAAAGGACAGGTGTGGCATATTGGGATGATGTTGGATGAATAAAGCTGGTAGTGAGATTTTCATTGATGAAGGTCTGGAGAGTGGCAAGCTCAATGGACAAAAGCAAGTAGAGGGTTCCCAACAGCAGAGTAGTTCCTTCCTCTAATTCTATCTTGAGGTCAAACTCCCAGTGAGGCACAAGTGTAGCTGCCTTGGCCTTGCTGAACACATCAGCAAAGTTGTGATAGTCCAGGGGTACTCATGACAAGTCTGGGGTATCCTGTACAGTGGCAGCTCAGAGTTTGGTACCATCCTGAGGTCAGATCTGGAGGGAGAACTGGGTTGAGCCATCTAGCTTGCAAGTGCAGATGAAGGCTGCTGCATTGACAAGGGAGATGTTTGGTGCTCGAGTGCTGGGTGGAGAGGAGTTATCAACCAACTTGGGAAGGGTGATTTCTGGAGAGCCCAGAGGGGCATCTACAGGGTTTCTTGGAATTGACTCTGAGTCAGAGGGCAATGTCAGCACTGGCAAACAAGATGTAAGGTTCCGGAATTTAATACTGCTCAGTACCCAATCAATCAATGGATTGTAACAGGTGAGCCAGTTATGTCCAAGAACTATCTTACACTCAGAATCCAACAGAGTTACATAGAAGATCATGTTGGTGATATCTCCAGAGGGAAAGTGGACTGAGAGGTTTGAGGCTTTATTGATTGATGTCATTGTCACACCATCAAACAGACAGAGGACAAGAGGTGGGACAGAGTAGGTTGAAAGACCATGATCATTGACAAAAGTAGAGTCTACAAAACAATGGGTCAAGCCTGAATCTATTAATGCTGGAAAGTCCAGAATATTATATGAGTTGAGGGTGACAGAAGGTTTTAATGAATTGGGATTTAAAAGAGCAGATGCATTGAGGTGTGCCTCTGAGGGTGCACAGTCAGTATCAACACAACTCCCAGGCTGTGCAGAGTTCTGAGAGTTGCACTCTATTTTTTTGCCTCAGCAGAGGCAGTTGGTTTGGCTTCCAACTCAGTAACCATGGCAGCACAAGCCTTAGCTGCATGGGATGTAGACTTAGGGCACTCCTTGGCCTTGTGCCTGGGGTTTCCACAGAACATACACAGGTTCTGCTTGAAATGTCTCTTTCACTCAGCAGGTGTCAACTTGCCATCTTTACCAAGCTTGTTGGATAATGTGGATGGTGCTCTGGAGTTCTGATTGTTTGGAGGCTTGGGGTTCAAGGTGGATGGAGTTTGTTGGTTACTACCAGGCTGGGGGTTGGTGCTACCAGATTTCTGCTTGTCCCCCTTGTTTGAGTTGGCCTTGCCTCCAGAGTTGTTTCTGGAGTTGTTGCTGGAGGACTTTGCTTGACAAGCAATTTCATCCTTGTGCTCCCAGTAGCATGAGTTGATTTCTTGGGCTAGCACATGCAACCCATATAGTGTAGTGGGCTTCCCAACCCTACTGATTTCATCTTTGATGCAGTCTGGGAGCCTGGTGTAGAACAGGTGGTGGAGAGTGCCATCTCCATAACCTCAGACTTGTGATGCCAATCTGTTAAAGCCGACCACATAATGATTTACATGATGTGTTTCTTTCGTGTGGAGGTGGTCGAGCTGATGTTCAGCATCTGTGACTGGGTCATGGGGTCTGAGGGTTGTCTGGAGATCTGCTATGAAATCCAACCAGTTGTCCATCCAAAGTGGACAGTCTGCTGGGTCTCTGGAGTTTAAAAGGTCTGGCTCAAACCACTCAAGGGCCATTCCTTTGAGATAAGATTGGGCAAATGTAACCTTGTTTCTGTCCAGGCAGAAAGCCTTGGGACAATCTTGGAAGCACAGTTCACACTGAACTAAGAATGTCTGGAGTTTTTTTGGATCAGTTCCATTGAAGGTGTCTGGCTCTTGGACTTTAGCACATGAGGACAAGGTGTCGTTGGAGCAACAGGTGGATCATGACAGACAGTCAACAGCTGTTGCCAAATTTTGCAGGACCACCAGTTGGGGGTCTAGCTGTTCTGGGGCATCGATGAAAGGGTTGCCATCATCATTGTCATCATCATCATTGTTGTTGTTGTCTCTGGGACTGTTGTCTCCTGGACTGTCATCTCTGGGGTCATCGCCTCCAAAGAGGTCTGGGGTTGGTTGCACCATGGATGAGGAATGTCTACCGGAGGAGTTGGTTCTAGGGGTTGGGGTAGTGAGGGGTTCACCCCTGGTGGAGAAACTTCAAAATTGGCTAACCAACAGTGGAGGGCATCAGCAGCTTGCTAATGTGATATGTGCACTAGACTCATGCATATCATCAATCACAGCTTGTTCTGAAGCTTCAATAGCCATGGAGTGGGAATGGAGTCAAGTAGTCACAGTCATTGGTATAGGGGGTTTGGTGGACTTGTGTGAGGGTTTGAGTTCGAATATACTGTCAAGACCAGTTCTCAACAGTCTCCAAGAGGGTCCAAGGGCAGAGGAAGGCTAGACCAAAGTCTGGATAGTCAGAGTTTAGCATACAACTTAGTACACTATTTCCTGCCGAGTCCCAGAGTTTGGAACTATCCAGAAACTGTCTGGAGTCGAGTGAGATCGTTGAGTATCTTATTTGATATTTGAACTGATGTGCTATGACATATGTACAAGGCTTTTATAGTACAGAGGAAAGTGCAATGCAATGTCTGGGGTGTAGCAACTACTGGAATGCAGTATGGATGAATAACAATATTAGTGAGCCATTAGTAAGGTAAGTCAGTAGTTGCTGGATAGCCAGATGGTATGGGGATTAGTAAGACATACAGGTATGGTAGTGTAGTGAGTCACTTAGAAGTGTGAGAGAAACATACTAAATATGGAAACAGAAATGGAAATAGATCATAAGTCAAATCAAAGATGGAACAGAGTTTCATAATGGAAGCCCATAGGGCTAGAACAACACCTCAGATGGTCAGACTGCAGTCCAGACCTTGCATGCACATCACAGATGTGACAGCCACCATGTCATGTGGGCTGAAGTTGATGGTCAGTTCATGAAGGAACTCATGGTAGTTGTCCATCCATAATGGATGGCTGAGGTAGTCATCAGGTTTGAGGAGGTTGGACTTGAACCATGCCAGTGCCATACCCTCAAGGTAGGACTGAGTGAAAGTGACCTTGGTGTGGTTGGTTTGGAAGGCATTTGGGTGGTCTTGGAAATTCAGCTCACACTGCACTAGGAACTCACAGAGCTTCTTCAGGTCAGAGCCATTGAAGGTGTCAAGCTCACAGACCTTGGTTTTCAGGGTCAAGTCCCCAGAGCACTGGCTTGAACAGGTGAGTGCATGGATGGCCCTTGTCAGGGTGAGGAGCAGGTCTTTGGGTGGCTCATCTGGATCCTTGGGGATACCCCCACCACTGCTGCCCCCATTGTTGGACCCACCATCAGGATGTTCAGGGTGTTTGGGGTTGAATGGGTCATCACCTTGTGGTGGTGGTGTATGGAATTCAGATCACTGGGGTTCAGAGGGCCCAGCTTGGGAAGCACTTTTGTGCTGGGATCAACACTGGGCAGAGAATGAGTGGAACTGTTTGACCACTGAGGGTGCATGTCATGGATTGGCAAATGTGAGGGCAAGCCTCTTGGCAGTTTCTCATTGCATGTGTGATTGGGTCTGCATAGTAGTGTTGTTAGTATTGAAGACAGAAGAGGACTCATACAAGTGTGAGTGTCACATCCATGACATGCACATAAGGTCTGGACTGTAGTCCAACTGTCTGATGTGTTGTTCTAGCCCTACAGGCTCCCATCATGTAACTCCATCCTGTCTCTGATTTGACTTGTGATCTATTTCTGTTTCTGTTTCTATATTTGGTATAAGACTCTCACACTCCTAAGTGACTCACCATACTAGTATACCTGACTAATCCCCATACTTTCTGGCTATCCAGTGACTACTGACTTACCTTACTAATAGCTCACTAATACTGTTAATCATCCATACTGCACTCCAGTAGTCACTACACCCCAGACATTGCTTTGGACTTCTCTCTGTAGTATAAAAGCCTTGTACATATGTTGTAGCACCCCAGTTTGAATATCAAAAAACATACTCATTGATCTCACTCAACCCCAGATAGTTTCTGGATAGCTCTGACTCTTGGGACTTGGCAAGAATTAGTGTACTAAGTTGTATGCTAAACTCTGACTACCCAGACTTTTGCTATAACCTCCCTCTGCCCTTGGACCACCTTGGAGACCATTGAGAACTGGTCTTGACAGTGAGTACAAATATACTATCAAGTTCAGGCCTACTCCAACGATCCCTGATGCTCACAGAGGCTGTGGGGGGTGTATGAAGGTAGACTGACATGGTCCAATGCTTGGCCAACAAGGGTCAACAGAGAGTGATGCTGGCCAAAAGGTGGCCAACAGTCATGACAGGGGTTCAGGAGAGGGCATCAGGTCCAGCTCATGTGCTGCCCCCTTGTACAAGCCCAGCCCTCAGATTTCAGATAGAGAGAGGAGTCAGGGGGAATCTGACAGTAGACAGAGAAGGTTGGTTGAGGACCACAGAGAAGGGGGAACTAAATCAATATTTGTACTGAGGAGACACTGCTGAGTGCAGTGGGCTTATATACAGTTGGCATGCCACCCAGGCAGTACAGTATCAGAGCATCAGAAATAACATACAGGGTACAGTAAATTTTCCAGGGGTAAGAGGTGTCAGAAACACATAGTTCAGTCAACCATAGTCCTGAAAGTGGGACACCCAACATGTACATTTTCACCTAAAAGTGGGATTAGCCAATGTCAGCCAACCAACCTTGAGATGGGTTTGGCTGATGCTCTGAAAGGGGGATAGGCTGACCTGGCTGGGGGATGGCCCATGGCAGGGGGATGGCCCACCCCCTGAAAGAGGGATAGGCTGACCTGGCAAGGGGATGGCACACACCCCTGAAAGAGGGATAGGCCAACCTGGCAGGGGGATGGCCCACCCCCCTGAAAGGGGGATAGGCCTACCTGGCTGGGGGATGGTCCACCCCCTGAAAGTGGATAGGCTGACCAGGCTGGGGGATGGCCCACCCCCCTGAAAGGGGGATAGGCTGACCTGGCTGGGGGATGGCCCACCCCCCTGAAAGAGGGATAGGCCTACCTGGCTGGGGGATGCTTCCCCCCCCAAAAGTGGATAGGCTGACCAGGCTGGGGGATGGCCCACCCCCCTGAAAGGGGGATAGGCTGACCTGGCTGGGGGATGGTCCCCCCCTGAAAGTGGATAGGCTGGGTCACCAGGCTGGGGGATGGCCCACTGCCCTGAAAGAGGGATAGGCCAACCTGGCTGGGGGATGGTCCCCCCCCCTGGCTGGGGAATGGCCTGTTGGAGATTCATACAGTACACTTTTGTTTCAGACTTGTGCAGCATATTTTCACTCTGGTTCAGTGCCAACACTTGTCAGCATCATGTGATGGACACATACATAGATATGATACAGACTTGTCTTTTCTTTCTTCCTCAGCATGTTATCGAATGGCTGAGACCTCTTTCTGTGTCTAGCACCTGTAGGTTATGAGCCCTGAGCTGGCCCAGTAAAAGGCAAGCTCAACTTGTAGACGCTCAGACCAGACAAGACAAGAAAAGTTAGAACTCCACGCATGAGAAGTGGGACGCATACAGGTGCACACATGAACTGCGACATGGGGAAGTTCGAGAATATCCCTGAACTCCAAGGAACAGAGAATTATTATGAATGGTGATGGCAGACTGAACAGCTGCTACTCGGACAAGGGGTGTACAACCACACCAGTAATGGAACTAATCCATTCGACTATGTGAGGTATGGGTCAATGTGCCCATGTCCCTTATTCCCGGCAGCACTGACTCTCACCGAACGAGAAGCAATTCAGACGTGGTTAAAGGATGATGGCCTGGCAAAGTCCATCATCCTATGAAAGATAAATTCCTCAGTTCTAACATTAATCCCGATGATGTCAGCATCACAGCATGGGAGGTGTGGAGTACACTTGCCAACCTCTACAACAGATCGGATGTGTCCTTGCAGTTTTCTCTGTGTACCCAGATTGTGTCTTTACAGATGAAGGGGGCCACAGATGCAGAGAAGTATGTTGCATCTCATGTGCATGCTAATGATAAACTGGCTCGAATGGGAGCAAAACCTTCTGAAGCTGATGCCATATATGTATGCACTACTTCATGGCTTGCCGAAGACCGGGATATGGCCAGTCATTCAAAAGAACGTGGAGATGGAACTTGAACGCAGTGAGCAGTTCATGCAGATGTCAGGTTTACCACCCTTCGGAGGTGTTGGTTCAGCTTCACAGGCAGCCTGGGGAGCTCTGGTAACACCTGTTCCTACAACACCTGTTAATCCTAGTACCTTCGTGGCACAACGTAACACAAACCCGTTTCTCACTCCAGTGCCAACCTATCAGCATCAGATGGCACCGTATGTTCTGATATCTCCAGGGGGAGCCTACATGTTCAGGCATGCAGCTCAGACAATCATTAAAGAGGCTTTGCAGATGGTAAACGAGTCACCTGCACCTGGACCAGGATCAGAGTATGCAAATGCAGCAGTGCCAGGAAAGCACAGAGTGGTTAACCCTGTGACCAGTCTAAGGAAGACAAGGAACAACCCCAGTGGGGCTGCATGCACTACACCCATCTGCCAGGGCAGAAAAAGAGTTGATCATGACTGGAACAACTGCTATCAGGCAGGGGGTGGAAAGGCAGGACAGGCACCATGGCAGAGGGAGAAGATGACTACACTGGGTGGTCAAGTAGCTGCAGTGGCAAGTCCTATGCCCGTTGTTTCACAACCTACCCCACCTCAGACCAACACGGTACCACTGGCAGCAATTGCAGTTCCATGTCCTCCTTCCAGTGGTCACTTTTGAGATCTTTCCTGTGCAGTAGTAGAGGAAGCGCTGGAACAGAGGGGACTATCAGCAAGCGACACTCCAAACCTTGCATCTCTGGCAACAGCACTGTCTTCCACCATCCTCGACTCTGGGACAATGACACATCTCATTCCCCTGAAAGTGGGGTAGGCCAATTTATTGTAGGGATGGAAGTGGTTAAGAGATTTTGCAAACTCATGAAGCATTTGTGGAGTGGGTTAATATCAAAAGGGGTATTTACAAGGTTACAGGTATATTTCTAAAGGGTAAGTTGTAACCAGGAAGATGTTCCCTTTTTCCCTTATGTTAAAGATATGGCATCAGGAGGAATAGAGTAAATAAATTTCTTGGGTGGGAGGGAAGTCTTGTTAGGCCCCTTTTTAAACCCACACTGAGCATACCTGCACTCATAGGTAATAGTTTTACCTGCAGAACCAGACTCCCACTTCTGCATGGTTCCACATTGAGGGCATTGAACTGGCAAATGCTCTCCCCATGGTCTGATAAACTTATCAGTCCACAAGAATTTCTCCACTACTACCTCTTCCACTTTTTGTACACCTTGCCCTTCAGACTTCCACATCATAATGATGATATGTACATATTGGAATGCCTCCCAAGTGTCACCCCTGTGCCCACATTCTGGCCCTCCTCTGCTGCACTCTGCACCTCCCCACTCTCTCTAGCACCTTCACAGCATGCTCCCACCCAATTCCCTGTTGGACCCTATCAGCCTCTGTCAGGACCACCATGTGATTGGTGCATCTTGGTCAGCTGACATCCTCCACCCTCTTAGGGGTCACCTTCCTTTTGGGTTGTCAGGCTGGTCTAGGCATGGTGCAGCTACTGCACCACATAGTTTGGCACAGGGTCACTACTTGTTTAGGCTTTTGGTCTAACTTTTGATTGGCTATTGGCAGGTTCTCTGAAGTCCTTCCATCTGTACTATTCCTTTTAGGTATTTCTTCTTTGTCCTGTCTCTCAGCTCTGTAGTATGTACCATTCCCTGACTGAAGTTTTCTGACACCTTTTACCCCTGGAAAATTTACTGTACCCCATATGTTAGTTCCAATGCTCTGATACTGTACCACCTCAATGGTGCACCAACTGTATATAAGCCCACCACACTCAGCAGTGTCTCCTCAGTATGAATATCAACTTAGTTCCCTCCTCTCCAGTCCTTGACCAGCCACCTCTGTCTTCTGTTGGACTCTTCCTGACTTCTCTCCTTATCTGAAATCTGAGGGTCAGGCTTGTACAAGGGGGCAGTGCACAAGCTGAACCCAACACCCTCTCCCAAACCTCTGTCATGATCATTGGCCACTCTTCAGCCCATGTCACCCTCCATTGGCCCTCATCAGCCAAGCATCAGCCCACATTGGTCTACCCTCATGCACTTCCTGTAGCCTCTGTGAGAGTTGGGGATCATCAGAGTAGGCCTGAACTTGACACCAAGCAGTGCACAATCATTGAGGGCAAACTTGGCTGCTTGGAAGACATCAAAGCCTTGAACAATGGTACTGTCCAGTAGGCTCAGCAGGTAAGGGGTTAGTACTGGCCAGCTGCAGGTGTTGGGCATCAAACAAGATCATGGATCTTGGCTTGAATCTGGAAAAGGTTAGAGAAAAAGATCCAAAAATGTTGCAAACACTCACTTCTGAGCAGCTTCTTTTAAATCATTGAAGCTGCCTTTTACAGTGACAATAGAGCCACAGACATAGAAAATTATGTCTGCACCCTGGACAATTTTGGTGAGGGGGTTCAACAGTACTTGCAGGCACTTGGACAAGGTTAGAAAGGAGGTAAAGAGGAGATTTGTCACTTACCTCAGACACCTTGAATGCTACTGCTTCACCATCAAGATGATCAACAAAGAGATCCACTCTTTCCTCATCACTATGGGTGGTGAGGAAAATGACCACCCTGGAGAGGGATGAGAGGGAATGAGTGAGGTCTATTGCTACCTTCTCAGAGCTGTTCACAGACTGCTCAGTGGTCAAGTTGAAGGGCAGGTGAGAGAAGTGGTAGCTTTTCTCAGAGAAGTAGGGCTGGAAATAGGAGTCCAATACATTGACCTGAGGATGGCCAAGTTCTAGGTTGTCCAAATGGAGGTGGACAAGGGCAGTAGGGAGGGAGGCTACATGGCCAGAGATGGCATGTTGAAAGGTACCCTGGATGAGAGGAGGGTGGGCAAGGACAGGTTGTCCTTGAGAGTAGAATCCCTTGGCATGTTGTGAACATAAGTAGAGGAGGGGAGGTGGTGTACTTACAAAGTAAGGCTGAGGGTTTGATTGGTTTTGCTTCCAGTGGCAAGTGACACACTTAAGAGTGACATTATCTGCTTTTAGTTTGTCCCTTTCTGGTTCAGCTACCACTAGGCATTTACTACAGACTACCCTTCTACAGCACTTTTCATCACAGACCCACAAGAGGTCTGCCTCATCTCTGCACATAACACAGAGCTGTGGAAGGTATAAACAAGAGTATGAGATACAATCAGCAGCTTACAGTGTTGGTGGTAGCCTTCTGCTCTGGGGTTGGCCTCCTGGAGGCAGTAGATGCCTTAACCTTTTTGTTGTGGAAGGCCTGCAGGCCAACTCTGGGGGCCTTGCCTCCAGTGACCTTCTTGGCTGAACATCTAGTCCTTGCCATGTTTGAATAAGTACAGTATCTGGCAAGGATGAAGTGAATACAAGTCAGTGATACATATGTAGGTAGCAGAGGGGAAGGGGGAGCAACAACTTACCAGGTAGTGAATAGGCTGGTGGTGACATGACAGAGTGGGTTTACATATAGTAACACAGGTGGAGGGGGTCAATGGCTTACCTGGAAGTGGGCTAGGGTGGAGAGACAACAGAGTCAGTACACATGTAGTAACACTGAAGGGATAATACTTACTTGAAGCTGGGTAGGGTGGTGAGATGACACTGTCAGTATGCACATAGTAACATGAAGGGGGGGGGAACAGCTTAGCTGGAAGGTGGGTAACATGGTGAGACAACACAGTCAGTACACATGTAGTAACACATGGGGGGGAGGGCAACAAGTAACAGGAAGGGGGGGAGAATGGCTTACCTGGAAGTGAGGTAGGGTGGTAGGATGACACAGTCAGTATGCATGTAGAAACACAAAGAGGGGGGAGCCAAAAGGCTGACCTAGAATTGGGCTGGGGTGGTGAGACAATGCAGTCAGTAAGCATGTGGTAACACAAAGGGGGGGGAGGGTGAATGGCTTACCTGGAACCTGTATAACGTGGTGAGACATCATGGTCAGTATGCATGTAGCAACACAACAGTGGGGGGTGGGGGGAATGGCTGACCTGGAAGTGGGGTGGTAAGACAATGCAGTCAGTAGGCATGTACTAATACACAGGATAGGGGGGGAATGGCATACCTGGAAGCTGGGTAACATGGTGAGACAACAGGGTCAGTACACACATAGTACATGAAAGCAGAGGGTCAGTGGCTGACCTGGATGTGGGGTAGGGTGATGGGATGATGCAGTCAGTTCACAGGTAGTAACAAGAAGGGAGGGGGAAGGCTGACCTGCAAGTTGGGTAACATGGTGAAATGACACAGTCAGTCAACTGCTAACCTGGGAGTGGGGTAGGGTGGTGGATGACACAGTCAGTTTGCAGGTAGTAACAAGGGAGGGGGAAGGCTGACCTGCAAGTTGGGTAATGTGGTGAAATGACATGGTCAGTATGAATGTAGTAATGCGAAGGGGTGGGGGATCAACTGCTAACCTGGAAGTGGGGTAGGGTGGTGGACAATGCAGTCACTATGTCTCTAGTAACACAAATGGAAGGGAATGCATACCTGGAACTTTTGCTAGGGCATTGCTAGCATGGTGAAGTCAGTTCATATACTGTAAATATGGAGGGAAACAACTTACAGTAGTTCAAGCCCTTGAAATGGATGTGCAGTTTGGTCTGACTTGCCTAAGATTTTTTTTTTAGAGGTGATGGATGGGAAAAATTGGTTTGTGGATGATGCACTTGCATAAACACAAATTGCCACAGTTGCAATTGCACATGACCTTTACTTCAGCTTTTCATGGTTAGTTGTAGGTCAAACAAAGGCAAAATTGCCACATTAGCCAATTTGGTTGTATGGTCATGTGTGAGTGAGACATAGGTGAACCCCTTATTATATGGCTCACAGTGCCCATCCCAGACTCCCCTTTCACCTCACTGAAGCAACCTTCCTTGCCTCTGTTGGAGTGGCATTGTACTCTACTACCACCCTCATTGCCCATCATGCTCAGCAGTTACAGAAGCATCCAGAAGACCTAGCACTAATTCACAAACAAGTCCTCAAATCCCATTTTGCCTTGGCAAAAGACTTCATGGCTCATTTCAAAAAGACTATACATGAATTTGACTTTGAGCCAGGTTCCCTCATGCTTGTCAGAAATTCCTGCATCAAGAAAGAGCTAGACAGAAAGACCAAACCTTGTTGCCTGGGTCCTATGGTAGTGGTACACCATACCAAGGGTGACTCTTACCTCCTTGCAGAACTCAATGGTGCTATTTTGAAGTTTCATTTTGCCACATCTCACCTATACCCCTATTCCCAAGAAATGAGTCCCATATCAAGGTCACCCACCTGGTCAGCCTTGACAGGTCTGCTATAGACCAGCTGGAAGATGACTCCCTTCCCAACCCAGATCTTACTGGTGTCCTTAGGGACAAGTCAGATGAGTAACCTACATCTTATGTTCTGATCCTTTCTTTTCTTTTCCTTCCATTGTCTATCTTTTACAGATGCTTTACATATACAAAATACTGACACAAAAAGCTGAAAACAAAATCATAAAAAGATATAAAAAACTGAAAGACAAATTTCTCTGTCTCCTCCTTTTCCTTGATTCATAACTTTACTCACTGCTTCCTGTTTAAAGAGTCTTGCCAAAACTATAACAGCATACATCACTACCTACCTGGTCATATCAACACTACTATACTGCTTGTTCATTTTGTTTTTTTTTTTTTTCTCTTCACTTTTGTTTCTTGTATCCCTTTTGGTCTTTCAGCCTTACCATCAAAGTGTGTTCAGGGACTACATGCACCCACATGAAATTACCACCAGCCTACAATATGACAACAGAGAAGATACTCACTCACAAAGCTACCCTTACCACACTAAGAAGGTTCAGAGGGACCCAGGATGAAGTGTTACTGTCTCCATGACATCAGAGCTTGCAGTTGGCACTTGGACTGTCAAAGTGCATCAGCAATCTGGCCTGCTGCACCACTGACTTGAGCCATCTGCACATACAGATCCAGCAAAGCATCTTCCCCCCACTTGACCATCTCCTCTACCTTGGCAATCCTCTTGTCCAACTCTTCAATCAGGTGCATATGACCACTCTGCATCCTGTGCTTACCTTTTGCAGGTGGTTGAGCTTCTCCCTTAGGTATTGTGACCTCATCAGTTTCGGTCAGGTTGATCTTGGTCTTCTCAAGACCTATGTCTTCACCACCCATGACCTTAGGGGTTTCCTTGTCTGGGCCTGACTTGACTTGTGTGCTTAGAAACTCACTAAAGTCCCTTGAGGACTCTGCAGGTTGGTTGGCAGGTTTACTAGCAGCACAGGGAGTGAGGGGAACCAGGAGTCCAGAAGTGGGAGTGGGAGTGGATGGGCCACTGGGGAGGAAGAGTGGGAGAGGTTGTGGCAGCAGAGGGTCCTGGGATTCTGTCATGGCTGCAGCAGATGTGAAGGCAGTGGGTTGGGAGGCTGCTGAGCGACTGACCAGATGAGGTTGCAGTCATCCAATGGTAGGGGTGGGTGCTGAGGAAGGAGGAGGCATGGGGTGCACCTTGGCTTTTTTGCTCATCAACACTGACTCTGGCAGCAGACCATCTGGATTCTTGCACTATGTCTCTCAGTCACTAGCTAGAAGTGCTGATCAGAGGGATTACTGACCTTTCTTCCTGGTTTTCCAGCCTTGTTGCACTTCTTTTTGCCATTGTGGCAGGCCTCACATGCAGTCCATTCCTTCCACATGCAGATTATTCCTCACTTGATGCACTGCTCACAAGTTTCATTACTCCCTGGTGTAGGGGTCAACCTCCATCATGTCTTCCTCTGCCATTGAACTGCCCAAGCCAGATGGCATGGCACCTTCCACAACTCTTGCTGGTGAACCACCCCTGGTAGTCTGACCAACTCCAGGCATTAGCATACTGTTCAACACCCACAGGCTACATATGTACTGATGCTCCCTCTTTCCCTTTGTTGGCAGATTTCTCTAACTGTCATTGCAACTGACAGACTGCCTCACTTCCTGTTTGAGGGGCACTGGAGCTGGGTGTAAGTGGTTTTGCCTTGGGTTTCACTGCATGTGGCAGGAATTGAGTTTGAAGTGCAGTTAATGCCATGAAGGCATTGCCTATTGCAATTTCGGTTGCATCAGGGTAGTCAGGGACCTTTGTACTCATGTCTGAGGCAAACTTGTGTAGTTGCTCAATATGCCCCTGCACTCAAGTGTCAGAAGAATGGTGGCATCAGTACCTCACAGACTACTCACCAACAACTCCTTGTACCAGCCCAACCATGCTCATGCCATCTCCTTGTCTGCAGACTCCCCAGGAATTTCCTTCATCAATGCCTCTAGTTTCTTCATATGCAATGCCCACATTCCTGGGACAAGATCCTGCAGTGTTGGGCATGATGAAGGGAGGTATGGTGGTGGTGGCACTCTGGTAAGATGACATTGCAGTTGGCTAAGAGAGATTTGGGAAATGATGAGTAGGCTTGAGGTGAGGGATGATGGACTTAGCAGAAAAAGAATGAACACAGTGATTACACTTGGTGCATTAAGCAAACATTATGCTATGGAAGCATTTTTCCCACAGCACATGCTTGAGAACCCCATTGCTTGTGCTTTGATCTGTGCACAGCCACTTTTGTCACAAAGGCATTCTGTCTCTGTCTTGTACCTTAAGTCATGTGCACTTGACCAAGGACAGTCAAAGTCTAAAGACCCCAGGAGGTGTAGGGAGCCTAGGCTCCCTGAGGCTGCAAAGTGCCCTCAGCAGCAATCCCTACTCTTGCAAATTGCCAGATCATGCATCCCTTATGGTCACAGCTTACAGTCACAGCACAGCCTCAGATTAGGTCACCACCTATCCTAACAGTATGCTTCCCCTTAATCACATGCCTATTGCTGCCAGCAACATCACCACCTGTCTCATGTTACTGTGCCTCCCTGCTGTCCCTCCTCTAGCTACACCACTCCCTCCATGTTTTACCAGCTTCCAGAGAGCAACTCTGCTTCTCAGGCATGTAGTTATACTGCCTCACCTTTGTTTTGTTTGTCTTCTTCCTCTTCTGTTTGTTTTACCCTTTGCTGCTATCACCACTGCACATGTAACTGTCCTGGCATTGGACTTTGCCTTTTTTTGTTTTATTGCTGTTTGACATATGACAGATCCTAAATACTCCGAATTTTTTTACCTTGGAAACACTGTCCCTACAGTACAAAAGCCTCAGGTACTTAGAAAAATAAACCACCCACCTTTTGGCATTGGTCTGTGTGTATTTGAGAGTCCCCTTCGAGTCTAGAGAGCCTTTTCCAAGTCTCCTTTGAGTTTTCAGAGCATCCCAAGAACCAGAAATCCCCCTTCCATCTGTTTTCCACCCCCAAGTCCCCATGCAACAAGTCCACCACCTACATATCTAATTTTTGCTGCATACTGAGCCCTGAAGAGCCTTCAAGTTTTGCCCTTGTAAAATTGCCACCTCACTGCCTAGAACTCTCCCTTCTGTCTCCTTCCAACTCTAGACCCCTTGGGATGAGCCTAGGTATTACCTACAGCTTTCCCCTCTCATTCCCCCTAGTACTCTTGCAAGAAGAGTAGCCCACACTGCTGAACCTGTGGGAAGACTTCAAACACAACATTTCTCTCAACTTTATCCTGTTGCACCATGATGACAAAAACACCACACACCAACTATCACTGGGGGCCATAGGCAAGGCACTTGGAGAACAGGCAGAAGTCTCCAGGACTTTGGTCTTCCACAGTTCACACTGCTGTCCACCAAGGTTCTGCATGAACAGTGCAAGTGGTCACTGCATGTTACACAGCATGACATCAACACACAGTGCATACATGCTAATGACACAAGAACAGAAGGAACTATTCAATGCCATCATCAACACTGCACTCACAAACACTCCATCACAGATTTTTGTCCATGGCAAGACAGGAATGGGAAAAACATTTTTGGTCAATGCCATATGCACCAAGCTCTGTTCCCTACAACATATCATCCTCCCAATGGCAACAGCAGCATCTGCTGCACTTCTCCATCCCAGAGGGAGAACCATGCATTTGACATTCAAGGTATGTCTTCCTCTCACAAACTAAACACAACAATACATTTGTATTCCCCAGGTACCCATCAATGAAAACAATGAATTTCTGCAATCCTCAATAAGCACAGACTCTCCCTGTGCACAGCTCACCAGGGAAACATCACTCATCATCTGGGACAAGGCACCCATGGCCAACTGTGGTGTACTTGCATGCATAAACAATGTCTGTCAGAAAATCATGGAAACCAATGTACCCTTTGGTGGGAAGAGCATAGTACTACTAGGTGACTTTCATCAGACATCCCCCATAATACAGGTGGCTCTTGCAAACAAATCATTGATGCATCAAGCCATTCATCCCCCCTATGGGAACAATTTTCAATCATGCATCTCTGCAGACCCATATGCTTTAGGGAGCCTATGCTCCCTGAGGCTGCAAGGTGCCCTTGGCAGCATTCCTTTCTCTTGCCAATTGCTTGATTGCATGTACCTTATGATCACAAGACAGCCTGTAAATACATTGCCTGCCTAGCTTCCTCATTGCCATGTGCCCACTGTTACCCCTATCACTGCCAGCACCATTGCCACCTACCTCAGCACCCAGCAGGTCCCCTTGAACACAGTTGGCAATCCAAACCAATCAGTCACATGTCACTCTGACACCCTTGGCATCTTTCCCTCTCTACAAATGCCAAGGTTGTCCCTCCACTAGTAGTGCTGCTGCTCCCATGCTCCAGATTGGTTGGGGAAACCACCACCAGTGCCCAGTGTGTGCCTCCACTACCCAGGCATGTTGTCTTACTACCTCACCCTTACGTACCTCTTCTTCCTGCCTTTTATTTGTTTATCCTGCTTCTGACACTGCTGTGCACATGCCTGTCCTAACATCAGACTTTACACCTTTTTGTTGTTACTTTTGACATATGACAGATCCAAAATACTCCTTTTTTTTTTAACCTTAAAAACACTGTTCTTATGATACAAAAACCTGAAGTACTTAGAAAATACACCACCCACCTTTTTGGCATCATCTTGCATGTATCTGAGAGTCCCATGAGCCTTAGCAGCTATTTTTGACCAAACAATCATGGGTAGTTCCAGGTTACCCACCACTTTCCAGAAAACATGGATTTTGCCACAGCCACATTATAAGCCTACAGTGAGGGGGGTGATGCACAGCCACACAGCTGAGTTTGGAACACAGCCACAGAAATAGGGGAGCTGCACAGCCACAAAGTAGGGATGCTGTACAGCCACAGGGAGAGGGGTTGACACAGCCACACATGCAGGGGTGTTGCACAGCCACACAGAGAGAGGGGTTGATACAGCCACCCAATGGGTGCTGCACAGCCACATATCAGGGGTGTTGCACAGCCACACTGAAAATTTCACCCTGTGTTGCTCCAGCATATATCTACAACATATCAAAATTCCAGATTACCAAACCTTGTCCTCATGGTGGTGGAATTTTGATATGTTGTAGATATATGCTGGAGCAACACAGGGTGAAATTTTCAGGTCCATATGTCAAGAATTATATTTATATCCAACAACATTGGATTGGGTCCAAATTATGCATGGAATGGGTAGGTTACTTGTCAATAGTATGCTAAAATGACATTTGATGGAAGGGACAAGTGGTGGCAGCCAACAATAACCCAGGCATCTGGTCCGCTTTTTTGATTACATAAGCATGCATTCAAGTGAGAGTGGCTGTGCCAAAAAAAAGCAAAGACTGATGAAAATTTTAGTATTCTACTTATATCTCATCCAAAAAAAAAAGATCTTGCTGACATAAGCATACTCCTGTGATCCTCTCAACTGGGGCTATGACTTTGGTTTTCAGTGTGGCTGTGCAACACCCCTGATATGTGGCTGTATCAACCCCTCTCTCTGTGTGGCTGTGTCAACCCCTCTCCCTGTGGCTGTGCAGCATCCCTACTTTGTGGCTGTGCAGCTCCCCTATCTCTGTGGCTGTGTTCCAAACTCAGCTGTGTGGCTGTGCATCACCCCCCAACAGAATTTGGTCATCAAGTCCTGCAGGTAGAATCCATGTTTTCTGGCAAGTGGTATATCTGGAACAATCCACAGTTTTGGGCAAATATAGGTGAAAGGGGTGGATGGCCTCTGCCACTGCACCTTCCACCAGTCAGAGTTTAGGTACTGGGGTTGTCAGGATGGAGAGGACAAAGCAGTGTGGTGGACCTGTAGGTTTATTTTGCAATATTGCTTCTTCAGCATGCATAACCTTTTGCTCAGATTCCCCTGGGGGGTTCAACTCAAAGAACCAATGCCACAGCCACTCCAAATGCCAAGCTGTGGCAAGATCTTGATGATCCTGCCATTCCCCCTTTAATGTATGCATGGCACACCACTCCACAAAAATGTGGTCAAGGATCCAAAGAGGCTTTGTCCCAATGCACTGAAAATAGCTTATTTTTTCCCTCATCCAGCCCTTTTTGTGAGGGGTGATTCCTCTGAGCATAGGTTGAGGTACCTTCAAAATTGGCTGGGATGTCAGGTGAGTTGGATTGCATGTCTCACTACTACAGATGTGTCTCCTGTCATTCCTTGCACTTGGAGGGCCTTCTTGAACACAATTCCAACCAAATTTCTTCCACCTTTTTGGGCAGCAAAGTTCATGAAGCCACCAACCTTTTTGGACCAGAGTTAGTCAAGGTCCAACATGAAACACCAAGCCATATATCCAGTTTAGGGATATTACACTTTCTCTCACAGACCTAGGCACAATTGACCTCACCACAAAAAGTGAAATTCTGTGGGACTTGTATGAGCACAATTTCTGGTTTGAGCTGGTTGCTCTTGACCACATGCTGGTGCCCAGCCTGTGGTTGAGTCAGCAACCAGAGTGGCTTGATCAGCTCTGTCAGGTGCATTTCAGCATTACCTACCTGCTCAGCCCAATTGTTCTAATCAGATTTTTCCTGCATAGATTTACCATGGCAATTTGGAGCTCACCATGTTAGATGAACCCTTCCTGAGAAAAAACAAGGGACTTGGCTCTCTTGAGCCACAAATGAAGCTTGAGTCCATGGAGAAGTTGTGTGCCTTACTTGCTTCTTGGCCAGGCTTCCCATCTAACTTGGAAGAGCCCCTTCTGCCATTGGCCTTGGTGACACACATCTGGGCTGTGGAGAAGAAGGTTGCATTGTTCTATGTGCAGTCATTCTTTGACTATTTCAGTTGTCTGCCCATCATTCCCTGCCTTATCCCAATGATGTCCACACTATCTATCTACAGTTTGGATAACTGCATAATCCCATCACCATCTTCTGTGCTTCCCCCACCCAAATAATTACATGAACATGTATTACTCATAGTACTCACAATTGATGTGTGCTTTACTTCTCACCTACCTCCTCTCCCTCACATTGTGCATCCAAAGGTCAGATCTCTCTACTGTTGCAAACTGACTATTGGCATACTGGGGCAATTTGGTGTTGCCCATCAGCAGGCCAGGATTCAGTGTCCTGGCCACTGTCCTGCAATTCAGTGTTGCAATATCATTGTCTCCCACTAGCTTCCCTAGGCAACTTAGGGAGTTCACTAATCACTTTCCAGATGTCTTTTTGTCAACCAAAGCATTTTACAAGGCATGTACTTCCACACCAGCAATCTCCGACTTGCTTTCTTCTGCTGCTCAAACTGTCCTGGTGGACCATCAAATCATTGACCCCCCATGCCATGCTCCAGGCACTGCCAACCTCTACTTTCCTGTTGAGTGGTTGCTCACCTTACCTGGACGTCACACTTTCACACAGCTGCCCCATGTGCCCTCTGGCTTCCACCCCTTCTCATCCTCTGCTGGGGGTAGTATTCCCCCATCACAATCTTTCACATATCCCAAACATGAACCACCTTTGAATCTGCTAATGGATCACCTACATGTCAGTGAGGATCTGTGCTCCTCACCATCTTGCAATAGTTGGAAGAAGATGAGGCAGTGGCAGTGGTGGTTGTCTACTACCATCCCTTCACTTATCAAGCCCTCCCTTGCATATCAGCAACTATCCAGAAACTTTTGGGATGCCATTAACTATGAATGGCCTCAATGTCATTGTCAGTCATCTTGACAACTGAAGGTACTCTGTATTCATTTTAATGGTAAGATTTACTTGTATATTTATTCTTTTGCTGCTTAGCTTTGTGTCAGGCTCAAAAAATGTTGACCTTATGGTGTGTCCATGTGTACCTGCTGCCATCCAACTTCTTCAGATGGGCTTCTTTCCTTGTGTGCCATGGGGGCTGACCCTTGCCATTAGTCTATCAGTTCTCAGCCTTGTCAGGCAACTCTTCATGCACACCCCTCCAAACATTTCAGTGTGGAGTGAATCTCTTGAGGCATACCTTGGTGGCATGGGCTATGAGGTGGATACAAAAGTATTATATGTTACCTGTATATTACATATATATACAACCATACATTTTTTAAAAAACATTTTGTCCATTTGTTACTGCACCACCACCTGTGTGCCCATCCCTGCTGAGTTTCATGTTGCCCTTGCACCCTTTCCAAAGGTGGGCTGGGCCATGGGGGGTCATGTATATTGCTGGCATGACTGATGCACAGCATTGTGGTAAATGTTGTCTACCTTAAAGTTTTAGTTTCATTGTTTTGCTACTGTGATGTCTACTGAAGATCCTTGCTGACATGTTCTATAGGAGGTATACAATGGAGGTTTAGTAATGCATACCACTGGTTTTGCATACTTGAAATTTCCCTTGAAGAATACATTCAGCAATACTTGCAGAGTTCTGCAGTCTCACCATCAGGTCTCTGTCCTCCAACATCATCATTGCAGGACCCTACTGTCCCTAGTTCAAAGAAGTGGCCTTCAGATTACCTATGAAAGCATTGCCCATTAAGCTTTGGTGGTCACAACTGGCAGAGCAACAAGTATGTTATCTGATGAATATAATGTGGTTAATTGCTAATCATGCCTTTTTCTATGTAGGTCTTCTGATATTGATGAAATTGTCTGCATGGATGCCTGTTTCACTCAGAAGCAGAGAAGTGGCCTGCAGGATGACCCAGTGAACCCTACAGCTACTGTTTTCCTTTCTCAGGAAGAAGTTGATTCTATGGCATGTGAGGTTGACAGTTTGAGAAAGAAAAAACCTTCCATGCAAAGGAGGAGTGGCTATGGTTCTAAGAAGAATCATAGGGACAAAGAAGATGAGTATGAACAGGGGATGAGAATACCAGCATCAGTGCTCAAGAGTTGTAATGAGTCATTTACTGCAGCTGATGAGAAACATCAGAAAGTGAGGTTTAGTCATACATACATCTACTCTTCTGATGAGAGTACAGGCTAGTACCCAATTTTTTTCAGATACTGGAGTCATGGCCTTACTCTGCCATCATGATTGTGTTACTCACCTTGCAAACATGACATCTGCTGGAGAACAGCAACATTATGCTCTTTCCCTTATCACAGCACTTTTCAGCCACCTGCTAGATGATTTTCATATTGGCTTATTATATGACATAGGGTGTCAACTTGAACAGAGCTGCAGGGAGTGGGGCTTTCTTGAACCATTTCTGCCTCAAATCTCATTTGATATCTCTGTCTTTCATGCTTTTGGACATCAATGGCCATGCCAGCCCATCTATCACCCATGGAAATGAGAAGGGTTAGGACTTTCTGATGGGGAGGGCTGTGAATTCTGGAGTTCAATCAAGGCACTGATACCATCTTTGTGTGTGTCTGGGGTATGTGTACATTTGTATCATATGGACAGCATGATGACATCTTATCTAGTTTCATCAATGCCTTTTTGTTATTGACTTCCAGGTACACCATCTCAATGAAAAGAGTCTCACTGGTCTTGGCCACTGGCTTTTGCAGCAGTGGAATCATTGTCAAGCAAAGAAGGCCTCTGCAAGCGAAGGACTAAGGAAATGTGGAGTTGATACCATGACACTTCAAGCTGAATGGGTTGCTCAAGTTGCTGTGTGGACCAAGGCAATTCCCCATAAGCTGATTACAGGTAATCATTGTCTCTTGCTCACCATGAACTAGGTCATGCTACAAAAACTACAGAGAACATCATATTACAGATTATGGCAACTCAGAAGTCACTGGGAAATTATGAAACCAGACTAGGAGGGTGGGAGAGGGATCTTCTCCATGGTGCCTCTGACATGACAAGCTTAAATATACAATTAGCAGAGTGTCACCAGAAGGTTAGGTGTTTCAAACAAGCCTTACAGAAGCAAAAAGCAGCTCTTGGAGTACATGGGCTGGTAGACCTTGCTACACTTCAGATTAACTCTTACCTCCAGGTGAGTTAGATGCCATTTTCTGTGCTATTGGTTAAATTTATTAATTTCTTAGCTTTGCATGTATGCATTGGCAATTAAGACATGGATCTGAGATTGACTTTATCAAAGAAAAATTGAGCTAGAAAGACTGGAGTGTTCATATCAGCAAACAGTCAGTGGTGAGAGGTCTTTATAACCAGTACCATGTCTTTCCTTGACTCTCTTTAAAAGAGCAAAGGCTTTAGAACCACATGGAAACATCTGTCAAACAGTGTGAACCAGGGATAGTCAAACTGTCCACTAACTACAACAACATGTGTTTGCAGATGGCAGCTTTAATACACAAGGGGAAAGCCTCTCAAGGCTCAATTGCACCAGTCCTGATCCCAAGGGATGCTTTATTCAAATTGGATGTGGATGATGATATTTGGCAGGATGTGTGAGCAGCAAAGGAGTAAAGGGGTCCCTAGGGGGATCCTAATCGACTCCTAAAGCTCTAGTGAGCTAGGGGGATAACCAGACTAGAGTCCAGTGTGAGCAACCAAGGGTGTCAACACTGGACTCAGCTACACTAAGTGCGCTTCCAAGTAAACAACAGTAAACAAAGAGTGGCTGATGCGCCACAACACTAGGAATTGGCCTAGAAGGCTGGGAAAAGAAGTGGTGAGTAGCAAATGAGAAGGGGAATGAAATGGTAGTAAGTAAGAGACCATGTAAAAGAGAGAAAGCGAAGATAAGAGGTGAAGATCACCACAAGGAACAACTACTCCCTTCAACATTCCTTGTGGCCCTTCTCTCTCCTCAAACAAGTCCCCATAGATCAGTTGGCTTGAGCCCCACTGTTCAAAGTAGGTCTCAGGCCTTTCCCCTCTCTGTTGATTGAGCTTTGATTGCAAAAGCTCTGACCTTGTCAATCCAGTCTTCATACTCATCATCCTTGGATGGGTCCTCTTTGGCTTGAGGTCACCTTGACAACCCATCTGGACCTTTGTGCCATTCTGCAGGTATGTGGATTAGTTTGAACTCAAAAAGGAGGATACCTGTGATCCAGCAGTGATAGATGCATTTGGCTGAAGGTTGGGATTATTGATCATTGCCTTGATATATCTTGCATTGACCTCTACCACTAAATCCTTGTTGCCAAAAATGTGGTTGCACATGTCTTGCAAGGCTCAGAAGAGCCCAAAGAGTTTAAGCTTTACTTGGCTGTATCAACTCTCCCACTTGTTAAGCATAATTGAGCTGTACCTTAAGGGATAGCACTTGCCACCTTTGCCAATCTGCAACAGTAAGTATCCTACCATGATATGAGAAGTGTCAACTGCTAAGATAACCCTTTGACCCAACTTGTAGTTGATGGGCCAAAGAGCTGGCAAGTGAATGAGTGCATCCTTCAAGTTATCCATGGCCCCCTTGTGCTCTTCCTTGAATTGGAAGGACATCCCCTTCTTCATGAGCTTGATCAAAGGTTTCACTCTCTTCACAAAATCCTTGATGAAGATTTGGCAGTAGCTGCACAGTCCCAGGAAACCACAGACTTCTGTAACATTAGTGCAGCATGGCCAATCATGAATTTTCTTAACTTTTGACTCATCTGGAATTTGACCTTCAAAGGACACCTTGTGCCCCACTACCACTATTGAAGGTGCTGTGACCATGAAATCCTTCACTGAGACAGTTCCACCAATGTACTTAATGCACTGTAAAACTTGGTTAAGTGTTCTCAGGATGTTCCCAAATGAACCTACAAATCCCCAGATTTCCCATGATTGTCTCATAAGTTCCATCCTCCTTCAGATAGCACATCCTTGGTCCTTTCACAGGTATATTGTCAACAAATGGCATGGTGACCTCAGGGGTCTTATCTTGTAAGGTAAATGAGACATCCCCATGAAAGACTTGTACTTTGTTAGTATGTATATCCCATTGGTAACTTCATTAACTGAAACATCCCAATTGGCGTTTGGAATGTCATGAGCTCTTGGTAGTCCTTGTGAATTATGTGATGGTCATAGCCTACCATCAGGTCTTACATGCTGAACACTGCATGGCTGGCAGAGGCTTCTGTGATACTATCAACATGTGGAGGTACTGCTGAGTCCTGAATTGAGACTGTATTTAATGGTTGAAGATCATGAATGAGAACATAGCAATTTCCCATCCTTCTTCACTACACAGAACCATCTTGATCTGTATGAAGATGTTGAAGGTTCATAGACTCCAGCCATGATCTTCTCCTTGATGATCTTGATGACATCCAAGTAGATTGCTCGCAGTATTGGAATGTTTCTATACACCCACAGCTTGTGGGATGCCATAGGGATCTTGAGGGGAGGGAAAATGTCTTGTCTAAATGTCCCCCATTCACTCACATCCCATGCAAAAGCCATCTCATGAGCTTGAATGAGCCACCTGATGAGCTTCAACTCTTCAGGCCAGAGGAATCCCCCTGGATCCCAATTGAACTTTTCCCCCCTCTCTCACATCAACCTCTCTCCTGGCTCCCATTTGGGGGGTCAAACTGGTAACTTTGGTAAGTCAGCCAGTGGATCACCCACCATTCTCCTCTCCACTCTAAATTCTGCAGGGGTGTCAGTTGCCACTGGGTGAACCTTCTTTGCTACTAGCTTATATTTGAAGGCTTAAAACATGGTGGATTCATCCTGCAAGGTATCAGTCAGCAATTGGACCACATACAAACTCAACAATAGACCTGAGGACTTGGCATCCTCCTCACAAATTACTAGCAGGGTACATCACTTTCCCATCTCTTTCTCTCAATGCTTTGGTGGTCCAACCTAATCTGATCATCCTTGTGCACCTCTGCCTGCCCTTGTGACCTGACCTTTGCCTTCTGATCCCCTATCCATCCTTCCCAAACCCCATTTGGCAATAGTGTGACTGATCCATTTCCCTTTGATAGCATCTTCACCTCTAAGTTCTCATTTCCTCTTTCCTGTTCTAAGTCCCTAAATGCCTCTAAATCTAGCTTTGATGCTGAGTTATGCACACAGTCATGTGTAGGCAATTTTTGTCTAGAATCATATATGCTCCATTCATCACTGTTCACTGCTATAGACTGAGCCAGGTAACCCAGCATTATGGGGGTGGCCAATCCCACCTGGACATCTCATTGGCAATTCAAATCCCTGATGATGTCTAAAAACCCTGCTCAGGTTTGATATTCTGTGCAAATCTCAATCTACCCCCCCATCCTACAAAGATACTCAGCATTCATGATCAGGTCTCAAAACTGCAGGAACCTCACAAAGTGCCCTTGCTGCCTGGGCATCATGATAATGTGCCTTCCCATTCCTGGCTTGGTAATCTCAGTCTTCTGGTTGTTCCTTGTAGTGATCTTCACCTCTTATCTTCGCTTTCTCTCTTTTACATGGTCTCTTACTTACTACCATTAGATTCCCCTTCTCATTTGCTACTTACTACTTCTTTTCCCAGCCTTCTAGGTCAATTCCTAGTGTTGTGGCGCATCAGCCACTCTTTCTTTACTGTTGTTTACTTTGAAGCGCACTTAGTGTAGCTGAGTCCAGTGTTGACACCTTTGGTTGCTCACACTGGACTCTAGGTACTGTGTACCCTCATATCTCTACTTAATCTTTGGTTGCTCACACTGGACTCTAGTCTGGTTATTCCCCTAGCTCACTAGAGCTTTAGGAGTCGATTAGGATCCCCCTAGGGACCCCTTTACTTCTTTGCTGCTCACAGTCTTTGGTCAAAAGGCCTGTGGACCGCAAGGTACTTCGTTCTAAATGGGTGTTTAAGCTGAAGCGCAATGCAGATGGCTCCATCTACCGATATAAGGCTCGATTGGTGGCCAAGGGCTATAACCAACGACCTGGCTTCGATTTCCTGGAGATCTTCGCTCCTACTGTTCGTATGCCCACCATTCGAGTCGTCCTGGCTCTAGCAGCTCTCCACGACCTCCACCTGCGCTCTGTCGATGTCTCCAATGCCTATCTCAATGGGGAGATGGATTGTGAGGTTTATATGGAGCAGCCTGAGGGTTTTGCCTAGAAGGACTTCAGAAAATATGTCTGTCTGCTTCAGAAGGCGCTGTATGGGACAAAGCAAGGTGGTAATCGCTGGAATCGCAAAATGCGCTCTGTACTCGAGTCCCTTGGTTTCAAGCAGACGTACTTCGATGCAGCCATCTATATCTTGTGCAAAGGTGATGTGTGCATCATACTACCAGTCTTTGTCGACGACATGACCTTTGCATCGAAATCTCTCTCTGCCATCGAGGACATGATCTCTGCCCTGCAGAAACACTTCAAATTGTGTGATTTAGGACCTACTACTCAACTCCTGGGCATTAAAATCAATCGAGACCGCCCTCGTCGATCCATCACCTTGTCCCAGCAAGAGCCTCTCCCTTACCTATTCTTCTGATCCCTCGACATCCGAGCTATTCTCGACCTATTCTGACGCAGATCATGGTGGTTGCAAGGATACTCGTTCTACTGGCACATATCTCATCAAAATTGGTACTGGCGCGATTTCTTGGAGTTCACAGCTGCAGGGCATCATTGCATTGTCCTCAACTGACGCAGAGTACATCGCTGCTGTGGAGGCTGGCAAGGAGGTGGTCTGGCTGCGAAAACTGCTTCAGGAGATGGGCTTTGCTGTCTCCCAGCCCTCTATACTGCACATCGACAACCAATCTGCAATCCAAGTGGCCAAACACCCTGAGCACCATGGGAGGATGAAAGCAACTGGATTTGCGGTGGTTCTGGCTGCGAGATATGGTGGACAGGGAGGTGATTTCACCCCAGTTTGTGCCCACTGACCAGATGCCTGTTGATCTGCTGACCAAGCCTCTGGCTCGAGTCAAGGTGCAGCAATTCTGCAAGATGATGGGACTTGCACCAGTAGGGGGGAGCTGAGCTGGCAGAGGTGTGCAATCAGGGGGGAGTGTTCCTTGTGGTGATCTTCACCTCTTATCTTCGCTTTCTCTCTTTTACATGGTCTCTTACTTACTACCATTTGATTCCCTTCTGATTTGCTACTTACTACTTCTTTTCCCAGCCTTCTAGGCCAATTCCTAGCGTTGTGGCGCATCAGCCACTCTTTGTCTACTGTTGTTTACTTTGAAGCGCACTTAGTATAGCTGAGTCCAGTGTTGACACCCTTGGTTGCTCACACTGGACTCTAGGTACTGTGTACCCTCATATCTCTATTTAATCTATGATTGCTCACACTGGACTGTAGTCTGGTTATTCCCCTAGCTCACTACAGCTTTAGGAGTTGATTAGGATCTCCCTAGGGACCCTTTACTTCTTTGCTGCTCACAAGTTATATGTTTCACATGACTGGGTTTTATCTTATGGAGCATTGCCACAAGTCTTTCAGTGGTAATGTATGTGTACTTGCCCTAGGCTCATCACTCAGGGGTAAAGTAACATATATCTTGATTTGGCACACATGTATTCATCTGTAATTTTCCAAGAATATACCTAACAGAATACTGTTCTCAGATGATGATTCACTTTTGTCTAAGCTGTGCAAATCTATTACACTGGTTGTGTGAGCAGGAAAGAAGTAAAGGGGTCCCTAGGGGGATCCTAATCGACTCCTAAAGCTCTAGTGAGCTAAGGAGATAACCAGTCTCTATAGAGTCCAGTGTGAGCAACCAAGGATAAACAAAGAGTGGCTGATGCGCCAAAACACTAGGAATTGGCCTAGAAGGCTGGGAAAAGAAGTAGTAAGTAGCAAATAAGAAGGGGAATCAAATGGTAGTAAGTAAGAGACCATGTAAAAGAGAGAAAGCGAAGATAAGAGGTAAAGATCACCACAAGGAACAGGTTGGTCTGACTTAGTTCGGTGTTGTCAAGTGCACTGATACTTGAGGTGTGTTCCATAGCCATTTCCCAGCACTTGTTCTATGTTGTTCTTCCTCTCCTGTGTAGTGCTTATGTTGGTGCTGGCACTGGGCTCCCTCTCAACTGGCATGCAAAGTTTATGCAAAATATTCAATGCATTTGCTCATTTCGAGTGTTTCAGTCAGGATATATGGGACTGGTGTAGACAAATTAGAAGGGACAGAAGGTTATGTGAGATATGACAAACTATGTAAATATTTTCTGTGATTGAGGTGCTCTTGTACCTGATCACCATGTGTACAGTAGAAGTTAGTTATGAATGGGATTCTGGCTATGGCACATTGAAAAGAATGGGCCTGACTCGCAGATACAGCTGCTCGGACACAAGGTATTGGCCATCGTGGTTGGCCTTGTCTGTGGAGTATGCATTGGATTTGCAATCACTCTAGCAGGTGCCTTACTTGATGAAACGAACAACTTCTGGTGAGCTTGGTTATGTACTTTATATTTATGTCAAATCTTCAAGTACTGAGTCTCAAATTCATACACTGGCAAAATCGAGAAGACCAACATCCAATATGTATGCCTTTCAAGGCTAGTTTGAGACAGAGGATGCACATAGCTCCCATTAGATATGGTGCTGTCCCAGGTTATTGTCAGCATACTGTTGCATGGACATCCTATAGTCCTGTGATATGACTCTTGAATTAGCTACAACTGCCACTTTCCCTGTGTACAGGGTGGATATTTTCCTTTTCATTGTGGCCGCTCAGCTATTCTCTCCATCCTGAAGTAGTTCATAGCAGTGTATAATTTGGAACCCTTCTGGAGGAGGATGCGAGCTGGTAATGGCAATTGCACCCTGGGCGTGTGCTTGCTGATGTCAATTGGGGCCTAATGCAATGAAAGACACCTGTCAGGCCTTTCGATGTATCTCTGTTGGAAGAGGCCCTCTACACAACTATGATGGCACTGACAGCCAAGGCAATATGATGGTGATTGTATTTGTGGATGCAACAGATAGCAGAGACATTGGTATGTGGGCTGCACAGTGTCTGATGGAGTGCTCATTAGACGTACCTTGAGAGCCAAGGTTACAATACTCCTGTCAACATGGATATGCACCCATGTGCCATAGCTGATCCCCACCCCCTTGCAAACTTGCCTGTGATCTACATCAGATGTACCAGTACACTCCTCTGCCAAAGGGGTGTACCACTATAAAAGCACACACAGCACCAGGAGATCGACATACATGTTTACTATGTTACAAAGAAAATGCAAATTGAGTCATGGACATGGAAAAAGAAAGCTTACATTGAACCTGCATGCTTTGAGGCAGTGCACCAACTTCTCGACATCTATGTCAGTATAGATTTCATCTGCAAATGACTTGTAGCCTCTGCTGAAGCTATGTTTCAGCATCTCATTGTAGTCTCTTGCCTCTTTCAAGCGCTGTACTTCCACGCACTACACATCAGGAGGTCGGTTTCCTTTGTCCCATGATATGCGAACAATGGGAGCATGTGAGCCTGCAGTGTCCTTCATGTTGTAGCCAAACTTGTGGCCAACATGTATTCATCCACAGTGATCCCCTCCCGATAACATCAATGCAGAAGAAAGGATCATAACATTCTAGAGGGGAGTAAGAGCAAGGAGGCAGAAATGTTTGGCAAGCATGAAGACCTGGTATGATGAAGGGGAGTCTGAGGACTTGTAGGACTAATGTACAGTGAGCAACAAAAATGTTGCAATGTTTGCAACATTTTGATTGAAGGCTGTATAACACCTGACAAAGAGTGGCTGTGCAAATCTTCTGGTGGGCACCTTTATAGCCCTTGGTCTCAGCTTTCTATCAAGCCATATTAAGAATCCTGAGGTGGACTGGTTCCCATTCTATGAGCCAATTACTGCAGTATGTGCATTGCAATGTTTTTGTTGCTGAAATCCTGAGGCATGACATTCATATGATAGGCATTGTTTTAATGGTGGTATTGCATATATAATGCATCACATGACTGGATAAATGGTTCACCCACCCACAAACAATGCCAAACATTGAACTTTCAACCAACCACCATGCCCAAGGCTGTTCCCTCTGCTGCAACCAATACCATCCTCTCCCTGCTGCATCAGGGCCAATCTCTTAGAGATATCTCTAATACTTCTGGTGTCCATTATAGCACCATTAGTAGAATATGCTCCCAGCATTGTCCCACCATTGAAAAACCCCCTCCTGGACATCCTTATATCATCACCCCCACTGATGTCAGACATGCCATGTGTCTAATTGGTTCTGGGAAGGCTGCAAATGCTGTGGAGGTGGCCAAATCACTTCAGAAGCTGAGGAGCAAACCCCTCTCCTCCCAAACAGTGCATCATCACCTGTGCAAAGCTGGTATGAAAGCTGTGGTGAAGCAGAAACAACCCCTACTGTCCAAGTGACATAGGCAGAACAGGGTGGACTTTGCTCTGAGCCACCAATATTGGACAGTGGAGGACTGAAAGAGGGTTATGAGACCAAAATCAATAGGATAGGTTCAGATGGGAGGAAATGGGTGTGGAAAAAGCCAGGAGAGGGCCTCAGTGATAGGCTGGTAGAGGGGACAGTCAAGTTTGGTGGAGGTTCCTTGATGATGTGGGGGTGCATGACCTGGGAGGGTGTTGGCTTGGCTTGAAAGATTGATGGTAAGATGGATGCTGACCTTTACACATGGATTCTGGAAGATGAACTCCAAGGGACCCTGCAATACTATGGCAAATTACCTGAGGATGTCATCTTCCAGCAGGATAATGACCCCAAGCATACCAGTAGGAGGGCCAAGAAGTGGTTTGAAGACCATGAATTTGAGGTCATGGGTTGGCCTGCACAATCTCCTGACCTCAACCCCATAGAACATCTATGGGTAGTACTGAAAAGGAAGGTGGCATCTTACCCAACTCCCCCCAAAGGAATTCATGAGCTATGGGAGAGTGTTCAGAAGGAGTGGGAGGATATAAATGTCACCACATGTCAGGATCTCATTGAACGCATGCCTAGAAGGGTGGAGGAGGAGATAAAAGCCAAGGGAGGATACACTACTTACTAATAATTGTCACTCTTACTATACCATAATGTCAGCAACAAAAACATTGCAATGCACATGCTGCAGTAATTGGCTCATAGAATGGGAACCAGTGCACCTCAGGACTCCTAACATGGCTTGATAGAAAGCCCAGACCAAGGGCTGTAAAAGTGCCCACCAGAAGATTTTAACAGGCACACTCTGTCAGGTGTTATACAGCCTTCAATCAAAATGTTGCAAACATTGCAACATTTTTGTTGCTCACTGTACCATGATGACTGGGTCTTTATCAGTTGTAGGTAGTGTGGTCTCAGATGAATCCTGGAAGCATGTCCATGGTCGCTCAATCTCTCTCACCACACAGATGGAGCATGCAGGAGCAGTGAAGAATATTTCACATAGCTTGGATGAGATGGTGAGGTTGTTCACAATGTCAGGTATCACTACTAATAACAACATCTACAAGGATGCAATGGCCAAGCTCAATCTTCATAAAGCCAATGTATTGATGGACAATGTCTTGGACCTTGGCAGTTATCTCACCAATCCCAAAAATAAACACCATGCAATCATTTTCATCGGAATAGATGATCTGCTGTACTGGAAGTGTTGGCTAGGGAGGTGCCTTGTGAAGGTCAAGAGTGGTGTGGTATGAATGGACATAGCTGTGAGCAGCAAAGAAGTAAAGGGGTCCCTAGGGGGATCCTAATCAACTCCTAAAGCTCTAGTGAGCTAGGGGGATAACCAGACTAGAGTCCAGTGTGAGCAACCATAGATTAAATAGTGATATGAGGGTGTACACAGTACCTAGAGTTCAGTGTGAGCAACCAAAGGTGTCAACACTGGACTCAGCTACACTAAGTGCGCTTCAAAGTAAACAACAGTAAACAAAGAGTGGCTGATGTGCCACAACACTAGGAATTGGCCTAGAAGGCTGGGAAAAGAAGTGGTAAGTAGCAAATAAGAAGGGGAATCAAATGGTAGTAAGTAAGTGACCATGTGAAAGAGAGAAAGCGAAGAAAAGAGGTGAAGATCACCACAAGGAACAATAGCAGTATCTTTCATTGTATCACACATATTCCCCCCTCCCCCCCTTTTTTTTTCCTGCTGCAAATAACTGTTGCTGTTGTGTGTATGGTAGTGTCATACATATCATGTTGAATGTATATGATTTTCCTCAAGTTTTTCCTGTTGCTTCTGAAAAGCAATCAAAAGTGAGTGGTAATTGTATGATGGGTAGTACAAATGTAAAACTTGTACTATGCTGGTATCAGAATTCCACATCATGCACACTCCATCAGGTAGTCAGCCCACATTGCTTGTGCAATCTCATCATGCCTCTGGTTACCCCACTCTGTTTCATTCCCCACTTGTGCAATTTCATCTTCATCTGCAGCCTGGATGGATGTCATCTCATTCATTGAAGTGCATAACCATCCAGTTGAAGTTGGGGTCACTGAATGCTTCAGGGTCAAAGTAGTTGAGGAAGTTGTGTAGCACACATAAGGTGGCAGGGATGCAAGCCTGGATATTCTGCATATATTGTACTCAAGGGGATTG